>JAGTXO010000016.1:0-600000 GCA_019448385.1 Diacronema lutheri | reverse complement strand
GTGCGGCGCGACGGCGTCGAGCCCGGCAGCGGGCTCGAGCGGGCGCGCGCCGGGCCGGCGTCCGAGTTGGTGAGGGGCACGTCCGTGTCGTGCGGCCCGTCGGAAAACGGCGGCAAGCTCGCGCCCGCCGGCGCGCTCGCCGGCGAGGCTGGCGGCTCGCTCTGCGGCGGCTCGGACGAGCGCGGCGGCGACGACATGGAGCCTGCCCCCGCGTGAAAGCGCGCGCAAAACTCACGTTCGCGCCCGGGCCCCGCGGCTTTTCAAAAGCGGCGTTGGCGCCCGCGCCTCCGACGCGTAACGAAAGGTGACAGAACGGTAACGCACGCGAGTCCAGACGCCCGCCCGAGCACGTCTTGCGCTCCCGCACAACCGCTCGAGCACTCGCAGTTCCGCCCGACACCATGGCCGAGGAGGTGCGTCGCTCGCGCGCGTTGGGAGCACGCGCGTGCACGCCAGCGCGTACGATCGGCACCGCGCGGCGCGCGCCGCGCATCCGCGCGCCGCGCCCCCGCGCCCGTCGGCGCGCAGCGCGCATGCTCGCCGCAGATTCGCGGATGCGCGCGCGGCACGCGCGCGTGCGCTTGGGCGTTCTACGGCGGTGCGAGGTGCGATGGCGCGCGCGCGTCGCACCCGGCCGCCGCTCACCGTCCCCGCCTTTTCCGCGCCGTGCCGTGTCGCGCCGCGCCGCGCCGCGCCGCGCCGCCCGCGCCCGGCCCGTCCCCGCGCAGAATGTCGAGACTTTCGCCTTCCAGGCGGAGATCAACCAGCTCATGTCGCTGATCATCAACACCTTCTACTCAAACAAGGAGATCTTCCTCCGCGAGCTCATCTCGAACGCGTCGGACGCGCTCGACAAGATCCGGCATCGGTCGCTCACCGACAAGTCGGTGCTCGACTCGAACCCGGAGCTGTACATCCGGGTCGTGCCGGACAAGTCGAACAACACGCTCACGCTCATCGACTCGGGCATCGGCATGACGAAGACTGACCTCATCGCCAACCTCGGCACGATCGCCCAGTCAGGCACCAAGGCGTTCATGGAGGCGATGACCGCCGGCGCGGACATCAACATGATTGGCCAATTCGGCGTCGGCTTCTACTCGGCGTACCTCGTCGCCGACCGTGTCGTCGTCACGTCGAAGCACAACGACGATGAGCAGTACATTTGGGAGTCGGCCGCCGGCGGCTCGTTCACGGTGAAGAAGGACCCGACGGGCGAGCCGCTCGGCCGCGGCACCAAGATCGTCTGCTTCATGAAGGAGGATCAGCTTGAGTACTTGGAGGAGCGGCGGCTCAAGGACTTGGTGAAGAAGCATTCCGAGTTCATCAACTACCCCATCTCGCTCTGGACCGAGAAGACCGTCGACCGCGAGATCGAGGACGACGACGACGAGGAGGAGGAGGCGAAGAAGGAGGGCGACGATGATGACGAGCCCAAGATTGAGGAGGTGGAGGAGGACAAGGCGAAGAAGGAGAAGAAGACGAAGACGGTCAAGGAGGTGACGCACGAGTGGGCCGTGATGAACAAGCAGAAGCCCATCTGGACGCGCAAGCCCGAGGACGTGACGCGCGACGAGTACGGCGCCTTCTACAAGGCGCTGTCCAACGACTGGGAGGACCACCTCGCGGTGAAGCACTTCTCCGTGGAGGGGCAGCTCGAGTTCACGTCGATCCTCTTCGTGCCCAAGCGCGCGCCCTTCGACCTGTACGAGCCGAAGAAGAAGAACGCGGGCCACATCAAGCTGTACGTGCGCCGCGTGTTCATCATGGACAACTGCGAGGATCTCATCCCCGAGTGGCTCACGTTCGTCAAGGGCGTGGTCGACTCGGAGGACCTGCCGCTCAACATCTCGCGCGAGACGCTGCAGCAGAACAAGATCCTCAAGGTGATCAAGAAGAACATCATCAAGAAGTGCATCGAGCTCTTCATGGAGGTGCGCCGCGCGGTGCCGCTCGATGGGGCGGCCGGGTGGGCGGGCACGGCGGGCTTCGCGCGCGCGCGTGCGCCGTCGCGCACACGCTCATCTCACACCGCTCCCCTCGCCGCCCTCCCCCCCCCCCTACCACCACCCTTTTCACCTGGCGCGCGCAGATCAATGAGAATGCCGACGACTTCAAGAAGTTTTACGAGCAGTTCTCCAAGAACATCAAGCTCGGCATCCACGAGGACTCGGCTAACCGCTCTAAGCTCGCCGAGCTGCTGCGCTACCACTCGACCAAGACGGGCGCCGACGAGCAGACGTCGCTCAAGGACTACATCGCGCGCATGCCCGAGTCGCAGAAGGACATTTACTACATCACGGGCGAGACCAAGAAGGCGGTCGAGTCGTCGCCGTTCATCGAG
Organism: Diacronema lutheri; assembly: GCA_019448385.1. Lineage (NCBI taxonomy): Eukaryota > Haptophyta > Pavlovophyceae > Pavlovales > Pavlovaceae > Diacronema > Diacronema lutheri. Next base: position 597,656 of record JAGTXO010000016.1, on the reverse strand, counting down.
CGGTGCAAGAAGCGCAACTACGAGGTGCTCTTCATGACGGACCCGATCGACGAGTACTGCGTGCAGCAGCTCAAGGAGTACGAGGGCAAGAAGCTCGTCTCCGTCACCAAGGAGGGCCTCAAGTTTGATGAGACGGAGGAGGAGAAGAAGGCGTTTGAGGAGCTCGTCGCCGACTTTTCGCCGCTCTGCTCGCTGATGAAGGAGATCCTGGGCGACAAGATCGAGAAGGCGGTCGTCTCCGAGCGCGTGACCGAGTCGCCCTGCTGCCTCGTGACGGGCGAGTACGGCTGGTCGGCCAACATGGAGCGCATCATGCGCGCACAGGCGCTGCGCGACTCGTCCATGTCGAGCTACATGAGCTCGAAGAAGACGATGGAGATCAACCCGAAGCACTCGATCATGAAGGAGCTCAAGGCCAAGGCGGCGGCCGACAAGGGCGACAAGACGGTCAAGGACCTCGTCCACCTCCTCTTCGAGACGTCGCTGCTCACGTCGGGCTTCTCGCTCGAGGAGCCGGGTACCTTTGCCAACCGCATCCACCGGATGATCAAGCTGGGGCTGTCGATCGAGGAGGAGGACGAGGCGGACGCGCTCGAGGACCTGCCGCCGCTCGAGGAGAGCGGCGAGGGCGGCGAGGGCTCAAAGATGGAGGAGGTCGACTAATCGTCCAGCGCCACGCTCGAGCAGCTCGAGCTCCGTTTCGAGCCGCGCGAGCGCCCCGCCTGACCAGTCATCCCGCCCACCCGACAGCTTGAGCGCGCAACAGTGATGGGGGCCCTGCGATGGAATGCTGATGGAGTGCACCGACGCCGGCGGGGCCCCCGGGGGCTCACTATTTAATTTCAATTAAACCCTCAAAAGGCGCTTTTTATTTGAAGCCAAAGCAAATGGAGCCATCGTTTGGCAGTCAGTTGTGCGCTCAGTGGGCTGGCTGGGAGGGCCCGAGCCGGTGGCTCAAGGATTGATGCACGCCGCCCTTGACGCGGCGGAGAGGGCGCTGGGGGCGCGCATCCGTCGGCGGGCCGCGGCGCCCGTGCATGCGGTCAAGCGCGAGATCCCTTACACAACTAGGCGCGTGGAGCAGCGGTGGGGCGACGAGTACGTCGCCTTCGCGTGCGATCTCAATTGCGAGGGTGCGGCGCTCGTCGCTGCGGCCATGTGCGACGACCTCGACGCGGGCTACGAGCTCTACGTCGTGCTGCCGGGCAAGATCGTGCGCGCATGGGGTGTCGTGACATTCCCAGCCATGCACATCGGCGCGCTCGACGCCCTTCTCGACGCGTGCTGGTGTGCGGTCCCGGCGGCTGCGACGGCGGAGGCGGCGGTTGGCGGCGGCGTGCCGGCGAGCGACGCGTGTGCGCGGCCGTCGGCGGTTGACGGCCTCGCCCAAGGCGAGCCGACCGCAAACGTGCAGCCGTGCTCGGTCGAGCCGGGCGCGTGGGTGCTCATCCTCACGCAGCGGCTCGACGCGCGCATGCACGTTGACGTCGAACGCATGGCAGCTGCACCGGCGCCTTCTGCCGCGGCGCCCGCGCCGACGCAGAGCTGCGTGCTGGCGAGCGTCGTCGCCTCGTCGCTCGCGGACTGCGCGCCGGAAATGACCTTCCCGCGCGAGTTGCAGCACGATGTCTCCGCGACAGCCGACGCGTTCCTGCTCGCCGCGGCGCTCGACGCGGCGCGCCGGCGCGCGTGCGCGGACGCCGCGGCGTGCGGCGCGCGCGCCGCCGTATGCAGCGCGATGGCCGCAGAGTCTGGCGGTGCCAGTGGCGGGAGCGTGAAGGTCGCGAGCGTGCCAAGCGCAAAGGCGCGCGAAGCCGACGCGCCCGTCGACAACGAGGTTCTCGACGACGCCGGGACGGAGGCCGACGCGAGCAGCGCCGACGCGCGCGGCGCGGTCCGGGGGCAGGGCGGGCCGGACCGCCAGCGCGTGCGCGGCTCGAGGGCGAAGACGCTCAAGGCGCCGCGCCGCCTGTGGTCGCAGGAGGAGGACGCCGCTCTGCTCGACGCGGTCGCGCGCCACCCGAACCGATGCTGGAAGAGCATCGCCGCGTGCGTGCCGGGCCGCACGCTAAGCCAGTGCAACGCGCGCTACTTGCACTACCTCGACCCGACGGTGTTGCATGAGCCGTACACGCCCGAGGAGGACGAGTGCATCATCTCCGCGTACATGCGCATGGGGCCGCGCTGGGCGGCGCTCGCGCACTTTCTCCCCGGCCGGACGGGCCACGGAATCAAAAACAGGTGGCAGGCTTTGCAGATCCGCGTGCAAAATATGCCGGCGCCCGTCCCCAGCTCGCGCTACATCGCGCCGGTTCCCGCCACGCAGTGCCCGGCGGCGGAGGAGAAAGCTCCCGTCGGCTGCGAGGGTGACCCCTGAAACGGACGCCGTCGACGCGCGCGTGAGCCCGCGGGCGCCGTCTGCGCGGCACGCGCGCGGCCGGCCGCCGCGCGCGCTGGCGCCGGCGCCGGCGTCCGCCGCCACGCGCGCGCGGCAACGGGCCTCGTCGTAGGTGCGCGCGAGCGCCACGCTGCCGAGCTGCGCTGGCCGGAGCGGCAGGAGATATTCAAAGGGGGGGGGGGGGGGGGGGGAGGTTCAAAAAGCTCTAGCGTCGCATCGTCGTATGAGCTCTGCAGCTCTTGACTTCGAACGTGCGCGCTGATTGCCCTCCGCCAGCAGAGGTGCATGCGCCCGTCGCGGGCGCGAGACGGCGGTGGTGACTCAGTCCAGTTTGCCCTCCTGTGGACACTGGTGGTTGTTGCCCGAATGGAGCGCCACTGCCCGTGCACGCCGCGCTGCAGCGCAGTGCCAAGGACCGGCCGGTGCACCTCGCAGTGGAGGCCGCCCCTGCCCGGCACTGTATCGAGCGTCGAGTCTGTCCGGACGACGCTGCCCGGATGACGCTGCACATTCTCGGCGACGCTGTGACACTGCATCGGGCAAGCCCAGTCGACGGGCTCAGTCGACAGGCTCGGTCGACGGGCTCAGTCGACGGGCTCAGTCGACCTTGACGGCCGAGTAGATGGCCCAGACGAATTGCCACGACGAGTAGAAACCGACCGTGCCCGTCACGAGGAAGAAGACGAGGGATGCAACCGCCATATACCCGAAATAGACCATCGTCGGGATCGGGTTCACAATCTCGAGCTGCGTGTAAAAGTACATGATCGAATACCCAAAGAGGTAAAGGCCCTGCCCACGCGCGCGCCATCGAGACGGATCGCCGCGCGGGCCGGCGACGACGCGCGCGGTGAGAGCGCGTGCGGCCGTCTGACCACGCCGCACCGTGCGCCGCGCACGCGCGCGTCGCCTTGGCCATCGCGCGGCGCGCGTTACCGACGAGCCGCTCGTGAGGAAGGAACGCCACCACCAATGGTAATCCTCGTTACATAGCTGGAAGTAGCAGAGCACGATCGAGATCTCCGAGCAGCTGCGATGCGCGCGATGCGCGGTTGCGCGCGGGGGCCCGCGCGTGTCGGCCGGCGCGCGGCGCGGCGCGAGCGCATATCTCTCTCTCTTTCCCCCCCCCCCTTTCCCTTTCCCTTTCCCATTCCCTTTCCCTTTCCCTTTCCGGTCACGTGCGCGCCTACGTGATGACGAGGATGAGGAGAACGAGCATGAGGAAGCCGAAGACGTAGTAGAAGCGCTGCAGCCAGATGCTCGTCATGATAAAGAAGAGCTCGATGAAGATCGCACCAAAGGGCAAAATGCCTCCCATGAGCACGTTGAACGCAGCGCCCATGTACCACGCCTGCTCGGGCACCTGCCGCGGGATCTCATTCGTCCGGACGGGCGCGTCGGGCAGCTTGGCCTTGTAGCCGAAGAAGGCGCCAAGGAAGACGAGCGGCACCGAGATGCCAAACCACATCGCGAGCAGCGCGAGCAGCGTGCCGAACGGGAGTGCCGCGGACGAGCCCTTCGCCCAGATGAAGCAGTTGAGTGCGAGGATGAGGGCGAAGACAGTGGCCGGGTAGAAGAGCGCGGTCGTGAGCGTGCACTTCTGCCACTCGGCGCCCTTGAGGCTCTTGTACAGGTAGGCCGAGTGGTACCCCGCGGGGATACCCATCAGCACGTAGAGCAGCACCGTGGCGGTGAGGAGACCACCGCGATTGGACGGCGACAGGAAGCCGAGCATCGCGCAGAGGATCGAGATGAACGCCATCAGGAAGAGCTGCACGCCGACGCCTGCGCTGCTCGCGAGCAGCAGCGGCAGCGGCGGCGGCCGGAGCACGTCGCCGTGCACCAACTTCCACCCGGACTCCTCAGAGAGCTCCTCCTTGTCGACCTCATTATACCTGCGCGGCGCGGCGGCCAGCGCGGCGCGGCGGGGCGGCCGGCGCGCAGCGCGCGGCGTGCGGCGCGCGGCATCGGCGCGCCGCGCGCGCGGCGTGGGTCGAGCGCGCGCGCGCCGCCCGCTCCGTTGCCGCCACGCGGCCCGCTCCGCCGCCGCCATGCTGCGCGTTGTACGCCGCCATGCTGCGCGTTGTACCTGTTCAAATCTCGTCGCAGCGTGCGCATTAAGATCATCGCGACAATCCCCGTCAGGAGCAGCACGATGGCGAGGGAGTTGATGATGGAGAACCAGTGGACCTGGTCGTCGCCCATGTACAGGTACAGGTCCCAGCGCGACGCCCAGCGGATCTCCGAATGCTCCCACTTCACATCGTAGGTGAAGATGACCTACGGCATGGGCGCATGCGACCGGCGCGCGAGCGGCGGGCGCGAGCGGGCCGCGCGCCCGCAGCAGTGGAGGGCGCAGCGGGCGGCGGGTGGAGGACGTGCGCGTGCGAGCGCGTGGCGGCGCGCACGCCGGCGCTTGCCGCGCGGCCGCGCGCCGCCAGCGGCGCGGGCGCGCGCGCACCTCGCCAGCGACGTCAACAGGCTGCGGCGGGAGGTCAGGCCCGACGGGGACGGTGGTGAGCGAGAGGAGCGCGACGTCGGCGCTCGGCTCGCCCTTGTATGCGTGCTTCACCGAGAGCGGCTCCACCTCGAAGCCGACGATCCGCGCGCCGGTGAAGCTCTCGTCCTTGTGGAATTTGACGACAAACCGCAGGTGGTTGTTCACGTACGGCACGCCGGCGCGCGCGTGCGTGTTGACGACGGCGGCGACAGCCTTGTCGGAGCCACCGACGAAGCCGAGCGCGTACCCGCGGTCGTACATCGTCACCACCTTCCCATCGGCCATCTCGCGGTACATCTTGGTCGCGGCCGGCAGGTTGTCCATGAGCATGTGCACGCGGTACTCGTCGCGGATCTTGTCGGCGAAGGCCTTGGCCTCCGCCTCGGTGAGCACCTTGCGACAGAGGATCTTGAACTGCGTCTCAGACATCCGGATGTCGTACGGCGAGTTCTTGATCACCGAGCCGTGCAGCACCTCGCCGAGGTTCTCGGCCGCGTTGACCACGTCCGTCGGCCGGCAGAACGCGAGGGAGTAGTAGTCATAGGGCAGCTGCGTGCGCGTGGAGGTGAGCTTGTTCACCTTCACTTCGACGCGCTCGCCATCGTCGAACTCCTTGGGCGCGACGCCCGGCAGGTAAAACCCGCGCACCGCCGGCGCGAGGGTTGCCGCCGCCGCGAGCAGCCACCGCACCATGGCGGCGGGTCGGGTGACGCGTCACGCAACCGCAACGACGGGCCAGGCCCAGGAGCTCGTTCCGACTTTCCCAGTTCCCCATGGGCGAGTCGCACCCTTGCCCCCGCCGCACTAGCGCGCCCTCCGACGCCACCCACTAGCGCGCCTTCCGGCGCCACCTATCCGTACATTTGGCAAACGAACTCTCGAGAGAGCGCCGCGCCGCCCGCCCGCCCGCTCGCCGTGCTCAGCACGCCGCGCTCAGCACGCCGCGGCGTGCTCAGCCTAGGACGAGTGCATCGGCGCGTGCGCCCCTCCGTCGCCCTCCGCCGCCGGCTCGGCGCTGTCCGCGCCGTTGGCCTCTGGCGGCGGCGGCTCGGCGCGGATGACCTGCACGTCGTCCTTGGGCGCGAAGATCTTTTTGCCATTGTCGAGCTGGATCTGGTAGGGGGCGAAGTGGTCGGTCGGCCAGCCGGGTTCGCGGTACCACTGCTTAATGACCACGCCCGCCGCCCATTTGGTCGCGCCCACGCGGCACTCGACGCGGTCGCCGAGCTCGAAGCGCAGGACAACGTCCTGAGGCGGCTCGCCCTCGTCGGGCAGCGGCGGCCACTCGAGATCTTCGCCGCGCGACCAGCCCTCGAGGACATCATCGGTCGGCATGAACTCCTGCAGATCTTCGAGCGTCACGTCCTCCACCTCCTTTGGCATCCCGAACGATTTGATTGGCGCGTCCTTGAAGATAATCCGCACGATCGTGTCGACCGGCGCGCACTCGGGGTCGCCGCAGATGATCTCGGAGACGGTCACGTCATCAAAGGTGGCGGCGATGCGGGGCGCAACCAGGCTGACAAACGTCTCCTTCACCTTGTGCATGAATTGCTTCTTCATCTCCTTCTTTTTGCCCGCCTGCGGGTCCATGAAGCGGCCGAACGGATTCATCGCGCACGCGCCCCGGTGGCTGGCCTGCGGATGCGCGGTAACGCCGGGGAGCGCGCCCGTGCGCGAGCCAACGGGGCATGGCAGCGCGTGAGCGGCGCGCGTGCGCGCGCGTGCGCGTACCGCGCCGCGGTCGAGTGAGTAGGGGCGACCACCTTGCTCCAGAGGTACGCACGATGGCTTCCGAGAGGTGCGGCATTTTCCGACAAAACCCTTTTGCTAGGTTTTCCCCTGCCTCCCCCTGCTGCTGTGCCGGCCGTCAAGCTCCTTGCGGTCACGGTGGGCGGGCGCGGGGAGGAGGGCAAGCTTTATGTTTGGGCAGCACGAATGGGTCGGGCAGGTACGCGCGTCGGCATGCGTGCCGCTTCTGCGCCGCCGTTCACGCCGGCACTCTGCAGGGTGATCGTCGGCCCGCGTGCGCGCGCGCGCGCCCGCGCCGCGCGCCGCGTCGTGACGCGCGCTGTACGCGCGACGACGTGCGTCCGCGCGCCTCGGCTCGTTGGATCAGGCGCCGTCCGGTGTGCCTATGCAGAACATCTGGTGCGCGCACCGCGCGGCTTCGTCTCAGCACGCTCAGCTTGCCTGCCACGACGTCACGCGCGCTTGCCGCGCTCCGCTGAGCGCTCGTCGCGAGGCTCTCCGCCAGCCGCGTCGGCGCGCGCAGCGCGCGCGCAGCGCAGCGCGCGCGAGAATCCAGGCACGGAGTCCTGGCGTGCACGCGCGCTGTCCGTCCGTCCGCCGCGCGGCGGCCGCACGCGCCGCGCGACGCGCGCCGCGCACCGGACACCTACCGAGCGGCTTCCTAGGGGGCTCACCACAGCTGGGCGCGTTCTCGCACCCGTGCGAGAACGCGCGTGGGCCGCGTGGCTTCTTTAGGCCGGCCGCGGCGTGCCTGTACGGTACGCCGCGCCGCCCACCTCTCATCTCGTACGCGACGCGCGCCGTGCACGCTGCCCTCCCCGCGCGACGCGCTGCCCGCTGCCAACGCGCAGGGGCACGCCTCTGGCGCCGCAGGCGGGCGTCGCGCCCGCGGGGTTGCCCGAGGGCCCCCCGATGGCGCAGGTCGCGCAGCTCACGCCCGAGGCCTTTTGGCACCTGCACGGCGGCGCGCACGCCGCGCACGCCGCGCACGCAGCCGCCGCAGCCGCCGCGCAGTCCGCGGCCGCGCAGTCGGCGTGCCACGTGCACGCCTACGCGCCGATGCTGCGCGCGGCGCAGCCATGCGGCGCGTCCGCGCAGCTCGCGCCGGGTGAGTGCGGCCCGCCCGGCGCGCACGGCGCGATGTGCCTCGGCGCGTGCGCGCCGCCCGCCCTCGTCGGCTGCGGCTGCGGCGGCGGAGGTGACGATTTTCCCGCGCAATACGATTTTCCCGCGCAATACGCGCAGCACCTCCTCGCGCTGCAGCTGCACGCGGCGGCGGCGGCCAACGGCACAGGCGGCCCGGCCGCGCCGGGCGCGCGCGCGGCCGGGTGCGCGCACTCGCTCGGCAGCCATGCGCATTGCTCGCACAATGGCGGCACGCGCTCCAAGCAGCCCAGCAGCGATGTTGGCGGGCCGCTCGCCGCACACCTCGGCGCGGCGCCGCTCGTGCACGCGCCCGGCGGCGCGCACATGCAGCAGCAGCAGCAGGAACAGCTTGTGCAGCCGCCGCTCGGGGGGCGCGTGCCGTCGGGCGGGTACGGCGCTGCCACCTTGCATGCGTCGCTCGCCGTCGCGCCGCAGCCGAGGGGCGCGGGCGCGCAGCTGGCGTGCGCGCCTGGCGACGGCTGTGTCGCAAGCGGGCCGCTTGGTCCGGGAGTGACCGGACTCTGCGGCGGGGGCGCTATGGCGGGTGGTGCGCTCGCGGGCGGCTGTGCGTCGCTTTCGGCGAGCGCTCGCGAGTTTGTCATGTCGGGAGGCGGAGGCGGAGGCGGGGACGGAGGCGGAGGTGGCGGCGGAAACGGCGGCGGCGAGTTCGCGACAGCGCAGGCGGGCACAGGAGGCGGAGCGGCTGGCGCGAACCCTTCACTGAGCGCGCCGGCGAGCGGAAGCGGTGGCGCTCTGTCGCCTACGTCGCAACAGCGCGCGGAGTGCACAGTGGCACAGCCGCAGCAGCCGCTCGCACAGCCGCAGCCGCCATTCGGCCCGGCGGGCGCAACGATGGCGGCGGGCGCAACGATGGCGGCGGGCGCAACGATGGCGGCGGGCGCAACGATGGCGGCGGCCGCCGCGCTCCGCTCGGAGCTCTCGCCCACCGCGCGCGAATTCCAGATGGCGTCGGCGGCAGCCATGCTGATGCCGGCGGGAGGGACGGGCGTGGGTACGGATTGTAACGGCGGTGGTCCGGTGAGCGCCAGCGCCGTGGGTGCGGGTGGTCAGCCGGCGGATGCGGTCGCGCTCGGGCGCGTGTCGTCTGTCGGCAGCGGCGGAGGCAGCGGCGGCGGCGCGCCGTGCAGCGCGCAACCACCGGGCGGCGGAGGCAGCGCGCCCGCCGGCGCCCAGGGCGCGGGCGCGACGGCGTCGGCATCGGCGCTCTCGCCGACGGCCGCAGAGTTCGTGATGAGCGGCGCCAGCCCTCCAGAGCTCAAGCTGTCCGTCGCCGCGCCTGTCTTCTGCCCCAGCGCCGCCTCCCTCGCGTCTCGCGGCCGCTTTGGCGTCGGCGGTGGCCTCGGCTCGTCGGTTGCCAGTGGGCGCTCATCCGCGCTCTCATCCGCACTGTGCGCCGGCGCCGTCGACGGCGGTGGTGGCGGCGCGAGTGGCGGCGCGAGTGGCGGCGCGAGCGTGGCGCAGCGTAGCGTCGAGGCGTTGAGTCGATTGAACCAAAGCGACGGCGGCGCGGCGCGCGGCGTAGCCGACGGCGTAGCCGACGGCGCCGGCGGCGTCTTCGACGGCGCTCACAACGACGACGGCGACGGCGACGGCGACGGCGACGGCGACGGCGTGCTTCTCGACGGCTCGAGGCATGCGTACCGCTTCCTCGGCGGCGGCGTGCTCGGCGGCGGCACGCTTGTCTCCTCTGCGCGCGAGCACGCGCTCGGCGGCGGCCTCGTCGCAGAACTGCGCGCGCAGCTCGCGAGCGAGCTCGCGCTGCCGGCCGAGGCGGACGCGCGCGGCGCCGATGTGGAGGGCCAGTCCGTCGCGCACTACCATTCGCTCGTGCCGCTCGATGACCGCTCGCGCGGGCACACCGCGCGCTGCTACGGCGTGCCCACCACCGTGTTCCGCGCGGTGTGTGCGGCCGACGGTGCGACGGTGGCGCTGCGGCGCGTCGACGGGTCGGTGCGCGCCGCGGCGGACGCGCTCGCGGCGGCTGCGGCGCCGTGGCTGGGCGTGCAGCACCCAAACCTTGTCGAGCTGCGCGAGGTCCTGTGTTCCGATGAGATGTCGCCCGGCCAACCAAGGTGCGCGGCGAGCGACACGCGCGGGCGGCGCGCGCGCCTCGCGCCGCGCCGCGCGCGCGCGCGCGCCGAATGCCCCGCGTCGCTTTTGCGTTCGTCGCGCCGCGCGCCTCGGCGGGCAGGCCCTTTTTTGCGCACGAGCTGTGCGGCGGCGCGTGCACCGTCGAGTCCGCCTTCTTCGTCTCGCTGCAGGCGGACGCGCCGACAGAGGCGGAGTTGTGGAACATCGCCGTGCAGCTCGTGGCCCTTCTCTTCTCTGTCCACTCTCTCGGTAAGCGCAGCGCATCGCGCCGGACCGCGCCGCGCCGGACCGAGCCGGACCGCGCCGGACCGCGCCGCGCCGCGCAGCGCATCGCATCGCGCCGGACCGCGCCGCGCCGGACCGCGCCGCGTTGGACGCGTCGCGCCACCGCTGCCAGAGCCAGCGCAGCCAGGCAGGCGCGCGTGCGTGGCCCGCTTTTGCGCGAGCCACGTGGCAGCACATTGCGGCAGAGTGCACGGCCGGATTGGCCGTCCGGATCGGCCGTCCGGATCGGCCGTCCGGATCGGCCGTCCGGATCGGCCGTCCGGCGCCCATGCACGCGCGCGCCACGAGCTCCGCCGCTCGTGCTCCCAGCAGCCCATTTCAATTTTGATGTGCTCAATTTTGGGATCAGCTCCCAGCAGCGTGCTCGCAACAGCGCGCGGCGCGGCCGCCGCTCTCGCGCCGCGCTCACGCCGCGAGCGCGGCACACCCGCGCCGCGCCGCCGTGCGCGCGCGCACGCGCCTCTTCGCGCGCGTGCCGCGCTCGGCCGCAGGGATGGCGACGCGCGCGCTCGAACCGGCGAGACTTTTGCTGACTGGCGGGCAGCGCGTGCGCCTCAACGGCGTTGGCGTCCCGGACTTCACTCGTCCGGACTCGAGGCCTGTCATCGAGCAGCAGGGCGAGGACCTCGCGTCCCTTGGCAAGCTGCTTCTCAACCTCGGCTGCCGCTCGCCCGCCGCTGCGTCGGACAAGGCGATGGCGCGCTCGCTCGAGCTCTTTGCCGGCCGTTTCTCGCCGCAGCTCTGCGACCTCGTCTCCGCCCTCGCCGCCGGATCGGCGACGCTCGCCGACGCGTGCGCGCACATCTCGACGCGGCTCGTCGACCACACCATCGCCGTGCAGGCGCACAACGACGCGCTGCGCGAGGCCGTGCGCGCGCACGCGGAGCACGGCCGCATCGCGCGCCTGCTGATCAAGCTCGGCTTCGTCAACGAGCGCCCCGAGTTCCTCGCAGACCCGGCGTGGTCCGAAACGGGCGACCGTTACCTGTTGAAGCTTCTGCGCGATGCGCTCTTCCACCAGGTCGACGCGGACGGTGCTCCGGTCGTCAACTACGCGCACGTCGTGAGCGCGCGCGAGCCGCCGGACGCGGCGCCGGACGCGGCGCCGGACGCGGCGCCGGACGCGGCGCCGGACGCGGCGCCGGACGCGGCGCCGGACGCGGCACCGGACGCGATGAGCTGGTGGCGCCGCGCGTCTCGCCCCTCGCGCGCGGTCGCCCACAGACCGCATCGCGCGCGCGACCGCGCCCGCTCGCGTGCAGGTGAGCGGGCTGAACAAACTGGACGTGGGTGCGGACGAGCACATGCTCCTCCACGGCAGAGACGGCGCTTCAACCCTGATGGTCGTCAGGTGCGCGCGCGCGCGAGAGAGAGAGAGAGAGAGCGAGCCATTGCTCGCGAGCAAGGCGCGAGCGCGGCGCGCGGCGGCGCGCGGGGGTGGCCCGACGCTCATGCGCCCGGTCAGCTGCGCGCCCGCTCTTTGTGCCGCGCGCCTCGCGTACGCAGCTATCGAGACATGCGCGCCCTCCTCGAGAGCGCGTTCACTTCTCTCGTCGCCGCGCAGCACGACGCGTCGCTGCAGCGCGCGCACTCGCAATTGGCGGGGCATCTTGACGACGACGACGACGACGACGACGCGGACGCCCATTTGCAAGGCGACGCCCCCCCCCCACCGCGCGGGTGGCTATAGATAGACACAAAAAACGTGCACTCATCTCGAACGTTTACGACTCACGCGATGCCAGCCCACCCTCGACGAGCGCCCTCGGTTTCAGCCGCACGTGCAAGCCCGTCAGCTTCGGACCCAGCGTCGCGTCCGTGTGCTCGCCAAGAAGCGGCGCGGCCGCGCTCGGCGGCAGCAGCTCGAAGCGGCGGAGCAGCGCGGCGAGGAACGTGACGGCCTCGAGCTCGGCGAGCCGATAGCCGATGCATTTGCGCGGGCCCGCGCCGAACGGCAGCCACGCCGCGCTGCCGCCGTCCGGTAGGTGCGCGTGGCGCGCCGGACGGAAGGCGTCGGGCTCGGCAAACTCGGACCCGTCGCGCGCGCCGGCCGCGACCGCGTGAAAGCAGATCGTGCCGGCGGGGACGAGGACGTCGCCGATGATCGCGTCGCGCGCGCACAGGCGCGGCACGTTGGGCACCGTCGGAAAGAGGCGGAGCGCCTCGTACACGCAGCCGCGCAGGTGCGTGAGCTTCGGCAGCGAGTCGACGTTCGGCGGCTCGCCATTCGGGCACGCGGCCTCAAGCTCGGCGCGCGCGGCGGCCTGCTCGGCGGGGTGAGCGGCGAGAAGGTGCAGCGCCCAGCTCAGCGTGTTCGCCGTCGTCTCGTGCCCCGCAAGCAGCAGCGTGATGATCTCGTCCACAGCCTCGGCGTAGCTCAGACGCGCGGCCGCGAGCGCCTCGAGGAAGGTGCGGGGTGGCAGCTCGGACGGTGCTGGGCTGCCGCCGTCGAGTTGGGCGGCGGCGCCGCCGGCGGTGGGCGCGGCCGCGGCGCTCGCCTCCGCGAAGAATGCGCGCGCCGCGCCTTCGTACGTGCGCAGCGCGCCGCGCAGCTCGCGCTGCGAGCGCGGCTGCAGGGCGAGCGGGAGCGCGCGCACGAGCCGCGTGACGGGGAGCGGCCAGGGTACCATCGCAATCACGCCGCTGAGCAGCATGTTGGCCGCGCCGAGGAACGGTGATGGCGCCGCGCCGGGTTCGCAGCCGTCGAGCGCGCCAAAGCGCGCGCCAAACCCGATCTCGCCAATCACGTCGAGCGTCGACGCCGAGAGAGGGCGGTGGACCTCCACGTCGCCATGGCCTCCTTGGGCGCGGGCGGCGAGGTGCGTGCACAACGCAGACGCGTGACGGTTGAGCGCAGGCGTGTAGTGCCGCAGCGCGCGCGTCGAGAGCGCGGGCGAGAGCGCCGCGCGGTGCGCACGCGAGACGTCGCCGGTCGGCACTGCGAGCAGGCCGCGCTCGAGCACGCGCGGCGCCGAGGGGCGCATCGGGAACGCGAGCGAATCTTTGAAGAAGGGCTCGAGCATCGGCTCGGCTTTTGCGAAGAAGACGAGCGCGCCGCGCCCCGCCGGCAACACGAGCCGCACGACGGGCCCGTACCGCGCGTGCAACGCGCGCAGGAAGAGGTGGCGCTGCGGGAAGAAGGCGAACGGGAAGGCGGGCGGACCGCGCATCATGGTGAGGTTGCCGAGGAGGAACGTGTGCGGCGGGCCCGGGATATGCGCGAGCCGGCGCAGGAAGCGCAGCCGCGCGACCACCGCCGCGGCGAGGAGGCCGACGGGCAGCGCCCAAGCGACTTGAAGCAAGTTCGTCATCATCTTCCGGGCGGCCCTCGTTTGGTGGACGGCATGGACCGGGCGGTGAGTCTCGGCATTGCCGCCGCGGCTGCGGCCGCGCTGGTGCGGCGACACGTCGCGCGCGCGGCCATGGTGCGCGTGGGCAACGCGGCCGATTTCCAGGCCGCCGGTGCGGGCCTCGAGTACGCGGTCATCCCGTTCGGCGCGCGCTGGCGCGCCGACGATGTGCTCGTCGTGCGGCGCGTCGCGGACGGGCGGCTGTGGGCCATTTGCAACACATGCCCGCACGCGGGGTACCCGCTGCACGAGGGCGACATCGAGGACCTGAGCGGCACATGCGCCGACGCCGCGCCGCTCGACGCTCCGATTGTCTCGTGCCCCGCGCACGCGTACGTCTTCGACATGGCGCGCGGCACGTGCCTCTCGGGCGGCTCGGCTGCGCGCTGCCCGCCCGCTCCCGCGTACGGCGCGCAGATGCGCGGCGGCGAGCTGTTCCTCACGCGCGAGCCACTCACCGGCGGCGGCGTGGGCACCGCGGTGCTCAACGCGGAGCAGTCGAACGCGGTCGTGCTCGAGATGGTGCGCGTCGCGCTTGACAAAAAGTACGGCCGCGGGGGGAGGGGGTTGAAGTGGCCTCTTGCGCAATGCGGCGCGCGGTGACGAAGGCGCCCCTCACGGCTCGTGGAGCCGTGCGGCCGCAATCACGATTGGCGTGGCGGGCACCTCGTTCACCGTCGGAGCGGCCTCAAGCGCGCGCAGCGTGCCGAGGCCGTCGACAAGCCGGCCGAACGCCACGTACTTGCGGTCGAGCGTGCGCATCGGCCCAAATGTGACGTAGATCTGCGTGCCGATCGTGTGCGGCCCAGCGTTTGCGAAGCCGAGTACGCCGGGCGCATCGTGCGGCAGCGCAAAACTCTCGTCCGCCAGCGGTGCGACCTCGGCCCGCGCCTCCGCGCCGCCGTCGGCGGCACCGTCAGCTCGCTGCGGCTGCTGCAGCACGCCGCCCTGCGCAAAGGCGCCGGGCGAGATGCGGTGCCATGACGAGCCAGAGTACGCGCTCGACTGCACGAGCGAAAGAAAATGGCTGACCGTCTTGGGCGCGGACTCCTCGGCTAGCCGAAAGACGAGCGAGCCCATCGGCTCGCCGCCGTGCGTGAGCGCAAGCTCAACGTACGTTTCGGCCGACTCGCGCACGTGCGTGCGGTACGCGTCAAGCGCGTGCAGCGCGTACGCCTCGTCGGGCTCCGAATCGCGGAAGCGCGTGCGCGAAAACGCCCACTCGGCCATCGCGGCCGCGTCGCCAATATAGCCGACAGTCGAGTCGGCGTAGCAGATCACCCCGCCTGTATGCTTCCACGCCGCGCCGCCAAGGACCTGCGGGCGCGCCCACGCGCGCGTGCGCGCGCGTGCGCGTGAGCAGCGTGCGGCGGCGCGCGGCGGCGCGCGCGGCGCGCGGCAGCGAGCGCGCGGCGACGTGGCGAGCGCCGCTCGGCGCACCGTGCGCGCCTTCTCGAGGAACAGGTCGTAGTCAGCGGGCAGAAGTGGCTTAACATCGACGTCAGCGTACTCTGCGTCGTCGGCGATCACACTCATCGCCGCTCGCCTTGCCTTCCAGAAGCCCCCGTCATTGATGCGGCCAGCGACGGTGAGGGTCACCATCGATGGAACAGCTACTAGGAGGGAGGGAACAGGATGGCGCCCGTCGCGATGATGTGCGCGGCGTTGGGGATCGGCGTGAGGCTGAGAGTGCCCCAGGCGCGCGCGCTCGCCGCTCGCGCGGGCCGAACGGAAGTGAGGCTCGCCGCCGGGCCCGCCGCGGCGCAGGTGCGCAACCCGTACGGCCATGCCCGCCTCGACCGGATCATCTCGCACGCGACCGGCCTGTCACGCAAGGACGTGTCGCGCGCGCTGCGCAAGGGGCTGGTTCACGTCGACGGCGCGACCGAGCGGGACGGCGCGCGCAAAGTTGCGCTCGGCGGTGCGGTTGGCGTCACTTTTGACGGCGAGCCCCTCGAGCTCCGCCCGCCGCCCTTGCTCGTCGCGTTCCACAAGCCGCTCGGCATGCACTCGACGATGGCGGACGAGCGCGGCCGCACCGACCTCGCAGCCGCGCTGGTCGAGCAGCCGCCGCTGTGGCGGGACGAGCTGCACCCGGTCGGTCGCCTCGACGCCGATACATCGGGTCTTCTCCTCTTCTCCTCGTCCGGCGGCCTCACGCAGCGCCTGCTCCACCCGAGGCACGGCACCGAGAAGGAGTACGCCGCGCTCGTCGGTGGCGCGCCCATCGACGATGGTGGCGCCGCGCTGCGCGCGACGCTTGCGGCGGGCGTGCAAACGACCGAAGGCACGCATGCCGCCGCGCTGCTCGACGTCGTCGTACTCGACAACGACGGCGCGCGCGCGGCGGCCGAGGAGACGGCGCGCGCGGCTGAGAGCGCCGGGCTGCGGCGCGACGACGGCGCACCGCCCATCCAGCCCGTCGCGACGCTCCGGCTGAGCGTGACTGAGGGGAAGCATCGGATGGTCCGCCGGCTGCTCGCCAACGCGGGCCACCCTGTGCTCGCGCTCCACCGCGTGCGCTTCGGCGACGTGGTGCTCGACCCGGACGAGCTGCCGCCCGGCGCGTCGGCGGTGGTCGGCGGCGACGCGCTCGCGTGGGCTGAGCGCCTCGCCGAGATCGGAGCGGCGCAGGGATGAAGAGGGCGCGTTCGGGCGGTGATCGAGTGATCGTCCAAATGTCAGCGTCTGACGGTCACTGACTCATCACTGTCAGTCGGCACAAGGAGGCGCCCAGAGGTAACGGCGACCATGGAGGCCCTCGACTAGCGTCACTCGGCACAAGCTCGTGACATGGACGCAGGTGCGGCCGCTGGCGCGCACAGCCCACGCCGCCCCGCGCCGGCCGTCTAACTTCGCCTCTGCCTGCCCGCTCGTTGGGCTCGCCCGCTTTCGCCGCGCCCCCATCCGCCAGCCACGTTCATCAGGATGCGCTACGAGCGCATGCACACCGAGGCGCAGCGCAAGGCGCAGCAGCGCGTGCGCGAGGCGGCGAAGCGAAACCAGCCAATGGTGTGCCCTGCACGGAAACACCAGCGCTATCGCTCCCGCTCGCTCGCCCGCCGCGTCGTCGCGGAGGCAGCGCCGCCCGTCGGTTCACGCGTGCCCCTTTCGCCCTGCACGCCACGACGCGCGCTGCCGCGCAGCCGCGCGGTCGATTCGCGGCGCGTAGCCTGCCCAAGGCGCTGCAGGAGCTCAGCCAGAGCTCGGTTATTGCGCGCTCGCTCGCACCGGCGCATTCGAACCTCTCCTCGCTGCCGGCGCTGACGCTCGAGACACCCAGTCACATTCTTATCCTCGCAGACCTCGCCGACCCGGCCACGCCGGCCGAGACGGCGAAGGCCGGCGGCGCGATCGCGGCCGTGCCGGCCAACCTCGTCGAGCAGCGCGCACGCGCGCATTCGCGCATCGCCCTCGCGCTGCTGCGGCGGCTTATTCGCTCGCCGGCCGCGCCCCTGCCGGCCGCCGGCGAAACGGCAGCCGGCTGGGCGGCGGGCGCGGGCGAGGAGCTCGGCCCTGCGGCTGAACGGCTCGACTTGGCCTTCGAGCACCTCAAGCGGATGGAGGCGCTGCTCCTCAGCGCGAACAAGCTTGCGGGCGTGGCGGGCAGCGGCGCACGTGCCGCGAACGCGCGCCGGCGCGCGCCGGCGGACAGCGGTGCGTCCTCCGGCGGCGCGCAGGCCGCCATAGACGGCACGCGGCGGCAGGAGCTGCTGTCGGTGGCCTATTCCAACCTGGCGGTATACTATGTGCGCCGCGGCCTTCCGAGGCCCGCGCTCGACTACTGCTTCCGCGCCGCCGCGATCGAGCGCAGGCTCTACGACCGCGTTGAGTTCACGACGCACCTGCGCACGGCCGCCGCGCTCACCGACCTGAGCTGCAACGAGGACGCACTCAGCCATTGCGAGCAGGCGTGGAAGTCGCTGCTACTCTGCGCGCGCACGGTCACGCCCCAGCGCGCAGCGCACGCCGACGGCGTCGGCGCGGACGGCGCCGGCGTTGGCACCAGCGCGGCGAACGACGGCGGCCGCGAAGTGGCGATCGAGGAGCTGCCCGCTGAGTACGTCGCGGCAGCGGCGGTGGTGTGCTGCAACCTTGCAGTCTCCCTCGTCCATCTCCACCGGCACGTGGAGGCGCTCGAGGTGGCGCTGCAGGCCGAGCAGTACGCGGCGCGAGCGCTCGGGCCGACGCACGAGCACAGGCAGGCGACGGCGGCGTGCGCGCGGTACGCGCGCGTCTTCGCCGAGTACAGGGAGATGCTCGAGGGGACGGTGCGCGCGCAGCTCGCGCCCGGCGGCGACGACGAGGAGTTTGTGGACGAGGAGGGCGAAGCGTACCGCTCCAACCTCGACGAGGGCGGCGAATGCGCTGACGCTGACGCCCGTGCGCTTCCGTCGCTGCGGGGCCCGAGCGGCGCTCGCGGGAGCTACCATGGCTGACTGCGTGGCCCACTCATCATTTCCGCCTGCGCGGCCGATCATTTCCGCCTGCGCGGCGTGTCCGGGCCCGTCCGTTTCGCCGGGTGGCCGCGAGGCGCGTAGAACGCGTCCATGCCGCCTGTCGCGCGCTGCGGACCGTCGAGCTCGCGGAGCAGCTCGTCCAGCTCGGCATCGAGCGACGGTGGCGGTACAGCCGCTCGCCCTGCGTGACCGGCCGGAGCGGCGGCGAACGTGGTAGGCGGGGCGCGCGAACGGCATGGCACCGCGGGCGGCGACATTTGAGGCGCGTGCGCGCTCGGGACGTGGAGTACCACAAGCAAATCGCCGCGCTCGCCGTCCACCTCGCCGGACAAGCAGCCACCCTCCAAAGGGGCGCGCTCGAGCTCGACGTGCAGCGGCGTGAGCGAGTCGCCAGCGCATGGCCCATGCACGCATAGGCCGTCGGACTGTCGGAACAGCGCGCCATGCGTGGCGCACATGAGGTACTCGCCCGAGCGGTCATGAAACGCGTCCGGGAAGTAGTTGAGCGGCGTGCCGGCGTGCGGGCAGCGGTTCACGAAGGCCACGGCGGAAGGCGCGGCGGAGGCGCGAGCCTGCGCGAGCGGCAGGACGACCGCGGTGGCGTGCACCCCAATGTCCACCTCGACAGCTCGGCGCAAAGCCGAGAGGCGCGACACGACGACCCGCCGCGCCTCCCGCGCGACGGGATTGGTCAGAGACATCGTGGGTGCGCACGATGGCGCTGTTGTCGCTCCACATTGTGTTTCTCCGGGTCGTGACGTTCGAGCCAGCCCGAGCGTCGGGACATGGCGAGCATCCGCGGCGCGCTGTGTTCTACGCACACGAATCCGCTGTTTTTTTCTCCCGACTGCCTCGGCCTGTCGCGTTGCCCCAGCGCGGCCGCCGTCTTCTTGATCGCAGTCGCGACGTGCGAAGAGCTCGTGGCCGATCGACGCGGCAAGAACTCCACGTGCCTCAGACCGGCACGTTGATGCACGTAAGAGCGAGTGGGCGGTGAGCGATTGCGCGGCGGGTAAGCACGAGCGCGCGCGTGCCGGAGACAACCACCGCCGAGCAGTCCGCGCCCCTCGACCCGCGCACGAGCGACATCAACAAGTCGCAAAACCGGTCGAGCACGTGCGCGCATCAAACCGTCTGCCTCACGTAGCCGCCGTTGCGCTCGACGCGCTCGCTCTGGGCGCGTTACGGGGCATGGGCCGCGCGCCGTTTGGCGGACACGTGCACGAGCACGGGCCTCCTGACTGTCGCGTGGTGCGCGCACGCCGCGCTGCCGCGCCGGTTTGCCAATCAGCGCGAACGAATCCCGCCAAAATCTCCAGCGCGAAACGGCCCGCATGCCGACCTTCGAGGTGGGCGAACTCGTGCTGTGCTCGCACGCGACGGGCATCTTCGACGCGCGGGTCCTGGATGTGACGCCGAGCTCGGCCGGGCCCGTGTACCTCGTTCATTACCTCGGCTGGAAGAAGGCGTGGGACGAGCACGTGCCCGAGCGCCGGCTGCGCAGGCGCACCAAGGAGAACCTGGCTGAGAAGGAGCGCGTGGCGGCCGAGATCGCGCGCACGAGGCGGCCAGTGCCCAAGCGCAAGAGCGCGCCGGCGCCGGCGCCCTCGGACGATGACGCGGATAATGCGCGCACCGCAAGTAGGGCGCGCGCCACCGCCGCGAGGAAGAAGCTCGCGGCTGACGGGCGTGCCGTGCCGACGGCCGAGCGCTCGCGCGCCGCGCCGGTGGCAAAGGCGGCGGCGAACGAGCTCGGCGCCGACGACGAGCACGGTGCCGACGCGGCGGCTCTTGGCATGGACGGTGGCGGGGCGGCGAACGGCGCCGACACCGCCGCCGACACCGCCGCCGTCGATGACCCCGCCGCCGGCGGCGAGCGCGCCGAGCTCCTCGTCCAAATCCCGCAGCCGCTCAAGATCCGCCTTGTCACGGATTGGGAGGCGATCACGCGCGAGCACAAGCTGGTGCCGCTGCCGCGCACGCCGTCGGTCTCGCAGATCCTCGACGAGTTTTGCCAGGCCAAGGCGCGCCGCTCCTCGCACGAGCGCCTTTACGCGGAGATCCGAGCCGGCGTCTCCGCCTACTTTAATCAGGTCCGTCGTGTCCTTTAGACGGCCGCGGGCGCGCCGCGCGCGAGGACGGCGCGCGGCGCGTGGCCGGCACGCGCGGCGCGCGCGCGCATGCTGCAGCCCGCGCGCTGCTGACTCGTACGCTGCCGCGCACCGCGCCGCGCCGCGCCGCGCCGCGCCGCGCCGCGCAGGCGCTTGGGACGTCCCTGCTTTATCGTTACGAGCGGAAGCAGTTCGACGAGCTCGCGGCGCATCCCGTGTGCGCGGGGCGGCCGATGGATGAGGTGTACGGCGCGGAGCACCTCCTCCGACTGCTCGTCAAGCTGCCCACCTTCCTCGAGGGCGCGGCGATGGACGCGGACCAGCGGATCGTGCTGCAGGCCAAGCTGCACGAGCTTCTCAAGTTTGTGCAGAAGAACCAGGCGGCCTTCTTCAGCACGAAGCACGCGGCGCCACCCAAAGAATACCTCGACTGGTGGGAGGCCACTGGCGGCGGCGGCGGCGAGCACGCCAAGCCCGCGGCGGCGGCGGCGGCGGGCGGCGGCGTGGCGCCGGCAGCGCGGCATCCGGCGGCCGCTCGGGCCGACGCCATGGTCGTGGCGTCAAAGGCGGCGGCGGAGCGATGAGCTGCCCACCCTCCCCCCTCCCCCCCACCCCAGACACTCCGGATCATGTGTCCATGTCTGACTGGCTCATCAGATGACAGACAGTGAGAGTGTGACTGTATGAGACAGTTTGCGCGGCCCTCACTGGAAGGTCAAACCGGCACCGGTTCCGCACACGGCTGGAACAGTGTGCGCAGGGGCGGCGGCGCGTCGCTCGGCGCGACCGAGCGTGATGGCGGGTCGGGCGATCGGCGCCGGCGCGCTGCGCGCGGCTGCGTTCTCGGGCGCCGCCACGCGTTCGCTGCGCGCGACCGCGTTCTCGAGCGCCACCACGCGCTCGCTGCGCGGAGCTGTACCCTCGACTCCCGCCTCGTCGACCCCGGATGATGCGGCTTGCCGACTCGAGCGCAAGCTGCGCGAACTGGAGCCAAGCGACACCAGCTTTTCCTGGCACTCGACTTTGCCCTCCCTTGCGCTGGACGCGCATTTCAAGAACGTGCCGAGGCTGGCGAAAGACGACGTGGAGCACCACCTCGGCCGCCGGCCAATCCGTCGGCCACCGGCCAACCCGCGCAGCAGCAGCCGCACTCCTCGACGCTTGGGCCGCCACCGTGGGCAGCAGGGTTGGGCCCATCCTGCGCCTCCACCCAGTGCTGCACCGCATTGGCATCCTGCGCGACTTTTCGGCTTACAAACGCATGGAGCGCGACATCTTCTTCTCGGTCAAGATCGACCATGTGCTCAATTCTGGCGCCTTCAGCGGCTTTGGGACGGGACGCGTTCCTGTGCGCGAGCCCCTCGAGCCAGCCACGCGGCTGCGCGCCGTGCATGCGATCCTGAACGTGCATCGCCAGACGCCAGTCGAGGCTGTCATTGCCGTGCAGGCTGCGGTCGGGGCCGCTTTGCTGTGGCTTGGCTCGGGCATGTCAGCAGTCACGAGCTCTGCGATTGGCCTGTCGCTCGCCGCCGCCGACTATGCGCTGGGCGCTGCGACAGGCTCGCCTTTCCTGCTCAATCGGACCATGCTCCTCATCGCGCGGGCGTTGCATCCTCGCCCCGGATTCGCTCAAAGCTGCGTGCACGAGGCCGGGCACTTTTGCGTTGGGTACGTGTACGGTCAGCGCATTCTATCTGTGCAGGTGTACGACCTGCTCAGCCAGCTGCGGGCAAACGATGGGTGTGGAGGGCGCGTGAAGACGATGGGCGACGCGCTGGATGAGAAGCTGTTGCGGTCGAGCGACGACGATTTGCTCAAGCGGGCGAGCCTGTGCATGGGCGGCATTGCTGCGGAGCACATGCACGCGCACGACGGCCACGGAGGATCTAACGACCTTGGCCAAGTCGCAAAGCTGCTGCACACATACAGGCCTTCATGGAGCGCAACCGAGCGAGCCGATTTTGTCGTCGCAGCCTTCCATGATGCCTCGCGCGTCCTCACCACGCACCGCGCATTGATGGACACCCTGGTGAGTGAGTTGGAGAGCAACCCAACACCAAAGTTTGGCGCGTGCTGTTCGCTGCTCGCCGCTGCGTATGACGAGTCGAAAAGAAAGCCGGACATTGTGGCGACTGTCGTTCACCGACGGCACAAGTGACTTCGTGTGTGTTGCTCTCCCTCCGGGATTCCAGCTCGAGGCGGCCCACGTGGCCTCCGATCGGAGAGTCGAAATGGCCTCTCCCCCGTTGCGTGCAAATTCAGCGCACGCGCGCGTCCGTCTCAAGGATCGCATCGACGACCGCGCGCAGCCCCTCCTTGCTCACGCAGAACTGCGAGTGCGCGTGCCCGGCGAGCATGTGCACGGCGGCGTGCGGCGCGCGGTGCGCGAGGTGGCGGCGCACCGCCTCGCTCGGCACGAACGCGTCCAGTTCGCTCAGCACGACCGCCGTCGGCACGCCCGCGAGCAGACGCGGGTCGAGCACGTTGTGCGGCCATGAGAAGTGGCGGTGCAGCGAGTAGGACACGCCGATCTCCTCAGCCACAAAGTAGCTGCACGCGCGGCGCCGCGTGGCGCGCAGCGCGGCGAGTGAGGGCGCGCGGCGCCGCGCGCGGCGGCGGTGGTGGCGGCGGCGTGCGCGCGCGGCCGCCCGCCCGGCGGGGTGTGGCGCGGCAGCGCGCCGCGCGCGCGCATACCGCACGAGTTGGTCGAGCGGTGAGCGCGCGGGCTGGTAGCAGAAGCGCACGGCGACATTCGCTTTGAAGAGCAAGAAGGGGATCGGATCGACGAACGTGCACGCCGCGATGCAGGTCGGCGGCGGTGGCGCGGCGTCGCCCGCGCCCGCGCGCGCCGCCGTCGCCGCTGGCGCGTACGGCGCGGCGGCGGCGGCGGCGCGCGCGGCGGCGCGCGTGCGCGGCGTCTTGTCGGCCACCGGCGACGCGATGGCGCCAATACTGCCAGCGGGCGAGCTCGCCACCGCGCGCGCGTCGGCGTGCGGCGCAACGGCCGCGGGTGCGAGCCGCAGGACCCACGAGATGACCACGGTCCCAAAGGAGTGGCCCACCCAGTGCGCGGCGTCGACGCCGCACGCGGCGAGGATGGCGCGCAGCCGGAGGACGGTCTGCTCGGGCGACTCCACCTCGTGCTCGAGCGAGAGCCGCAGGCAGATGTGCTCGAGCTCGACGAGGATCAGCTCGCGGCCGGGCTGCGCGGCGAGCAGCGCGTCAATCAATGCGAGGTAGCTCACAAGGCCGACGCCGATGCCGGCGAGGAAGACGATGGGCGGGCGGCGGTGCGCGTCGGTAGGCGGCGGCGCGCCGCCGCCACCGCTGCCCGCGCGCTCCACCGCCGGCTCCGCCCGCCGGTGCCAGAAGGCGATCCGGCCGGACTGGCGGTGCGCGAAGCCGCGCGCGCGCAGGTTGCGCCGGTTCAGCCAGCCGAGCGCGAGGTGCGTCACGACGTACGCCATGAGCGGGCGGTGGGAGCAGCGGAGCTCGTCGAGCGTGAGCCGGCACGCGAACAGCTGCGTGTTGCATCCAGCGGGGAGCGGCGCGCGCGTCGCGCGCGCGCCGGCGTGCACCCACGCCTCGACGCGCCGCACGAGGACGCTCAGCTCGTCCGGGTCGACGGCGGAACGCTCGCAGTGCCAGAGCGCCCAAGCGAGCCAGTCGGCGACGTTGTCCACGCGCAGCTCGGCCCACTCGGGCACCACCTCGTCGTGCATGCGCGCGCCGCGGCGCAAGAACCAGCCCGTCACCTCGGCGCCGCGGTCGCCGTCCGGCCCGATCGCCTCGCCGAGCGCGTCGAGCATCGCGTCGAGCGCAGCGGCGCGCTCGGCAAGGGGCTGGCGGTCGATGTGGTTTTGCCGCGGGATCAGCGCCGCGCGGCGCGAAAGCCGCGCCTTCTGCATGACGTACAGCGCGAGGAAGAGCATCTCGGCGAGTGCGTACGTGTCGAGCAGCAGCCGCGCAGCCGCGGGCAGCGGGAGCGGCGGCCGCCAGAGGAGGAGCAGCGCGCATTCGACCGGGATCGCGCGCGTCGCGCATTCCGTGACGAGCCTCAGCGCCAAGCCGCGCCACCGCGCCGGCCGGCGCACGAACCAGTCCGCCATCCCGCTCGGCTGGAGGTCGATGCTCCCGTTCGCCGCTAATTATTCTCACTTGAGTAAACACCCACATCGCCCGCGTGGCGCCTCGTCAAGGGCAAGGCGCGCGGCTCAGTCAGCCGCCCTCACTCGTCGGCTGCGCCCACCGCGCCCGCCATGTCCACATCGCCGTCCGCCTGCGCGCGCGTGTCCTTGAGCAGCTGCGCCGTGTCGAGCGCCTTCTGCTTGAGCACGCCGAGCGCGTCGCGCACGAGCCGGTCGGGCGGCATCGCGCCGGTCGACTCGACGGAGAAGATGAAGTGGTCGCGCACGCGCTGCAGGCTGACGCGCTCGGCCCACGCGGGCTCGCGCACGCATTCGCGGCAAACGGTGCACGAGCGCGGGCGCGCGGCGACGGCGGTCGGCACGCCCGCGACGTCCTCGATGTCGAAGACGTCGAGTGGGCACAGCGCCTTCAGCTCGGCGGCGAGCGGGCCGTGCACGGGCTGGTGGAAGGTGATGCGCGGCAGCAGCCGATACGATGCGGTCGCGACCGGCGACCACTTCGCGTGCGTCTTGCCCACGCCCTTCTCGCACCAGCATTCGACCTCGATCTCCTGCCCGGGCCGCAGCTTCGCGATCAAGATGTCGTCGTGCACCGGCCGCGGCGGCTCGGCCGCAAAGCCGGCCGCCTGATCGCCCTGCGGCACCCACGTGAGCTGCGACGAGAGCACGCGCGCTCCGGTGTAAGGCTCGGCGTCGGTGCTCTTGTCGGCGTTGTGCGTGCACTTTGCGGTCAGGCGGAAGCAGAGCGTGTTCGACTCGTTCGACTCGCTGTCGCCGCGCTCCTCGAAGCGCGCCGGGTCCGCGCGGATCGGGATAAGGCCCAATCGGTGCGCGAGCACCTGCGCGGCGGCGCGGCGCGGCGAGGCGTGAGGCGTGTCGCGCGGTGCACAGCACGCGTGATAAGCGCCCGGGCCGCGGGGCGGGGCGGGGCGAGGCGGCCGCGGTTGCACGCAGAGGGCGGCACCCGCGCGGGTCGAGGCGCGGCCGGCGGCGCGCTCGGCGCGCACCTCGTCTTGGATGATGGACGTGTTCGTGAGCACCCAGACCTTCTCGATCGCCATCGTGGGCACCTCGACGAGCAGTATCCGCCGCAGCGCGTTCGCGATTGGCGCGTCGATCCCCACAACGTCGAAGACCATCTCGTCCGCGGTGAGCGACTTCACGTCGATGCGCACCTCGCGCCGCAGCTCGTCGAGGTCGAGACTGTTGTCGATGCCGAGCGAGGCGTACACACCGGCGTACTCAGGCGTAGACGTGTACGTCGGCGCGTCACTTGCGCACGTCACGTGCTTGTGCTTGTCCGAGAGATGCGGCGGTAGCGCATCGGGCCGTCGCGTCGCCGCCATGCTGCCGGCCGGCCAGTCCGCGTGGCCGCGCACACGATGGCCGCGCCGCGCGTCCACGCGCTGGCGGAATGGCTCGAGCACGCGGGCGTGCTGCTCGTGCACCTATGGCCCGAGGCGGGCGACGCGCGCCTCGCTTTGGCGCTCCACCTCGACGGCGGCGCGCTCGTGTGCGCCGTCCGCGCGCGGCACGCGCCCACGCACGCCGAAACGGCCGCGGCCGAGGTGCGCGTGCCGCTCGCCCGCTCGGCGGGGCTCGGTGCGGTCGACCTCGCGCGCGCACAGCTCGCGCGCGGGCAAGGCTGGCTCTCCGTCCGGATACCATCCGTCGTGCCGCCGGACGACGCGCTCCAGGGCCGCGAGGCCGTGCGCGAGCGCGCGCGCTTCGACCTGCGCGCGGCTGAGCTGCGGCGCGCGCTGCGCGCGCGCGCGGCCGCGGCGGCGCAGCTCGCGTGCCGCGCGTGCGGCGCGGTGCTCGTGCCGGGGTGGGACGGTCGCCTTACTGAGTTGCCGCGAGCCGCCGCGCACGAGCTCGCCGACGTGACGTGCGCGTGCGAGGTGACGGGCTGCGACTGGTCACACTTTACGCCCGCACGCCGCCGGCGCGCGCCGCGCGCCGGCGCGCGGCGCGGGGCGCGCAATGAGGACGGCGGCGCGTCGGACGGCGGCGCGTCGGACGGCGAGACCATGGACACAGCTCGCGCCGCCAAGCGCGCCGGAGGGAGCGCCTCGCCGCCGCGCGCGCGCGCCGCGCCGCGCACGCTGCACGGCGACGCCTGGCTGTGCGTGCCGCGCGCGCGCCTCGCGCCGCACGCCCTCGTGGCGCCGAGCGCCGGCGCGCCGGCAGACGACGCGGCGGACGGCTTGTCGGGCGACGCGCCGGCAGTCGCCGAGCTCGTGTACAGCGGGCCCGCGCACGCGCCCGGCTGGGCGAGCGGCCTGCTCGCGCGCCCGCGCGCGCCGCGCACGCGCGGCCGGCCGTTGGCCAAGCCGCGCGTGGACGTGCAGCGATGGGTCCTTGCACGATGCGCGCGCTGCCGCACCGTCGTCGGCGCCGCGCACGCGAGCGCGGCACCGCGTGTGCGCGCCGCGCTCGGCGCGGGAGGCGAGACGAGCGCCGCGCTCGGCCTCGACGGTTACGCGATGCTGCCGGCCGCGACCGCGCCCGCGCGATCGGCGCGGCCGACCTCGGAATTGCGCGGCACGGCCGCGGGCTCGCTCATCGCCAAGGACTCGCCGCCCTTCTCCTGGTTTGAGCCCGAGCTCACGGCGCACACCGCACGTGCCGTCGGCGATGGCGACGGCATCGTCGGCGGCAGAGGCCGTCCCGGCGCACGCGCCCGCTGCCGCGCGCGCGCGCGGCGCGCCAAACGCACGCGCGGCGGCGCCGACGGCGCCGACGACGGCGACGACGATAGCGGCAGCGACGGTGACGGCGACGGTGACGGCGACGGTGACGGCGGCGCGGGCGCTGAGGGAGGCGCGCACGTCTTGTTGATTGAGTGGCGCGTGTGCGGCGCGCCGAACGCGCCGCTCGGCGGCGGGTGCGCGGCCGGCGGCCTCGGCGCCGCGCTGTTCGCGCTTGTCGAGGGTGACGGGTGCGGCCACTTTGAAATTTGGGCGGCAGGCGACGAGGCCGAGCGCTGGCGCGGGCTGGGCGGCGCGCGCGGCGCGGCGCCTGCCGCCGAGGACGGTGACGATGCGCACGGCGCGCGCGGCTGCTCGCTGCTCGTCGTGCAGCCGCTCAACCTCTACTGCGCGGTGCTACGCGGGGCGGGGTCGTGCGTCGCGCGCTCCTCCGCTGTCGACGAGCAGCCGCGCGCGCGCCACGCAAACGCGGGCGTGCGCACCGTTGACGCAGCATCCGACAGCTGGCGCGACTCGCTCCGCGTGCTCTACGCCGAGCACGAGCGCGCGCAGCCTCCTCCGCCAGCCCTCGTTGCTTGGCGCGCGCGCGCGGGCGCTGTCCGTCGGCTACGCGTCCTCGACGCCGACTTTGCGCTTGCGCTCGCGCAGCTGCGCGCGACGAGCGCGCTGCTGCCGCCGCCGCAGCGCGCTCTGTGCGGCCTCGCTGTCGGTCACCTGGACGTGACGCCGCTCTTATCCTAAATTGTGAAAAAACTACATGCGCCTTGGGGAAAACTGGGGTTACAAGTCGGAGAAGCGCGGCAGCATGGCTGGAGTCGGCGGCTTGCCGATGGGCCGGAGCCTCTCGAGCGCGACGGCGATGAGCTCCTCGCACGCGCGCACGAGCGACGAGACGTCGCAGTGCGTGAAGCCGCGGAACATGCCCGCGGCTTTCTGCGCGCAGTCGTGCGCAGATGCGTGCGCCGCAGGCAGGCGGCGGGCAGGCGGGCGGAGGCGTCGTGAGATTGGAGCGGCAGCCTTCTGCCCCGCGGCGGGCCACCTTGGCGCGCGCGCACGGTGAGCTGTGCCAGCGCCTCCTCGTTCTGCCCGCCGAGCAGGAGCATCTCGCCCGCGGTCTTGCGCAGCACGGAGGTCGTGTCGCCTTCGGACGCGTCGATGCCGAGCGCGTCGATCCTGCGCACGGCGCGGCCGACGACGGGCGCATACGGCGCGAAGGTGCCCGCAATGTCGAGCGGCTTCTTGGGCTCGGTGCGTTGCAGCAGCTCCTTCTCGTGCACGCTCTGCGAGGGCCGGGAGGGGAGGGGGGGGGGGGGGGGGGGGAGGGACAAGCGCGGAGGCGGAGGCGGAGGCGGGCGGCGCGGCAGCGGCAGCGAAGGAGGAGAATGGATTGGTGGGCGGGAAGCAGCGGGCGAGGATGAAACAGGGCTCTCAAGGGTAAACCCCGCTGCGCGCGGCCGCGCACGCAGCGGCCACACGGCCTGCCGCGCAGTGCTCGCGCCCCGCTGCGGCAGCGCTCGGCCGGGGGGCGCCCAGCTGCGGCAGCGCTCGGCCGGAGGGGCGCCGCTGGGGCAGCGCTCGGCCGGGGGGGGGGGGGGGGGGGGGGGGGCGCCGCTGCGCGGGCGCGACGGCGCACCGCGCGGCGCGCGCGCGCACCTTGATGTCTTCGAGCAGCTCCCAGACCGTCCTCGCATGGAAGGCGTCCTTGTCCACCTCGATGCCGAGCGCACGGACGAGGTGGCGCGCGCCGTCTGCGAGCGCGCCCTGCCGCACGCGCAGCTTGCCGAGCGAGCCGAGCGCTCCGGCGAGGAGCGGGCTCTGCTCGCCGACGGTGCGACTGAAGATGCCGACCGCCTCGCGCATGTGCTCCTCCGCCTTGCTCAGCTCGCCCGCATGCTCGTGCGCGTGGCCGAGGGACATGCGCGCCTTGGCGACGAGGGACGACTCGACAAACCTGCCGCTCATGTGGCACGAGTCGACGTAGAGCTCGAGTGCCTGGTAGAGGATGGGCAGCGCTTCGCGCGGCCGCTCGCGCCGGTCGAGGAGCAGGCCGAGGCCGAGGTAGACGCCGCCCGAGTTCTTGGCGTGCTGCCTGCCGTCGGGGAGCAGCCGCGTGGCGAGGCGGAAGTAGCGCTCGGCCTCGTCGTACTCGGAGAGCGACGAGCAGACGTGCCCGATGTTCTCAGCGAGGGGCGCGGACGGGCCCATCAGCTGCTCCTGCTCCTTGAAGAGCGCGAGGGCCTCGCGGAAGCGGTACTGCTTGAAACAGCAAAAGGCTTTTGACTGGATCGCCTTGAGGTGCCACTTGCCGCGCACCTGCGCGCGCAAAGAGGAGCGGGGGGATGCAGGCGCGCGGCAAGAGGCCAAACGTCTTGCCGACGGCGAGGCGGGCTGGCGCGCGCGCAGAGGCTCGGGCGCGCGCGCCCCCTCCAAAGCGCGACCGTTACGCGGCGCGATGACGTGGCACTCGTGGGGACAACGGGCAGGCAGAGCGGCGCGGCGCGGCGTGCGCGGCGCGCGCGCGCAACACTCGGGTCCGGCGGCGGTGGCGAGTGGGAGCGAGCGGCGGGTGTGAGCCGGCGGCGGGTGCGCGCGCGCCTTTGCGCAGATGGGCACAAATTCTGCGAAGAGCTCGTCCATCCGGTTGAGCTGGTACTGCGCGACGAGGGCGTCGAGCAGCTTGAAGACGACGGCCAGCGTACGCTCGTCGTCGAGCGCCCACGTGCTCCGCGCGCGTCGCAGCCGCGCCTCGAGCTCGACGGTGCGCGCGGCGAGCTCGTCCGGTTCGGACGGGCAGTCTGAGTCGTCGTCGGACAGCGTGTGCGCGCCGGTGGGCGCGCGACGGCCGGATGCATCGTCGACGTCCGAATCCGAGTCATCGCCGGCGCGCGCTGCTGCGCTGCCCTTGACCGCGCGCGGCGTCGGTGCGGCCGGCGCGGCCGGCGGCGGCGGCGGCAGCGCGGCCAGCGTGGCGGGCGCGTCATCCGCGGCCGCGGCCGCGTTGACAGGCTCGGGCGCGAGGTCGTGCAGGCTGAGATCGACCATGTCGCACAGATTCCGTGGGGCCACCGCCGCGCCCGCGCTCGGGCTCTCGTGCGCGGCCCCGACGCGGAAGAGCTCCGTGAGGAGCGCGGCGCGAGAATCGTCGGCCATTTTGAAGGGGTACATTTGATGACTGGGCGTCGCCGTCTGTCGGTCTGTGTGTCTGCGACTTGCGAGGGGTGTGAGGCCGAAGCGCCCCGACGCAGCGCACACGGACAGCGCGTGCGCAACGATGCTCGAGGGCGGCGGAGTTCACAGCGCGGCAGAGGCCTCGCGCTCCGTGTTCACTTTGTGTTCAAAAGGCTGTGCGCTCCGAGCGCAAGCCCGAAGCCGCAAGCGATCGTCTCGCGCGACGCCCCAGGTGGGCGACTAGGCGCCAGCTTCTCGTCGCTCACGCTCAGGCGGTGGCGACCGACTTCACCGGCTCGTCCGCGCTCGCTCCTTGCGCCAGCTTGGCCTTCTTGTTCTGCCAGTACTGCCAGTAGTGCGTGCCACACGCGACGACGAAAAAGGACCAGAACGCGGCGATCATCAGCGCGGTCGGGTACTTGGAATAGCCGAATGGCTTGAAGATGGTCACTGCGCGCCAAGGAGAAGAAGGGCGGGGGTATTGGGGCGGCGGATGGCTCAGTGAGATGCTGCAGGCAGCGCGTGCCCCTTGCTGCGCGGCGCGCTCGCGCGGCAAGGCGCTCACTCGGCAGCTCCCAATGACGCCAGAATCGGCCCGAGCTGCCTTTCGCGCCGATCTCGAAAACGACGGGCGTCATTCGGCAGTCCACGCCGCTCTTCTCCAGGCAGTCAAAGTAGACGGCCTCCTCGAACTCGTGGCAGCCGCCGGTGAAGAGGCCCGTCGCGAGCCAGCCGGTGAGCGTCGCCATGAAGACGGCGAGCGGCACCTTGTTGGAGAAGCGCCCGTTTGCCCAGTAGATGAAGCCGCCGAGCACGAGCGCGACGGCGATGCCGACCGCCGCGCTCGCGGGGATGAGCAGCGGGTTTTGGTTGTCCCGCAAAAAGTAGGGGAAGAGGAAGGCGCCAATCTCAGCCATCTCGCGCCAAATGTTCCAGCCGACGTTGAATTTGAGTGCGCTCGGCTCGAGCGGGTCGTTGGGGTCGAACATCTTGATGCACCCGACCCACGCTGCGATGAAGGCGCCCTGCTTGGCGTGCTCCTCCGCCTCGACGTCCGGCGTCGCGTCGTACAGGCCGAGCCACTTGGGCACCTTGAGGCTGAGCAGCAGGATGGCAAAGGCCGCGACCACCTTCGAGACACCCTCAATGATCTCGGCAGCGACCATCGAAAAGTTCTTGTTGGCGGCGCCAAGCGCGATGCCCGTGATGAGGATCATGACAAACGCGATCATAAACGCGACGGCCGCCGAGGCCCACACAATCTTGTTGGCCCTCTTTTGCCGCTCGCCGTCGAGGCTTGACTTGAAAATGATCGTGCGGAACTGGCCGATGATGATCGCCGCCTGCCGAGCGAGCGGTGCACACGGCGCGCGTGCGCGAGCGAGCGCATCGGACGCCGACCCCGGGCCAACGGCGCGATCGCGCGCGCGCGCGCACGACGAGCGCGGCGATGGGGAGGCGCAGGCGCGCCGTCGCGGGCGGGCGGGTGCACCTCCAAAAACTCGCGCGCGAAGATCGCGATGACTCCAATCTCAAGCACGCCCGACATGCCGACGCGATGAACAACGTCGCCAAATGTTCGGGTACCCTGGCGGCACCTGTGGGAAGTGCCCACCAACCCTGGACTTCCGAAATTTTCTCATAACCGTATCCGTTCGGGCACTCGACGGGCACGGGCGCATGACCCGCCCGACACGCGCTGTATGACGAGCACGCTGGACACGCTGTGTGCGGACGCCCCGCCGACGCCTCACGCCCCCGAGCGCAAGCCGGCGACGGCGCGGCGCGTCGATGGCTGCTGCGGCGCGCGCCTTGTGTGGCCAGCGCTCGCTGGTGCGTGCATGGCGCTGATGCTGTTCCAGCCGCGCGTGCAGCTCGTGCCTGCGTGGACGCCGGCGCCGCTGGCCGCGCTGCCGACCATCGAAGCGGCGCCGGCCGGCGCACGCGCCGAGCCCTCGTGTGCGTCCTACGCGTGGGACAACGTCATTGGCGCCGACCTCGCGCACGCGGCGGCGGGTGCTCGCGGCAACACGTCGACGCGCGCGATCCTCCACGCGGTGAACGCGCAGCGCGCGCGCGGCGCGCCGCTCATCCTTCTCTCCGCTCGTGCCGGCCGCATTCACGTGCACCACGCGACGGCGCCGTGGTGCGGCCGTTGGGGCCGCTGCTGGTTCCGAGCGCGCGCGCTCCTCGACGGCTTGCAGCTGGCACTCGCGCCTGCCGGCGGCGACGAGGGGTCGGCGCCGGATGTTGACCTGGTGCTGTGCCTCGCCGACGACTGCGACGACGCCGCCGCCGCGCTGCCCGTCCCGCCGATCGCCTTCTCGCGCACGCTCGCGCCAGCGGCGCGCGTGCGAGTGGACGGCGGCCCTGCGGCGGCTGCTCCGCCTGTGGGCGGCGCGCGCACGGTGCGCGTGCCCTACGACTATGTGAGGGTCGCGGCGGCCGGTTGTGCGGCGCTCGGCGCGCGAGAGGCTGCGCGCGCGCTGCTCGGCGCGCCGCTGCGCGCGCTCACCGCGCCGCGCGCCGCCGCGGCCGAGGCCGCACCGGTCGTGCACCCGCGCGACGGCGCGGCGCCGTGGTGTGGTGTCGCGCACGCGCTGCCATGGGAAGCGCGAGCGCACGTCGCCGTCTTCCGCGGCGGCTGGGCTAACGAGCAACGCGAGCGGCTGTGCGCGCTCGCGGCGGCCGCGCCGGCCGCGCTCGACGTCGCGCTCACGGCGGTGCGCGACGCGCGCGCGTCGAGCTGCCGCGTCGCGCCGTTCGAATCCCTCGAGGAGCAGGCGGGCCGCGCGCGCATGCTGATCGACGTGGCGGGCGTCACGTGGTCGGACCGGCTGCCGCGCGCCCTCGCGTCGGGCGCGACGCTGTTGGTGGTCGCGCGCCCGCACGGCAGCACAGACTATCTGCAGCCCTACTTGCGGCCGTGGGTGCACTACATTCCGGTCGCGGCAGACCTGTCCGACCTGAGCAGGCGCATGCGCTGGTGCGGCGAGCACGAGGCCGAGTGCGCGGCGATCGCCGCGCGCGGCGCGGCGCTCGCCAACACGTACGCGTCCGCCGCTGGCTCGCGCTGCTTTTTGCGCCAACTCGTGCGCGCGTACGCCGAGCGCGTGCAGCGCGCGCGCGTCGTGGACGACTGCGGGCCAGCGCCCGCGCGCGCGTGCGGGATGCACCCGCTCCAGCCCGCGCCACCGCGAAGCGTGGCGGGCGAGGCAGCGCTCGTCCTCAGCTTCGTCGTCGATGCGGCCGCCGGCCGCTGGCCGCCGATCGGCGTGCGTGTGTGGCGCAGGCGCGTGTCGGGCCGGCGGCTCGCGTGGGCGACGGTCTGTTCCGCTCTCGTCGCGCTCGCGCTCTGCACCTGCACGCTCGGCTCGTGGGCGTCGGCGTTGCATCGCCACCTGCGCGCAGCGGCGCCTCGCATAGCGCCAGGCGCGACGCGGCTGGGCGCAAAGCGCGCGCCCCCTGCATTGTCAATATGAAATGTAGTCTGTTGAGAGTGGCCAGCCCGCTTCCGCAGTGAGGCACGAGCACCATCGCGACCGAGCCGATCACTGGCTGGCCGCCGCGGCCAGCGCGCCCGCACTGGCGCCCGACGAGTTCGCCTCGTGCACGACCACGAGCTGGCGGGCCAGCCGCTCGTACGAGAGCGTCTGCAAGTACACGGTGCCGGGGCCGGTGAGCACAGTGTTGAAGAAGCCCTCTCCGCCACAGCAGCACGTGAGCAGGCTGCCCACCTGCCGAACGTCAAAGCCGACGGTGTCGGTGAACGCGACGATCGAGTCGCTCGAAACGATGAGCTCCTGCCCGGGGGCGAGCACTTGCTTGACGATGGTGCCACCCGCGTTGATGACGGCAAAGCCCGTGCCGCGCAGCTCCTGGATGACCGGCGGCATGCCGCCGCACAAGCACGCCGTGCACGATCTGGAGGGCAGCATTTTGGGCATGACGCGCACCGTCGTGTCCGATGCCATGTAGGCGCCGCGCTTGCAGTTGAGAATGCCCGCGTGGCGGTCCATCTCGATGGGGACGACGACCGCCATCGGCATGTTGGTCGCCAGCCCCACGCGCTCCGTTGCGGTGCCCTTGTTGGTGAAGTGCACCTTTGCGATCGGCTCGCCCGAGAGGATGGCCGTCCCGTTGAACTTGGTAGACATCTCCACGTTCGGCGTCATGTACATCATCGTGCCCCGCTCGGCTTGCACGACCTCGCCCGGCTCGAGCGACTTGTCCAAGATACAGTAGCGCTCCCCAATCACCGTGTATCCGTTCGGGAACACCTGCTCCTTGACGACCTCGGCCTTCGACATGGTGGCGCCGCAGCCCCAAAACTTGAGACGCTTGGTTGCCCAACGTCGTGGAATGGTAAAATACGGGTGTGGAAGAGTCCTCTGTAAAGCAGGAACGAGCGTTGACAGTTCGTGGACGTCAGGGTCTCAAGTTTTGTGCATTCGGCGCCACTACCAATGCTGGGAGGCATTTTTGGTACCAGCGTCACGCCCGTGGGCGGCGCGCCGCTGAAGAAGAATGCGCTCGGCATGGTCGAGTTCAACGCAGCCGCCACGCGCACCGGGGCTGATCTGCCCATCAAGTACGAGGTGCTCGGCTCGGACATGCAGCTCGTGAGCATCACGCTGCCCGCCGGCGAGAAGGTCATCTCCGAGCGAGGCGGCATGATGATGATGGACCCTTCGATGAGGGCCAAGGTCAACTTTGACAACATGTTTGGCCGCTGCTGCTCCGGCGAGGGCTGCCTGATGGACCACTACACCAACCACGGCGACGCGCCCGCGACAATCGGGCTGACGCCGAACTTCCCCGCAAAGGTGATCCCGTTGCACATGCGCGGCGAGGACCAGTACCGCACGAAGAGCGGCGCCTTCATGGCGTCGACGGGCGACATCCGCGTCAATTTTGAGCTCAACACCTTTGTCAATTGCTGCTTCTCGGGGCAGGGCTGCTGCAACCAGACGATCCAAGGCGAAGGCACCGCCTTCCTCGCGGCGATGGGCACGCTGATGTCCAAGACGCTCGCCGAGGGCGAGGTGATCGTCGTCGACACCGAGTCCGTCGTCGCGTGGCAGTCGACCGCAAAGCTCGGCATCAGGCGCGCCGGCAGCTGCATCACGTGCTGCTGCGGCGGCGAAGGCCTGTTCAACTCGACGCTCACCGGCCCTGGCACCGTTTACTTTCAGAGCATGTCGTACGGCAAGTTCAAACGCGCGATGACCGTGCACGTCACCAAGCACGCGGCTGCCGCCGGCGCCGCCGGCGGCATTGTTGGCGCGGCTGTGTCGGCCGCCTGAGTGCAGATCAGATCGCCTTGTAGCGGTAGCGGGCCTGGCGCAGCTCGCAAATCTGCCGTGCGCACCTGTCGTGTTCCGCCTCCAGATGCCAGCTGAGACCGACGAGCAGCGACGGGCCGATGGGCAGCAACGCGCGCGTCGAGATGAGCGCGCCGTTCGCGTGCAGCGCCGTCGCCCACACGGCGAGCGGCACGAGCGAAAGGCCAAGCGAGAGCGCCACGACCGCGCGCGCGCGGCCCGCGCGCGCGTGGCCTGCGCGCAGGCGGTACCACAGGAAGTATAGCGCGCCGAGGAGCGAAGCCACTGAGCACACGTGCGCCGCCTTCGCGTACGCGCCTGCCTGAGCCTTTGGCGCGAGCTCGCTGAAGCCGAGGCGCGCAAAGAAGGCGGCGCTCGCGACGAGCGCAGCGGCGAGCACGAGCCGAATCGACTTGGAGTCGCGCTCATTTCGCGCGTGCAGACTCTCGATCACTCGGTCTTGCTCGGCCGAGTCGAGGAGCACATCCTCCTCCTCTTCCTGCTGCGCCCCGCCAGCGCCCGTCCGCCTCGCGCGCATTTCGCTCGCTTTCACGCCCGCCCCGGTGCAAATTCAAAATGGTGCTTGGGAACTTCAACCCGCCCGCCTGTTCGCCACTCGCACCACCGCAGTGCTTGTGGACGCCGCGCGGCACGGCCGTCGTCCTCTCGTCGCCGGATGACGACGCAGCACCCACGACGCAGGCTAGGCGGCGCCCGCGCATCCTCACGCTCGCGGACGATGACGACAGCGACGGCAGCGGCGCGCGCGCGGACGCGGAGCTCGACGGCGCGCTGCTGCGCCGCGTGCGCGGTGTGGTGATCGAGGACGATGATGGTGAGCGTGGTGGCGCGGATTGTGACGCGTCAGTTCTTCGTCGCCAACGGCGCGGCGGCGGCGTTCGTCGAGTCGTACCCGCGTCGCCCGCGTCGGACAGCCCGGACGCGCACGCGGCGGCGGGCATCCGGGGCACCGTCGCGGCGGCGGCGACAGCCACGCCCGTGCGCGCCACTGGCGCGCGTAGCGCCCGGCGCATTGTCACCTCCTCACCGTCCACAACCCAATCCTCATCGCCCCGCAGCATAGAGGCCCGCCCCGGCCTGAGCGGCTCGGCGCCCGGCGCTGGCCGTCGCCCCCCCACACGCGCGGTGCTCGTGCTCAGCAGTGGCGAGGAGGAGGCGGAGGACAGCGGGTTTGCTGGCGCTGGAGGGACAGGCGGCGCACTGGATTGGAGGCGCGGCGGCGCAAAAGTGGAGCGCGCGCCGCCGCGCGCCGCGCGTGGGCGTGCCGAGATCAGGCGTGCCGAGATCAGGCGTGCCGAGATCAGGCGCGACGAGGGCGCGGACGCTGCGCATGCCATCGATCTCGCCTCGTCGCCGAGCGAGGATGGCGGCGGAGAGAGCGAGCCCGAGGCAGCGTGGACGCCTAACCCGGCCGCCATCACGGCGCATGGCGACGACGACGCCGACGGCGGCCGACCGCGCCGAGGCACGCGCGGCAGCACGCCCCCACCCTGCTCTCCGCCCATTGCCGTGCCGCGCCGCCGGCCGGGGCGCGCACCGCCAACGCGCGCACGTCCGCCGCAGCTGTTGCGCACGCGCTCGCCCACGTCGTTGCCGTCCACGTCGCCGCCGTCATCCACGCCCGCGCGCTCGCCAGCGCCGACAGCATCGTCGACGCCACACGCACTGCTGGAAAGCCCGCGGGGCCTTACGCCCGCGGCGTCGCCAGCGCCCACCGGCGCGCCACCCGCGCCGCCCGCGTCGGCGCGGGCGCGCGCGGCCGCACGTCGGCAGCTGATCGACAGCGTGCCCGCGCTCTTCGCGCGCCTCAACAGCGCGGCCTTTGATGGCCGGCTGCCGACCGATCTGCCAATCAGCTGGTCGAGCACGCTGCGGCGCACGGCGGGGCTCACGCGCTTCTCGACGCTGCGCGCGCACGGCGGGGCCGCGCCGGCGCGCGTCGCGAGCATCGAGCTGGCAGCGAAGGTGCTCGACACGCCCGAGCGCCTCGAAGCCACGCTGCTGCACGAGCTGTGCCACGCGGCCGCGTGGCTACTCGACGGGCAGGCGCGGCCCCCGCACGGGCCGCACTTCTGGGCGTGGGCGCGACGCGCGGCTGCCGCGCTGCCCGGCGCGAGCGTGAGCACGTGCCACTCTTACGAGATCCACTGCAAGCACCGCTTTGAGTGCACCGGATGCGACCAGGTGCGCGCCACTGCGCGTGCGCGTGCGGCGGGTGAGTGACGCGCGTGCGGCAGTCAGTCGGCTCACACAACGAGCGCTCACGCGCTCGCGCGCACAGGTGTACGGGAGGCACTCAAAATCGCTCGACGTGGCGAAGCAGCGGTGTGGCCGCTGCCTCGGCGCGCTGCGCTATGCGGGCGCCTTTGAGCAGGACGGCACGCCCGTGCGCGCGCGCCCGCCAAGCGCGTTCGCGCGCTTCGTCGCCGACCACTTTGCGCGCGCAAAGCGGCAGGCGGGTGCGGGCGCGTCGCACGCGGCGGTGATGGCTGCGCTTGGCGAGGAGTGGCGCGCGCGCAAGGCGGTGGTCCCTGCAACGCTGGCGAATGGCGCGAGCGACGGAGGGTCGGAGGGGTCGCCGGCGGCTGTGCGCACAGCGCGCGGCGCGCGCGAGAGCGGGGGCGAGTCCGGCGTGATCGAGCTGCTGAGCTCTGACTCGGACGGCGAGTCCGGGAGCGGCGTGGGCAACGAGGCGGAGCAGGGCGACGGACGGCAAGCGCACCCCACGCGCACGCAGGGGGCGCGAGGCGGCGGCGAGGCGGCGCGGGTGCTCGACGCCATGTTCGCGGCGCTCCAGTTCTAGGCGCGCACATAGGCACGCTCGGCCTCGGGCCTCGTTTTCGAGCCAGAGTCTGCGAGAGTCCGCGCAGCATGCGCATGCATGATGCACAATAGGCAGTGAAAGGTACAGGGGGTTGGGGGGGTCGACCCACCTAAAGCAGGCCTCTGCTATGCGCGAAGGCCCAGAGGATCGCAAACGTGAGCGAGAGGACGAGCGCGAGGACGGTGCAGACGACGTAGAACATGGACGGGTGCTCCTCAAAGTGCGACGCGAGGTTCATCCCAAAGATGCCCACGATCACCGCACCGATGCCCGCGCAAAAGGTGCCAATCGTCAAAAGCATCTCGAGCTTGAGCATCTCGTTGCGCGTCAGGTCGAGCTGCAGCCTGATGAGGACTTCGGTGTCCTCGATCGTGCGGCCGAGCTTGTCGATCTTCGCCTTGGTCTGCACGATGTTCTTGAGCACCACCTCGAGCATGTCGCCGACCAGCCGCGCATGCCGTGCGGCCATCGTGCGCCTCGCGTCCTCCTCGTACGGCATGCGGCCGTCGGAAGTGGCGCCAAGGTGCGAGTCGCCGCGCGAGAGCAGCATGGGCAGCCGCCCTCCCGTGTGCGGCTCGGCGCCGCCTCCGTACGCGCTGCTTAGACTGCCGCACGCTGGCGCGCTCGCGCCGCCGCCGCCGCCGCCGCCCAGCGGCACGGGTGAGGTGAGGTGCGGCACGGGTGAGTTGAGCTGCGCGGCGCGCGGCGAGCAGCCCTGCACGGACGAGCTGACGGAGCCGACGCGCAGCTGCAACCCGCAGCCGTCGCACGGCGCGGCAAAGTCCGCCGCGCCGCCTCCACCCCCATCGTGCTGCGAGTCAACAGCCTCGCGCCGACCAGCCGCGCCAACTGAGCGACGCGCGCCGCCGCCGCTCGCCGCGCCGCCGCTGCCGTCCGCGCCGAGCTGCGCACCGATCGGCGCGCAGCATGGTGAGTGCACGTGCGGCTGCGCCGCGCTCTCGGTCATGCGCGTCGACGTGCGCGAGCGCAGCTCGGGCCGGTCGAGCGCGAGCGCAGCCGGGTGCGTGCCGACTATGCCGGCGAGCGCCATCTCGTCGTCAAGCAGCCGCTGCGTCGCGCCGTGCAGCTCGGCGATGCGGATGTCGAGCGTTGCGAGCTGGCCCTTGACGAAGCGCACACCGTCGATCGAGCCCATGTCGACGTGCGCGCGCAGCGAGCCGAGCGCCACTGCGATCGCGTGGGCAAGGTCGGCGACCTGCCGCTCGATGCGCGCGGTAACACGGAGGAAGAGCAATTCGAGGAGGACGCACTGGAACGGGATGCGCTCGGCATCGGCGATGGCGTGCGCACCGGGCGTGCCAGCGCCGCCGCCGCCGCCGCCGTTGGCCGCCGACCAGCTCGCGCTGCCCGGCACGCACACCTCAGCGCCGCCCGACGGTTGCCACACGCCGCCCGCGCGCGGCGCGCCGCCTGATGGCGCGCCGCCTGATGGCGCGCCGCCTGACGGCGCGCTGACGCGGCCGCCGAGGGCGTCGGCGTGGGTGGGCGACGATGGCGAGGGTGGCGACGGCAGGTCACCAGTGCGCGGCCGCCCCATCGCGCCCGGTTGCGGCGCGTCCCGCGCGGCCGCGCGCGCGGCCGTCTGTGCGAGCAGCAGCCGGCGCGCCGCAAGCGCCGCCGCGTCATCCGCTGTGGCCGCGGTGGCGGCAGCGGTGTTCGAGCCGAGTGGTGGCTGCACGCGGCGCGCGCCTGCCTCGTCGGCCGGGCGCTCGGGCGGCTGCGGCTGCGGCTGCGGCTGCGGCTGCGGCTGCGGCTGCGCGGCGCGCGCGCGCGCCGCCAACGTGCGGGGAGGCGTTCCGGACGCGGCGCGCGGGCGCAGCCGGTCGACCAGCGCGTCGGCTGCAGCGGGCGCGCGAGCGGCGAAGAGCGGCGAAGGCGCGCGCAGGCCAAGCGGCGGCGGCGTGCCTCCGTGCTCGCCGTGCTCGCCGTGCTCGCCGCCGCCGCCGCCGCCGCCCACGTACCACCCCGCGCGCGTGGCTGCGGCGGAAGCGGCGGTCGCGATGCCCGCGAACGCGGCGGCGAGCTTTGAGCGGCTACCGGCGCGCGGCAGGGCGTCCACGCCGAGGCGAATGCCATCGGCAGCATCGCCCGCGAGCTCCGAGATCTCGCGCCCGCTCGCAATCGTCGAGAGGCGAGGTGCCGAGGCCGATGCGTGCTCGTCGGCGTGCTCGTCGTCCGTCGGCTCGCGCAGGTCGCGCGCGAGGTCCTCCGCAAGCTCGTCGAAGGCGTCCATCTGGTCGCGGCCCTCGGGCGGGCGGAAGAGGTACACCTGCTCCGGCCCGATCAGCGCCTTGATCGACAGGCTCGGGTCGCTCATCGAGAAGACGATGCGGCCCGATCGCACGAGGATCGTGAGCGATTCGGTGCCGAGGCCGAGGTCCGGGTCGAGCGTGCGCAGGTCGCGCTCGGCGATGCGCATGTCGCGGCAGAGCTTGCGCCGCGGAATCGTAGCCTCGGTCACCTCGCCCTCCCGGTCGATGATCACCGCGCGCAGCTCGCCCGCCATCGCGTGCCGCAGCGTCGCTAGCGTCGTGCGGCCGGACGGCAGCCGGCGCATGTGCGCGGGCGGCGTGCGGATGTCGCACACCGTGCTCGTCATCTTGCGCAGGCGCTCGTCAAGCTCATCTGTGTGCCGCACGTACTGCCCCGCCGCGCCGTGCGAGCCTATGTTCCCCATCCCGGCCCGCCCGCGGCGCGTGCCGCGACAACCGTGCGGCTAGCCACGCGCGGAGCCCCAAACTCGCGGCCAAGGCACGATGGCGTGGCGCGCGCTCGCGCCGGTTCTTCTCGCGTGGTGCGCAGCACCGCGCGCGGCCGAGGCGCTCGCGGCGCCGCGGCTCGCGCGCGCGGGGGCGCCGAGCCGCACGCGCGCCGCCGCGCGCGCGCCGGCGCGCGCGAGCGCCGAGCAGCCGCACCGCGCGCCGCTCGCCGACGTGCTCGACACGTCGGGCGCGGCGCAGCGCTTCGTGCTCGTGGGCGGCAAGGGCGGCGTGGGCAAGACGTCGACGGCCAGCGCGCTCGCCATCCGCTGCGCGCAGTCGGGTCTCCGCACGCTCGTCGCGTCGACCGACCCGGCACACTCGCTCGGCGACGCGCTCCAGCTCGACCTCGCGGGCGGCAAGCCGGTCGCCGTGCCCGGGCTCGACGGGCTCGACGCGCTGGAGATCGACCCATCCGAGGCGATCGGCCGCTTCCGCGCCGCGCTCGCCGCGTTCCGCCCGGCTGACCTTGGCCTCGGCGGCCTCGCCGAAGAGCTCCTCTCCCAGCTTGGCCTCGACGAGTTCGCCGACATCCTCGACGAGCCGCCGCCCGGCCTCGACGAGCTGCTCGCGCTCGCCGAGGTGATCGAGCTGACGCGCGGCGGGCCGGCGACGGGGCGCGGCGAGGCGCACGCGAGCGCTGCCGCTGCGCAGGACGAGCTCGATGACTTTGACGCGCGCCTCGCGGCGCGCTCCGGCGGCGGCGGTGGCGGTGGCGGCGTGGGCGGCTCCGGCGACGGCGGCGGCGTGGTGGGCGGTGGCGGCGGCAGCATCTCGTACGCGCGCGTGATCCTCGACACGGCGCCGACGGGGCACACGCTCCGCCTGCTCTCGCTGCCGCAGTTCATCGATTCTCTTCTCGGCAAGCTCGTCGCGCTGCGCGCACGGCTCGGCGGCGTGCTGAGCGCGGCCGCTGCCCTTGGTCTCGTCGGCTCGGGCATCGACGCGCGGCTGAGCGAGGCAACGGCGCGTGTCGAGGATGTGCGCATGCGCGTGCAGGCGCTGCGCGCGCTGCTCGTCGATGCGGATCGTGCCGAGTTCTGCGTCGTCACCGTCCCCACCGAGGTGGGCGCAGCGCGCCGCGCCCGCGCCCGCGCCCGCGCCCGCGCCCGCGCCCGCGCCCGCGCCCGCGCCCGCGCCCGCGCCC
Organism: Diacronema lutheri; assembly: GCA_019448385.1. Classification (NCBI taxonomy): domain Eukaryota; phylum Haptophyta; class Pavlovophyceae; order Pavlovales; family Pavlovaceae; genus Diacronema; species Diacronema lutheri. The sequence goes on along the minus strand of JAGTXO010000016.1, from coordinate 555,419 downwards.
GCGCCCGCGCCCGCGCCCGCGCCCGCGCCCGTGCCCGCGCCCGCGCCCGCGCCCGCGCCCGCGCAGCGGTCCTGAACGGGCGCCGCACCTCCCTGCCGCCTGCCGCCTGCCGCTTTTTCCCTCGCGGCGGCGTGCAGGTGGCGATGGCCGAGACGGCGCGCCTTGTGGGCACCCTGCGAGAGCAGCGCGTGTCGGTGCGCCACCTGGTCGTCAACCAGCTCGTCGAGCAGACGAGCGCGCCCGCCTACCTCTCGCGGCTGCGCAAGGGGCAGGACTCGATCGCACGCCGGTTGCTCGGCCGCGCTTCAGCGACGGAGGCGGCGGCGGGCGGCGCGCAGCCCGGCGCGGCTGGCTCGGAGTGGGCGGGCGTGTGCGTGAGCCCCGTCCGCTACTACGACGTCGAGCTGCGCGGCGTCTACCCGCTGCGCTTCTTGGCGGACAAGGCGTTCAGCGGCGCCGAGTGGGCGCCCATCACGGCGGCGGACGCGGGTGCGGCGGACGCGGCCGGCGCGGGCGCGGGCGGGCTCGCGCCGCGCGCCGAATGCCGCTTCGTCGTGATGGGCGGGAAGGGCGGCGTGGGCAAGACGAGCTCCGCGGCGGCGCTCGCGCTGCGCTGCGCGGACAGCGGCCTGCGCACGCTCCTTGTCTCGACCGACCCGGCCCACTCCCTCGGCGACGTGCTCCAGCTGCCGCTCTCGGGCAGGCAGGAGCCGACGGTTGTGGAGGAGGCTTCACACCGTCGGCTCTTTGCGCTCGAGGTCGACCCGGACGAGGCTGCGCGCGCCTTCCAGAAGCTGATCACGCAGCTCGGCGCGGAGGCGGGCGCGAGCGGCGGCGGCGGCGCGCGAGGCGGCGGCGGTGGCTCGTCGCTGCTCGAGGAGGTGGCCGGGCAGCTCGGCCTCTCCGACTTTGCGTCCGTGCTCGACACGCTCCCGCCTGGCGCCGATGAGCTCGTCGCCCTCGCAAAGGCGCGCGCGCGCGCGCGCCGCGGCCGCCACGCGCGCGCCAACCGCCAACCGCAGGACCCCGCCCGCCGCGCCGCTCGCCGCGTCAGGTCATCTCGCTGCTCGAGGATGGCGCGATGGGCGAGCCCTTCGACCGTATCGTGATCGACACGGCGCCGACGGGCCACACACTCCGGCTGCTGCGCTTCCCGGACTTTCTCGACCGTTTCGTCACGCGGCTGCTCGCGCTGCGCAAGCGCCTGTCGGGCGCGGGCGCTTTGCTCGGCACAGCGGCGGCCGCCGCGCGCGCCGTGTTTGGCGGAGGCGGCGCGGCGGGCGCGCGCGCGCCGCGCGCGCAGGCGGAGGGCGAGGGCGCGGCCGCGCGTCTCGAGCTCTTCCGCGCGCAGATGCGCCGCCTCTCCGCCATTCTGCACGACCCGGCGCGCGCCGAGTTCTGCATCGTCGCGATCCCGACCGAGCTTGCGCTCCTCGAATCGGGCAGGCTGCTGCGCGCGCTGCGCAAGGACGGCGTCGCCGTCAACCACCTCGTCCTCAACCGCATCGTGAGCGCAGACGGTGCGGGTGGCGACGCGTTCGTCGCACGCCTGTCGGCCGCGCACGCCAAGTGCGTGGCGCAGGCCCGCGCGATTGGCGAGAGCAGCGGTGTGCGCGTGACGACCGTCCCCTTCTTTGACACGGAGGTCGTCGGGCTGCCAGGGCTGCGCGCGCTCGGTTCCGCGCTCTTCCGCTGAGGCACGCCACGCTGTGCAAGGCGCGCAGTCAGTGAACGCATGCTGCGAACGTGTGTCCTGGAGCCTGTGACGCTGTCCCTTGTGTCCTGCTGCCAGTCAGAACTCGCGTTGGTTGGGCCCAGATGGACACCAAGTTGTCTTTGCGAGTCTGTTGACTCTCCACACAAGCCCTTTGCGGAGTGCTGGAACGGTCACTTGCACGGGACCAACTGGCGCCAGCTCGCCGCGTCACAGGTCACTTGCCGCGCCACAGGCCAACTGATGCGAGTGGCGCAGCTCACTCGCCGTACCACACCGTCTCATCGTCCTCGGCGCGCGAGGCGAAGCGCGTGGGAAAGCAGGCGGCGCGCAGCTCGTCCGACCAGCCTGCGAGCGGCGGCTCGCCGGCGGGTGACCCGATGCAGAAGATGGACGTGCCCGAGCCGGACATCATCACGACACGCCAGCCCCTCGCGCGGAGCGTGCGCTGGATGTCGGCGAGGCGCGGGACGGCGGCGAGTGCGGGCGGCTCGAGGTCGTTCACGAAGTTGGCCGGCTCGAGCAGGCCGCCCGCGCGGCGCATGCCCGCAAGGAGGGCGTCTGGATCGAGGCGCGAGAGCGCGCCGAGGTCGAGCGTCCGGTAGACGAGCGCAGTTGAGAGCCCCTCGGCCGGCTTGAGTACGTAAATCTCGCGCCGCGGCTCGAGCGGCGGCAGGCTCTCGATCTGCTCGCCGCGCCCGGTGCAGTAGGCCGTGCCTGTCGAGAAGAAGAAGGAGATGTCCGAGCCGAGCTCCGCGCCCCACGCGCGCAGGTCGGCCATCGACGCCGGGTAGCCGCACAGCCGGTTGGCGGCAAACAGCGCGGCGGCCGCGTCGGCGGAGCCGCCGCCCATTCCGGCCTGCACGGGGATGCGCTTGGTCAGCTCGACGTGCACGCGCAGCGGCATTCCCACCTGCCGTGCGAAGAGCTCAAAGGCGCGCAGCACGAGGTTACTCCCGTCCGTCGGCACCTCTGGCCGCTCTGCGGCCGCGTCTGCACCGTCGTCCCAGACGAGCTCCATGGTCGACGTGGCGCGCTCGTCCAACCGCCACACGCGTAGCGTGTCACCCAGCTCGAGCGCTTGGAAAAGCGATGCGAGCTCGTGGTACCCATCCTCGCGCCGGCGGAGGATGCGCAAGAAAAGGTTCACCTTGGCCGGCGCGAGCACGCACGCGTCCGCGGGGCGCGCAGCCTTGTCGAACACGGCAGCGGCAGCGGCGGCGGCGGCGCAGGATTGGCGTGGCGCAGCGCTGCGCTGCAGCCGCGCCGAGCTGAGCGGCTGTGGTGCAAACGCCGCCGCGCCCGCCGCGAGGAGCGCAAGGCTCGCGAGGAGCGCGACGCCGCGCGGCGTTTCCATTGATGAAGGCCGCCCCTTTTCAAACTCGTATTGAACTTGGAACTTCAGTCGTGCCGCACAGCGCGCAAGCGCCGGCCGCTGATGTCTGTTTGACTGGGAGGCTTGAAGCACCGGCACAGGCTGAGCTCGGAGGTGCGGAGCGGCCAGCATCTCCATCTTCGGGGAGCGCAGGGCCGCTCGCAGTCGCGGAGACGCGCCGCGTTTGCCCCTGCCCGCCTCGCTGTTGCCGGCTTGCCCAAGCGATGACGCGAGGAGGCACACGGCTACGGTTTCGATAAGCCGTCTATATGGGTGTATAGATGTGTATGGGCGCGTACTACTCACACTCTTTCGCATTCGTCCCAAAGGCGCCGTTTCGGTGGTGTTTTCCTTTTGTCTGCGGCGCTCCGGCGTGGTGAAAGTCGTCGGGCCGACGGCAAATCCTCGGCGGCGGCGCGAATGGCAGAAGGAACGCCCAAGGGCGCCGCATCCTCGCGTATCATCGACCGCATCGACTCTCTCAGGCGCGAGGGCCGGCGCCGGAGGCTGTTCACCCAGCTGCCTCCGCTGCTCTGCGGAGTCGGCGCGGCGGCCGCGGGCTCTGTCCTGTGCGGCGTCTTCTTTGCGCAGCGAGCGGCGGAGCGAGCGTACAGCCTGCTCCTCGCAGGGCTCGCGGGGATGCACATCGGGCCTTGGTTGATGGTGCGCACAACGCCGACGCCGGCGCGCAACGCTCGTCCTCATCCCTCACGCGGCAAGCCCGAGACGCGCGCCGCACCGGCACCGCGCGCCGCGCGTACCCCCCGCAGGCGCTATCGCTCAGGCCGATGGACTCGGGCGCGCTCATGGCGACGATTGGCGCATGCCTCGTCGTGCTCATCATGGGAACGGGCGGCTCGCTCGCTGTCATCGTGCGCAGCGTGCGCGATGGCGTGATCAACGACGTGCATGGCTCCGTGCTGACGCTGGCCAACGCCCTCTGGCTCGCCGGCGCGGGCATCGCGGCGGGTGAGTGGTCGCACAGTCTGCACGCGCACGTGCGCATGGACGAGCCTCCGCAGCGCACGGTTAGGCGGTTGTGGCGTGGGATGGGCATCTTCCAGCTGCTGGCCGCGTGCAGCTACACGACGCTCGCCATCCTCACGCTTTCACTGCCGCGCGAGCTCCGGCCCGGCGCTCCGTTCGACGCAGTCGACGCGCCGCTGCTTGTGGCGCTCGCGGTTGGAACGGTCGTGCTCGGTCGGCTCGCGCTGTGGGATAGGCTCACGATGCGCGTCAACGAGCTGCTCTCGCGCATCGGCGAAGGTGTCTCGGCCGCGGCCGGCATCGCCGAGCTGATCGGCGACACGCTCACGCAGAAGCAGCTGCTCGAGCGCGCCGTCTCGTCGTTTCGTGCGGTCTCGCTCGAAAAGCTTAAGCGAGAGCACCTGACCCCGCCGTCCGGCGCGCCCTGTCCGCCCAAGTTGAGGCGATTTGGCACGCGTGTGATCGCCCTCCGGCGCGTCGGCGCGCTGGCCGGCGCGACAGTCCACCCGGAGGCGGCGGATGGCGCCCTTGACGCCATTGGCGAAGGCGGCGCGAGCGCGTGTGCGCAGGCAGAGCGTGGCGTACCCGACAGAGTGGCGGCTCCGCACCAGGCGCGCAGGTGCAGCCTCTTGCCAAGCGAGCACTCACGCCATGCCACGCCACGTGCGCTCAAAGCGCGCCGCCCCTCGACACGCCAACCGAGCGAGGCCGAGGCAGCACGAGACGCGGCGGAGCTCCTCGCCATCTCCGAGCCGGCCAGCTTCTCGGATGTCGATGTGTTCATCTCGCACAGGTGCGGGCAGCCTCCATCGCCCCTCACGCCGCGCGCGCCGCGCGCATTGACCGCCAGCGCCCCCCGCCCTGCCGAGATCTGCGCCGCCGCGCAGCTGGTCAGACGACGCCGACGCCAAGTGGGTGGCGCTGCAGGCCTGGCGCGCACGTTTCGTCGCCAAGAGGGGCCGCGAGCCGCGCGCGTGGTTTGACCGGCTGTGCATCCCGCAGACCGAGGTCAAGGCGACGCTCCCATGTTTGCCGCTCTTCCTCGCCGGCTGCAATCAGCTGCTCGCAGTGCACGGGCCCACCTACTTTTCGAGGCTCTGGCGAGCGCACGCGCGCTGCGCACGCGCGCCGCGCCGAAGTGCCGCGCGCCGCCTGCGACGCACGCTGACGTGCCGGCTCTCTGTTCGCGTGGTGCGCAGGTGCGTACTCGAGCTGCACATCTTTCATCAGATGGGCGGTAGCACAAACAACATCCGCTTCATCCGGCTGGCGCCGCCTGGGCCTAGGCTTTCGAGCGACTGGCCTCCGCCGCCGCCGCCTATAAGAGCCGAGTACGAGCCAATCGAGTTTGATGCGCGCCTCGCCGAAACGACGCTGGCGGAGGACAAGGCGCGGCTCCTTGCGGTCATAGAGGCCGGCGGCGACGGCATCAACACATTCAACGCGTGGGTCGCTGAGCGGATGCGCGAGGCGTTCAAGTCGGAGCAGGCTGAGCATCTGCGGCAGACGTCCGAGGACGACATTTCGCTGCAACGGTCGGAGCGGCAGGCGCAGCGCCGATTTATGCCATCGCCGCCTGTCTCTCCAAGCGAGAAACGTCGACAGAGCAAGCGCCCGTGGATCCATGCGCGCCTCGATGGGTCGCCTTCAACATCCAGATCCTGGCGCTCAACACGCGATCTGGATGCGTGCTGGAATGCAACGCCGACAAGCGAGCGCCAGCAATGAATTAAAAACTTAAAAAACAATTAGCGTCATATCGTCTTAACCGCAAGCACGACGGTCTGCGAAAGGCGCAAACCGTCCCTTTAGCGCGCGCGCAGGCTGCTCAATTGTTGACCGGACGGAGACTTTGCCGCGGCAGCGGTGGCGGCGGGCCGGGCTGGTTGGGCGGCGCGCGCGTTGCCACATCGCGCATGCTCATTTTGGCCGTGCAGAGCGCCACGTCATACCCAAGCAGGCAAGCTGCGGCTGCGTGCGTCACGCTACGCGCACGATCGCACGGCGGCTGAGTAGGCGGCGGGTGGCGCTCTCACAGATCTGTCCAGAGACGACCTAGGGGAAGAGCACGCAGACAAGGCGATGCGAGGCACGAATATGCAAAAGTGAGAGAGGCAGACGTCAAGCCGGCGGCACGCAAGAGCAACGCGCATAAGGATGCGCAATGTGTGCATGGAGCAGCGCGTGAACAGCAACCCGAAACACCCTTTGACGCCTGCTGTGCATCACCTTTCTTATGCTGATGCCTCCCCATCCCTCGAACCCCAACTCCAACCACTCCAACCTCAACTCCCCAGCTCCCCCCCCCCCCCCCCCCCCCTCCCCCCCTCCCGTTTTCCTTCCTCCTGCACGTGCGCGGCGATGGCAAAAACCGCGCGTAAAGCGGCGCGGTCATGGCGTCGGCAGGCGACATCCGCGTCAGATTTGAGCTGGTGCTTTTCTAGGTTGGGCTCTTGCAACCAGACGATCCATGCTCGCTGGTCGTCCAGCAATATGATATGAAGCCAATATGATTTGGCGGCCACTCCGCGACGTCCATCATTCCCGCCCCGGGACGCATTGCGCGGGCCGGGCTGCGCTGCCCTGCGCAAGTGGGAGCGGCGGGCGCTGCAATTGGGCTTGACGTCAAGTCAGGGGTTTTTCCTCACGGCCGGTGCGCCGCGGGGTTTTTCTACCCCCGGATGGCCTGCAGTGTTAAGGTGCAGCCACCTCTTGTGCACTTCGGTGCCTACATGCTGCGCGGCGATCGACCTATTGGGCATTTCGCGCCGTCGCCGCACTCCTACGGCCTTCAGCTCCGGGGTTTTCCTCTGCAGTGGAAGTGGGGTTCACTACCCGGGTGGCCGGCGCGCCGTGCGTGCGTCGTCGTCACGTCTTCGTTCCTTTGGCACCTGGTTTTCCCGGCGCAGGCCTGGTGGCGCTCGCGGGCGAGCTGGTGGGATAGTGCCCTGGTCTTCTTTCCCCGCGGCTCGGCTTTGTTTTGTGCGACGCGCCGCACCGGGCGTGGGCGGGCGTTTGGGCGGTGTGACGCTGGGGTGGCGAGGTGTTGTCGGGCGCTGCGAGATTGCATGAGTCGGTGCGGGGGGTTACCTTCCTTCTTTCATTTACCTCTTGGCCTTCTCCTCATGTCATTCCTTCACACCTACAATCCCCGCCCGCTCTTGCGCTCGCCTTCTGGCTGTCCGTCCGCGTCGGGTGGATTCGCATGCGCGCTTGGTCCGCGTCCCGCGTCCGTCCCTCTCCCTTTCTTGTTGCCTTTTCCTTTCCAGTGATCTCGGACCAACAGTTCCCATGTAAGAAGCCCTATTCATGCGTGGTGTAATGGCCTAAGCACGCGCCGCTTCCGCTCCAAATCAAACACGGCTAAAGATCGTGCAATGTTCCATGCGGTGGTGCGGTGGCCGCGTAGGGGTATTTCGGCCCTCGTGCGGCTTCCAGGCGGTGGCGGATCTCAGACTGCACGTTCAAATATACCCGCTCGAACGAGCGCTTTATATGACGGGGTTTCGTGCCATCGGGCGGCCAAAAAGATAGGGCGGCCGAAAACTAGCATGAGCTCCCCCCCCCCCCCCCCCCCTCCCCCGCCCCCCCCCCCCTTCCCTCCTCCCCCCCCCCCCCCCCCCCCCCCCCCCCGCTCCACGTCTGTTCCCCTCATTGAATCGCGCCAAAGCTTCGTTGTTGCTCGAGTTGCGAAGTATTCTATACTGCGCCTCTCTCGCGGCCTCGCCTCCGACGATTAAGTCAGGGAAACCAAGTCAGCACCATTTAAGCATATTTCGCATCTAGGTTCCTCGCCATGAACCTCGTCCACAGCAAGCAAGCTGCACAAGCCGTCTCGTCATGGAAAGCGATTCAGCACGCGACGTATTTACCGACCGCGACCGCAGCCACGGCGTCGATCGTGCCCACTGCCACGGTACAGGCGATGCCGGTCATGCTGACCCAGCCGCCAGTGGCATGAACGTGCGCTAGAGGCTCTGGTGCTGCACACGTGCACATCGGTGCCCTGCTCGACGCTCTAAATGAGATGACGTTGCAGGCGCAAAACAACCTTTCTGGGACGCGCACAGCTTCTCACGGCCGCACATCTACGCACCCTTTGGCGAGTACCCCATATTGCTCTTCGATCATCGCGCTAGAAAGAGATGTGCTGAAGGACGTTTACAGATGCCTCGGAGCGCACGTAAAAGCACTGATGCAAGTGGCGTCATTCTACAGTGTCGGACGGCGGCTGCGGTCAAAGTTGAGGAAATAAACGCTCATTTTGGCTTTATCATCCCTAGAAGATGTGTCCTGGTGAATGCCGTGGCTGAAGATGAACGTGCCCTACCGAGAAGTCGGCGGTGTTAATGGCATTTGCTCTTCACAGGCGTCGGGCGACATGAGCGCGCCGCAGCGGCGCGCAGCACAACATCGGCTTTGCCGCCCACAGCGGAACTGAAAGTGTACCCTAATTTGGCGGTTTTAAAAGATGACGTGACAACACACAGCGTTGCGTCGTTGCATGAGTTCAAGAGCCTCACTCAAGCCACCCTCATACCGATACGTGAACGCCAGCTCAAGGTTATGTTCTTCGCCTAGCGGAGCGACAAATTGCAGGCTTGGGACGAGGAGCTGCGCATCGCTGCGCCCTAGCACTGTGCCGATGCACAAAGTGAGCGTATTGGTATGCTTTGACGATGCCATGCCGCCTGCCGAATCATCCTTCATTACTTCAGGCGAGCGCACCGATGCCACCAGCAGATACTTCGGCCTATCATCACTTCTGCTATGCTCGCATCCGGTGGTGAGGACCGCTAACGCCGGACGAGCACCACATCTTGCAGCCGCAAATCGTTTTCATCTGGACAAGCTCGAGATGGCGCGCGACGTCGTGCTGATGTGTAATTGCCCTGCGGATCGTGCCGGTCGATTCGATTTGTGGTTGATTGTCGCCGTACCAAATCAACATGCGACGCGGCGCGGGGCTCGGCGCGGCGAGGTGCGGAAGACTGGGATCCCAGTCTTCTGACCATGCGATTGCCAACATCCAAATTTCAATGACTGCCTCAGCTTTGCCAACAAATGAGAGGTCGATAGAATAAATCGCCTATATTCATGGAGCGTCTGCCTGAGATCGTGTGAACGGTATGGAATCACGTGTCGCGCCACTGCATGAGAGCCGCACGAGAGCCGACATCTCCCTACGCCGCCACCGCACCACCAAAACAGCGCCCGCCGGCCCCCTGCGCCATGAGCGCCACCTCAAGCGAGCGCGAAAAGAAGACGCTGGACCCTGTGTGGCGCGTCCAGATAGAATACCGGCTTCGTTGTCGCGTTGTTTTTTTTAGATAAACGGCAAAACGTGTTTTTTTCGATTTGGCACTCGTCGAGCGTGACACGTTGTTTGCCCGAATGGTGCTCGACCCAACTGACCTCGCCTGCTGTTCGGCAGCACTGACCCAACCCAGTACGTGACGCGTTGTTCAAACCAAGCGACTCAACCGACCGGCGTCTTGACCATGTCGGCAGCACTTGGCGCACGCGACGCGATCGAGTCCTCGCTCGGGCCCGCGCCGCCGCCGTCTGTCGCCTGCTGCAGAATGGTGTCGCCCTGCGCGCGAGCGCGACGAGCGCCGTGCGCGACGGCGCGTGGCGGCGGCGCGATGTGGAGGGCAGGCTCAGGGGAGGGGGGGAGGGAGGGGGTCTATCCGGGCAATTTGTTTCTCGGCGACCGTTACACACCATATTTCGCCGGGTTCTTCGGACCTGAAGACAAGCTTGGTGCCAATCGACGCGGCTCATCATGTCGGATGCAAAGCCGTTTTCAGCCGTTTATTAATCGCGGGCCAAAGCCGGTATTTGATCTATGTAAATTTTTTCTTACAAAGACGCCTCCTTGGAAGCCCGTCTTCCTTTGTAGGCTTCAAACTATCTGGCGCAGGGGGCCGGCGGGTGCTGTTCCGGTGGTGCGGTGAAGGCGTAGGGGGATATGCGGTAACGCGAAATGTGGTAGAATGTTGTCCTCACGATCTACTCACAGGCCGTGAAGGACAATACTTATTCCTTTGCGTCCGCGTTTATCCCCGCGGTTGGTCGGCCGCGGCCGCGGCCGGCGGCGGCTGTGGCCGAGACCAAGCGGCCGCGGCCACTCGGCCCCACGGCGGCCAAGCCTGGGCGCGACCTCGACCGGCATCACCCGAAGCTCGTCCGCCGGCACTCGACCCGGACATTTCGTCGTTAGCGATCGGAGCCGTCGTCGTCCGAATCGCGGCCGTCGGCAAGCAATCAGAGCTCTGGAAATCCGTCGGAAAGCTGGGAGTCATGGCCATCTGTATTGCTGTTGGCAAAGGTGTCCACGTCAATTCTCACGCCTAGCCCTGACATGGCCGCGGGCCTTTCTCAATCCCCAGCGGGCCGATACGGCTTCAGGAACAAATCGCTCCCTTTTTCCCCTTTTTTCCCAGTCATGCCACAAAGATAAATTCCACTAAGGACGCATCCGGGGCTATTCAGTGTGCCAGTCATCAGCGACAGAAGAGCGAAAAGTCACCCACATCGTCGATTCCCGCGCACTCTGGCGGATCAGGCGCAAAGGTCCCCTCGCGCCTAGCCAGATAAATACATCGCATGCCTCCTGACATTTGCACGCCCCACCACGTGAAAGCGGGTGATAGGCGAGAACAAGCGCCGATTTTCACAGGCAAGCGGAGCGTGCGCGCCGTTTTGTGCCGTCGCACAGCTCTCACTCGTTGTTGGCTGCAGTAGATAACAGGCAAATGCGCTCGCATCTGGGGCATCGAAAAACCGTGTTGCTCCGTATCTTCTGCGAGCGCGCTTGTCGTCGCCGGCCACACTTGATGTGCGCGATCTGCGCGCCGATGTCACAGTGCCCCTCCTGGCGAGCACCTTTCTTCACCTCGCCCAGCCCTTGTGACGTCATAGGCTCACCGAGGCGAAGCGCGCGCAAGGGTGAAAGGGAGCAGGCTGGACAAAGCTGGATTGCATTATGAGATGAATATACTTTAGGAAGAATGCGTTCAAAAAGCGTTTTGGGAACAGTGATGTACAGTGCGCCTAGGATAGGCCACTTCGAGAATGCCAACTTAAGCCTTAGCACGAGCGCGTTACACGAGCGCGTGAGCCGTAAGTTGCCCAACGTCAGCGGCTTTTTGCGCGTGACAGTCTACTTGTTATTCGCAGTAGTACGCCTCGGTGGCGGGGCGAGCCGCCGACACTCATAGGCGGCTGATAACGCGACCGGCGCTCAGCGAGGCGGCGCGGCGCGACGAGGGGGCGCGGCAATTCTGTGGCCAGACTGCGGTGGCGCGTGCTGCGGAAGCCTGTTGGCAAGAAATTGCGTGATTCGCGAGAGGGACAATCATGGCAACAGGAGGGCCCTGTTCGTGTTCTCGCGCGACCGGTTTGAAAAGCTAGTGGGCGCCTATGGCACTTCTTTGCACGCACGGGTTGGCTTGCTGTCGACGCTCGTAAAGGGTCAAATACGAATGAATGCGCTCTTACTGAATAATCGCCCGAGTACAGCGCGGGCCGTTTAAGGAAGGTCTTTGCGAGGGAGCTCCTCCCCCCCCCCCCCCCCCCCCCCCCCCCCCCCCCCCCCCCGCTCCCATCCTTTCTCTTTCACCTTACATCATCACCACGCTGGGGCGCCGAAGCGCTGAACGACGTCGTGCGCGTCCGACAGATCCTTTTGGATCTTCTTTCTGCGGTAGTAGATCGGGCAGTCACGCGACGTGCAAAGCACGTCCTTGTGCAGGTCGCCCTGACAGCGCTGGCACTGCGTCCACAGCCGATTAAAGGCCTGCTCGCAGCCGCTAACGTCTGCTAGCTTCTGCGCAAAGATGTCGGGCTCCTGTCGAATGGCAAAGAGGGGCGATGCTTTCACGTGAGCGGGAGAGCGCGCACCCGGCGCGTTCCTTTTACTGCCACTCACATGAAGAATGGGGCGAAGCAATGTGCGCGCGCGCGCGCGCGCGCGCGCGTGGGGGGGGGGGGGGGGGGGGGGGGGGGGGGGGGGGGGGGGGGGGGGGGGACAGCGGAGCGGCTCAGCGAGGCGCACCTTGTCGGCGCACGACTTGCACACAGATGTTGATCCGGCTGGCAGCGGCGTCTTGCAGCCCAGGCACTGCAGCGTGACCTTTGCGAATTTCATCAGGCCGCCGGTCGTGGGCGTCGGCTTGGCGATTGAGCGCGTATGCTCGCCCTCAAGGAGCGAGCGCTCGGGATGCTCGAGGATGGGTTCGAAGAGCCTGCGCGCCAGCGCTGGGCACGTATCTGGGCGTTAACCGACGGGCTGCCGCAGCGTGCGCGAGCTGCACGAGCGCGCGGGCGCGACGAGCGAGAGGCCTGGCCCCGCGCACCTTTTGAGTGGCTCTGCGAGCTGGTGCTCGAGGTAGTGCTGCGTGTCGATGGGGATGTTGTTCTCGAGCACAAAGATCGGGTCCTCGGACTTCTCGAAAGCCTTGGCGCCTGCAGGCGGTGGTCAGCAGCAAGGCGAAAAGGACGTGAGCGAGCGCGGGTTACACGCGGGTGTCACGGCCGGTCGCCGGTTGCACGGGCCGCGCCGTGGCAGCGGGCAGGTGAGACGGGTCGCACGCACTCGGTGCGGGCCGCGCACCTTTTGGCCCCTTAATGATCACGTACGGAATGCGATCGCCGATGTTTGGCGCCATCCCCGGGTCGCGCTTCGCGATGCGCGCAGCAAGCTCGACGTGCGCCTGCTTGTTGTCGAACGCGTCGGCGGATCGCGTGAGCGCCTTTGAAATGACGAGCATCGAGAGGTCGATCCGGTTCATCAGCAGGTCGGAGATGATGCCCTTCACGTACGCCACCGCGCCATGCACGTTCTGCTCGATGAGGATGAGCCTGAGGCACGTGTCGACCACCTCCTTGACGAGGGAGCAGTTGTCGCGCCGCACGGTCTCGATGCCCTTGCAGTCCATCTTGTCGTGCTTGACCGTGCCCGTCCAGAGCAAACCGGCATACCGCTTCTTGTTCATGAGCAGGTATGGGAAGTAGCACTGCGCACGCAGATGTGCGCGCCGCGTGTCGGTGCGCGCAGCTCGTGCAACGCGCGCGCGCACGCGCACGCGGCGCCGCGGCGGCGCGATCACCTTCTCGAACTCGAGCTTGATTGGCTTGATGAAGACTGACGTGACCTTCCCCGCCGCCTCCTTGCCGAGGTCCATCGCCTTTGCGAGGTCAGCCGTGCCAAACTTGATCATCACAGAGTCGGTGTCGCCGTACACGACGAGTGCGTCGTGCTCATACCCGTTGGCGACGGTGTAGATGCGCTCGACCTCGGCCTTGGTGCGCTCGATCATCTCGCGCCCGTACGCCGTCACCGTCGCCGAGATCTCTAGGCACGGCAACTGCCCAACCGTCGCGCCCGTGAAGCCGTAGACTGAGTTTGCCGAGATCTTGAGCGCGAGCTGACGGCCATCGAGCACGGCGTACCGAAGCGGGTCGGTCTCGTTCTTCATCTCGGCCTTGGCGCGCTTGCGAGCGGAGAGCAGCTCCTCGAGAATCTCGGGCAGCAGCCCCTTCTTCGCCTCAGCCGTGACAAAGACGTCGCCCGTCGGCGACTTTGCCCAGGGGACGCTCGACGGCAGCCGCGATACGTCGTCGCGCCGGACGAGCGTCGAATAGCACAGGTTGTGCGCCATCATGATCGACGGGTAGAGCGACGCAAAGTCGAGCGTCGCGATGGGTACGTCGTAGTAGCCCTTGATCGGCTCGATCACCGTCGCGCCCTCGAAGCCGACGTCGCCGGCGCCACCCGCGCCGGTCGGCTCGCGCTTGAGGACGGGAATAACCATGCCGACGGTGCGCGCCTTTCGGTAGAGCTGGCTGAGCACCTTGATCTGCTGGCCGCGCTGCATCAGGTCGTTGAGTCGCACGCCAGTCACGCGCGCCATCTCAATGTTGTTGATCATGAGCATGAGCTTGTCGATTAGCCTCTGCGGCAGGAGCGCGTCCTTGAGGCAGTAAACGGCCAAGCGGCGACGTGTGTCCGCGTTGCCGTTCTGCAGCTCGGAGATGATCGAGTGATGCACGTCCTCCTTCTGCTCGCCGAGGAAATGCGCGGAGACCGCGTTGAGCGAGTACGCGCGCAGCTTGTAGTTGGTCTGGATCACCTGCAGCACGTCGAGCTGCACGCGCCCGTCCATCGTCACCTCCTTCGACTCGCGCGTGCCCACCTGGCGCGACGAGAAGGTCTTGTCGCGCACGAGCGACTGCGAGCCGCGGATGCGGCCGAGCAGCGGGAAGGTCTTGACGCCGAGCGTGCGCGCGCGATTGATGAGGTACGGTAAGTCAAAGTTGAGCGTGTTGTAGCCGGTCACAATGTCCGGATCGGTCGCGACGACGAGCTGCTGCCACGCTGAGAGCATGTCGCGCTCCGACTCAAATGAAAGCACCTGGTGCACGCCGCGGCGCACGCGGCCGAGCGCCAGCGCGGCATGGACGCGTCGAGCGAGGCAGTCGAATCGCCTCGACGCGGCGCGCTTTGCGCGCAACTGGCCGGCGCACACGCTGGCCGCGCGCCCAGACAGCGCGCGCAGCGCACGGCGCTTTCACGCTCGGTCGCACGCCCGAACTCAGCGCCGGGGCCGTCGCACACTGCACGCCGCACCTCGGCGTCGGCAATGGGCGCGCAATGGTCGAGTGTGAGGATGCAGCGGAGCTTGGGCGTCGCGCTGCCGTGTACGGTGACGTGGTTTGCGATCTGGATCACCGGGTCCTTGTCCGCCTCGGGGAAGACGCCCGGCCTGCCCGCACATTCAATGTCGACGGAGAGCGTCGAGAAGGGCGCCACCTTGAGCCACTCGCCCTCGGGCGAGTGCGCCTGCAGCGCCGAGTAGTGCACGTCAAGCTCGAGCTGGCAGGTGGACGTGGTGTTGAGCGCGCCGCCGTCGCGCGCCGTCCACGGCCGCACGCGGTACGACCCTGCGGGCGCCGAGAGCCACGCGCAGCCCTGCAGCTGCGCGTCGACCATGAAGCGGAGCACGAACGGGAAGTTGGACTCGAACGTCTGGAACGCGTAGCCGTACGGGTGGCCAGGCAGCTCAAAACCGCCCTGCGCGCGCGCGCGCGCGCGCGCGGCGCGCCCGCCCGGCGTGCGCCTCCCCATTCGTGAGCCGCTCGCCCGGCGTGCCGACGGCGCGCGCACGGCGCGGCGCGGTGCGGCGCGCGGCGCACCTCGAGGAGGCGGCGCGCGGTGGGCACAAGCGTGGGCAATGCCATCGTGATCATCAGGAAGGCGCCGCCGTCGGGCGCGTAGTGCATGAGGCTCTGCCGGCGCACCACCTCGACCTTGAGCACCGGATTGGTCACCGAGTCGCGGCCCATATTGGCGCGCACCTTGTTGTTGAGCGCGTGGAAAAAACCGGCCGCCTGGCTCGCATCGAACCCAGGCCACGTCGGCACGTAAAAGTAGGGGAGGAAGCCGTGCACGTGCATGAGGATCGAGTGGCCCTCCGCCGTGACGCCATACAGCCGTAGCACCGCGACCTTGGCCTCGCTGGAGCCAGGGCCGAGGTCTCGGACCGGCCGATCGATGCGGTAATCCGCCTCAAAATTTTGCATCGAGATCGCGTGCTGCGCCGGCAGCAGCCCGACCACCGGCGGGCGCGACCACCGCTGCGAGCGGCCCATGAACGCCGCGCCGAGCGTCACGAAGTCAGCCGCGCCGGCGTCGTCATCCAGGTACGGCTCGGGCGGGCCGTCGTCGGCCTCGGGTAGATCCATGTCGATCATGTCCTCGTCCTCGTCTGGCCCGTCCTCGTCCGCCGCCTGCGCCCGTGCGCGCTTGCTATCTGTCCATGCTTGCCCTCCCGCGCGCTTGGCGGCCGACATTGCTTTTCGCGCCTCGCCCGCCGGACCGCACGGTTTTTGGAAATGGGCCGGAGTGGGTCGGACTTTGGACTCGGACTGGGAGGAGCGCTTCTGGAGGGGCGCCGGCAGGTAGACCACCATGTCGATGAAGCGGATTCAGAAGGTAGAGCGCCGGCGGCGACGCGGGCGCGCGCGTTCGGCGTGCAAGCGCTCTCCGGATCGCCGCATCATCGGCCTTCGCGCACGCTCCCTGCCCGCCGCCGGTGCCACACGCCACATGCGCGCGCGCTCACCCGCGCCCGCCCGCGCTGCCGCGCCTCCGCCTTTGCTCGGCGCAGGAGCTCAAGGATCTCATGAGTGATCCGCCGGCGAACTGCAGCGCGGGCCCGGTCGGTGACGATTTGTTTCACTGGCAGGCGACCATCATGGGGCCGGTGCGCGCGCGAGTGTCGCCCTCGGCGCCGCGCCGAGCGCTCGTCACACGTCGCCCGCCAGAGCGCGTGACGCACGCGTCGCCGGCTCGTGCGGCCGCGCGTGCGGCGTTCATCGCAGGCGGACAGCCCATACGCCGGTGGCATCTTCAGGCTGGACATCCACTTCCCGCAGGACTACCCGTTCAAGCCTCCCAAGGTACTGCGTCGCGTGGCCGCGTGCCTCGGCCAGTTAGGGGCTCGGCCAGTTGCGTGCGCATGGCGCTCGCCGACGCGCGCGGCGCGTGTGCGACGTGTGCGCGGTGGTGCCGCCTGCACCGCGCGCAGGTGCAGTTCACGTCCAAAATCTATCACTGCAACGTGAACAAGAACGGCGCGATCTGCCTGGATATCCTCAACTCTCAGTGGTCGCCCGCGCTCACGATCGCAAAGGTGCTCCTCTCGATCTCGTCGCTCCTCACCGACCCGAACGCCGACGACCCTTTGGTGCCCGAGATTGCGCAGATGCTCAAGCAGAACAGGGTGAAGCACGACTCGGTTGCGCGCGAGTGGACGCTCAAGTACGCATCGCAGTGACGGCTCTCGCACGGCTCGCGCGTGTCAGCGCACGCGCTGCGGGCTCCGCACAAACGACGGCCGCATGTAGCACGGCGCGCGGCGCTGGCGCTCGTCGCAGAGGCGTTTGGCGGGCTGCCTGCGCCCGCTTGCTGCCGAGCTGCTCGGCTGCGGGCTGCCGCGCGACGATAAGCGACTGTGTTGTTAAGGCGCATTGGCCGCCAGGCACGTGCGAAGCGCCGTCAGCGACATGGGCGAGATGCGTGCGAGCGCAACCGCAGGCCGTGGAAAAAGACGAGTCACGATCTGACCAGTCCACTAGTCTTCACTCAACACTCCACTCGTGACTCGTGACGCGTGGCGCCGCATCGTATTTCCCGCGGGCCGATCGATCGATGCTCGACATCCTGCTCTTCCGCACGCCCGGTGGCGATCCGGAGCGCGTGCGCGAGTCGCAGCGCCGTCGGAACGCGGACGTGAGTCTGGTCGACGAGGTGATCAAGCTCGACGAGGAGTGGCGCAAATGTGCGCGCGGCGTCGACGTCGCTTCGTTCGCGTGCGCTCGCACATGCGCGCCGCGGCGTGCTCACGGCGCGCGCCGACACGCTCGCGCGCGCAGGCCGCAATGCGCTCGACGGACTGCGCTTCGAGCTCAATCGCGCGCAAGACAAGATGAAGCCCTTTTACAAGGAGAAGAAGCCGGTGCCGCCCGAGCTGACCGCCGAGAAGGTGGCGTGCGACGAAAAGATTGCGTCCATGGCAACGGAGGAGGCGGCGCTGATCGAGAAGCGCGACAAGACGCTCGGCATGATTGGCAACCTCGTGCACGACTCGGTCTTCGTATCGAACAACGAGGATGACAACCCCGTCGTGCGCACGCACGGCGAGTTTGCCAGCGAGGACTGGATGCTGCCGCACATTGACCTTGTGCAGGCGAGCACGCACGGGCGCCACGCGCAGAGGGCGCAAAAGCGCCGGGCGCGCGAGCACGCGGACGCGCTCGCTACGTGCCGCACGCGCTGCGCTGAAGCTCACCGCAGGTGCGCGCGCGGGCGCGCTGCGCCGCGCGCAGATGGCGGCGATGGCAGACACCGCCAAGGGCGCAGACGTTGCGGGCAACCGCGGCTACTTCCTCACCGGCGCGGGCGTGCTGCTCAACCAGGCCCTCGTGCAGTACGGCGTGCAATTTTTGCTGTCCAAGGGCTACACGCCCATGCAGACGCCCTTCTTCATGAACCAGGTGTGCGCGATCGCCGTGTCGCGCGACGCGTGCCGCGCGACACGGCGCGCAGCCGCTCGGCGCTCGCTCGCTCGCGCGCGCGCGCCGCCGACGGCCGGCCGGCCGCGCCCTGCCCGCGGCTGCAGTCGATTATGGGCAAGGTCGCGCAGCTTGCGCAGTTCGACGAGGAGCTGTACAAGGTGAGCGGCGAGGGCGATGACAAGTACCTGATCGCCACGTCCGAGCAGCCGATCTGCGCGTACCACCTCAATGAGTGGCTCGAGCCGAAGCACGTGCCGCGCCGCCTCGCGGGCGTGTCCACGTGCTTCCGCAAGGAGGCCGGCTCGCACGGACGCGACCAGCTCGGCATCTTCCGCGTGCACCAGTTTGAGAAGATCGAGCAGTTCGTCGTCACGTCGCCGGACGCGGACGACTCGTGGAGCGAGCACGAGCGGATGCTCGCGAATTCTGAGGATTTTTACAAGTCGCTCGGTGGGGCGGCGCGCAAAACACGCGTCGGCCAACCGGCTGCCGGGTGCCGCGCGGCCGCCCGCGCTCACGTGGGCGCGCGCCGCGCCGAGCGCGAGTGCGCGCAGGCATCCCTTACCGCGTGGTGAACATTGTCTCGGGCGCGCTCAACGACGCTGCGGCGAAAAAGTATGACCTCGAAGCGTGGTTCCCGGGCTCGAAGGCGCACCGCGAGCTCGTCTCGTGCTCCAACTGCACCGACTACCAGTCGCGCCGGCTCAACTGCCGGTACGGCGTCCCGGCGAGCAAGGACGGCAAGAAGGAGTTTGCGCACATGCTCAACTCGACGCTCACCGCGACGGAGCGCACCATCTGCTGCATCGTTGAGAACTACCAGACGCCGATCGGCATCCGCGTGCCCGACGTGCTCGTGCCCTTCATGGGAGGTCGGCGCGAGCCGCGGCGCTGCGGCGCTCAAGCGCGTGCGAGCCTGCTTCGTGTCACGCGGCCGACGCTACGACGCGCTCGCGCGCGCTCACATTGGCACACTCGCGCGCGCGCGGGCGCGCAGGCATGACGCTGATTCCGTTCGAGGTGCCATTCAATCCAAAAGCCGCCAAGAAGCCGGCCAAGCTCGTTCACCACGTGCCGAGTGCTCAGGAGCTGCAGGAGCATGACAGCGGCAAGGCAGCGCTCGACGCCTACCTGCAGAGCCACGGCGTCGCCGCCACGCTCACTGCCGCGCTCAACGAGCTGGCTGCGTTGCGGCCCGCCGATCCGATTGCCGCGCTCGCCGCCATCCTTGCGCAGAAGCGCCCAGTCGCCTCCAGCGGCGACGCCTCCAGCGGCGACGCCGCCTCAGCGTCCGACGGCAAGCTCGACGAGGCGGCGCTGATGAAGCTCTCGGTCGAGGAGCGCGCGGCATACGAGCGCAAGCACGTCAAGAAGGGCGGCGGCGGGATCGAGTTTGACCCGACCGAGGTCGCCGAGGATGGCGGCGACGCGACGCTCGACGACTTCTTCGGCGCGCTCGGCCTCTCCGCCGGCGACGGCGGGCCCGTGGCAGACGACGATGATGCAGACGGCGGCAAGGGCGTTGCTTCCGCGTCCGACAGCAAGCTCGACGAGGCGGCGCTGATGAAGCTCTCGGTCGAGGAGCGCGCGGCATACGAGCGCAAGCACGTCAAGAAGGGCGGCGGCGGGATCGAGTTTGACCCGACCGAGGTCGCTGAGGATGGCGGCGACGCAACACTCGACGACTTCCTTGGCGCGCTCATGTGACCACGTGGCGTCAGTTGCAAAGCGGGGTGTGAGTGGCATGACGCCATCTCCCAATCTGATTGCCGTCAACCATGCCCGTTGGGCGCCGCCGTCGGCGGGCAGTGCTCAACGCCCGCCTCCCTGTCGGCCCAGCGCTCGCCCTCCGCGCACCAGAAGGCGTTCCAGTGCGCGTCCAGCTGGTCGAGCGGCACGTGTGGCGGCAGCGGCCGCGTTGCGCACGCGGCCTGCACCTCGCGCAGCTTTTGCGCCTTGAAGTGCGCCTTGCCCACTCCCGCCGTGACGCGCTGCACGTAGTTGGCGTGCAGCACGACGGGGCAGAAGGCAACGCGCCGCTCCATCCACACCGAGAAGAACAGATCCGTCGCAAATACGTACGGGTTGAGCACGCGCGCGCGCAGCCCGCTCGGCCCGGCCGCGCCGCGTGGCGTGAACAGATGGTTGAACGCGTCCTGCGCGCCGGCGCGGGCGCGGGCGCGTGCGCGTGCGACGCAAGGCGGCGCGCGGCGCGCGTGAGAAGCTGGCGCGCGCGCGCTGCGCGCGCACTCCAGCTCGGCTGGACGCACCTGGTCCCACACGTCGTCTGCGGCGAAGACCTCGGAGAAGGCGCGCTCAAAGTGCCTCGCCGTGCGGTTGCGTGCATCGCCGTGCGCCCCGCCACCGCCGGCCGACGCACGCGCGAAGTAAAAGCCGGCGTTGAACAGAACGCGCTGGTGGAACCAGGGCTCGTAGCGCACGCGTGGCGCCTTGCCGCGCTCGCGCGGCGGCGGGCCCAGCGCGATCGCGCCTGCGCGGCCCACGACCGGCTGCGCGTGCCCAAAGATGGCCCGCCCGTCGAGCCCATCCGTCATCGCGGCGACGTCGACGTCGGGCTCGTCGGGGATGTAGGCAAACGGATCGCCGAGGAATGCAACGTCAGTGTCGCTAATGAGCACGTCAAGCCCGCAGCGCAGCGCGAACGCCGCGACTGGCAGCTTTTGCGCCGAATTGAGGTCCTTGGCCGACCTGTACCACGGAGGATTGCGTCCGCCGCGCGGGACGGGCCCGGCCGGGAGAGGGTCCCAGCGAATGGCAAGGGCGCCGGGCTGCTTGCGCGTCCACGCCTCGGCCGCAGCGTCGAGCGCGAACACGGCCGTGCGCGCCGTCAGATTGTGCCGCCTGAGCATCGCGAGCACGAGCGCGCCCTGGCAGTCGGAGCAAAAGAGGTTGGCGTCGCCGACGAGCGCGACGAGCTGGCGAGTGGGTCCGGCGCGCGCGGCAAGTACTGCGCATTCGGTCGGTGAGGGCTGGCGCAACGTCGCGGGCGGTCGCACCGCACCGACGATGGCGAGGAGCGCCCAGCCAATCTTCATTCCCGCCCATGATTCATTCGCCCATCGTGACACCGGACTGGGGTTTATCCGGACCTCGTCGCGTGGCACGGCCTCGCTCGACCATGGTGCGCGCCGCCCTCTCGCGGCGCGGACGGCGGCGCAGCGGCGCGCCACCGTGTTCAGGTGGCGCGTGCTCGGGCGTGGCTTGGTGGTCACGCTCGTGCGCATCTTGCCGCACCCGCCCGCGCTCACGTGCTCCGCCCGTCCGCCCCGCCCTCTCGCCCGCGCTCGCGCGCCGACGCTGCACGGCGCGCCCGCGCAGTCGACGCTGGTCGTCTCCAGCGCTGACTTTCAGCACATCTTGCGTGTGCTCAACACCAACATCGATGGGCGGCAGAAGGTGATGTTCGCGATGACGCGCATCCGCGGCGTCGGCCGCCGCTTTGCGAACGTCGTGCTGAAGAAGGCTGAGGTCAGCCTCGAGAAGCGGGCGGGCGAGCTGACCGCGGAGGAGGTCGAGCGGATTGTCACGATCATCCAGAACCCGCGCCAGTTCAAGATCCCCGACTGGTTCCTCAACAGGAAGAAGGACAACAAGGACGGCAAGTTCTCGCAGATCTGCGCCAACAACCTCGACCTCAAGATGCGCGAGGACCTTGAGCGCCTCAAGAAGATCCGCGCCCACCGCGGCCTTCGCCACTACTGGGGTCTGCGCGTGCGCGGCCAGCACACTAAGACGACCGGCCGCAAGGGCCGCACCGTCGGCGTCTCCAAGAAGAAGGGCTAATTCGACGCTGCGTGCTGGACGCGCAAGACGCGGCTGGCGCGCGGCGCACGGACGGCGCGCATTCGCGCTGGCACGGCGCTCACCAACCACGCGGTTGGCGGCCGCGCGACCGGCCGTCGTCGCATACGGCGCGACAGAGCATGCTCCGTGCGGTCTCCGGGCGACCCGACTTCGGCTCTGGTGCCTCGCGAGGTCTCACAGGGCAGTCAATGAGCCCGGCGTGTGGGAGCTCCCAGGAGGCCAGGCCGCAGGCCGCCAGGCGGCACCGACTGGAAAAGGAAAAATCGGAAAAGCATCCATTCGCAGTTCCCTCGAACGACGCGATGAGCTCACGCTTTCGATGTTGTCCGTGCGCCTTCCACGAGGAGGTGGACGAAGAGCCGCCGCGCCGCTCGGGCGTGCTGACCAAGCAGGGCGACAGCGGGCGGCGGCGCTGGGTGGACCGCCTCTTCATTCTCGACGATCGCCGCTTCCTCTACCGCGAGGGCGAGTCTGCCGACGGGCCGGTGCGGCAAGCGACGGAGCTCACGCCGTCGTGCACCGCGGAGATCGCGGTCGACGAGGAGGGCGTAAGCATTCTGGTGCTGAGCGTTCCCCACGCCGACCTGCAGTGGCGGATGCGCGCGCGCGGCGGGCTGCCCGAGCTGCGCGCGTGGCAGACGGCGCTGCTGCGCGCGATCCGGCCACGCTGGGCAGACCAGCTCGAGTGCAACTGCTGCCAGGGCCGCTTCAGCGTGCTGCGCTGGCGCCACCACTGCCGGCGGTGCGGCTTTTGCGTCTGCGCGGCGTGCTCGACGCGCGTGTCCAGCCTTCGCACGCTCGGCTACGATGAGCCCACGACGCTCTGCAGCCTGTGCGCCATCTCGGCGGACGGCGACGGGCGAGGAGGCGGCGCGCTCGCCAAGCTGCCGCCGCACGCGATCACGCTGCGCATCGCGCCTCCGGGCCAGCGCGCGGGCGCGCGCGACGATTCGGCACGCGAGCCACTCCTCCCGCGCGACGTCGCCCTCAGCCCTGGCGGTGGCGGCGGTGGCCCGACCGCTGCGCTCGCCGCTGCAGCGTCCGCGCTCAGTTCGCTGCTGCCCGCGGGCGCGCAGCGGCAGCTGGCGCACGCCGCTGAGCGCCCACCGGCGCAGACGCACGCCGAGCGCATCCGGATCAAGTACGGCATCGGCGCGGCGGGCGCGCAATCCAACGCCGCCGCGCACGCAGCCGACAGGCGGAGCGGCTCGGCCGAGCTCGCGGCCGTGCCGGTGCCGCAGCAGCCGGCGCGGGGCGCGGAGAGCCACCTGTGCGTCATCTGCCTTGAGGCCGACGCCGTGATCGCCGCGCTGCCGTGCGGCCACCGCGCGCTCTGCGCACGCGACTCGCAGGCGCTCGGGCTGCGCAGCCCGTGCCCTGTCTGCAGGCAGACAATCGAGCAATTTCAGAGAATCTACTGAATGAAAATCTACTGAACGCAGCTGCACGGACACTAAGAGGGGAGCAAGCAAACCAAAGCAAACCCACGAGTGCTCGCTCAGCAATCTGGGCAGCCTCACGCTGCGCGACTGACGGGCAGCCTCACGAGAACATGTCGTCGCGGTCGGCGGCGGCAGCACCAGCGGCCGACTCCTCCATGCCCACAAAGTTGAGGAAGTGCGATGGCCGGTGAATCTGGTGGTAAAACTCCTGCAACGCGCGACGCGCGAGCCAAACCACAGACGCGCGCGTGCGCGCGCACGTGAATCGCCGGTCGGGCGCGGCGTCCGAACGCGGGCAGCGAAAGACCGGTTGGCGCGCACGCGCGCGGCAGCACGTGCGGGTTGCCAAACCTTTGGAATGGCGAGCTTGAGATCGTACTTCATGTTGGCGGAGTGGCGCACGCCCATGAAATTGTAGTTCCAGATGTCGTTGTCCGGCACCATGAAGAAGCCGAGGAAGCGGTCGGAGAGCAGCAGCTGCACCTTGTCGTAGTGCGACGGCAGGTAGCCGTGCGGATTGGCCGCCGAGTCGCGGTTCTGCCGGCCCCACTCGTAACCGGACGGCGTCAGCTTGTACGCGGCGAGGCTGACGGAGCCGGGCGTGAATGACGTGGTGATGATGATCGTCCGCTCGCCGTCCCACGACTTGTTGTCCGCCATGATCCGAGCGTGCATGCTCACGTCGGTGGGCGAGAGCTGCGGCAGCTCCTGCGGCTGCGTGTGCAACCAGCCAAGCGGCTCCATGCCCTGCAGCACAGGTGGGCAGGAGGAAGAAGGGAGGGCGGGGGGGGGGGGGGGGGGGGGGGGGGGGGGGGCGGGGGTGCGGAGTGAGCGCGCGAAGGCGGGCAGCGGCGGGCAGCGGCAGGCAGCGGCGCGCACGCGGGCGGGAGGCGGCGCGCGCGCGCGCGCGCGAGCGAGCGGGCGGGCGCGGCTGTGCGTGGCGCGGCGCACCTTGAGGTAGTCGTGCTCGGGCAGGAGGGTGGGCACGTGCACCTGCTGGTGCGTGCCCCACTGCGGCACGAGGACGATGCCGCGGATCTCCTTGACCTGCGGGTTGTCCGGCGGCGAGACGCCGTACATGTAGCCCATCACCTCCGTGCGCAGGTCGGCGATGCACACAAACTTCTTGAGCACGTTCTTGGGCAGCACGTACGTGTACCCGCCCTCGGCCGTCTCGTCCGCGCTCACGTAGATGTTGGCCGTGCGCAGGTGCAGGTTGGACGCCGAGATCGCGCGCACGCGCCAGTCCGTCTTGGACGAGTAGGCCTGCTGCTCGTACTGCGATGTCGTTGTGACAATCAGCTCCTGCGCTCGCGGGAAACGCAGAGGCCCGGGGAAAGGGGTAAGGGGGAGGGGGAGGGGAAATGTGGATTTGGTCGAGCGCTCCTCGTGAGCGCTGTTTGAAAAGCGAGCGCGCGCGCGCGCCGTCTCTCGGTGCAGGTCGACAAAGCGCGCGCGGCGCGCACCTCGCCGTGCACGTTGACGGTCTTGGTGGTGGTGGCGTTGAGCTGCGAGGCGGCCTTGCTCTGCGCGTCAATCTCCGCGATCTCCTGCCGCTGCAGCGAGGGCGGCGCGATCTCCATCCCGAGGATGATGTCGCGGATCTCGGACTGCGTGAGCGAGGCGACGTTGACGTTGTTCTTCTGCCCGTAGTCTGCGAGGATCAGGTCCTTGAGCGAGACCTCAAGGCGCACCCACTCCTCGTCGCTCAACGTCGGCCAGACGTGGTGCGGCTGCGTAACCGTCGCCTTGTCCGGCTTCATCAGCACCTTGGTCCGCTCGTTGTCGACGTGGAGGGCGCGCAGGATGAGGATGAGGCGCGAGAAGGCCGTGTACGACGAGACGGAGCGCAGCCAGTCGTCGTAGATGTTGAAGAGCACCATCTCCGGCTGCGTCGCCTTGAGGATGAGATCGCCAAACTTTTCAATCTTGAGCGTCGCCTGGAAGGGGAGCTGCAGCTCTGAGCCCTTGATCACAATGTTTGGGAAATCGAGCAAGTGCACCTCGAGGGGGTCGAGCATACCCTTGCGCGTTGTGATGATCTGCTTGGGCTGCTCCTCGATGGGCAGCGAGCGGATGAGCGCGGCCACCTCCTCGGCGGTCTTCCACTTGGCCAGCTGGCCAAGCCGCTTCTGCCCCGCCCAGACGGACGTGTGGATCACCTTGAGGAAGAGCTGGCCCGTGCGCGGGTTGAAAATGAAGATGGCGCCGTTGATCGGCTTGGTCGTCAAGTTGCCTGCGCCGCGCGGGAGAAGCGATGCCGGGCGTCGCCGCCACCCCGCGCGCGCGCGTGTGAGCGGCGGTGAGCCGAGCGCGGGGCGCAGGCACCGAGCCGACCGAGCCGAGCGCGGGGCGCAGGCACCGAGCCGAAAGAGCCGAGCGCGGGGCGCAGGCACCGAGCCGAAAGAGCCGAGCGCGGGGCGCAGGCACCGAGCCGACCGAGCCGAGCGCGGGGCGCAACGGCGCGGCGCGCGCGGCCGTCCCCCGGTGGGCGCGCGCAAGAGAAGGAAGGGGGGGGGGGGGGGGGGGGGGGGGGGGCAAAAGGGGCGGTCGGTGCGCGGCTGAGGGTACCCTCAAAGGTCTTGTGGATGGTGACGCGGTAGACGTTCGTGTCGTCGACAAACCAGATGATCTGGTTGGAGAAGAGCTCGCCGTAGTTCTGCGACGAGAGGTACGGCTCGGTCGGCTCGGACGAGTAGAGCTGCAGCCCCTTGCGGATGCGCTCGCGCAGAACGTAGAGCGCCGGGTTGGCCTTCATGATCTTCGCGAGCGCCTGCGTGCCGAGCGTCTTCATGCCCGGGATCCAGTGCCCGTAGGCCGTGTGCAGGTTGTAGGCGAGATCGAGGCCGACCATCATGCCCGTCTCGGCCGGGTAGATGGACATGTTGTCCGTCGTGTAGTCGAGGAACTTTGCGCGCGTGTACCGCTCGATGTCGTGCGAGTCGTAGTCGCCCCAGCGCAGCTGCACGTCGACCCAATACTTGTTGCACGTGCCGCCGTCGAAGAGGTCCTTCTGCTCGGCGAGGAGGGAGGGCTTGGAGTGCTGCCACTTGTACGCGGCGAAGAGCAGGATGTCGGCGCAGCTCGAGTTCATCTTGTACGACTTGCGCGGGTGGATCGTCTCCTTCTGCACCGTCTCGATCTCGAGCGCGTCGTTCTCGCCGTCGAAGACCTGGCACAGGTCCATCACGATGCTCTCGTGAATCTTCTGCCACAGGTGGGCGCGGAAGATCTGGATGAGCGAGATCTTGAGCGTCGGGATCTTGCCGTGCATGAAGATGCCCGTCAGGTCGAGCTGCACCTGGAAGCCAACGTAGACGTTTGCGCGGTTGATCGTCGGCGACCACCAGAGCGTGAAGCGCCGGTTGGGGATCTGGTTGAGGCCCGAGCGCTGCGCGTTGGTGAGCTTCTTGTACTTCATCGACTCCTCGAAGCCGCTCGCCTTCTCCCAGAAGAGGCCCTCCCACGTCGGGAAGTAGGTCCCCTTGAAGAGCGTGTGCTCGAGGATGCCCTCGACGCCGCCGAGCGCCTGGATCATGTCCGTGCGGTAGTTGTTCAGGTTCCACAGCTTGCCGTCGTGCCGCTGGTGCGTCCACCAAAAGGTGTTCGACTTCATCAGCTGGAACTGCTTGAAGTCCTGCCGGATGCGCCACCCCTTGTCGTAGGCGAGCGTGTGCCGGTCCTTCTGGAAGAGCGTGTTGATGCGCGGGATGCCGCGGTCCCACGAGTCCTCGAGGTCCTCGAGCGTCAGCCGCCGGTTCTGCGCGGACGCCTCCTGCTTCTTGAGCGCGTACTCGGCCCACACGCGCTGCGAGTCGATGAACTCCGACTCCCATGGCTGAATGTACCGGTACAGGTTTGGGATGAGCTGATCCTCCTCGTGGCTCATCCCCGAGCGGAAGTGCGTGATGCCCGCGTCCGTCTGCTTGGAGAAGCGCAGGTCCGACTGCGGGATCAGCACGTGGCCCATCGACAGCATCCCCAGGCCGCCGATCTCCTTGGGCGTGTCTGCGCGAGCGCGAAAGGCGCACCGCGCGTGAGCCAGCGATGGCTGCGGCGAGGGCGGGCCGAGCCCTGCGCGCGTATGCGCCGCGCGGCGCGCGGCGCGCACAGAAGACGACGGGCGGGAAGCGGCTGGGCATCTTTGAGTTGAGACCGATCTTGATGCGCGTCTGGATCTTGTTCTCGCACTTGACGAGCATGTCGAGCAGCTCCTGCGTGTGCACCGTCGCCTCGCGGTAGTAGGTCATCAGCCCGATCAGCGTCGTGTTCCACTTGTTCGCGATCTTCGTGAAGGTTGTCGAGCCGGACGCCATCAAAATCTGGCGGACGCGGTTCTCGAACTGGCGCAGCGCCGCGTCGTCGACGCGCAGGAACGCCTGCGCCGTCCGCTCCTTGGTGCCGTCGTTCTGCAGCGACCAGACGCCGTCGCGCGACGTGAGCTGCTCGCCGTACGCGCGGCATTTCGGCAGGATGCGGCACTCGAAGCCGCACATGTTGAAGAGCAGGTTCGGGTTGTCCTTCGAGTAGACGGAGACGAAGGACTCGTCCCACTCCACCGTCGTCACCGAGCGCGGCAGCCGGTTCTGGATGTCCCAGAAGACCGCGCGGCCGAGGTTGACGTCGTGCTTCATCAGCCGCATGCGCGCGTCACGCGGCCAGCACTTTCGGTTGTTGTACCCGACCATGTTCTCGTTGTTCGGGTCGGGGTGCTCGGTGAGGTAGCGCTGGATCAAGTCCTTGGCCTCCTCCGCCGTGAAGCGGTACAGGATGTGCAGCTTGTCCACGTAGCGCGTGTATCTGGAGGGTGGGATGGGGGGGGGGGGGGGGGGTCAGGTTGTCAGGCGGTCAGGCGGTCAGGCGACAACCGGCGCGGCGCCCGGCACAACGCGGCGCGGCGCGGCTGCACGCGCTGCGCGGCGCACAGTCGGATCGGGTGGCGCGTCTCGGTCTGCACGTCGGCGAAGGAGAGGTAGTCGTTCGGCACGGCGGCGGCGCCGGCGAGCTCGGACGCGCGCGTGAGGCCGAGCGCGAGAAGGTCGAGGACGAGGCCGTAGTACTGCGTGATGAAGGAGGCGAACTGGAGGCCGCGGATGAGGCCGTACGAGTTGGTGTGGTTCATGTCCTTGAAGGTGATCGTGCAGTTGTTCTTGGACGTCATGTAGTCGGCGATGTTGTGGTCGACGATCAGCCGGAGCAGCCGGTTGAGCAGCGTCAGGTCCATCTTCTCGAAGAGCTTCTCGAACTGCGTCTCGACCATCACGACGCACTCGCCACCCGACGTGTCCCACACGTTGTGCAAGTTGTTCACGCCGAGCGCCCACTTGTAGACGAGGAGCGGCGGCGGCTCCGAGTCCGCGGGTTTGACCCAGTTGGGCAAAAGGCGGCGCTTGTCCGACTCGAACCACAGGTACTGGTCGAGGTACGAGTCGGTGATCTTCTCGAGGGGCTCGATCTCGTAGATGGGGATCAGGTGCGAGTAGAGGTCCATGAACTCGATCCCCACCTCCTTGAACGCGCGCTGCGTGAGCAGGTGCCGCTTGATCCGGTTGAGCGCCTCGTGCGGGTTGTCGTACGCCTGCTCGATCAGCCCGAGCTCTTCGCGCTGCGTCTGGTTGAGCCGCGCCTGGATCGAAAAGTTCTCCTTGAGGCGCTCGAGCGCCAAGATGAGCAACTTGGTGTCGTGCTTGTACGACAGCGGCGGGAACGGAATTGGCGCGAACTTGCGCGACTCGAGCCAGTGAACTGCCGTCGTGTAGATGGCGACCGCCTCCTCCGCCGACACGTACGGCCCGTCCTTGAGGTAGTTGTGCTGCCGTTCCTGCTCGGCCTTGAGCCAGAGGCGCGTGAGGCGGCCAAGGTTCTTCTTGGTCATCGTCTTATCCACCGTCGCGCCGCGCCGGATCCGCTCGCGGTTGTAGTGCGCGACGTTGGTCCACCAGTCGGCCTTCGACTTGACGTAGCGCAGGATCATGTTCTCGATCGGCGCGGGCATGCCCGGCACCTTCCACGGGATGTTGGCCTTCCAGCAGCGCCAAGCCTCGGAGAGGTGCTGCAGGATGGTGCGGCTCTTGTTCGCCTTGATCCCCTCGGGCATCATGTCGAGGATGTCGTGGATCACCGCCGCGCGCAGCTCGAGGTCAAAATGCGACTCGACGCGCTGCTTGGTGACGGGCTTTGCCACGCCGCCCGACGAGCGGCCTTCGAACTGGCGCGCGAGGAGGTTGCCCAGCCAGCGCTCGAGGAGCGGCACGATGCCGCGCAGGAAGAAGAGCCACACGCGCCAGCCCGGCGCCCAGAAGCCGCAGCCCGGACCCTTGCCCACCGGACCACTGTGCGCGCGCGCGCGCGCAGCGGGGCGGGGCGGGGAGGAAAGGGGGGGGGGGGGGCACGAGGAGGAGCGCACGCCAATCAGCGGCCGCGCCCAGCCGGACGTGCTCGCCCACCCGCCACGCCCGTGCACCTCAGGCGCCGGCGCGCGGCGCGGCGCGCGTACGAGTTGAAGCGGTAGTAGATGAGGTGCTTGAGGTCCTTGCACATGCGCACCTGGCGCATGAGGCGGTACTTGTAACGGTACATGCCCGTCAGCTGGCCCACATGCGCAAACGTGTACTGCAGCCCGTCCGCGAGCTGGTAGGCGTCGACGTTGCCGAGGCGGTACTGCACGTGCGCGTCGACGATGAGCTTGGTGAGACGAAGGATCTCGCGGCAGAGGTGGAAGGCGTTGCCAAAGCGCGACTTCTTGCGCTCCTTCGTCGTGAGCGTCTTGACGGGCTTGAGGTTGAAGTTGTAGTCGAGGTGCAGGTAGTTGACGTTCTTGCGGTGGATGAGCAGGTTGAGCATGTTGTAGCCCTGCCGGCACACCTGCAGCCCCGCCTCGACCCAGTCGATCTGCGACGCCTGGAAGAACTTGGTGCCGCGCAGCGTGCGGAAGAGGTCCTTCTTGTTGATGCTCTTCGTCGGCCGGCGGTGCAGCTGGTTGAGCACGTAGCACTTGAGCAGCTTCTGGTACGAGACGCGCACCTTCACCGGGTGGTGCGGCGGGCAGTGCTCCTGGTACCACGCGTTGACGAGCGGCACGTCCATCGCGCGCCTTGTGCGGCCCGAGCGCTGGTTGAAGGGCTTGGGCGCCCAGAAGAGGGCGATGGCGGTCGCGGTGAGCTCTGTGTACAGCGGCAGCTCTTCGAGCAGCGGGCGCACCCCCTCGGGCAGCATAAAATCGACGCCGTCGCCAAAGTCGTCGCCGACGCCGTCCCACGCCGCGCCGCCGGCCTCGCCGGCGCCGTCCGCGCTGGCGCGAGCGCGCGCGGGCGCGGGGATCGGGTTGATGATCGGGTCGTAGTAAAAGGCGGGCAGGTCCGGGTCGTCCGACTTGATGTAGCAGCACGCCGGGTGGTGGTAGAAGGGGAGGTGCACGTCGCGCGGGCGCGAGTTGAAGAGGAAGGGGAAGGCGATCCGGTACTCGGTGCGCATTGGCTGGCGGATGATGATCTTGTTGATGTCGTTGAACTCGTTCCAGTCGTCGTCGTCGGCGTCGAGGTCGCGGTGCAGCGGCTCGAACTTTGGCCCGCCGGGGATCGCCATGTTGAGCGCCTTCGCCGTGAAGAAGGACTTCATGTCGAAGAGGTAGTGGTAGTTCGCGTCGGGCACGTCGGTGAGCAGCTGCGACGCGAGGCGGTGGAGCGCGCTCATGATGGGCAGCGAGAGCTGCCACGTGCGGTACGAGGGCCCGTTCACAAACTTGGTGAAGCGCAGCGGGTAGTGATCGTACAGCCAGCCATGCACCGCCGCGTCCTCCTCATCGTCGAGGTCGATCGCGATCGGCTCGAGCGGCTCGACGTCGAGCACGTTGTCGCCATAGTCGAGCGGCGGCTCCTCGTCGTCGAAGGGCGGGAAGCGCATGCGCTTGAAGTGCCGCCGGTCGCGCTTCTCGCGGCGCATCATGATCCACATCGTGCCCCACTGCGCGAGGTAGACCGGCTCGATCACCTTGGGCACCTCGTTCACAAACGTGATCGCGCCCGTCACGTGGTACAGGACGTCGACCATGCGCACCTGCTCCCACGGCATCGGCATGTTCTCGAGCAGCTTGAACACCGCGTGCGGGATGTACTTGAGCGCGCCGAGGTACACGCGCTTGTCGTGCCGGAACTTTTTGGACGACATGTCGCCGTGGTCCTTGATGATCTTGCGCAGGTGCTCCGCGGGCATGTCCTCCTTCTGGTGCTCCGAGTAGCCGAACTTTCGCTTCTCCGAGTAGCGCTTCGTGTTCAGCTGCAGCCACTTGAGCGCCTTGTCCTCGAGCTGCGCCTCAGACGGGCCCGGCGCCGCCCCGTTGGGCGCGCCGCCCGAGCACGCCGCGGCGGGCGGCATCGCAGTCCTGCCTCGCGAGACACAGCGGCTCCCTTCCGCGCGAGGACGCACGATGGCGGCCCGTCGTTCGGAGTACTTCGGGGCGCGGGCGTGAGTGGTGACTAAGCGCCCCTGGCGTTTTCCACGAGGCGTGCGCGCGCGCTCGACGCTCCCACCGCGCTCGCCACGCTCCGCCAATGAACCCTGCCCGCGCAGGTCGAGTTCGTGCGCGCGTTGATCGCGGCGCAGCGGCCCGCGGACGGGCAAGTGCCGCGCTTAGGATCACGGACGTGGGCAAGTGCCGCGCGCGGCTGGTGCAGAATTGGCTGGTACAGTCCACGTCGGGATGAGTCGTCCTGACATGGACTGTAATGGGCGCGCAGCCGGTGCGCTTCACGCGAGGGCGGCTGTGCTGCGCGTGCCGCACGAGCTCAGCACCTCGCCCGCCCGACCTCTCGCCACGCCCACGAGCGGGCGGGCCTCAAGCGCCACCAGAGCGCCGTCTATCCCGGCAGCGGCGCGCGCGCCGAGCGCGAGCGCCGCGCGCGTGCCCGGCATTGCCAGGCGTTGCCAGCCACCACCGCCGCTGTCACCGCTCAGGCCACAGCACGCGCCGCGCGCGCCTGCACCCGCACTGCGTTCGCGCGCGCCTGCGCCGCGCGCCATGCGCGGCGGGGCGGCAGACTCGGCGAGCTCGCCGCCAGAGGGCGAGGCCTGTGCCGCCGCGGGCCCGTGCCCCTCGGCTGCGACGAGCAGCACGCCACCGGCGTGTGCTGGGTGCGGCTGCGGCGTGCTCGCACCGCCAACGTAAGCCGACGCCCAACCCCAGCCGTTGGCGTCCCCTGAGCCGAGCGCATGCCCCGCGCTCGCCAGCGCCGAGGCCGAGCGCGCGCGCGCGAGCGCGCACTTGCCGTCACGCGCGGCGCAGCTCGCGAGCTCAGCGGCGAGGCGCGCGACACCGTCGCCCTCGAGCCGTGCCGCGCGTGCTCGCCTCTCGCCCGGGGCGCAGTGCGTTGCGGCGGCGATGCTGCACGCGTCCACGGCGGCGCCTGCCGCGCGCCCGAGCGCGCGCGCCGCGGCCGCCAGCTCGGCCGCGCACTGAGCGTGCTCGTGCGCCGCGCTCGGCTCGCGCACCTCCCCGGCGCGCGCGCTCAGGCGCGCAGCTGAGAGCGCGCGCGCGGCATGTGCGTCTGTGGCCGTCTCGACCGCATCGGCGTCCGCAGCCGAGCTCCGACCACTGTGGCCGCGCTCGCCGGCCTCGCGCGCGGCTGCGACGGCCGCCGCCGCGTCGGCGGCCCGCGGCCCCGTAGACGGCGGCGCATCACGCGTGCCTGCGCACGCATCCGCCACGCGCGCCGGCGGCTTCTCGAGCGCGCGCTCATCGCCGGCTGGCCGCGGAAGGACCGCCCACGCGGGCGGCGTCGCGCGCGCGCGCCGGCGCGCGGCGCTCGACAGCCTTGACCGCGCCACCGCGCCGGAGGCTTCGGTGGCCGCCGCGGCTGTGCGCGCGAGAGGCCGCGCGGGCGGTGCGGCCAGCGCGGGCGCCGCGTCGGCGGCGACGGTTGCAAGCGTCGCGCTCACGCGGTCGAGCGACGCGGCGCTCGCCGCCGCGCGCGACTTGGCCCGGGGCGCGTGCGAGGCCGACCGCAGCCCGAGCGACGCGCTGAGCGCCGAGCTGAGCGCGACCGCCGAGCCGGAGCGCGGCGCGTGCGACGTCGACGGTCGAGCGGCGGCCGGTGCAGGGGTAGCACCGGACGCGCCAGTGGCGCCGGACGCGCCGGCGGTGACAGGCCGCAGCGAGAGCGCGCGCGAGCGGAGCGAGTGGCGCGCCGCGCCGCCCGCCGCGCCCGCCGCGCCGATCGCCACGGCGGACGCGGCGCGCGAGAGCGGCCGCGGCCGCGCTTTCACGGCCAACGGCGTGCTCGCCGCGATTCGGAACGGGCTGCCAGCGATTGGCAGGCCGCCGCAGCTCAAGCCGACCACGTACTCGCCAGGCAGGCCGCTCAGTGTGTACCGCACGGCATACCGACCCGACCGTTCAGAAAGGTTGCCGCCGCCGCCGCCCGCACCATCCGCGCCGCCGAGCGCGATGACCTCCGCGTCGAGCGCGCCGGGGCCTAGCGCGCGCGGCGCGCGCGCCGGGGCGCGAGCGAGGTCAGAGCAGCGCCGCGCGGCGTCGCGCGCGCGCGCGCGCGCCGACGCTCACGAGGGCAGCGCGGGAGCGCGGCGGGCCCGCGCGCCGCGCAGGGCTCGAGATCGTGATGCTCCCAGTCCTCGCCGCCCGCCCACCCTTCCCGCCCCCGCCCCCCCTCCCGTCGGCGCGCGCACCGGCGAGGAGCGTCACGCGGAAGGGCGCGTCGCGCACGGCTGTGCGCGGCAGCGCCTTGATGTCCCGCGCCAATATTCGAAACTCTGCGACGCAGCCGAGCAGCGCGCGCTGCGTGCCGGCGCCGTGCGCCGTGCAGTTGTGCGAGGCGAGGGAGGACGCGTGCACATGCGCGCTCAGCGCGGTGCGGTGCGCGCGCGCGCGCTCGGCGGGCTCGGCGCGCTCGGCGGCTCGCCCGGCGCCATTGGACGCCGCCGTATCGGGCAGCAGCAGCAGCAGCACGTGCCGCCCTTCCCGCTGCAGCACGCAGCCGAGCCGCCAGAGCGCGCCCTGCATGCCGCCGTCCGTGCCGTCTGCGCCGCCCGCGCACCCCTCCGTCGTGCGATCGCCGACGGCGGCGGCGGCGGCGGCAGCGGCGCGCACGCAATGCATGGTGCACTGCGCGTGCGGCACGCTCCAGTCCACCTCGCCATCAGCGCCGAGCGGCGCCCACGCCGCGCGCAGCCGCGCGCGCGCGCGCTCGTCCGCGTCGCCGCCGGCACGTCCGCTCGGCAGCGGGTTGGAGAAGCGATCGCGCAGGAAAAGGAAGACGTCGGGCAGCGGCTCGCCCGCGCGGCAGCTGAGCGCGCCAGCCACACCGCCGCTCGCGCCCACGCGCGTCAGCGCGCCCACGCCCGCTGCTGCTGCCGCCGCGTCCGCCGACCGCTGGCGCGCGAGTACCCGGCCGTTATCTGCGGGCGGCGCGAAGCGGCCGCCCGCGCCACCCGCGCCGCCTGCGGGCGCACCCGGCGCGCCGACGGCGGCGGCGGCGGTGGCGGCGGGCATTCCACCGCCAAGCGTCGCGGCGAGCGCCGCCCAGCCGCCGCCATGCCGCGCGCCCTTGCCGACAAAGAGCTCGCAGCACGCCGGCCACGGCTCGGCGGGCACGCACTCGCACGCGAGGAAGGGCGAGCCGCTGATTGGCTCGCCGGCGGGCGCACGGTGCGCGTAGTCGGAGAAGGCGCCAGCGCGCGGCAGCAGCTCGACGGCAATGCGCAACGCGCCCGCCTTCGTGCGAGTGTACTCACACAGGTACCGCCCGTCGCCCAGGTCGGTCACCGCCCCGCGCTCGCCGTCGCGCGCGCCGGCCATCGCCGCCGCCGCCGACTCCGCCGATGCGCGGCGGTGCGCGGCGGCCGGGCGATGCGCCGACGAAGGGCTCGAGACGGACGCGGCGCGCGAGCACCCGCCCGCCTCTGCGCCCGTCTCGCCGCTCGTCGCGTTCGCCTCATCGCGCGCCGCGCTCGCCTCCGAGTCCGCCTCCCACCCGTCGCGCATGCCGACGACGCTCAGCCTGAACGACTCGCCACCGCGCGCGCACAGCTCGCCCGCCGCCGTGCGCGCGCACACGATGAACGAGGCGCGCTCGCCGGCGACGGCCACGCGCAGCCCAGGCCCGTCCGCAGTGCACAGCGGCGCGTGCGCGCGCGCCGCGCGCTCCGCGCCGTCGTCGTCGCCGACCGGGCGGAGCGGCGCGGACGCGGGCGAGCCACGCACGTGCTCGCCCCAGAGCGTCACGGCCATCTCGAGATCCGCGCGGCGGCCGAGCGCACCGCCGAGCGTCGCGCCCGCGACGAGCTCGAACACGCCCGCGCCGCCCGGCTCGCTGTCATCACCGCTGCCGCCGCGCAGCGCGCGCGCGAGCGGCTGGCCAACCGCCACGCCGTCGCCACGCACCGTCACGCTCGCGCGCACATGCACCGCCGCGCCGAGCTCGCTCGAGCCAAGCGAAACGAGCCGCGTGCCGCGCGCCGACGCCTGGCGGCCTCCGCCGTCGCCCCCGCCTCCGCCTCCGCCGCCCAGCGCGGCGCGCACATGCGCTGCATCAGCTTCGCGATCACAGCACGCATTGCCGAAACGGTCGATGAGGCTTAGCACAAACGCCGAGCGCACGCGCACGCCGGCGCCCGCCGCATCGGCGCCGGCGCGCGCGTCGAGCGCGCCGCCGTGCGCCGTCGCGACGGGCGCGGGTGCCGGCTCAAGGCGCGACGCGCGCGCGCTCGGCCGAGCGGCGAGCACGCGGACCGGCATGCGCAGAACTGCGCGCGTGGACACGCGCGCGCTCTGCGGGCGCGGGCGCGACGCGGGCGCCGCGCCACGCAGCGCGGCGCCGAGCGATGCGAATTCGCCGGTCGTTGCCACCGCCGCCGGCGACGGCCACGCCACGGCCGTCGGCGGCGGCTCCGGCGGCGGCGGCGAGTCGGCGGCGAGCGCGTCGCGCAGCAGCCGCGCTGCGGACGAGGGCATCGACAACACGCCGTCGTCCAGGCGCCGCGCGTCCGCGCCGCCGCTGCGCGCATTCGCGCCTCGGCGCGCCTCGTCCGGCGGCTTGTCAAACGTTGCGCGGTGCGCGCTGACGACAAGGTCGTACTCGCCAGCGCGCGTGGGCAGCCGAAGCAGCGCCACGAATGGGCGCGCGCGCGCTGACTCGCCCACGCCGGCCGGCACCTCGAGCGGCGTGATTGAGATGACCTCGGCATCCGTCGCGAGCGCGCTGCACACGCCTTCACCCGCGTCGTCGTCCGCCCCGTTGTCCGCGTGCGCGCCGCACGCGCCACCCGCGGGCTGCACGCGCGCGCCGCCGCCCGTCCGGCGCTGCTCGCTGGTGAGAGCAATCGCTGCGGTCAGCACGCACCGCCCACCCGCCGTACCATCGCCATCGGTCCGCACACCGTGCGCGTCCTCGCCCCACAGCCGCACTGCGACCGTCGAGCCCGCCGCGCCGAGGAGGCCCAGCCGCGCCGAGAACGCCACGCCCCCCCCGGCCGCGTCGCTCATGTCGAGCGCGCGCAGCCGCGGCAGCCCGCGCGCCGCGCCATCCGCCGCGTCGCGCGCGGCGGCGGCGAGCGCGCGCCCGGCAGCCTCGTCGGCGCCGCCGTCGGCGCCGCGCGCCGCCGCCGCGAGGGGCGCGGCGGTTACGCTCGCCGCGCGCAACGCCGTGAGCTCGCGCGGCAGGGGCGCGTACTCGAAGGGGATGAAGAGCGGATTGGCCATCTCGACGCCGGTGCGACGGATGTACACGCGCAGCCACGCGGCGCCCTCGAGCGCGCGCTGCGCAGGCACCTCGAGCAGGTAGCACCCGTCGCCGAGGTCGGTCGCGCGCGCCGCGCCGCCCGACGGCGCGCGCCGGAGCGGACGCGCGGGCGGAGGCGCGAGCGCGAGTTCATCGGCCGGCCGGCCGGCGCGCGCGCGGTCGCGCTCGAGCTGCGCGTCGACGAGCGTTTGCGCATGGGCGCCGCCGCCGCGCGCTTCCGCCGCGCGCGCCGCGCCCGGCGGCTGCGGCGAGCGCGCCAGCGCGGAGGGCGCAGCCGCGCGTGGGGCGGCACCGCACGCGTCGCGCTCCGTGCGGTCGGGCGCGCTCTCGCCGCCGCCAGCCGTCGCAGCGGCCGGCACCTCGACATGCGCGCCGATGTGCAGCCCGCCCGCCGTGCACGTGTTGCCAAAGCGGTCGCGCGCGCGCACGACGACCGTGACGGGCTCAGCGTGGCGCACGGCGCGCGGCGCCGCAGCTAGCTCGGCCGCGGCGTGTACGGTGGTGCTTCCGTGCCGCGCCGCGCCCTGCCACGCCGGCGAGGTCGCCACGCGACCACCGCTCCCGCCCGCACAATCGCCATCCGCGCGGAAGGAGACGGCGAACGCGGCGGCGACCGGTTCGGCGGGCACGATGCGCACGAGCGCGGCGTGCGCGCGCTCGCCCGTCAGTACGCGCGTGAGCGCGAGCTCGTACGAGCCGGCGCGCGCTACGACGAAGGTGGCCTCGACGCGCGAGTCGAGCCGCGCGGCGAACGAGCCGCGGTGCGCCAGCGAGTCGTTGGGCTCGAGCGGCGTCAGCTGCAGCGTGAATCGCTCGCCGGGCATGCATCCCTCGGTTGGGATCACGATCGTCGACGCCTCGCCCGCCACGCGCACGTGCTCCACGTCGAACGGGCTGGCGACCGCGACGCCGTACCGTGCCTCCTCAGCCTCAAAGGATGTGGGCATCGCGTGTGCCCCGGGCGCCGCCGACCTCGGTCAGCGCGCCGCAACTCCCGCGCGCCCGGCCGCGCGGCCCGAAACGGCGGGGCCGGCGTGGTCGGCCAATATGGGGGTAAGTTGAATAGAAAAATCAACATAAAAAATTCGAGGCAAGTTCTGGTTCCCTGGCACCGACAGACAGTGAGAAGTGACGGCGCGCTCGCCGCAACGTCCCGCACGGTGGCATTCGCTGCCGGCGCGGAGGAGCCGCGCCCAGCTCGCGTACGCACCCGCCTCCGCGCAACCCGCCGCTCGGCCTTTAGATTCTGCGTCACGCGCCGAGCGTGGGCAGCCCAAAAGCCAAGACGGCGGCCAAGCAGGCATCGCGTGGCGGGTGCCACGCGCACCGCACGCGCCGCGTGGCGCAGCCGCAGCGCCGGCGTTTGCGCACGTCGCCCGCAGGTCACGCGTCCGGCGCGGCGCACGCGAACGCCTCCTTGCTCGTCACGCCGACGATCGCGCGCGCGTGCGGCGCGAAGCCCGCCATGAGCGCTCCGCCGTCGCCAAGCGAGTCGCCGTCCGCGCCGCAGAGCGGCTCCCACGTCTTCGCCGAGAAGACACGCAGCCCGGACGCGCCTGCCGCAGCGAGGAAGATGCCGCACGCGTCGCTGCGCAGGCTGCTCACGCCCCGTCCCGCCTCGCCGAGCGTGGCGAGCACGGACAATTTGCGCAGGTCCCACACCTGCGCGGGCGACGGCGCGGCGAGGCAGAGGCGCGGCGCGGCGCGCGCGTGCGCATGAGCGCCAGCCCACGGTCAGCGGCCTGAGCGCGCGCGGCCGACGCGCGGCCGACGCGCGGCCGACGCGCGGTGCGGGCAGTGTACGGCGGCGCGGGCAAGCCGCGCGACGCGCAGCGGAGGCCACGCGCGCGCGCGCGCGCGCGCCTTGACGAGGCCGTCGTCCCCCGCGCCCGCGAGGTGGTAGCCGTTCTCGGAGAAGGTGAGCGCGCGCACGCCCGCGCCGCCTCCGCCGCCGCCTCGACGCGCGCCGTCCGCACCGCCCGCCACGTCGAAGGTGGCCGCGTTCGTGAGCGATTTGACGTCCCAGATCCGCACGTGCCCTCCCGCCGTGCCCGTGGCGAAGAAGAGCCCGTCCGGGTGCAGCGCCGCGCAGCCGATCGCGTGCGATCCGCCCGCGAAAGCCGCGGTCGCCACGATGGCGCCCGTCGCAAAGTCGAGGAGCGCAAAGCTGCCGTCGGCAGAGGCAGAGAAGCCATGCCCGCCAGCCGGGTGGAGCGCGACGGCCGTCGCGCTGGCCGAATGCCGCGTCCATGTGTGAGCACACGGCACGGCTGCGCGCGCAGCCCGCGGGCGGAGCGCGCGGCGGGTGAGCGCAGGCAGGGCCGCGCGGGCGGCGCGCGCGTCCAGCTGCGAGCGCCGGCGCAGCTGGGCAGTCGCG
Organism: Diacronema lutheri; assembly: GCA_019448385.1. Classification (NCBI taxonomy): domain Eukaryota; phylum Haptophyta; class Pavlovophyceae; order Pavlovales; family Pavlovaceae; genus Diacronema; species Diacronema lutheri. The sequence goes on along the minus strand of JAGTXO010000016.1, from coordinate 515,866 downwards.
GTCGCTGTCGCGGTCGCGGCCGCGCGCGCGCACCGTCACCCCCCGACGATTCGAGGCGCCACAGCTTGACGACGCCCGCCCTGTCCCCGCTGAGGACCGCGCCCGCGCCCGCGCCCTGCCCGACCGCGACCGCCGCGACCGCCGCGCCGTGGCCGCCGCCCTCGGCGCCGGCGGCGAAGGCGCGCAGGGACGAGCCCTTGCGCGCGTCAGCAAGCCGGAGCGAGCCGTCCGAACCGCCGACCACCATCGCCGCCGCCCATACGCCGTCGGCCGGCGCGGCAGGCGCGGCGGGCGAGTCTGCGGCGAGCAGATCCGCGGCGGTCACGGCCGCGTCGCCGAGCGACTCGAGCGAGCTCTTGCCGTGGAGGACGTACGCGGCGAGGTCTACGGCGGTGGCGTGGGAGGGCGGCGGCTTGCGCTTCTTGCGCCCCTGGGCCAGCCGCTTGAACGTGCCGTCGAAGAGCTCGACGAGCGCCTCGGGCAGGGAGCCGGAGACGGTGGGCGCGTCCGCGCCCGCGCCGTCGGCGTCGCCGCCGTCCGCACCCCCGGCGGTTGGTGCGGCAGTGGGCACCGGTGCAGGCCCTGGCGCGGCGGAGGAGCGCGCGCGCTTCGTCGCGGGCTCGCTGCCGTTCTCCGTCTGCGCCTGCGCTTGCGCCGCGCTCGCGGCCACGGCGGTCGGCGCGCTCGTGGCCGCAGTCTCGAGAGCTTGTCTCGCCTGGTCGCGCTCTGCGATCAACCGCGCGATCACGCGGCACGATGCATCGTGCTGGTAGAGGGTGTGCGCGAGCTCCTGGCGCGCGGTGTCGAGCTGCGACTTGAGCTCGAATGACTCGAGCATCAGCGCGTCCCACTCCGCGTGCAGCAGCGAGAGCATCGTCGGGATCGACGTCGCAGTTGGCGGGCGCGGCTTGACCGCGGACGACGCTGCGCGCGACGAGGGCGAGTGGGTTGAGCGGCGGGATTGGTCAGCAAGGCGGGGCGGCGGAAGGCGAGTGAGCGGAGTGGCGCGAGCGGGTGCGCTGCGCAGGGTGGCGACGGTGCAGGCGGGCAGAGCGGCGTGCGCTCGCGCCGGGGCCACCCCTGCGCGAGAGCCGAGCCGCTCGACGCTCGGCGCGCGCGCGCGCAGCGCGGCCCGCGGCCCGCACTTTTGAGGGGCAAGAGATCGGAGAGCGCGAGCGGCTCGGCGGTGATCGGGCATTTGCCCGTCGACTCGATGTACTTCTCGATCAGGCTCTTCTCGAAAACGTGGCCCGACTTTGCCGAGGCGACCGGCGCCTCCGGTACGTGCCCCGAGACTGCGCACGGCGGGCGCAGCGCGCGCGTGGGGCGCAATGCGGTACGCAGCGGCGGCAGGAGTGAGCCGAGCCGACGCGCGCGACGAAAGCACGCCCCCGCAGCGCGCCCGGCGGGCCGCGGGCACCCCGGCGCGCGCGCGCGCGCGCACTGGCGCAAAACATCGCAGCAATGGCCGACGTCGCGGCGAGTCCGGTGTCCGGTGGCGACCTTTTGGAGGGAGAGGGCCGATTTGATTTGAGCCCATGGGCTCGCCGGTGAATGCCGAGCTGCGCGAGGCCGTGCTGCGCGCGCTGCAGGATGCGACGCTCGACGGCAGCCCCGCGCTACATTCTACGCGGATCGTCGAGCTTGCGCCCACGCCGCTCCTGCCGCATCAGCGTTCCGCCGCGTCGCGCGCAGACGCCGCCGCGATGGCGTCGGCCGCTGCGGCGTCGGCCGAGACGCCGCCGGCTGGCTGGGCGCGCACGACCACCGCCTCGTCGCCGGCCTCGAGCGCTCGGCCGACGCGCGGCCTGGCCGACGACGATGTATCTAGCCTGATCGCGCGCCATTCTGAGGCCGAGACGGCGACGCACGCGATCGTGCGCGCTGTGCACTCTGCGCGCGCGGAGCGGCGGCCGCTCGCGCCGCGCAACGCGCCGCTCGCCGCTGGGCCAGCGAAGCGCTCGCCCGCCGGCGGCGAAACGCGCATGCCGCCGCCGCCGCCGCTACTCACAGACGAGGCCGACGGCGGAGCGCCTGCGCCGCGTGCCGTGCTGCTCGACGAGGCCGTCCGCCAGCTGCAGCTGTGGCTCGTGCTCGGCGCGGACATGCTCCGCTCGATCACGCAGCTCGAGGGCCTGTGCGAGCAGTACGTTGCCTTCCACCGCGAGCTCGCCGCGAGCGCGATGGCGAGCGAGCGCGCCGAAGCGAACGCGCAGCCCGCGCGCACCGCTGTCGACGCCGAGCCGCGCGCCGGATCGGTGCCATTGGCGCACGCTGACTGGCGCGCGGACGGCGCGCGCGTGGAGCTCGAGGCTGCTCGGGCCGACGCGGCCGCGGCGCGCGCGGCCGCGGCCGCGGCGGACAGGCGGGTTGAGGAGGCGCACGCCGAGGCCGAGCGCGCGCGCGCCGAGGTGCGCGCCGTGCGTGCCGACGCGATCGCCGATGCGGAAGCCGCTGCGGCGGGCGCGCGCGACGCGTGGCGAGCGGCGCGCGCGGCGGACGCCGACGCGGACGCTGCGCGCGCGGAGGCGCAGCGCGCGCGCGCGATCGCGGCGCGTGAGTCGGCCGCGGCGGCCGCGGCGGCCGCGGCGTGCGAGACTGCGCTCGCGCGCCTCGCTGACGAGCGGCACGGCGCCGACGAGCGCGACGCTGCGGCGATCAGCGAGGCCGTCGACGCGGCCGAGGCGGCAGTCGGCGCTGCGCTGCGGCGCGCGGAGGAAACGTCTCGCGCAGGCGCTGAGAAGCGCGAGGCGGCGGAGCAGGCGCTCGCGCGCGCGCGCGCGCGCCTCGTTGCGCTCGCCAGCGCTGCTGACGGATGCACCGGTGTGGCGAACGGCGGCGCGCTTACGCCGGCGGAAGCGACCGACGCGACGGCGGCGGACATAGCGGCGGTCGGCGCGGCGTGCGCGCGGCTCGAGAGCGCGCTCGCCGGCGCGGCGGCGGCGAGCGAGGCGCGCAGCGCGCAAGCGCGCTCCGCCTCGGCGGCGGATGCGCAGTGCGCCGCCGCGACCACGGCGGCGTGGTCCGGCGCGCTCGCCGCCGCCGAGGCGGAGGCGCACGCGTCAAGCGTGCTCGCCGCGCGCGCGGCCGAGCGCGAGGCGACGGCGCGCGGGGCGCTCGAGCGCGCGCTCGCGCGCGCGGCGAGTGCAGAGGAGGGTGAGGCGGCCGTGCGCGCGCGCGCAAGCGTGGCCGAAGCGCACGTCGACGAGCTGCGCGCGCAGCTTGCCGGCGCGCGCGCGGAGGGCGAGCGCGCGCTTGACGCTGCGCGCGCGGCGGACGCGGCGGCGGCGCGCGACGCGCTCGCGGCCGCGCGCGCGCGATGCGTGGCGGCGGAGGGCGAGGCGGCCGCGGCGCGCGCTGACGCGGCCGCGGCGACTGCGGCGGCCGTCCACGCGACCGCCGAGCGCGAGCGCGCGGCCGCCGCCACGCGCGACGTGCTCGGCGGCGAGGCGGAGGCTGCAGCCGCAACCGCGCTCTCGCGCGCGCTTAACGAAGCAGCTGCGCGCTGGCGCGCAGACGCGGACGAGGAGGCGGCGCGGCGCGTGCGCGCGCTCGTCGACGGCATGCTGGCGTCGCACGAGACGACGGTGCGCGACGCCGCGGCGAGCGGCGCGCGCGCGATCGCCGCCGAGGCGGAGCGCGCGCTCCGCGACGCGGACGAGCGCCTGCGTGCGCATCTGCGCGAGGTGGCTGACGCGCTTGGCGGCGTGGAGGCGCGAGCGGCGCGCGCGCGCGCGGAGGCGGTGTCCGACGCGTGCGCGCAGCTGCGCGACGCGGTCGAGCGGTCGATCTCCGAGTTCTCGCGCGCGGACAGCGAGCTCGTCGCCACCCTGCTCGAGGTGGGCCGCGCCGCGCTGTGCGAACCCGCGCGCGCCACGAGCGCCACCCCGTTTCTCGCGCGCGCCGCTACGCAGCCTGACGCCGGCACGCCGCGGCGCGTGGCCGCGCGCATGCGCCGTACCGCCCGCCGTCACTTCTCCCCTCGCACGCACGCATGTGCAGTCGCAACACAGGGCGAGCGCAAACTTGCTGGCCACTCAGCGCGCGCTCGCCGACGCGCATCGCGACGCGCTCGCTCAAGACCGGCGCGCGCTCGAGGAAGGCGTCAACGAGGCGGTGGGCACGCTGCAGGTGCGCGCAGTGCACAGCCTCCGCCGCGGTGGCACGACGGCGTCCTTGCGGGCGTTTCCTTCCCGCTTGTCAGCCCCGTTGAATCCCCCCTCCCTTCGTCGCCCGTCACTCGTCACGCGCCTCCCCTCTTCGCAGGCCTTTTCGCGCGAGCACGCGCTCGTCCTCGCCGCTGCGCTCGGCGAGGGCGCGGCCGATGCCACGCGCGTTGCTCACGTGCGCTTGCCTCGCGCCGCTCGGCCGGCCGACGCGGCGCCCGCCTGCGCCTACGCGGGCGCGGGCGCGGCGCGCGCGAGCGACGGTGATGACACGCTCACCGGCGCGACGCACGACGCGCCCGCGCGCGACGTCGCGGGCTCGCATCCGGCGCCCGTGAGCGCGCGCCACGCGGCGGGCTGGGCGCGCGCGAGCGCTCGCGAGCGCGCGCCTGCTGGCGGCGACGGTGCGGGCGGAATGGTGCGCGGTGCGTGCTGCGCGATCGGCGCGCCGGCGGCGAGCTGCTCTGTGGACGCGCCGCCCAGTGCGGCGTTCGACGGCGCCACCGCCGCGAGCGTGGACTGTGCGCCGTATGACGGCGTGCGCGGCGGCTCGTGCGGCGCGGATGGCAGCGCGCCGCGCACGGCACCGGCACATTCGCGCGTCGCGGCGCCCCCGCCGTCCGGATCGGACGAGGCGTCGGTGCTGCGCATGTTTGCCCTCGAGCCGGCCGCGCTCGTGGCGTCGCCCAGCTCGGCCTCGGCGCTCGGCTCGCTCCTCGCCGCGCAGCAGCAGCTGCCTTTCGCGCGGCCGGCGGCCAGGGATGGCGGCTCAGTTGCGCGACTGTCGACGGCAAGCGCAGGCGCGCCGGAGAGCGCGACAGGCCCGACGCCGATGCTCACGCGCTCGGCGGCAGGCGCGTCGTCGCGCGCGCTGAGTCTGCGCCTCGAGACCGAGGCGTTCGTGCGCGACACGCGCAGAGCGCTTGCCGACACGCTCGAGCGCGCGGCTGACTGAGCTCCCGAGCGCGCCGCGAGGCTGAGGGCCCGGTCGGCTGACTGCGGCTCTGCGCTCGCACGACGGTCGGGCTCTCAAAGCTAGGTGGTGCGCGCTCGGCGTGCGCAACTCCGCGTGCGTCAAAAATCCTTTTTGGCGCGGCGCGCGGACCTACCCTGCCCGAAGAGCGCGCGCGGCTCTGCATTGGCCAGGTCAGCACCGCCAGCGGCCCCCCTGCTTAGCCTCAGCGCCAGCCGCTCGGAGGGCGGCAGGAGCGCGGCGGGCACGAGATGGAGCGCCGCCGTCTTGGCCGCGACGACCGGCGCGAGGCATGCGACGAGCAGCAGCAGCACGCACAGCCAATAGCGCGGCTCGACCAGCAGGCGCGCGAAGACGCCGTGTGACGTGCTATTTGGCGAGGCGCCGACGAGCGCCGTCAGGAAGACGAAGGCGCAGAGCGAGCCAGCGACGACGGCGGCGTTGAGCGCGGTCACGTGCCGCGCCTCGAGGACGATCGTCACGTTCTGCACGAGGATGAGAGCGCTGTACGCCGTGAGCGCGAGCGTCGCCTGCGGCGCGGCGCGAGGGCGGCGCGGCGCACGCGTCAGCGCATTACGCGGTACGCGCGCGTCAGCGCGGCGGCGGCGCGCGCACCTGGTCCGCGTCGGAGCCGCCGAGCCCGCCGCTCGACAAGCCGCCGCCAAATGCGCACGCGGGCACGGCGAGGAGGAGCGCCGCTTGGTAGGCCGCGCGGCCAACCCACAGCGCGAGAGAGCGCGGCGAGAGCACGAGCGCGTCGGAGGCGGCCACGTCGGCGTATAGTCGCGGGTGCGCGGCGAGGAGCGGCACGGGCACGTCTTGGTCGAGCGCGGCCGCCATGACAGGGAAGCCGGTGAAGAAGACGTTGTACGCCATGATAGATAACGAGTCGAGGAGCGACGCCCCTGAGAAGCACGACGCGCTCGCAAAGCCGAGCTGCAGCAGGCAGATGATGAACGACTTGTACACCTGCGTACGCACACACCGCGGCGCCGCGCGGCGAGCGGCGGTCGGCGAAGGGCGAACGCGCGCGCGCACGGGCGCCCGCTGCGCGCGCGCGCGCGCGCACGCAGTAGTGGACGATGAACGAAGTGCGGCGCGCGGCGAGGCGGCCGTGCACGAGCAGCAGGCGCGGGAGCAGCCGGAACGCGCCGAGCGAGAAGTCCGCCGCGCGCGCCGCCTGCAGCCCCTCGCGCCCCTCGAGGCCGACGCCGACGTGCGCGCCCTGCAGCATGGCGACATCGTTGCCGCCATCGCCGACGGCGAGCACGCGGCCGGCGGCGAGCGCGCCGGCGCCGCGGCGCGGCGCGGCGGCGGCCTCGGGTGGCAGCGCGGCGACGAGCATCGCGAGCGCGACCAGCGTCGCCTTCTGCTTGGGCGCGACGCGGTACGCGACGATGGCGCGCGCGCGCGCGAGCGCTCGCAGGAGGGCGACGTCCACGCCCGCGCCCGCGCCCGACGCGGCGGCCGCGTCGGCGGCGCGGGCGGGCGGGCGGCGCGACACGGCGCGTGCGGCCGAGAGCAGCAGCGCGCACAGCGCGCGCAGCTCGGCGTGCGCGAGGAGGCACACCGCCGCGCCGCACGCGCGCGCGCACGTGCGCGCGCGCGCGGCGAGCGCGCGCCCGCCGCCGCCGCCGGCCGCGAGCGCGGCGGCGGCGATCGCCGCGGCGGACGCGGCGCGCGCGCGCGCGCGCGCGAGCAGCGCGTCCACCGACTCGCCGTCCACTACGACCACGTAGGCTGCGCCGGCGTAACGGCCGTGCGCGCCAAACGCGCAGTGCAATGCATCGCCGCCGCCGCACACGTCGGCCGCCGCGTCGCGCGCGCCGCGAGCGCCTGCGCCGAGGAGGGGCGCGAGGGCGTCGGCGGCGGCGGCGGCGCCGAGCGTGTGCGCACCGTCCGTCTCCTCCACGCCGCATCCGCCGCCACTGCCGTCGAGGACGCAGCCGCCAACGGCCGGCCTGAGCCCGAGCGCGCGGAGCGCGTCGATGGCACTTTCGAGCGCGTCCGCCTTCGCCGCGCGCGCGCGCGCCTCGCCCGCCGCGTCGCTCGCGGCGTTGGCGGCCGGCGTCGAGCGCGACGGCAGGCCGCACGCGCTCGCGCTTGCGCCGCCCGCGCCGGCGACGCCTGCGCCGCCGCCGCCGCACGCCACGCCGCCACCACCGCCGGGCGCCGCGCGGTCGCCGGCGTGGTCGCCGGCGCGAGCGCGCGCGCCCGCGCCGTCTGCGTCTTCGCCACCGTCCTCCGCCGACGGCGCGCACACGCGCACGATGGCGCACGGAGGCTCGGCAGCCGTGGCGGCGGCGGCATCAGCGCCTGAGCCGCCGCCGCCGCCGCCGCCACCGCCACCGCCACCGCTGCCATCGCCGCCACCGCGCGCCTCGACGTCGCAGCCGCCACCGCCGTCGGCGCCGTCGGCGTCGGCCGCGCCGCCGCCGCCCGCGCCGCCGCCACCGCCGAGCGCGGCGTCGTCGAGCGCGCGCGGCGCGCGCAGCATCCCCGCCGCGCGTGCCGTGCAGAGCGCGGTCTCAAACTTGTCGCCCGTGATCATCCACAAGCCGACGCCTGCGTTGCGTAGCGCGCACACCGCACCGGGCACGCCTGGCGCAAGCGCGTCCTGAATCGCGGTGACGCCCACAAGCTCAACACCCGCCTCGAGGCGGGCGCACGCGGCCGCGACGCGCGCCGCGCGCCCTTCAAAGGACGTGCACGCGGTGGCGTACTCGATCGACCACGCGGCGAGCTCGGCCGCGCACACCGGCCGCGACGCGACGCACAGTGTGCGCAGCCCACGCTCGCCGAGCGCATGCAGCGCGCGGCGTGCGGCGCGCTCGCGCGCGCGCGCGCGCCGCGCACGCTCGCTCGGGGAGAGGGGCGTGCCGCAGCCGGCGCCCGCTGCGGCCGCGGCGTCGGTCGCAAAGCATGGCGTGCGCGCGCACGCGCGCAGCACCGCGTCGTCGGCGCCCTTGACGATTAGCCGCGCCTCCGAGCCGCCGTCGACGCCGCCGACGGCGCCGCTGATCCGCTCGTCGCGCTCGCCACCGCGCGCGGGCGCGGGCGCGGGCGCGGGCGCGGCGGCGGGTCCTGTCCGGCGCACCACGACGCCCATGCATCGCCGGTCGGGCGTGAACGGCAACTCGTAGAGCACGCTCCACTCCTCGTGCGAGCACCGCGTGCGACCGCAGCCGCCCGCGCTTGCGCCGCCCTCCCCGCCGCCGCTCGGCGGCGCGCGCGAGCCATCGCCACCGCCGCGTGCCACGAACGCGCCCGCGCCGCCGTCACCGCCGTCACCGCCGTCACCGCCGTCACCGCCGTCACCGCCGTCACTGTCGTCACCGCCGAATGCGAGGAGGCGGAACCCGTCGTCGTCCGCGACGGTGAGCGCGACGCCCGCCGCCGCCGCCGCGCCGACGAGCGCCACCTCGTCGGGCGAGGCGCCGTCGTAGGCGCACGCTCCGCGCGCCGCCCCCCCCGCGCCGTCCGCGCCGCCCGCGCCGCCCGCGCCGCCCGCACCGCCCGCGCCGCCCGTGCGCGCCACCGGCCGCACCGTGTGGCAGAGCGCAAGGCAGCGCAGCAGGTCGGCCGCGCACGCGCACACGCCGCCCGACTCGGCGCCGCGCGCATCGCGCGCGAGCGCGCCCGCCGCGCCGTGGCCGAGCGCGTGACGAACGGCGTCGTGCAACGGCGCGGGCGCCAAGCCGGCGATGATTGCTAATGGCGTCGAGCTGTGCGCGCCGGCGCCGAAGCCGGCAGCGGCCGTGCCGCCGGGCGCGTGGGCGTCGGGCGCGCCGAGCGGCGCGTCGGCGTGGCTCGCTCGCGTGGAGCTTGCCCGGCTCGCGCCGGCGCCGCCGCCGTCGCCGCCGCAGCCGCCGCCGCCCGCCGCCGCTGCGCCGTCGCCGCTGCCCTGCTCGCCAGCCACGCGCGCGGTGTCGCCGTCGGCGAACGATGGCTGCGCGCGCGCGCCGTCGAGCGCAAAGTAATGCCCTCCGCCCTCGCCGTCCACGCCGTCCGTGCCGCCTGCGCCGACGGCCGGCGCGCCAGCGGCGCTGCCGCCGCCGCGCGCTCTGTCTGGCAGCCAGCACGCGACGAAACGCATTTGGTTGGCAGTGAGCGTGCCGGTCTTGTCCGCGCACACGAGCGCGATCCTGCCAAGGTCCTCGGTGATTGCCGTCGAGCGGCAGACCGCGCGCACGTCGAGCTCGGGCGCGTGCAGCAGCACGTCGCTCGCGATCCAGTGAGCATACCTTGGGGGGGGGGGGGGGGGGGGGGGGGGGCGGGGGGCGGTGGGTCGTCGTTTCAGGGGGTTGGAGGTGTACGGCCGGGTTCGTTGGGAGAGCCGGTTGCGGTTGGAATTGGCGCGCGCGATGGGCGCCAGGCGGCGGCGCGCGGGCGGGCGGTGCAGGTGCCGCGTCCGCCCACTGCCGCTACCGTTGCTCGGTGCGCTCGCTTGCACGCACGTGCGCGCATGCAGGTCGCGCTCGACTGGCCAAGGCGCAACGCGCCACGCGCCCCGCGCCACGCGCCCCGCGCCCTGCGCCCCGCGCCGCGCGGCGGAGCGCGCGCGGCAAGGGCGCGCGCGCGCACAGGGCCTTTGCCACGTCGAGCGTCACCTTGAGCGAGATGGGCACCATGAGTGAGCACAGCAAAAGGAAGCGCGTGGGTACAATCAGCTCGGGCGCGCGCTCGAAGACCGCCGCCAAGCCGCGCGTCGACAACGCCGCGAACCAGCCGCCGTCGGCGCCGTCGGCGTCGCCCCCCCGCCCGAGCGGCCAGGCGCCACCGCCCTCGCCGCCTTCGCCGCCGCCCAACAGCGCACCGCCCGGCAGCGCGCGCGCCGTGCCAGGCCCAAGCGCGCTGCCGTCCAGCATGGCCGCCGCCGCGGCCGCCATGCCGCCGACGGCACGCGCGCGCGTCTCGGCGGCTACGGCGGAGGCCTGTGCGCGCGCGCCGAGCAGCGCGTGCCCCCTGTCGTCCAGGTCTGTGGCCAAGTACCAGCAGGCGTCTGCACGCGCAGCGTCCCACCAGTTGCCAATGGCACCGCACATACCCGCGCACACGAGCTGTACGCCGAAGATCCCAACCGTCGCACCGTCGACGAGCCGGTCAAGCGCCGCGCGCTTCAGCGCGGGCCTGCGCTTGTTCATGCCCACCTTGGTCTGGTTGCCCGTGTAGACCACGACGCCCGCGCCCCACCACACGGCGGGCGCGTCCGCGCCGCCCGGAGCCACCGTCTCATCGGCCGCCGCGCTCGCGCCGCGCGCGCCGTTCGAGCCGGCCGGCGCGAGCTGCGACGCTGCGCCCATCGCCACTCGCGTGCCCTGCAGGAGCACGTTGTCCTCGCTCAGCGGCACGCGCTCTGCGCTTGCATCGTCGTCGTCGTCGTCGTCGCCGCCGCCGTCGTCGTCGTCGTCGCGCGCGCTTTCAATGTCGCTGTCCGCCATCGAGCCGCCGCCGCCATCCCACCCGCGCGCGCGCGCGCCCTTCATACCGCGCGCGCCATCGCCACCGCCATCGCGCGCGCGCGCGCGCGCGCCGCCGCGCAACACGAGCAGCGCGTCGAAACGGCCAATATGCGCGTTGGGCTGGGGGCAGACAACGGTGCCGCCGAGCGCGCTGAGCGCGCGCAGGCCGAGCGCGCGCGTCGGCGCGACCGCGTGCCGCGTCTTAAGGTCCGCCTCGCCGTCGAGGTTGGCCGTCGTGATGCGCGCGAGGTGCTGCGCGGCGTGCGCGACGTGCGCGCCCGTTGTCGGCGGTCCGGCGACGTGCGCGCCGCCGCCCGCGCACGCCGGCGCGCTGTCCGCGCCGCGCGCGCCAATCAGCGCGGCGCCGGCCGCGAGCGCGGGCGGCGCGGAAGCGCCGGACGGCAGTTGCGCGCCGGACGGCAGTTGCGCGCCGGACGGCAGTTGCGCGCCGGACGGCAGTTGCGGCGCGGTCGCGAGAAGCACGAGGTCAGCAGGCACGTCGTCGCCATCCCTCAACAAGACGATGTCGCCCACGCGCAGCGTGCACGCGCGCACGCGCGTGGCGCGGCCGGCGCCGCGCGGCGCGAGCGTCCAGACGGGCCGGTTATTCGCAGCCGCGTCGTCACGCGCGCGCGCAATGTCATCCAACGCCTCCTTGAGCGCTGGCGCGTGGCGGCGCGGCGCAACGCGTGGCGCGCCGCGTGAGCGGGCGTGCGCGCGCGCGCACCGTTCATCGCCGCGCGCCCGCGGGCGCGCGGCAAGCGCGCGCGCGGCGCTCGGCGCCGGCGCTGCAGCGTGCGCGCGGGCGCCGCGCTCCGCGCTGCGCGGACCGGAGATAGCAAAGATGACGAGCAGCGGGCCCCAGGTGGACGCGGGATGGACGGGCGTGATCAAGCGGACGAGCTGCAGGCACGCAATGAGCAGGAAGTATCGGTTCATGTGCAGGCCGAACTGCTCGGCCAAGTTGAGCGGCAGAAAGGTGAGCGGCGTGTACCTGCGAGCCGGCGCGGCCGTCGGCGCGCGCGGGCGCGAGGCGGCGCAGTCGGCGCGCGTGTCGCGCGCGCGCGCCAAGCGCACGCGCCAGGCGCGCGCGCCGGGGGTGGCGGCACGTGGCGGCGCGCCTCGCGCCGCACTTTGTGTTCGAGATCGTGTTGTCCGGCAGCTTGGCCGACCGCGCGTTGATCGCGACGACGCGCGCGCCATCCCGGTCCGCCATCTTGTGAACGGCAAACTCCGAAAAAAGTTCGGCAAGCAGAGCGGAGGTCGACCGATCGCCATGTTCCGCAGCCTCGCTCGCGCGGCGCGGCCGATGCGCACGACGCAGCCGGTGCGCCACCTCAACTTGTGCGCGCGCTCATCGTCCCGTTGTGCCACGCACCGCGCCGCGGGCGCACGGCGCGCGCGCGCCGTGCGGCCGCCGCCGCCGCCGACCGCCGGCCGCCTCACGTGCCGCCGCCGCCGCCACCGGCCGCGCGCGCGCAGGCACGAGTACCAGTCGGCGGCATTGATGGCGGCGAAGGGCGTCAACGTGCCTGTTGGCTACCCCGCGAGGACACCCGAGGAGGCCGTCGCCGCGGCGCAAAAGATTGGCGACGCCGAGGTCGTGATCAAGTCGCAGATCCTTGCGGGCGGGCGTGGGCTCGGCACGTTCACCAACGGGTTCAAGGGCGGCGTGCACATCATCAAGACGTCCGAGGTTGAGGCGTACGCGCGCAAGATGCTTGGCGGCACGCTCGTCACCAAGCAGTCCGGCCCGGCGGGCAAGCCGGTCAACGTCGTGATGGTCGCCAAGAAGATGGACCTGCGGCGCGAGATGTACTTTTCAATCCTGCTCAACCGGCCGGACCCGCGCGCGCTGGTGATCGCGTGCGCGGTGGGCGGCACTTCGATCGAGGACCTCGCCCACTCCAACCCCGAGGCCATCATCAAGGTGCCCGTCGACATGGCGAAGGGGATGTCGGACAGCGAGGCACTCGCCATCGTCGACGGCCTCAAATGCACCGGCGACAAGAAGGCGGCGGCGGAGCAGATCCGCGCGCTCTTCAAGCTGTTCTGCGAGTGCGACTGCACGATGGTCGAGGTCAACCCGCTCGCTGAGGACGCGAACGGCACGCTCATCGCCGCCGACGCCAAGGTGGGCTTCGACGACAACGCGGCCTTCCGACAGGCGGCCATTTTTGAGCAGCGCGACTGGACGCAGGAGGACCCGAAGGAGGTGGAGGCGGCCAAGTACGACCTCAACTACATCGCGCTCGACGGCAACATTGGCTGCATGGTCAACGGCGCCGGCCTCGCGATGGCGACTATGGATATCATCCAGCTTCATGGCGGCAAGCCCGCAAACTTCCTCGACGTGGGCGGCGCGGCCGGCGAGGACCAGGCGCGCAGCGCGTGGCGTGCGGCGGGGCGCGGTGCAAGGCGGGGTGCACGGCGCCCTCGGCCGGTGCGACTGCGCAGCGCGCCTCACGCGAGCCATGCCCTGTGGCGCGCGCACGCGTGTTGTGCACGCCCGGCCCGTCGGATCTGTGCGGCGCAGGTGAAGGGCGCATTTAAGATCATCACGCAGGACCCCTCCGTCAAGTGCCTGCTCGTCAACATCTTCGGCGGGATCATGAAGTGCGACGTGATCGCCGACGGGATCGTCAAGGCGACCAAGGAGATCGGCCTCAAGATCCCCCTTGTCGTCCGGCTCGAGGGCACCAACGTCGCCGAGGGCAAGCGCATCATTGAGCAGTCCGGTCTCAAGATCACGACGGCGAACGACCTCGACGGTGCGCGCGCGCGGGCCGCGCGCGAGCGCCGCGCGCGGCGGCGCGCGCGGCGGCGCGCGGCCGTGACAGGTGCGCCCGCGCCCTCGCCGCTCGTGCTCGCAGACGCGGCGATGAAGGCCGTGGCCGCCATCCGGGCGTAGGCACGCGGCGTGCGCTCCATGCCGCACCTGGACAAAGCCCGGCCGGGCATACGCGTCGGCGGTGTGAGCGCCACTATGCCACTGACACGCGCTCCGAAGGGCATTGTAGGATCGGCTCAAAGTGTGCCATTGGGGCTGCATGCGGCCGTCGTGCCCTCGAGGGATTTGGCTGGCGGACTCTTCCTCGCAACGGGCCAGCGGCACGCTGAGCGTCACTGCGCGCCCGATTGGGCGGGCGAGCGCCTCGCGAGACGGGCGGCGCGCACCGCCTCGCGCGCGGTCTCGTAGTCGCGCTCTGTGGGCGCAGAGCGGCCGACGGGCGTGCCGCCCAGCGTCGGCGTCGCGCGCGCGGCGCGCGACCTGTTGAGCGCCGACGCCGCGCGCAGAGCCCCGAGCGCCGCGTCAAAGTCGTAGCCCCGCCCACTCTCAAGGTGCCCGGCGCAGCCGCCAACGCCGCCGCCGCCGCCCGCGCCGGCCTCACGCGGCGGGACGAACGCGAGGCGCATCGCCTCCGTGCGCTCGGCGCGCAGCTGGCGCAGCCGCTCCTGCACGGCGGACTGCGGTGTGCCGCTCGCTGCTGCCGCCGCCGCCGCCGCCGTGAGCGCAGGCGCGCTGCGCGGGGCCGCCATCGTGCCGTCGCGCCGAGCGCCGGCGGTGGGCGTGGCGGGCGCGGGCTCGGGCACGCCGGCGCTGCGCGACGGTGTGCATGCCGGCGCGGCGCCGGCGCGACTGTCCGCGACGCCCTCCGCCGCGCCTGCGCCGTGGCCCCTCGCCACGCGCAGCCACTCCTCGGCGCGGCGCGCGTCGACGACGGCGGCCGCGGCCGACGCCGCCGCGTCCGCCTCGCACCGCGCGCGTGGCGCGCCGCCGGGCGCCGCGGGCGGCGGTGCCGGCACCCTCCCGGAGCGCGAGTCTTCCTCCCGCTCGGCCGCCGTCGCGAGCGAGCGCAGCGCACCCGCCGCGCGCACAGTGTTGAGCGCGGCGCGCGCGCGCCGTTCGAGCGGCGAGGGCAAGTCGGCTGGGCGCTTGGCCGCGCGAGGGGAACGGGGGTATGGCGCGCCGGCGGCGCCGTCGACGCTGGGCACGCTGTCGCCGAGCGCGTGCGCCTCGGCGGTGCCCGCCCGCCACAGCGCCGCCGCTGTTGGGCTGTCTGCCGCGCGCAGCGGCGGCGCAGTGGGCTGCGGCGGCGGCGGCGCAGTGGGCTGCGGCGGCGGCGGCGCAGTGGGCTGCGGCGGCGGCGGCGCAGTGGGCTGCGGCGGCGGCGGCGCAGTGGGCCGCGGCGGCGGCGGCGCGTGGCCGACAGCCGCCGCCGTGGCGGGCGGCGGCGGCCGCGAGCGCTCGTTGAAGCCCTGCGTGCACGCTGCGGGCGGCTCGCGTGCCACGTAGCGGTCGACGCGCGCGTCTCCCTCCTCCACGAGCCGCGTGTACGCGTGCGCGTCGCCGCCGCCGCCGCGCGTGGCGCCCGCGCCGCCCGGCGCCGGCTTCGCGCGAACGGCTGGCGCGGCGGATGTGACGAGCGGTGGGCGCGCGGACGACGCAGCTGCGCTCTTGCCCGCCGCGCTGCCGCCGCTCGTTGCCTTCGCGGCGGCACCCGCCTTCTTCTTGGGCGTGGCGCTGCTGCTGCTGCTGCTGCCACCACGCCGCCCCTGCCGCCTTCGCACGAAAAGCGCGCCCGCCGCCATGCCGAGGAGGAGGACGACGATGCCGACAGTAACGCCCACGAGCGCGCCGCCACCGCCACCGCCGCCGCCGCCGCCGCCGCCGCCGCCGCCGCCGCCGCCGGCGGCCACGCCGGCCATGCCTACGGCGCCGACCGAGCTCACGCCACCTCTGGCCGTGACGAGCGGGTGGGCCTCGAAGAAGCGGAAGATCACCTCGGCCGTGCTCACGCCGCCAAGCGCGCCCGGCAAACCGGCCGCCGCGCCCTCGCCGCCGTCCGCGCCAAGGTCGGGCGGCCAATGGTGCTGCAGGTCGCGCACCGCGTACAGCTTAACGTCGGCCCCCTGCGCGCACTCGCCCCACCGCTCGAGCGTGACGGGCGGGTAGTCGGCCGGCGCGTCGGCCGGCACGCCGAGCTGCGCCGCGCCGCCGGTGTGCGCGCCGGCGCGCCGCGCCGCGTGCGCGAGCCGACGACGCGTGCTCTCTGCCCGTGCCGTCGGCGCGGCGCCGGGGGAGTCAAGCGGGTCAGGCCGGTCGTGCTCGGCACTCTGCACGCCATGCGCGAGGCGCCGGCGCCTTGCGTGCTGCCTCGCATGCGCGTGCGCCACGGCGCCACCATGCCGCGCGTGCGCGTGCGGCGATGACGCACCGCCCGCCGCGCCCGTGCGCCGGTGCGCGCCGTGCACGTGCGGCACGATGGCGCCGTCGGGTGCGGCCCAGGCGAGGCTGGTGTGCAGCGGGTCGAGCAAGCCCGGCCCGTCGCCCTCCGCGCCTTCTGCGCCTTCCGCGCCCTCCGCGCCCTCCGCGCCCTCCGCGCCCTCCGCGCCCTCCGCGCCCGCACCGGGCGCAAATGGCGTGTCCGCGTCCGCACCGGGCCCAGGCGCGGCGAGCGCGTCGTCGGCCGGCGCGCCGTCGTCCTGATCGCCGCTGTCGGCCGCGGCCGCGCCCACCGGCGCCTCAGGCACGGCGGCAAAAGCGGCGGCGTGCGCGCGCGCGGCGTGGTGCACGGCGTGCTGCGCGCTCTGTGTGCGCGCGCGCGTGTGCGCCCCGGCCGGCACAGCGCGGAGCGGTGCCACGACCTCGACAGGCGCCGAACCGTCGGCGGGCGGCGGGAACGCCGTGCGCGAGATGCGCGCGCAGCCGTTGAAGCGCGCCCACTGCTCGATGGCGGAGGTGACGGTCCCCTGCCAATAGTACTTGCCGCCGCCATCGAAAGGGTTCTGCCCGTCTGCCAGCCCGTGCACCGCGAGGACGGGCACTGGCCGGCGTGCGTGGTTTGGGAACGGGTAGCGGACGCCACCGACCGGCGCGATCGACGCGATGCGCGCCGAGAGCTCGGAGGCAAGGCGGCTGGCGAAGCGCGCGCCGCGCGAGAATCCCGTGACGTGCACGCGCGCCGCGTCCACGCACAGCTCGGCCTCGATCCGGTCGAGCACCGCGCGCGTATACGCGACGTCGTCGGGCGACGCGTCGGCGGTGCAATTAAAGCCGACGTTGAGCTCGTCGCCAACGCCCTGGAGGACGACGGCGAGGTAGCCGTAACGCTCGGCGGCGTCGGCGAGGCGCGTCATGCTTGCAAACTCGGACGCCGTCTGCTTCGAGCCCGGCGCGCCGACGACGAGCGGGTAGGCGTCCGTGCCCTTGTAATAGGCCATCGGCACGTAGACCTCAAAGTCGCGCCCGGCGCCGTCGACGGTGATGTGGCGGCTTTGCCAGCCAGAAGGGACGGGCTTGGGCGCGCGCGTACATGCGCCGTCGTCGCGCACCATCGCGCCGCCCAGTCGCGCGGCGCGGTGCGGCTGCGCGCGTGGGTGCTGCGAGGGTCAGCTCGATCTGCAGCTGTCGGACGCCTGAATTTGAGCTGCTCGAGCTCGAAGAGCCGTTTCACGAGGCAACGGCACGCATTTCCGAGTCGGCCATCGTGCCGGTGTGCGGGCGTAACGACACCCGGCCGCGCACGGGGCGGCCGATGCCGCGCCTACAGCTGAGCGAGGGCGGCGCCGCCACGGTGGGTGGCGCGTCGGTCGCTGAGCTCCTCCTGCGCGCCCGCCCGACGTCCGAGCTGCTGCGCGCGTTTGATGACAGCGAGCTCGACGCGCTCGCGTCGCACGTCGAGGTCGTGACGGCGCGCGACGGGCAGCGCGTGATGCTGCGCGGGCAGCGCGCGCTGTGGGCGGGCGTGATTCTCAAGGGCCGCGTGCGCGTCGCCGTTCACGGCACCGAGCTCAAGCCGCTCGGCGCGGGCGACGCGCTCGGCGAGGCGGCGCTGCTGCGCGACGGCTTCCGCACGGCGGACGGCACGGCGGACGGCGAGGTGGTGATTGGCGTGGTGATGCTCGACCGCTTCAATGAGCTGCCTGTCGAGATAGCGCTCAAGTTTCAGACCGCGTGTGCCCTCTCTGCCGTCGCCAAGCAGCGCGCGTCGCTCGCGGCCGCCCGCGGCGGCGGCGGTGGGGGCGGAGGCGCCCCGCCTGCGGGCGAGGACCCGCTGCTCCCGCTGCTGCATGCGCAGCTCGCGGCGGGTGGCGGGCTGCTCGGCGCAGCACGAGTGACGAAGGCCGAGGCGCTCCTTCTCGCGCAGCACCTCCACCTTGCGCGCTTCAAGCGCGGCGACCGCGTGCTCGCGCCGGGCCTCGTGCTCGCCGGCGCGCTTGCCGTCGATGGCGGCGCGTGGACAGTCGGCGCTGGCGGCGGATTCGGCGAGCTGGTCGGCAGCGGCTCGGATGGAGGCGGTGGCGCCGCAGGTGCGCACGAGCGCGCCGTTGGATCGCTCGCCACCGCTGCAGCGGCGGCGGCGTCGGCGGCGGGCGCGGTCGCGGCCGCCGGCGCGCGCCGCACGGCGTCGCTCGACGCCATCGTCGCGACGGACGAGGCGGTCGTCGCGCTGCTGCCGTACGCGGAAGTGGCGGCACTGGCAAGGCGGGACGGCTCGCTCGCGCTCCGCCTCGCTGCCGCACTCGCCCTCCAGGCCATCGACGCGATGCCCGCCGACCGCGCGGACGCCGTCGCCGCCGCCGACGCGAGCGCGACGGTCGCCGCCGCCGCGCGCGCGCGCGCGCCTGCCGAGGGTGGAGGCGGCGGCTCGCACCTGAGCGCCACGGCGAGCGAACTGCTCGGCCGCCTCGCGCCGCACGCCCGCGCCGGCGCTGGCGCCGGCGCCGGCGCGCGTGGCGCGTGGGCGTGGCTTGGGGCGTTTGTGCGCGGGCTTCGACCTGTCGAGGTGCTCGCGCGCGCGTCAGCGCTGCGCGCGCTGCTCGCGGACGGCGCGGGCGCGGTGGACGCGGCGGGCGAGGTGGCGATTGCGCTCGAGCAGACGCCGCTCGACAATTTGTCGTCCATCGACGCAGCCGTCGCCGCCGCGCGCGACGAGCGCAGGCGGCACGAGGCGACGCTGCGCGAGAGCGCGCGGCTCGTCGAGCAGCTGACGGTTGCGAAACGGCTGTCCTCGGACAAGGAGGAGCTGTTGGGCAAGCTGACGCGGTGGGTGGACGAGTGGAAGCTCAAGGCGTCCAAGCTCGAGGACCGCCTCGCCGCCGCCGACGCGGACAAGGAGGGCGCGCTCCGCCAGCTCCGCTTGGACGTGGAGAAGCTCAAGGCGGCGATCGGCCCCGACTGGCAGGCGGTGCTGCGCGGCGACAAGGCGGGCAGCTCAGTTGGCGAGCAGCTGATCAAGCTGCGCGACGAGCTCGCGCGCACAAAGGCCGCCAACGCCACCATGCAGGCTGACTTTGCACGGCGCGAGCGCGACGCCAAGCTGCAGCACGGGCTCTCCATCGGCGTCGTCGAGGGCCGCGTCGCCGACCTTGCGCGCCGGCTGCGCGAGGCGAACGCGCGGCTCGACGCGACGACGCAGCGCGCGCTCGCCTACGCGCACGCCGCGCGCCGCGCGACCGACGACGGCGACGCGTGCGCCGACGCGCTGCTCGCGCGCGTCGGCGCACTCGAGGCGCGTGCGCTCGCGGCGGAGGGCCAGTCTGGCTCGGCGCACTGGGCGCAGGCGCGACTCGAGGACGAGGTTGCGCGGCTCTCCGCCGAGCTGTCGCGCCTTGGGCCCGTCGAGGCGCGCGCCGCCGAGCTCGAGAACGGCGCGCGCGCCGCGCGCGAGCGCGAGCGACGGATGCGCGTTGCCGCGCAGGCGCTCGGTGTTGTCTACCTGCGGCAGGTTGCCCTGCTACGGCGGCGCGCGCGCGAGGCGGAGGCGCGGTGGCGTGCGATCGGCGCCGAGCTCGCGCACGAGCGCGGCGCGCGCCGCGAGCTTGGCGTGCGGCTGGGCGCGACCGCGGAAGCGGCGACCGCGTCGCGCGGCACGCTGCTGCGCGCTGTCCTCACCGCGGAGGGCAAGTCCGACTCGCAGAGCCGGCAGCTCGACGCGGTGCGCGCGCAGCTCGCGCAGCTCCGCGCGCACGCCGACGAGGTCGACGCCGAGCTGCGCGCCGCGCAGGCGCGCGCGCGCGCCGCCGAGGACGAGCGTGCGCTCCTCCGCTCGCGCGCCGACGCTGCGCTCGGCCAGCTGCGCGAGGCGGAGGGGCGGCGGCAGGACCTCATGTCCTTCTTTGAGCTCGCCTTTGCGCGCATGCTCGAGCTCGAGGGCTCGTTCGGCTCGCTCGTCCGATCCGACGCCACCGAGCGCGCGATCGCGTCGCTCTCCGCGCCGCCGAGCGCGCCCGCCGCGGCGGCCGCGCGCGCCGCCGCCGAGCGCGCGCTCGCGTCCACGGCGCCGGCGGCGCTCGCGTTGGCGCCGCTGCACGCGCCGTCGGCCGCAACGACCGCCGCCGCCGCGCCCGCCGCCGCCGCGCACGCCGTCGAGCCGACGACCGGCTCGCCGCCGCGCGCGCGTGGCGGCGGCGACGACGGCGGCGGCGGCGGCGCCGAGCTCCGCCGGCGCTTCGCCGAGCAGCAGGACGTGGCCATGTCCGCGCTGCGCGCGCTGCAGCAGTCGTGGGCCATCCGCGCCGTCCTCACCGAGCAGCATGAGCGATACATACACGCCCGCCTCCCAGCGATGGGCGCGCGCACCGGCACGGCTGCGTCGCGCGCCGCGTCGCGCGCCGCTGCCATCGCCGCGGGCGCCGGCGCGCCGCGTCCGCGCTCCGCTGGGTTGCCGCCGCTCGCCGGCGGCTCTGCCGTGTACGGCGCCGCGCGTCACGCCTCGCCGCCGCCCGGCGCGCGCACAACGCTTTCGCCTGAGCCGGCGTTCGCGGACGCAACGGCCGGCGGCGGCATCGCCGGCGGCGGCGCCCTGTGGGCCGCAGCGTCGGGACCCATTGCCGTCGGTACGGCTGCGCGCCGCGCGCCGTGCGCAGCCAGTGCGTGCGCGCGCGCGCGCGCGCGAACCCTCACGCGCGCCGCGGCGCACGCCACGCCACGCCATGCGACGCTCCTCCGTGCCGCGACGCAGGCCGCCCGATGCCGCGGCGGAGCGCGAGCAGCAGCGGCGAGGGTGCAGCGCGCGCGCTGGCGGCGCCCGGCGCGCGTGGCCGCGCACTCGAGCTGCAAATTTTGCAGCGTGGGCTGCTCGGCCCTGAGCTCGCGCGCGCGGCCTCGCTCGCCGGCGCCGGCGCGGCCAACCGCCACGGCAACGCGGCGGACGGCGGCTTTGGCGGCGGGGCTGGTGGCGCGCGCCCGCGCGCACTTCTCGCAGGCGCGCAGCCGCTCTTCAGGCGCGTCGATGTTGGTGGCCCGCCCGGCGTCGGCGGTGGCGGCGTAGGCGGCGCGCGCGGCGGCGCGCTCGTCACGACAGCCGGCGGCGGGGCGCGCGGCGCGCGGGGGCACGTGGCGACCGACAGCCTGACGGCGGGGCTACAGCTCATCGTGCTCGACAAAAGCGCGCCGACGGCCGCCGCGGACGGCGCGGCGGCCGCCGCGCCGCCGCGCGAGCAGGCCGCCACGGCATGAGTGCACAGGTTGGGCAAGCTTTACGCACATTGTCGACTAATACGCTGAATTTTGCGTCAGCAACACCCAGGGGTTGTAGCTCAGTTGGTAGAGCGCGCGCTCAGCATGCGCGAGGTACGGGGATCGAAACCCTGCAGCTCCAGTTTTCCAGGGAAACCTTTTGGGGAATCGCCGCTCATCTTCGCGTGCGTTGCCCGTTTTTGCGTGCGTTCACGGCATCGGAGACAATCATCAGTCAGATCAGACCCAGATCTACCCCGCAACAACATCTGCGGCGTCAATTTACGCTGATGGCCGCCGCCCCGCCGTCTCCGCCGCCGCCGCCGTCTCCGCCGCCGCCGCGGCGCGCGACCCTCAGGTCAGGGGCGCGCGCTCAAATGTCCTTGCAGAATTTGTCGACGTCAAGCGGCGACTTGTACGTGCCCATCAGCTTGTCCCAATACATGAAGAGGTGCCCGTAGTTCTTGATAAACACCTTGTGGTGCACGTGGTGGTCGCCAGCGGTGCCGAAGCCGATTCTGCGGAAGAGCGGGTCCCACGGGTGCGAGTACTCGGCGTGGATGAGCGTGAGCCACGACGAGTAAATCGTGCCGAACGCCATGTACGACCACACGTTGCAGTGCACCACGTTGGCCGTCACGTACAGCGGGAGCAGGATCATGCAGACCGTGTCGGCGATCGAGCCGTTGAACGCGTCGAAGAGGCGAGGGTTGAGGAAGCGGTGGTGCGGCTTGTGGCTCGACTTGTAGATCTCGGGCGAGAGCTTATGCTCCGCGTAGTGCGCCACCGTCTGCAGCGCGTCCATCACGAGCAGCTGCGCCGCGACGTGCAGCGGGTTGACGCGGCCGTCGAGCGAGTAGTAGGACGCGGGCATCAGACGGAACATCCACGTGCCGGTGAGGTAGCTGCCAAGGAGGACAAAGCCCTCGAGCTGCGCGAGGTGCGTGCGCACGCCCTCCCAAAAGTCGTACCGCTGCGGCCCCTCCTTCTGCACCGCCGTCGGGTTGCCGAAGCGCAAGTACGCCCAGTGGTACGCGAGCACGCACGCCTGGCCGACGGCGACAGAGAGCAGGCCGAGCGAGAGGCCGAGAGGGTCGGGCCAGCTGTTGGTGCGCGCGCCCGCCATCTCCGGCGCAACAAGCGTCGCGAGCTCCTCCTCGATGCGCGACATGGCGCGCCGCGTCCGCTCGGGGGTGCACGACCTGCCGCTCTCCTCTCCAGAAAACTCGTCTGCGCTCGGATTCTCGAAAAGGCGCGATGGCCGCATGGCGGTCAATCCGGACGGCGTCCGCTATCGCTCGTCAAGAACCCCTGGGCCACGGGCCGTCATCGGCCGGAGGCGGGCCCGCCCTCGGCCGCTGGGTCGCTAGCTGCGCGCCAGACGATCGGCCTTGCCGCGATGGCCGCCGCGGCGGCGAGGGTGGGCGCTGCGGCGGCAGCGGTGCGCGCGCGTCGATCGTCGCGCCGTCGTGGCGCGCCCTCGCCGCCGCACCGCCGTGCGGCCGCGCCGCCGACGCGCCGACGCGCCGCCGCCCACCGTGATGCGACCCGCCGCACCGCCTCACGGCAAACTGTCGTCGTCGTCGATGCCGTAGTCATGCCAGTGTTCGCCGAGCATCTCGTCGCGGCACGAGAGGTAGACGACGATGCACGTGATATCGTCGCGGTGGTTGCCCTCCTCCTCCATCCACGCGACGGCCGCGCGCGCGATCAGGTGCTTGCACGCCGCCTCGGCGCTCCACCCCTTCGCGTAGATCCCGCCGACGATCTGGACAGCCTCGTCCGACTCGATGAACTCCCAGACGCCGTCAGACGCGAGGATGACGAACTGGTCGCGCGGCTCGAGCATGTGCGTGCGCACGTCGGGCGTAGGCACGACGCCCACCTGCGCCGCGGCGCGCGGCAGCGGCGCGTGAGCTGCGCGCGCCGTGGCGAAGGCGTGCGGGCTGCGCGGCGCGCGGCGTAGGGCCGCGCGCGCGCGCGCGCGCGAGCGCGCGTGCGCACGCGCCTCGGTCGCGTCGAGGTCGCCAATCGACCTGCTCATCGCGAGGCCGGGGCCAAGCGACGGATCGTCGAGCGAGCGGTAGATGCGGCCGGGCTCAAAATAGCCATCCGTCTGCGGCGACCTGGACGCCGAGATTTGGCCGCCAAGCTGTCGGCCGAGCGCGCGGGCGCGGGCGGGTGTGGGCGGGCGCGCAGCGCGGCGTGGCCGCGCGCGTGTGAGGGCGATAACGGCGTCGACGGCGCGCACGTGGCACGCTTCGCGCGCGCTGCTGCTGCTGCCGCCCCACCTTGAGCACGCGCGCGCGCTCGTCGCTATTTTCAAAATTGTGCTCGACCGACAGCTGGACGGTGTCGAAGCCCGGCAGACCATCGTCGCGCGCGCGCGCGAGCACGCAGCGGCAGTCGCCAGCGCCGGCGACGATGAGGCGGTCGTGACGGAGGAGCGCAGCGACGGCGACGGCGCCCGAGTGCTGCGCCTCCACCGGGATCTCCCGCCGCAGCGCGTCCTCGGCGTGTTCGAAGGCGTCGACGAGCGCCGCTTCCGGCTCGGCCTCGAGGCGGGCGTCGTCGGCGAGCAGCTCGGACATGGCGGACATGGCGGTGTTGGACGCAACCTCGCCGTCGCGCCCGTGGCCGTCGAAAACGGCGAAGAGCGCCTGCCCCGGCCATGCGAAGGGGTTGACGAAGCAGCCGCAGTCCTGGTTGATCTTGTCGACCGCCTCAGCCTCGACGGGCGCCATCCCGTGGCACGAGAAGGTGCCGACGACCTGCTGCGAGAAGCAGCGCGCGCCGCGCGGCTCGGCGCGTGGCGTGTGCGCGCCGTGCGAGGCGGCGTGCGTGCGTGCCGCTGCTGAACTGAGCATCTCTCCCGAAAAGGAGACCGGAAGGTCCGACATCCGACGCCGAACAAGGGACGCCGAGCCCGGCGCCGAGCCCGGCGCCGAGCAGGGCGCCGAGCTTGTCGCCGCCGAGCACCGGTGCGCCGCAGGTCCGGTCGAGGTCGAATCGACCGAGCTGGGTGAGTCCGGGCGGCGCAGCCCCGCCGAATCGAGCACGGCGATCGGCGGCGCGGCCGGCCGCACCGGGCCGCGCAGCTCCGGCGGAAGGCCGTCAGCCGCGGAATGCGGATCGCCGGCGCGCACGCCGCCGTCGATGCCAGCGGCGCCGGCGGCGCCGTCGGCGCCACCGCGTGGCGCCGGCAATCCGCCAGGCAAACGGTGCGTTTCGTCAGCACCAGCGCCGACCAACTCAGCCGCCGTCCCATCCGCACCCGGCGCCCTGCGCCCTCGCGCGCCGACGGCATCATCACCGCCGCCTGCGGGCTCGCCATCCGCGCCCCCGCCCGCCGTCGGCGCGCCCACCGCGCCGGCGTCGCGAGCCCCGTTGTCCGGCGGTGAGTCCGGGCGTGCGTCGCGAGCCCTGTCGTCCGGCGACGAGTCCGGGCGTGCGTCGCGCATGCTGCCGAGCGGCGAGGGCTGCACATCAGACGACGTGAGCCACGGTTCGCCGTCGTGCCGCCCGACGAGCTCACCCGTGACTTGCGTGCGCTGCCGCTGCGGCGCATCGGCAGCGGCGCTCGCCTCGCCCGCGCCCCCGCCCGGCGCGTCGCGCGCGGCGCGCAGGCGGCCCAGGTCGACGATCTGTGTAGCCAGGTCCTTGGAGAGCCGTCGGCGGCGGAACGTGTGGCGCGACCCGTCCTCCTGGAGCTCAGACGCGCGCGCATTGTCGGCGCCTCCACCACTCGACGCGTCACCCACGCCCGCGCTCTCGCGCAAGTCGGCCGCACGACCGCGACCAGAGGGTGTGCTTGCCGCGGCCGAGCACGACGACGAGGCACACGGGCTGCCGATCGGGAGCGTCGCGCGCTTGCGCCGCGTGAGCGCGACAAGGAGCGAGAGCTGCGCGCCGAAGTTCCAACCATCGAGCGGCAACGTGTCCGCCAGCTGCGCGCCGTCGCCCTCCTGCCTTGCCTGGGCCGCGTCGTGCGGTTTGCCGGTGCCGTGCATGCTCGCACCGCCGTGATACCGCCCGCCGCCCGCCCGCATGCTCGCGCCGCCACCGCGCCGGTCGCCGCGCTCGCGCTCCTCGGGCACCGTCTGGCGCGTACCCTTGCTCGGCATTGATGCCAACAGCTCTCGAAGCTGAGCTGCGCGCCGCTCGCGCTCGTCGCGCCCGCCGACGATGAGGCCGGCGGGCGGCGTGGAGGCCGCCTTCGGCGTGTACGAGATTACGCGCGTGAACTCGGCAGACGCAGGCAGCGAGCACGCCGCCGGCTCCGCGCCGGCTGCACCGCCGCCGCCGCAGCCGTCGGACGAGCCGCGTGAGGAGTGCGCGCCGGCCGCGCCGGTCGACGGCTCGCCGCCGCCGCCGCCGGCGGGCGCGGCGGCGGCGGGCGCGGCAGCGTCGCAAATTGCCTCGACATGCGCGTCCGGGTGGAATGCCGCGAGCTGCAGCAGCGCCTCGTCGTCGAGCACGACTGGCGCGAACCGGTGCGCCTGGGAGAGGTCGATCCGGTGCAGCTTCGAGCCCGACAGGGGCTGATCCGAATGCCGGCGGAAGCGCTCGAGGCGCGCAGCAACGAGGCTGCTGCTCGAGCTGCGGCGCACGCTGCGCAGCGGTATCTGCGATTCGAGCGAGCGCGGCCCCGCGTACGCCGTCGCCGAGTCATGCGCAAGCAGGCTCACCGCAGAAGGCGATGGCGGCGCGTGCGACACGCGCGCGCGCGCGACGCTCTCGTCGGCGGCGGCGGGCGCGTGCTCGCGTAAAGTGAAGTCAACAAAGCTGTTCCACAGCTGCACGAACGCGTCGAAGCTGTGCGGCACCGCCGGCCGCTGCTCGAGGAAGGCGGCAATTGCCTCTGCGCTCTCGAGCACGGCGCCGTTCGCCGCGCCGCGCGGCATCTGCGCGACGCCCGGCGGCGCGGAGGTGCGACTGAGCGCGAGGGCATGCAGCGCAAACTTCAGCTTGTCCTCGCGTGGGCCCGAGCGCCAGCGCTCGTACACGGCGAACGCCTGATCTTCTTGCTTCTCGAAGAGCCGGGGTGAAATTTGGGGCACCGCCATTCCCCTTCCCTGCAGGCCGCGTGTAGAGTCCTAACATCATACTAGGCGTGTGTGGGTGTCCGCCCATGACGCGTCCTGCCACGTCCTTGCCGTCCCGGCCGTTCCCGCTGCCGGCGTGCACAGGGTCGACGCCCTGATTTCGGCCTGATGTTGCGTGCGCCCTTTCGCTCGCTCCGTTTGTCCAGCCTCGGCCCCGTGCGCGCCCCTCCTGCTGACCCGCCTGTAAGCGTCGTTAGTATACAAGTGCTTAACATCATACAAGTGCTTAACGACGCCTTCTACATCCGTATTACTCGCCAATTTCGTCAAGATGCGCGCGAGGGCGGAGGTAGTGCGCGGCGCAGGACACGCCCTGATCGCTATTTTTGCATGCGCGTCAGCACATCTGTGGCAGGTTGTGAATGCTCGCACTCGTCGACGCACGGCCGCCCGGCGCCGGTCGATGTTGACGCGCGCGCGCGCCAGAACGATGCGCGCGACGTGCGCGAGAGCGATCCGACCCCGATGTCCGGCGAGACGAGCGCCGCGCGGCTCTGGCTGCTCGGGCGCGGTCCAGTGCATGTGCGCGCGGCGCAGACCTGCGCGCCGCGGATGGCATGGGCTGGCGCCGCTGTCGCGTGTGGCTGGCGCCGGTGACGTGTGTACGGGTGAGGATGCCGGACGGCGCCGACCGCCATCATTACAGTCCGGGTCGCTCCCGGAGTCGCGTTCCTCGTGGCCTTCGTGCGGCTGGTCGGGGCGCCATGGCATCCAAGAACGCGCTCAAGAAGCAGATCCGCAAGACGCACACGGGCTGCCCGCGGTGCGGAAGGACGGCGTTCCACCTGCAGAAGAAGGTGTGCGGCGGCTGCGGCTACCCATCGGCGCGCAAGAGGAAGTACAACTGGTCGGCCAAGGCGCTCCGGCGGAAGACGACCGGCACCGGCCGGATGCGCCACCTGCGCGACATGCCGCGCCGCTTCAAGAACGGCTTCCGCGAGGGGACGAAGGCGGTGCGCCAGAAGAAGCCGACTGCGGCCTAAGCGGCCGAGCCGCCACCCGTGGGCACCTCGACGTGCTGCGCGTCGGAAGCTGTCGCGGCGCGGCGTGGCGCGCCGACGAGCCGCGCACCTCGCTGCGGGCCTGGCTGGCGCTGGCGCTACGAGGAGCGATCCTTCCGCCCGAGCCAAGCCGCGGGCGCGCACACGCACGCCGTACACCGCGTTTCGGGGCGCGTGCCGGGCGAAAGGCTCGCAGCGTTGCGCATCGCACGCGCGGCCTGTTGCGCAGGTCTCGGACGGAGGCGCCGCTCAACAGATCCGGTGCACGCGGAGCAGTGGTCGTCGGAGCTGCGAAGGGCTGGGCTCTGGCAACCTTGTGGCCCACAGCCGCGCCCCTCCCCGCGCAAACGCCTGGCTTTGTGCGCGCGGTGTCCGTCGAGCGAGGGGGTGTGGCGGGCCTCACGCATGACAGAGTGCGCGGCCAGCGTGCTTCCAGCTGCCCGGCACAGAAGCCTTGTGGGGATCTTCCCGCAGTGCTCCGTGAGACCATGACTGATGACTCATGCCTTCGGCCGCGCTCACGCGCTCGCCAGACTCCTCTCACGAGCGAGCACCTCTGGCGCAAATTTGATCAGGAAGACCGTGCGCGAGCCACCCGCGTCCGCTGCGACTGTGTGCGCCTGCACAGCCGCAGGGAAGCCCGCAGACTCGAGCGCGCCGCGGATGATGCCCGCGGCAAAGGCGGCGCAGTTGAGGTTGGGCAGGTGCGCGGGCACGGAGATGTACTGGTTGACGAGCGGCTCCTGCTCGGAGATCATAAACTCGTCCTCGTTCTCCACCACCTTTTCGAGCGCGTCGGCGCTCTTGCCAAACAGCGCCTTCCAGATGGTCGTGTGCACGTACTGCAGGATGCCGAGCATGCGCGTCTCGCGTCGCGTCTTGCCGTCGCGCAGGCTCGCCAGCTCGAGAATGCGCACGCCGATGCCCACGCCCGCATCTTCCAACCTGCGCGTCGATCGCTCGGCGCGCGCCGCGTCGGCGCGCGGGCGTGCGTGCGCGCGAGGGCAGGGCACGCGGCGCTCGCGACGGCGGTGCGCGACGCACGCAGCGGCCGCACACCTTCGCTCGAGTTCGCTCGCCGTGATCGACCGCGCCTGGCTGTATTGCACGAACTCGGAGAAGAGGTGCGCAAACGCGCTCTGGCTGACGACCTACGCGGCGCGCGCAGCCGCGGCGCGCGTGCTCGGCATTGGGCGACACGCGCAGAGCGCTGCGCCACGCTGCGCCTCTGCAGCGCCGGGGGATCACGGGGGAGCCTGTGGCGCGCGCACCTCCTGCCGCCCTTTGCCCAGCGCGCGGTCGACAATGTTGAGCTTCCGCGTGCGGAGGCCGGCCATGGCGGCTGTTCCACACGATGGGTCCCAGGCGGCGTTCCTCACGATTTGCAAAAGTCCGGCGCGAGGCGCGCGTGCCGCGCAGCACCAGCAGCGCCCGAGCGTGTTCGGTGTGCTGCGAGGCGCGCATGTCGCCCAGTACCACCGGCGACGCTGCGGCGCGCCACGGTGGCACGTGCGAGGCCGACAATAAGCAAAACATGGAGCTGATGGGTTTCGATCCCACTACTTCGAACATGCAAAGCTCACGCTCTGCCAATTGAGCTACAGCCCCGACGAACGCAAATTTAAGAAAAATCAGGGTACATATACAAAGGCGTCGAGTACTATTCTCGAATAGTACTCGACGCGATTATTCACGACACGCTCTGTGCGGTGTTGGCATTGTGTCTGTGCTGCATGTGTGAGTGTGACAGCATGTCCGTGTGACACACACGACGGATCCCACTGGTGGCCAGCGAAACGTTTCGCTCGCGCCTTTTGGGCGATTCGGTGTCTGAACGAAGACGGAAAGAAACGAAGACCGCGCTCGGCCAGGCCGAGCACTAGGTGGCGCTCGACTCGCCTGGTCCGCCCATCGGGGACAGGGAGTCGGAGTGAGCTACTGCGTCGACAAGTTGATCGGGAAGTCTAGCATGACGTCAAGCCGCAGCGGCGACAACCTGGTCATCAAGCAAGTCGACGACTTGAAGAACCTGAAGAAGGCCGGCGGCAGGCAGTCGAACACGCCAACGTCGAACGGCACGAAGTCGGACGCGGGCAAGAAGCCGGCGGGTCAGCAGCTCGTCGTCGGCAACAGTAGCGCGGTGACTTCCGACGCGACCCAGCTGAGCGCGATCTTCTCGCTCTCGGCGTGGACGGCGCCTGCGGACGCGCTCCTCGCGGCGACGACGGCTGCGACCGGCCTTGACCGCCCGAAGCCGCGCATCGGCGGCGCGGGCGACGCGCTCATCGACTCAGGCTCGGAGAAGAACATCGTGCCGGCCGCGCTGCTCGTTAACTGCAAGCCGCTCGACGAGCCTCAGACGCTCGTTTTCGGCAACGGCACGCAGGAGACGGTCACGGTCGCCGGAGAGCTGCTGCTCTACCTCGACGAGGCCAGCGCCGAAAAGTCCGGCGGGAGGCCGTTCGTCGTGGTCAAGGCCTGGGGTTCCGACAAGGTGCCGATGCCGATCATCTCCGCGACCTGCCTCGCCGCCTCTGGCGTCAACATCACGTTCTCGCGCGACGGCCACTACGCGGACTTCCGCGCCGTCGGCGGCCCGCTCGTGCGCCTGGACGAGCAGGCCAAGATGAAGGTGTGGCTCGCGCGGACGGCTTCGACCGCGCTCAAGTCCAACCCGGCGCTCGTCGCCGCCGTCGCGCAGCCACCGGGAAACTAAGTCGCCCGCCGGCCGGTCCAAGCGAGGAGGAGCTTCGGGTATGGTCGATCAGAGCGGGCACAACGGACAAGAACCTCCTGCTGCGTACGATGGCGCGCGTCGGCGGGATGGCGGAACTCAAGAATGACGCGCTCGACGAGCAGTCGGCGGCGTCGATGGTCCGCAAGTCGTTCAAGGACGCGATGCCGACGGGCAGCTACCCGGGCGGCGTCACTCATGTCGACATCTTCGAGATCTCTCGTGATGATCTTCCGTTCAGCGTGGACGGCCGTCGCCTCGGCTTCCGCTACGGGACGATCCTGGTCGACGGCTACTCGCGTCGGTGGCAAGTGTACGCACTGCGCACGCTGGCGGAGAGCGAGATCGCGCTCGCCCTGCAGTGGTACGCGCAGCTGTTGGGGACGGGGGCGATGCACATCTCCCACTGGATCCTCGGCTCGTCGTTCGGGCGACGCAGCATCCACACGGATGGCGGCACTTCGTTGATGGCCGCATCTGTCGAGCGCGCGCTGGCGCAGCTCGGCTTCTCTTCGACGGTTACCTCCGCACCCGACTCGCCGAGTTCGAACGGGGTGGCGGAGCGCGCGATTCGTTCGCTCAAGGTCCGTCCGCGCGCGCTCATGACGCGCGCGGGCGGCATACCCATGCACGACTGGCACTTTGCGGCGTGGCATGCGGTGGCATCGCGCAACAGGCTCGCCTCGCAACGTATCGCGCAGGCGGGTGAGCGCGCCGAGTGGCGGTCGCCGGAGGAGCTCTTCTTCGGCGTGCCGGCTACGTTCAAGCACCACGTGGCCTTCGGGGCCAGGTGCCGGGTGCTGCTGGTCGGGGCTCGCGCGCAGGCGCTGGGCACGCTCCGACAGCGCGCCGTGCTCGGGCGCGTCTACCTCTGGGGTGGGCACGGCCTGCAGGTCCGGGGCGTGTTTCGTTACGTCCTCGGCTATGTCGTCCGCTGCGACGACGGTACCCTTTTGTACTCACGCGATGTGTGGGTCGACGAGACGGACATCGTCGAGGGGGGGTTCTCATCGCTTGGCGCCGCACCGCAGCGGGCTGGCGTGGGGACGAGCGATGCTGCGCGCCGCACGCGCCAGCACGATTCGCTGCCGGAGGAGGCGCCCGATGGGCGGCTGCCTGCCGACGAGGAGCACGACTGGGCCGACACGCCCGACAGTGCGCGCGAGGATGAGGACGTCGACTTCGACGCTTCCGAGAGGCCATCGCACGAGGAGCACGACAGGGCTGACACGCCCGACAGTGCGAGCGAGGATGAGGACGTCGACTTCGACGCTTCCGAGAGGCCATCGCTGAGCACCGGAGCTGCGCCGACGCGCGAGCTACCGGGGATTGCGGCTGCGCCGATGCTCGGGCTGCCGTGGTTCGGGGCCTTGCCGAGGCGCGGGGTGCCCGAGAGAGCGGCTGCGCCGACGCGCGAGCTGCCCGAGAGAGCGGCTGCGCAAACGCGCGAGCTGCCCGAGAGTGCGGCTGCGCCGACGCGCGAGCTGCCCGAGAGTGCGGCTGCGCCGACGCGCGAGCTGCCGTGGTACGGGACTTCGCCGACGCGCGAGCTGCCGTACGAGTCGCCTTCCGGCCTGATCGGCGCGGACGACGACGAGGGCGTGACCTCACCTGATGGTCACGCGCAGGGCGCGGACGTGACCTCACCCCAACGTGGTCGCGAGCTGCCGCGCGACGAGGCGGGCGTTGCTTACCCCGTGCTCAGTCCGATTGCGAAGCCGCACGAGGACGTGTCGGGCGACGAGTCGGGCGCCAACTATGACGTGCTGGACGAGTCGCAGCAGCAGCTCGACCTGTCGCACGACGTGGACCGCCGTGATCGCACTTCTCGGTCCAACCCGCAGCTGTTCCCTCGCGTTCTGGCTGCAACCTGCGTCGCTGTCTGGAAGGCGCAGGACGTCGTCATCCCGAAGAACTACAAGCAGGCGATGCGCTCGCAGCAGGCGGAGCAGTGGCAAGCCGCCGTCCAGGAGCATCTCGCCGGGCATGAGCAGCTCGGCACCTTTGCGGAGGTGCTCGTGCCGCTCGGCACGTGGGCGCTCCCGAGCCAGTGGGTCTTTGCCCTCAAGGCCGACCCGGACGGCAAGGTCGAGCGCTTCAAGGCGCGCTCGGTCCTGATGGGCAACTTTCAGAGGCCCGGCGTGGACTTCCAGGAGGTCTTCTCGCCGACGATTCGGCCCGAGCAAGTTCGTCTGCTCATCGCGCTCGGGGCCAAGATGCAGACGGGCAAGGCGCAGCGATTCAAGGACGCGACCATCGGCTCGTTCGCCGTCATCACCAAGGGCGATGTCAAGGACGCGTACCTCAACTCGTCGCTCGACGAGGACGAGCGGCCGCTGCACAGTTTGCCCCAAGGCTACGTGACCAAGACGGTCGCGCCGTCCGGCTACAAGGTGGTCGGGCGGAGTCTCAAGGCGCACCCAGGCCTTCGGCAGTCGGGGCGCGCGTGGCATCGGCTGCACCGATCGTCGCTGCTGGCGCTCGGCTTCGCCGAGGCGCCGTCTGCCCCGTGCATCTACGTCAAGGAGACGGCACCGGGCGAGTACCTCATCGCAGGAGGGTTCGTGGACGACCTCATCTTCCTCAACCTGACGCGCTCGGCGCGCGCGATCGAGGAGCTGGCCGCGAGCCTGCGGCCGCACTACGAGATCAAGCTGTCGGCGAGGCTCGACAAGTTCCTCGGTGCCATCTTTGAGACGTGGTCGGACGGCATTTACATGCACCTCGGACCGTACGTCACCGGGCTGCTCGAACGCTTCGGAGCGACGACAGGACAACCGGCGCCGACGCCGGAGGTCGAGGCGCGATCGCTCGTGTCGTCAGACGACGACGACGACGAGCTGCTCTCGACGGAGGACAAGCTCATGTACCAGTCCATCACGGGAGGGCTGATGTTCGCGATGGTGACGCGCCGGCCCGATCTTGCGCACGCGGTGAACATGCTGGCGCGGCGGATGTCGAGGCCGAGGGCCGTCGACCTGCGCGCCGCACGTCGCGTGCTGCAGTACCTGCGCGGCACCGAGCAGCTCGGCTTGCTCTTCAAGTACGGAGAGCACGCCGAATGCGCGACGCTGCGCGCGTTCGCCGACGCGGACTGGGCCAACGACCCCGTGCAGCGCAAGTCCACGACCGGCTACATCGTGTTTTTTCAACGGTGCGCCGATCTCGTGGCACAACGGCTTGCAGAGCACGATCTCGCTCAGCAGCTGCGAGGCGGAGTATGTCGCATTGAGCGAGTGCTGCCGAGAGGTCGACTACCTCCGGAGCATCATCGACTTCCTCCACCAGCCGTCGGAGTCGCCGACGGAGATCTTTGAAGACAACCAGGGGACGATCGATCTCGTCAACAACCCGGTGCACCACCGGCGCACGAAGCACGTCGAGGTCAAGTACCACTACGTGCGCGACGCGCAGGAGAAGGGTCGGATCGTTGTGAGCAAGGTGCACACCTCGCTCAACCACGCCGACATCATGACGAAGGCCACAGACAACGCCACGTTCGCTCGCCACGTTACGAGCTTCATGGTTGCCCGCCGCTGAGTGCGTTCTGCGCGCGCGCGCGCCGCACGCACGGTGCGCGTCGAGGGGGGGTGTTGGCATTGTGTCTGTGCTGCATGTGTGAGTGTGACAGCATGTCCGTGTGACACACACGACGGATCCCACTGGTGGCCAGCGAAACGTTTCGCTCGCGCCTTTTGGGCGATTCGGTGTCTGAACGAAGACGGAAAGAAACGAAGACCGCGCTCGGCCAGGCCGAGCACTAGGTGGCGCTCGACTCGCCTGGTCCGCCCATCGGGGACAGGGAGTCGGAGTGAGCTACTGCGTCGACAAGTTGATCGGGAAGTCTAGCATGCGGCAACGGCTCGCTCGCCCAAACGTCGGAGAAACGATCCAACGGTGCGATCTCGCCCGACTGCCGCGCGTGCACACATGTAAAAGCTGCCCACAGGGTCACGGCGCGCGCTGTGAGCATGTTTGGGCACGGCGAACGAGCGACATCGCCTGAAGGAGCCCCGTTGACGCGATGCGCACCCCGATTTGCAGCTCGGAAAAGCATGCCGACGCCCTCGCGTGCTCGAAAAAGGCCAAAGTACCAGTCAACCGTGCTCCATGCGCTGCGCTGCGCCAAGCTCCTACGCATCCTCGTAGAAGCGGCGCAGGTTGGCCGTTGCGCCAGGCTCGCCGTTGCGCCGGCGCATCTGAACGTGCACGCTGAGGGCCTGCATCATCGCGTTTGCCACCATCTGCCAGCCGCGCTGCGCAACCCAATTCCAGTCGCTTCGCGGAATGCTTGAAAACGCGTCCGCAAGCATCACCTGCTCAAACTCGGCCCACACGAGCAGGTCATCGACGGTGCGCACGCCCCAGTAGCCAAGCGACGTCGTCACCTGCGCGGCGGCGCGCGGGCGCGCACGCCGTCGGGCGCCTCAGCCGCGGTGGGGCGCGCGCGGACGGTCGGCGCGCGCGGCGTTGCGCGGCCGCGCAGCGCGCGCGCGCACCTGCGGCTGGCAGCGCGTGCAGTCGAGCTCGTGAGCGCGCATCACGCGCGACCTCTCTCCGGGGAAGCGCGACGGCGCGTGGTCAGCCTCGGGTGGGCCGTTGCTCGGCTCGTTGATGAGCAAAGCGGAGAGCTCGCACGCGTGCAGCAGCCGGTCGCACATGCGCATGCGCGCGGCGGGCAGCGTGTCGGACGCGCGCGTCGTCGTCGTCGTGTGCACGCCGAAGAGCAGCGGACGCTCGCTGCCCTCGCCGAAGCGCGCGGCCCACGCCAAGCTGCGCCGATTGGGGAGCTCGCGACCGGTCGCGTCGATCTTGTGCGGCAGGTTGTCGTCCGGTGGCATCGGGTCGCGCGAGAGAAATGGCGTCGCGGCGCTCAGCTCGTGCGCGGCGGCGAAGCAGCGCTGCCCGCAGCCGCCGCACAGCTCCACCTCGTACCGCTGCGACGAGTCCACCCAGCGCACCACGCGCCCGCGCCGGCCGCCCTCGGTCGAGATCAGCCCGCGCATGTTGAGCACCGCCACGTAGGCGCCGCGCGCAAACCGTTGGGCAGCGGGCGCGGCAGGGGCGGCGGGCGCGGCAGGGGCGGCGGGCGCGGCGGGCGCGGCGGGCGCGGCGTGCGCGCTCGACGAGGCAGCCGTCGCCGCCGCCGCGGGTGCAGCCGCGTCGGTCGGCGCGCCGCGTTCCGTACCGCCGCCGCGCCGCTCGCGGCGGCGCCTGCGCTTGCCGCCGCCGGGCGCACCGGACTCTCCGGCGCGCGCGTGTGGCGCGTCGAGCGGGCCGCCATCCTCGGCCCACGCGGGCAGCACGCGCGGGATCACCTCGCCCAGCCAAATATCGAGCAGCTCACGCGCGCGGCCGGCGAGCAACGACGCGGGCAGCCGGTGACCGAGCGCGTACCCAACGGTCACGAGCATGCGTGCGCGCGCGCGCGTTGCGGCCGTGTACAGCGCGTGCGTTCCGGGGCTCCAGCCCGGGCCGGCGTGGGCGGCGGCGAGGACGAGCGCGGCGCTCGGGCTTGGTGTGCCACCTTCCGCCGCGCCGCGCGCCGCCTCGGCGAGCGAGAGTGGCGACGGCGCGCCGTCGCGCGCCACGCGCGCGTGCACGTCGGCACGCGCGCGCAGCAGCGCGGCGACGCGTGCGGGCGGCAGGTCCGCGAAGTAGTGGAGGGGCGT
Source organism: Diacronema lutheri (assembly GCA_019448385.1). Taxonomy (NCBI): domain Eukaryota; phylum Haptophyta; class Pavlovophyceae; order Pavlovales; family Pavlovaceae; genus Diacronema; species Diacronema lutheri. Next base: position 480,288 of record JAGTXO010000016.1, on the reverse strand, counting down.
GGCGTAGAGGTGCGTCTGCTCGAGCCACTCGTGCGCCTCCGACGCAAGCGCAATCCACTCCGTCAGCGGCGCGCCGAGCGTCTCGCCCTTGGCGCGCAGCTCGTCAATGCACGCGCGCGTGGCGAGCTCGGCCGTTCGCAGCCGCGCCGGGATGACGCAGTGCAGATTGACGCACAAGTTGACGGCCTCGCGCGGCGCGCCGTGTGTGGCGAGGAGGCGGACGAGGCGTGGCAGCCCCATCCTCGCCGCGATCACGAGCAAGTTGGCGTCCGCCGCGAGCAGGTGCGCGTCCGCGCCACTCGCGAGCACGAGCTCGGCGCACGCGCACACGCGCGCGTCCGTCGCGCGCACGCGCGCGGCGCCGATGCTATCGTACAGGGTGGGGATGGCGTAGCCTTGGATGAGCAGGGCAAGCGGCGAACGCGTCGTGTGCAGCTGCCCCTCTGGCAACTTGAGCATCAGACCCGTGTCCGTCTCGTCGGCGGCGACGATCGCATCGCCGCCGGCAGCAATGAGCAGCTTGATCAATGCCGCTGAGCCTTGCGCGCACGCCTCGTGCAGCGGCGTGTCCGAGTCGCGCTCGTGGGGCGCGCGGGCGCGCAGCTCGGCGCTCGCGCGCGCGTCGAGCAGCAGCGCGCACATCGCCGCGTGTGAGCGGCGCACGGCGAGCATGAGCGGCGACGCGCCCTCGCTGGCGGTCACGTCGACGCGCGCGCGCCCGCGGACGAGCGCGGTAGCGGCGGGCAGGTTGCCCGCGCGGACGGCGTACGCGAGCGCCGTGTCGCCGACCGGCCCGACGAGGTCCACCTGCGCGCCCTCGCCCCGAGTGAGCAGCAGCTCGATCGCGCGCGCGTTGTTGGCGGTCGCAGCGACCATGAGCGGCGTGAGCTTGTCGCGCCGGTGGCCGGCGCACGCCGGATCGCGCGCGAGGAGGTGCGCAACACAGCCGGGTGCGTGGTCGGCGCGGCACGCGCGGTGGATGTGGCTCGCCGGCGGCCCGACTGCGCACTTCGCGCAGCACGGCGAGACGGAGTCGGAAATCATGTCGGCGATGGAGACGCACTCAAACGGGGAGGGTGGCGGGGGTCGAACAGTCCGAACCGGTCCACTCTTTATATTTTATGTTCATGTGCACTTCTTGACCCGTCGGAAGCGTCGTTAGTTTATGTTCATGTTCTCCCCTTGGCCGAACGGTCCGGACCGTTCCAATCGAACATTTTAGATCCGAAATTATTATCCAAGTGATTCAGGACTCGGGAGTCAGGACTGAGCCGCGGGCAAGCCGAGCAGCGCGCGGTCGAGCGCGGCGCAAGCGCGCGCGACGGTGGCGCTCGGCTCGCCGCCGCGCGTGCCCGACATCGCTGCGTCGCGCGCCCGAAACGCCCGCCAGCCGTCCGCCGCGGCAACGGGCCGGCCGGCGTGCAGCCGAAGGAGCGCGCGGTTGAGCGCGGTCGCGGGGTCGTCATCGGGCGCGCAAACGGCGCCGACGTCACCTCCATCGACCGCACCGTCCAGCCGCTCGCCGAGCGCAGCCGCCGCGTCCGACCACCGGCCGAGCGCTGCGAGCGCCGCCGCCCGCGCGTTGGCCTCGGCTGCAAGCAGCGCGCGCGTGTGCGCGCCGTCAGCGCCGCCGGCGTCGTCGTGCGCGCCGGCCGACGCGAGGATCGCGAGCGCGTCGGCTGGCCGGCCGAGGCGCACCGCCGCCTCCGCGCCGTACAGCGCCGCCGTGCGCACGTGCACGCGTGCGGCGCCCGCCGGCAGTTCCGCCGTCGCAGCTGCGTCCTCAAGCTCGCGCGCGCGAAGGAGCGCGAACGCGAGCTCGAGGAGCAGCTCGTGCACGCCGACGCCGAGCGCGCTGAGCGCGGCGCGCGCGTCGGACGAGTCCGCGAGCGATGCGTAGATCGACACGGCCGCGCTCCACTCTCCGCGCCGCGCGTCGAGCCGCGCGCGCGTGTACGCGAGGCAGTGGGAGGAGAGGGGGCCTGCGCCCGCGCCGGCGGCGGCGGACCACCAGCGCACGGCGGGCTCGCAGCCCGGCTCCGCGCCGCGCGTGGCGGCGCGTATGAGAAGCGCCGCGCGCGCGTCGCCCGCGCGCCGCGCCGGGCGCCCGCGCTCGCGCTCGAGTAGGACGAGCAGGCCGACGCTCGCCTCGGAATCGCCCACGCTCTCGCACCGGGCCATCGCGCAGTAGGCGCTTGCGCTGGCGAGCGCGCCAAGGCCGTGCGCGTCGGGCGCATCTGCGTCGTCGAGATTGCCACCACCGTCGGCGCGTGCGCGCGCCGCGCACGCGCGCTCGCGCTCAGCCGCGCTCGCGAGCAGCACGACCCTTTCGAGCGGTGCGAGCACGGCATCGCCGGCGCGCGCGCACGCGAGCGCGAGAAGACCATGGTGCACAGCGCGGCCTGTCGGGTCAGCGCGCACGGCTGCACAGAGAAGCGTCTCGCATTGTGAGAGCGCGCGCGGCGCGCAGCCGACGTCGTGTTCGCGCGCGCCCGCGCCTTCGCCCTCGCGCGGCGCCGGCGTTGGCGGCGCGCCGCCAAATGCCGCGCAACCGACTGCCGTGGCACACAACAGCATGGCGGCCATGCCGAGCCCGACCGCCGCGTCCGCCGCGTCCGCCGCGCGCTCGCGCGCGCGCGCGCCGTCGCGCGCGGCCGATTCGGGCAGCGGGCGCAGGTCTGCGCCGACGCATGCGATGAGCGCGCGCACGGCGAGCGCGCCACGCGCGAGCGCGTCGCCCGCCCGCGCGCGTTCGGCACGAGAGCCGTTATCTGCGCCGCTGCCGCTGCTGCCGCTGGGCTGGCTGCCTGCGGGCGCTGTGCACCGCGCGCGCGCGCCGCGCACGTCGCGCTCGTGCGCAGCGACGAGCGCGCGCGCCGCGCGCGCGGCAAGCCGGCCCAGGCCCGCGGCCCAGTCGGCGCGTGGCGTGTCGCGCGCTGCGCCGTCAGCGGCGGTCGCGTCCGCGCCGACGGCGGCACGCACACTGGCGCCGCCATCGTCCGAATCGACGCGCGCATGCGCCTCGGCAAGCCACGCGAGCCCCTCGAGCCAATTCGCCGCATCCGACGCGCTGTGCCGGGTTGGCACGGCCGGACCATCGCCGGGCAGTGCAGGCGTGCCGCCGTCCGCCGCCGAAACGGCGAGCCATAGCGCAAGGCGCGCGCACGCGAGCAGCGAGCGGCGCGCGCCTTGGCCGCCAGCGCCGCCGTCAGCGACGCGTGCGCCAGCGCCATCGCCGCCGATCCGCTCGTCGCCCTCGCTGTCGCCGAGCTGAGCGCGCACGGAGCGGAGGACGCTGGCGAGGCCGGCGGCGGGCGGCTCGAGCGACGTGGCGGCGGGCGGCGGCTTGGGCGCAAGCAGCTCGGCGTCGTGCGTGCCATCGGCCGCGCCGAGCAGCCATGCGCCCAGCGGCGCGCGCGCGCGCGCCCGCGCACCCGTGCTCGACGGCGCGCGCGCGCGCGTGCGCACGGCTACGGCGAGGCTCGCGGTCGCCTCACGCGAGCGGCCGGCGCGCGCGTGCTCGCACGCGGCGTTGTAGTGCAGCGCGCGGCGGAGCGCGTCGGCGCGCATGCGCGACTGCGGCGCTTCGCCCTCTGCGTCCGCGCCCTCCTCCGCCAGCTCAAAGCTGCAAGCCGCGTGCGCGCACGCGCCGCGCGCCGAGCGGTCGCACAACGCCGCGTTGCCCTCGAGCGCGGCAGACATGCGCCGGAGCGCGCGCGCGCGCGCGCCACTCGGGTCGGCGCGCGCGCGCGCGGCCATACAGTCCGACAGCGCGCCGGCGAGCGTCGACGCCGCGAGCTCCACCCGACCCTCGCCGTACTCTCGCGCCGCGCGGTCGAGGCGCCGCGCCGTTCCGGCCATCGTTCTCCCACCAAAACGCGACCGAAGCCGCGGACCGCGTGGCCTGGATGAGAGGCGTGTCCGCGTTCACGATCAACGCGGCCAAGGCGGACGACGCGGTCTTGGGTGCGCCGCCCTCCTACGCGCTGCCCCCTTCATGCCTTCCGCGAGCGCCCGCCGCCCGCCCTCGCGACGCGCGCCTGATCGTCACCGCGCGCTGACCGCGGCGGCCGCCGCAGCCACGTTCATCTCCGGCGCGCCGAGCGAGCACGCCGCGGCCGGGCTCGAGTTTGCGGCTTCGCCGGCCAACGACGACAGGCCGCACGGCCGCATCGTTGCCGACACGCCGCGCGTCACGTTCGAGGGCGACCTCGCCAAGCCGTCCGCCGCCGCCGGGTCCAGGTGCGTTGCGCATCACGCGCCGCGCGCCGCGCGCCGTTCGTCCAGGCGTCAATCCGGAACGCGTCTCGCGCGCTCTCGCAGGCTGCTCGTCGGCGCGTACAACCGGTCGACGGGCGAGCTGCAGCTGCTGCAGCTCGGCTGGCAGTGCGGCCTCGAGCCGCGCGTCAAGGCGCGACCGAGCGGCTCGGACGTGGACGGCTCGGCGGTCGCGCTTGACGCGCCCGGCGGTGGCGCGGCCGGCGCGATGGGCACGCCGTCCGCGCCGCTGCGCAAGCGCGAGCTCGTCGAGGAGTTCGGATCGAAGAAGGCGCGCAAGAAGCAAAAGGCGGAGGCCCTGCGCGTCGTCGACGTCGACCGCATGGCCGAGCGCGGCGCGCTCGAGGCCGACCTGCTGCTCGCGGGCGCGGGGCAGGCTGCCAGCCTCGAGGCCGACGCGGCCGCCGCCGCCGCCGCGCCGCTCGAGCGCCCGCACCTGCCACCACACGCGCTCGGCGCGGATGACCCGATTGAGTCGTATCCCCTCGACGCCATTGCCCCACCTGCGCTCTGGGCGGAGCTGCCACATGGCGAGCTGCTCGCGCATGTGCGCGCCGTCGGCACCGACGCCGAGCTCGCCGGCGCGTGCGCCGCCGTCGCCGCCGCCGCCGCCGCCGCCGCCGCCGCCGGCGCGCCGCCCGTTGAGGCGCGCGTCATGGCGCACGCCGGTGCAGTCGAAATGGGCACGCTGCGCCGCGCGCGCGACGAGGCGCGCACCGACGCGCCAGCGCCGCCGCGCCTCGTTGCCGAGCTCCGCGCTCTCCTCTTCGTGCGCCACCTCATCGCATTTGCTTCCCTCCCGCCGTCCATTCGCCCGCCGCACCGGCGGCGCGGCGCCGACGGCGCCGACGGCGGCGGCGGCGGCGGCGCGGGCGGCGGTGGCGGCGGCGAGGAGGGCGGGCCGCACCCGCTGGCTGTGCAGGCGCGCATTCCCGAGCGCGTCTGGACGCACTTGCTCGCGCGCTTCACCGAGCGCGTGCACGACGAGGACGGTCGCTCGTCCCACCGCCGGACCGACGCGTGCGCCGACCGGCTCGCGTGCCACGCGCTCGCGCTGCTGCTCCGAATGTCGCGCAACGCGCTGCGCGTTGACGCCGCCGCGGAGGCGCTCAAGCTGCCCCGCACGAAGGTGACGCTCTATTTGCGCGAGCTCGGCTGCACGGTCGGCGCGACGTGCCCGTTGCATGCGCCGGCCGGCACGCAGGTGGCGGGCGCGAGGTACGCCGAGCTGAGGATGCCGCTCACGTTCCCGGCGATCAAGGCTAAGGTGCAGCGCGCCGGCCGTTGAGGCTCGCGCACGGGGTCAGAATGACCAAGGACGTGTCAGCAGGAGGGGCGTGCACGGGGCCGAGGCGTGACGAACGGAGCGAGCGAAAGGGTGCACGCAACGTCGGGCCGAAGTCATCAGGGCGTCGACCCCGTGCACGCCGGCAGCGGGGACGGCCGCAACGGCAAGGCATCTCACGGGCGGAAGCATCAATAGGAGGGCGCGCCGCGTGACGGGGCGCGTATGATGGATCTCGAGACGTACCGCACCGTGCTCGAGTTGAAGCTCGACCGCAAGCTCTCGACCATCCGGCAGTTCGGCTTTGACGAGGCGGAGCTTACGCTCCGACAGGACATGGCGGCGCGCAGGCTCCGCTGAGCGCATCGGCGGCTCGCGTGAGAGCGCGATGGGCGACGGCACCGATTTCACATCGGCTGCTCACGAGCGCGCGCTCGCGCAATCGACGCGCTCGCTGGACGCGTCGTTGCGCGCGGCCGAGGCGGCTCCTGAGGCGGCGGCGGTGCTGCCTGCGCTTTGCGGACGGTACGGCGCTGCTCTCGCGCGGGGCAGTCGCGCCTCTTCTCCGCCCCGCGCGCGCCTGCGGTCTGTGCCCTTGGCCTGCCGCCAAACGCCTTCCTCAACACCACCCCCCCCCCCCCCCCCCCCTCCGCGGGTTGCCTCCCTCCTCGCGACGCGTTCCTCGCCGCACACAGCCTGTTACCACCCGCCTCCGCCTGCGCTGCCGCCTGCGCCGCCACCTCGCCGCGGCACCGCGCCTGCATCCGCTCTGCCAATGGCGGGCGCGCCATGCGCGACCCGGGCGACGCGTGCACGCGCGCGCTCTCGCCTGCGCCGTCGCGTGGCGCGGGTGGCAGCTGCGCCGCGGCGCACACACCGGGCGCGCGCGGTCGCGCCACCATCGCGCAACTGGCGGCACGCGTGCGGGGCGTGCGGCGGCGCGACGCGCGCGCGTCGCGGCGGCGCGCGACGGCGGGCGCGAGGCCGCTGGCCTTGTGTCGGATGCGCCGCTTGGCGAGATTGGGGCCGTCCGCCTCGAGCTATGCGCGTAAGCGCGCGACACGCTCATTGCCATCTTACGTCCCTTCTGGCGGCTCGTCTTCCTGCCATCGGACCCCTGCCTCTGAGGACGGGCGGTCGACGCGGCAGTGACACACTGTGCACGCTCTCCCCTCCGAACCGTATTTCAATTGACCGGGTCGGACGGGGTACGGTGGCCGCAGCCACGCTGTGGATGAGTGGGGCGTCCATGTCGCGCCGCGAGCTCGCCGAATGGCTCGCGGGAGGCCGGCTCTCGCACCTCCTGCACAAGCTCGAGCAGGTCGGCGTGCGTGAGCCGCACGACGTGCTCGAGCTCGGCGAGGAGCCCGACGCGCTCGCCGAAGTCGAAGTCCTCCTCGTGACCCGGCCGATGCGCAACCGGTGGCGGACGCTCGTCAACGAGTTGCGTCCGGACGGCACGCCCGCGCGCGGCCTCGACGAGCGCGCGTCCAGCGCGCCAATGGCGGGTGATACGGTGGAGGCAGACGAGGCATCAGCCGCGGCAGCAGCTGCCGAGGCGGCGGCTGCCGAGGCGGCGGCCATCGCCGTACGGCTCGACCGCGCGCGCTACAAGACGCAGCTCTGCCAGTCGTGGGTCGCAAAGGGACGCTGCGTCTTTGGCGCGGACTGCAAGTTTGCGCATGGCGACGGGGAGCTCGCGCACGCGCCGTATTGTGCCGCGCCCCCCACGCCGCCACACGCCGAGCATACTGGCGGCTGCGGCGGCGGCTGTGTAGGTGACGGCCCAGGCGGCGGCGCGCCGCCCGCTTTTGCCTGTGAGGCGCCCGGGCGACTCTCGGAGCCCTGCCCGCTCCTGGCCCACAGCGCTGAGCTGGGCGCGCGCGCAAGCACCGCGGCGCGCGCGGCGCCCGCCGGCGCGTGCGGCGCGGCCGCTGTCGCCGCAGCCGCACCCGTCAGCGCGTGCGGCAACGCGGTCTGCGTGAGCCCCGCTGCGCCGCCGGGCCAGGGCGGCGGCAGCGGCAGCATTACCGCGCCCATCCGCGTGTGCCTCAACGTGGCCAACATTGGCCACTTTGGGCAGGCGTCTGGATCGGCGCTCGGGTTCTCGTGGGCGCAGGTCGGGGCAGCGTTCGCCTACTACGAGCAGCGTGTCGGCCGGCAGGGCGTGTGCGGCGTGATTTCGCCGCACACGCTCCGGCGCAACCCGCAGCCCGCGCACTTTGCGTACGCGGACCGCATGCTCTCCGCGCCGCCGCGCGTCGGCGTGCGCGACACCGACGACATCTTCACGATCCGGATCGCGAAGCAGCATGGCTGCCAATTTGTCGACAACGACTGCTACCGCGGGCACCGCGACGCGGCCACGTCGCGCCTCGACGACGCGTCGATCGCCTTTTTGGACGCGGCGTCGGTAACGCTCCACGTCCATTACATATTCGATCCGAACGGCGGTTTCGTCCCGGACCGGGAACCATCGGCGCCCTCCGCGCCCAAGCGTAGCCCGAGGCCGAGCGACGGCCGCCGGCGCGCCCGCCGGCCAACGGCGCGCCGCCGCTCGTCCGGGCGGACGGCGCGCCGGTGCTGCCGCCGGTCGGGCGCACACACGGCCCGGGCGCCGGCACACACGTTGGCGTCGGCGCGGGCGTGGTGCCGCACGCGCTGGAGCTCTACGCGCGGCCGAGGGCCGAGCGCGCGCCCGTCGAGCTCACGTTGCGCTTCCGCCTCCTCTCCGCCGCTTCCGCCATGCCACTCAGCGGCGAAGTGCTCTTGCACAATCCGGCGCGCCGGACTCTCGCTGACGTGCGCGCTCTGATTGGCGAGTGCGTCGGGCTGCTGCCGCGTGAGTGTGCGACGCGCCTTGTGCTTTACGACTCATGGACTGGCAGCCCGCTCGACATGCCGGACGACGCCGCCGACGCCGGCGATGCGGCCGACCGGCCGGCGACGGCGACGGCGAAGGCGATTGTCGGCAACGTCGCGCACGAGTCGGCGACGCTCGTTGCCCTGGGGTTTCGCTCGTCCGAGCTCGTGTGCGCCGTGCTGCTCGTCCGGCCACTCGCCGACCCGCCCCGGACCGCCGGCGTCGCGCGCGTCCTCGCGAGGCCGGTCTCGCACGACGACTCGTTCCGGCTGCTTCCGGACAATGGTTTTGGCGCGGCCGCGCTGTGCGAGCGCGAGGCGCGCGCGCTGTCGGCCGCCGGCGCGCGCGCGGCGAGCTCGGCCGGCACGGTCGGCGTGTCCGGGTGCGACAGCACCGCCGCCGCGGCACGCGCGCGAAATGCCGTTACGGGCTTCGTTTCGGCCGAGGGCGAAGTGGCGGAGACGGTCGCATCGCTCGCAACGCTGTGCGCGGTCCTGTACACTTTTAAAGGGCGGTCGTCGCCGGAGGAGAAGGCGGCGCTCATCGCAGGCGCGTGGCGGTGTGGCCGCTGGCCGCCGCTCTGCCGCGCGCTGCATGAGCTGTTACACGATGGCCGCACGCTCTCACACGCGCAGCAAGCCGCGCTCGCGCTCGGCGTGCGCGCGCTGCTCAGCGCACTGCCTGGCGCGCCCTCGGCTGGGCCGCTCTGCGCCGCCGCGCCCGCGCTGATCACGGCGCTCGTCGCACTCGGCCTGCGCGCGCGCGCGCTCGACGGCGACGGTGGCGACGCCGACGCCGACGCCGACGGTGCCGACGGCGGCAAGGTGTTCGCGCCTGTCTCTCTCGCCGACTGCTCCAAGTTTCGGCCGTTCATGGGCACGCGGCTGCGCGACCCCGTGCGCATGGTTGCCGAAGGCGGCGCGCTCTCCGCCCACGTGTACTCGCGCGACGCCGTGCTCGCGCGCGCGCGCTTTGACGCGGCGTGCGCGGGCGCCGACGAGCTCGTGCGTGGCGCGGCATGTGGCGGATCGGACGAGGGCGAGGGCGAGGGCGAGGAGTTGCTGCGCGCGTCGGGTCTGCGCATCGTGCCCGACCTCGTCCTTCGCAGGCTCGTCGCGCGCGCGCCGGCCGGCGACATGGTCGCGCTTGCGCTCAAGCCGCGCGCGCGCACGCAGCTGCGCTGGCGCGATGGCGGCCCAGACGAGCCGCCGCTGGTTGCGCGCTCGTGGCAGGCGCTGCTGGACGCCGGTAGCCCGCTGCTGCCATACCTGCGCGTCGTACCGCCGCTCGCATTCAAGGACGCGGGGCGTGCGCGGCCTGCGCTCGTTGTGTGGTGTGCCGGCCCTGCCGTCCACCATGCCGCCGGCGGCAGCTGCTCGGGCCAGCTCGGCGTTGGGCTCGCCTCGTCGACGCCTGCGGCGCAGGCTGCGGCCACGGCGCGCGGCGAGGCCGTCAAGGGCGGCGGTGCCGAGTTTGGCATCGCCGTCTACCTTCCCGCGCTTGGCCTCGCTGTGAGCGCTGACGCAGATGAGTTGGCGCAGCATCTTGATGACTTCACCGCACGGACGGGCGCGTGCTACGGGCCGACGCGGCGCGCGGCAGACGTGCGTGAGGTGACGGTCGTCGTGCTCGATCGCTCCGAGTCGATGGCGCGCCGCGCCTTCGTCCCGCCGCCCTTCTCACCGCGCGCTGACGCGGTCGACGCCACGTCCCTCGCCACGCTCGCGAGTACGTACGGCAGCGTCAGGCTCTTCGTGCGCTCGCTGCCGTACACGGTGCCCGGCGTGCCGAGCGACGTGGCGTCGACCGGCGCCGCGCTCGGTCGCAGCCTCTCCGCCGCGCTCGGGATAAGTTGCACGTTCCGGCCCGACGTGACGCGTGCTGACAGCGCGCGCGGCGCCGGACTCTTCGCCGGACACGGCGTGCTTGAGCTGCCGTCCGTACAGGCTGCGCGGGACGTGCTGATGGCGCATGGCGGTGGCTCGCCGCTGCCATTGGCGGGCATGCGCGGTGGCAGCGCGGTCATCTGCCCGGATAGCCGCGCGGTCGCGTCCGCGAAAGCGGCGAAAGCGAGCATGGCGGGCGCGTCGGTGGCGCGGGACGGCGGCGTGCAGCCCGGCGGCAGGGGCCGGCGCGGCGGCCGGCATGGCGGAGGGCGCGGCGGCGGCGGCGGCGGCGGTGGCGGCAGCGGCGGCGAGGTGCGTTTGAACGCCGTCACCGCCATGTTCGACGCCATCAGCTCCCGCGTGATGGCGCTCAACGTGCCCGCGGCCTTTGGCCTCGTCACCTTCTCAGAAGCCGTCGAAACGGTCTGCCCGATCACGCCGACGCTCGGCCGCTTTCGCGCCAATTTGGGCGGGCTGGTCGCGGACGGGCGGACGGCGCTCTGGGACGCGGTCGCGCACGCCGCCGAGCTGCTCGAGCAGTTTGCCGCGCAGGGCGCGGGCGGCGCGCGCCGGCCGCTGCTGCGCATTGTCGCGCTCACCGACGGCGAGGACACGCACAGCTTGACGCGTCCCCTCGAGCTCGTGCGCACGCTGCGCGCGCGCGGCATCATCCTCGACTCCATCGTCATTGGCAACCTCGGGTACGACCTCGATGCAGTCTCCGAGCTGACGGGCGGCGCGCGCTTCCGCCCGTCGGACTTTGCGGAATCCGTGACCCTCTTCGATCGGGAGACGATGGTGTGCGTCTCGGCGCGCGGCACGGCCGCGCGGTGCGGCGGCGGCGGCGGCGGCGGCGGCGGCGGCGGCGGTGGGATGGGTGACACGCTGCCGCCCGTCCCACAGAACCGCGGCGCATTCATGCATCTGAAGAACACGCTGCGCGCGGCGGCAGAGGCCGCGGCGGCGAGCGGCGCCGGCGCGTGCGCTGTGCCCGCCGCCGGCGTTCCCGACGAACTTCGCCTCGTGATGACGAGCGGCATGGAGGCGGCCACGTCGCCGGACGCGGTGCTCGCGCCGCCGCTGCAGCCGTCGCAGCCGCCGCGCGCGCCGCCGTCCGGCAGCGGCGCCGCCGACGTCGCCGCGCCGAGCGCGGCGGCTGGCGCGCGCGCCGCGCGGCCACCCGCTGCGCCTCCGCCTTTGGGCGTCGGTCAGAAGGTTCTCGCGCTGTGGCCACGCGACGAGCAGCCCATCTGGCACAGGGCGCAGATCAGGGCGAAGGTGCGCGACGCGTGCTGGCCGTTGCACGGCCGCTCGCTGCCTGCAGCCGAGCGCACGCGCCGTCGCCCGCGCCACTTCCACGTCGCCTGCCCTTCTTTTATTTTCCTTTTTTTTGTTTTTGTTTTTGCTCGTGTCGAGGTCAGGGGATGCGCGCGTGGCGCACGTCGCACGCACGCACTCACGCGCCTGGATTGCCCTTGTGCCATGTCTGCGTGCCGGCGCCGCGCCGCGCCGCGCCGCACTGTGCGCGCGCGCGCCCCCCATCCCCATCGCACGCCCCCGCCCGCAGATTGCACGCGCGGGCGGCGCCCGTTTCGTCGTCGCGTTTGCCGACAAGCAGGGCTCGCAGGCCGAGCTCCTGGCCGAACACATCCGGCCTCTCGCGCCCGCCAGCGCCGCGCACGGCGCGACGCAGCCGACGGCGCGCGCGCGGCCGCCGGCGCGGCTTTTAAACCGGCAGCGCATGGCAATCATCCGGTCTCTCAGTGCCTTGCTCGCGTCGCTCGACACGGCCCTGGCGCGCGTGTACGTGCCCGAGGCCGACATTCGCTTTTGGCGCGTGCTGCTTTGCGGGCCAGGCGGCTCGCCGTACGCCGGTCGGATCCTCGAAGCCTTTTTCCGCTTTCCCGACGCCTTCCCGCAGGAGCCGCCCGATCTCTACTTCCGCACGCGCGTGCGGCACGTGAACGTCGAGCCGTCGTCCGGGCGCGTGTGCCTCTTCCTGCTTGGCACCGCCTGGTCTGCGGACACGGAGGTGCGACCCGCCGCGCGCCGACGCGCCGCGCGCCGTTGCGTGCGCCCGCACCGCGCGCCGCGTCCACACAACCTCCCTCCACACAACCCCCCTCCACACACACCCTCCTCCACACAACCACCCTCCACACAACCTCCCTCCTCACAAACCGTCCACACACCCACCCCCCCCCCCCCCCCCACGTCGGCTCGCGCGGCGCCCCTTACGCGCGTGCGCACGGCCGCAGCTGCTGTCCGTGGTCCTCGGCGTGCTCTCCCTGCTCTGCGCGCCCGACGTGGGTTCGCCCATGGACCAGGCCCTCGCGTGCGAGTACCTGCGCGACCCACGCGCCTTTTTCGCGCGCGTTCGAGCGTTGGCGCAGACTGAGGCACCAGACACATCGTTCGAGCAAGCGGAGGCGCGCTGGCGCGCGGAGGGCACGCTCGGCGGCGCGACGCTGGGCGCCGGCGCGACGCCCAGCGACGGTGGCGGCGCGCTCGGCGGCGGCGGCGCGCTCGGCGGCAGCGCGCCGCCACTTCTTTGCGTCACGGGCGTCACGGGCGTAACTGACGGGGGGGCGAGCGATGGCGGGTCAAACGATGATGACGTGGCGTGCGAGACGCGCAGCCTACTTGCCGAGGCGCAGAGCGAAGGGCTCATTTGCCCGCTGAGCCGCGCGCTGCTGCACGAGCCCGTCCGCACGCCCAGCGGGCACGTGTACCCGCGCGCGTGGTTGCTCGACGTGCTGCCGTCGACGGGCGGCCTCGCGCCCTGTCCGTACGGCGGGGTTGTCGACGGATCCAACTGCCCGTGCACGACCGCGCCGCCGGTGATCGAATCGGACCTGCAGCCGGACGAGGCCATTGCCGAGCGGCTCGCCGTGCTGATCTCGGCGCACGAGAGCCGTGTCGAGGCGATCCGCAGGCGCAAGCTCCTCGCGCTCGAGCTCAAACGAGCCGAGCACGACTCGATCCGCGAGCTGCTGCGCGATGTCGAGCGACGCGCGGCGGAGGCGGAGATTGTCGCCGAGGCGGCGGAGGCCGAGGGCGGCGGCGCGCATGCGCACGCGCTGTCGCTGCCGCCACGCGCGCGCCGGCACGCACCGATTGGCTCGCGCGTCGGGGCGGGTGGCGCGCATGGCGATCACGTGGAGGCGACGGTGGTGGACGACGAGGGTGACGAGAACGCGCTGTTCGACGTCGCGCAGTGCCTCTGCTTCCGGTGCGGCGCCGTCGCCATGCTGCCGATCGAGTGCCCCATCTGCCTACGCGCCGTGTACTGCTCGCCGCACTGCCGCACGGGCCACGCACGCGTGCACGGCAAATTCTGCACGCCCGCGCCGCGAGCGCCGATCGCGGACGATTGCTTGAGCCGTGCGCGCGCTGAGGTGCGCCGCGCGGAGAAGGAGTTACGACCCGTGCTCGCGCTCGACAAGGGCGTCGACCGCTTCCGCCCGCTCGTCGCCATCGTCGGCGGCGCGGCCGGCGCGGCCGACTCGCGCGCGTGCGGAATTTGCGTCGAGGTGCAGCACAGGTCGAGCGCGGCAGAGTGCGCGGACGTGCACCTCGCGATGGCCGCGATCGGCGCGTGCGGCCGCGCGCTCGACGCGCTGCACTCCGCATTCCCGCCACGCGCCTTCGTTGACTTTGAGGCTGGTCAGTTGCACATGCCCACTGAGGCGTTGCGCGTACGCGCGCGCGTGCAAGCGCTCGACCTGCTCGCGCGCCTGCTGCGCGCCGAGGCGCTCGCCGCGCTCGAGGAGCGCGACGACGTCGATGGGGAGCTGAGCGACGTCGACGACGACGACGTGCTTGAGCAGCTTGACGCGTTCGCACTCGAGCCGACGGACGACCAACCGCCATGGCACGCGCAGCTCGCCGAGGCCGCCGGCGCCGTCCTGTTCCCCGATTGGCTCAGCAAGTGGGTGCACCTGCGCGCTGCGCTGTGGGCGGACGAGCCGGTGCTGGCAGATGTCCTCGCGCGCGCCGCGGCATTCACGCGCGCGCTCGTGACGGACGACGTGCGCGAGCGCGCGGCGTGCGCGTGGCTGCGCGAGGCGTGCGGCTGGGTGGCGCAGCTCGAGGACGCGCACAAGCCGGTCGCAGCTGGCGAGATCGTGCGCCTCATCCACGTGGGAGGGGCGGCTTCAAGCAGCGCCGACTTTTGCGAAGCGCTCGTCCTCTGCGCGAGCACGAGCGGCGGGTGGCTGCGCGTGCAGCTCACGAGCGGCGACGCGGTGCACTCGTCCCTTCGCGTCCCTGCCACGAGCGTGGCGCGCTGGCCGCGCGCGCCCAACGCAGCGGGCGCACGGTGACGCCGCCGAACCTGCCCAAATTCAAATTGTGACTTTCATCCTGAAATTGTCTGACTGCGGAGCAAAGCACCTGGGCTGTCTCCGCAGTCCCTCCATGCCGGCTCACTCGCTGATGAAGCTCGCCTTGGGCCCGTCTTGCGCAGCCGCCGTTGCGCTGCCGAGCCCGCGCGCATGCTCAAACGCCGCCTCGGCCTCGGCGCGGTGCCGCTCCTTCCACGCGGCCTCGAGCTGCGCGGGCAGCGCGCCCATCCGGCCGGAGGGCGCGAAGGCGTACAAGAAGGCGAACTGCGCGGGGAAGACGAGATACTGCAGCACGGGCTTCCAGAAGAAGGTGAGGTACGATTTCCAATCCGTCCCCTTGTCGTCGTGCGGCGACCATGGCGTGTCGAACAAGTTGATGATCAAGTCAGACGCCAGGCGCGAGAGGATCTGGACGGCGGACGCGCGCGCGATGCGCGCCTTGTAGTAGCGCTGCAGCGCGCCACGCACCGCCGCGCCGCGCGCCGCGCTCGCCGAGAGGCCGCCGCCATCGGCGCCTGGCGCGCCCGGCACGTCGGCGAGCGCGTCGAGCGCGGCGGGCTCGAGCGCGGCCGCGAGCGTCTCGGCGAGGACGTAGGCGTCCTCGATGGCCTGGCAGCCACCCTGGCCGAGGTTGGGCATCATCGGGTGCACCGCGTCGCCGAGCAGTGTGACGGCGCCGTCCGACCACGAGCGGAAGAGCTCGGGCCGGCGGTCGTAGAGGTCGCGCTGTTCGATGGACGCATCGGACGTGGCGTCGAGCACTGCGTGCACCTCGTCCGACCAGCCGGCGTGGAGGCCCTTGAGGTAGCCGACGACGCCGTCCGCGCTCGCGCCGCCCGCGCCGCCGTCCGCGCCCCACCCGCTCCGCGCGCGCTTCATCCCGGGCTCGGTCGCGAAGAACGAGTACCACTGCACGCGCCCACCGCCGACATCGCTCGTCACAAAGTAACGCTTGGGGCCAATGTAAACCTTGTAACCGCATTCGTAGTAGTCGGGCAGCGGGAGGACGGTCTCGCCGGCAAATACGGTATAGCCCGAGTAGGTGCACCCCTGCCGCTCCCTGCCGCCCTTGCGCAGCTCGCCGCGCGTCTCGCCGTACATTTGCGACCGGACCGACGACCAGATCCCGTCGCAGCCGACGAGCACGTCGGCGGCGGCGGTCGCGCCGGACGCGAGCGTGAGCGTCACCCCGCCGTCGCCGCCCGGCGCCGCGGGTTGCGCGTAGCTCAGCACCGCCTCGCCGTTCCGGATGAAGTCCGGCTTGAGCGCGCGGCACGCGTCGAGCAGGATCTCCTGAAGGTCCGGCCGATCGATCACGCCCGTGTACGGCAAGTTCCACAAGTCGGCGCACGGCTTGAGCGGGAAGCGGACGTACCAATCGGCGCCAACCGACGGGTCCCATAGGTATGCCAAGTTGTCGCCGCCCATCGCGAAGCCCTTGGAGCGCAGCCCATCCTTGATGCCGCACGCGCGCGTGCCCGTGTACGTGAATTTGCCCATCACGCGCGCGAGCAGCTGCGGGTCGACGGCGTGGAAGGTGGAGAGGGCGTTCGAGGCGAGTTGGATCGGCCCGCCAAACCGCTTGAATGCGTCCGTCCGCTCGTACACCGTCACATCGAAGCCCTTCTTCAGGAGACAGAGCGCGGCAAATAGCCCGCCGACACCGCCGCCGGCGATCGCGACGCGCGTCTGCGCGAGCGAAGGCTCGGCAGAGGCGGCGGCCGCCGGCCGGGCGCGGCGCAGCGGCGGCCGGCTCGGCGCGCCGGCCCGCGCAAGCCGCGCGCGCGCGCCGCCCTCCACCAGCGCGACGAGCGCAGCGGCGACGAGCGCCGTGCGAAGACGCGGCTGCCTCATTACGCCAGCCATGGCCGCACTGCCGCGCGAGCGCACGTTTCTCCGGGTGGGCACGATGGCGCCGGGGGGGCGAGGCGCGATGCAACGCTTCGGCCTCGCGCTGTGCTTCGCGCTGCACGCGCGCTCGGGCGGCAGCGAGCTCGCGCCGGCCGAGCTGGAGCAGTGCCGCGCGGTGCACGCGCGCCCCATTGTGCCGTTCCGCACCAAGAAGCTCCCCAAAAAGATCAACCCGCGCCAGGTGCTCGACCTCGACCTCGCGTCGTCGGGCGGCGCGCTCACCGCGCGCAACGCGAGCGCGGCGGTGCGCGCGATGAGCTGCGCGCAGCGCGAGGCGTGGGAGAACGTGCTACGTGGCCTGATGGGCGCCGCGCGCGCGCAGCCGCCCGCGCGCGCGCCGGGTCCGCCCATCGCCGCGTCCGCGGGCACGGCCGGCGCGCCCGACCTGCAGGTCCTCGTACTCGGCGGCTCGATGCTCGCGGGCGGATGCTGCGACGACCGGATTGAGCCGCGCTGGAGCCCGACCTGTACCTACGCCAAGCGCCTCGTCGACGCGCTCGCGCGAAACTACCGCAGGTCGGGCGCGGGCGGCATTCCGGGTCGGCCCCCGCGGGTCGAGTACACGTCGCTCGCGGCGGGCGGCACGACGAGCGAGGGCGTGCTCGCGTCGCTGCCGGCGATGGTAGGCCGGTTCGGCGAGGAGGCGGCGGGTGGAATGCCCACCCTCCTCCTCTTCGACTACTCGGTGAACGACGCGTGGGAGGTTGGCATGAGTGGGCTGCCGCGCCTCACCGCTGCGGTCGAGGCGTTTGTGCGATACATGCTACGCGCGCACCCGCGCATCGCGCTGTGGTTGGCCGAGACGTACGCGGGGCGCGACGCGCGCACGCCCAATCCGATCCCGGCGGCGTACGCGATCGCCGCGCGCTACGGCGTGCCGCACATGCGTTACGCTCTCGCTGTGCGCGACTGGAACCTCGCATGGGGCCTGCACTGCGGGCTGCCCGGCCCGGCGGTCGCGGACGTCGACGGCGCCGCGGCCGCGTCGGCTGAGCACGCGCCGGTCGCGCCGCGCGGCGGGCACGAGTGCAGCCCGCACCCGTCGTGGACCACGCACCAGCTGATTGCCGATGTGGGCCTATACACCGCCATTTCGCTCTTTGCGCAGCTGTGCGCCGCGCCGCCATCGCCCCTCGCACTCTCCGCGGCGCGCGTCGAAGGCGCCGTCCGCGGCGGCGGCGGCAGCGGCGCGCCAGCCGACGCCAGCGAGCAGCAGCAGCTGCCGCCGCCAAAGTCGCCGGCTGACCTGCTCGCCGAGACGGAGGTGTGTGAGCGCCCCTCCGCGTCCTTCTTGGCCGCCGAGCGCTTTGCCCGCGCGCGGAGCGCGGCGCGTGCGGCCGCGGCCGCGGCCGAGGCGAACGCGCGCGGCGCTGTGGACGCGCCGCCGAGCAAAGTGCTCGGCGGCGGCGGTGGCGGCGGTGGCGGCGGCGGCGGCGGCGGTGGCGGCGGTGGCGGCGGCGGCGGTGGCGGCGGCGGTGGCGGCGGTGGCGGTGGCGACAGCGGTGGCGACGGCGGCGGTGTGCGCATAAGCGCGGGCAACTGGTCGCTGTACGAGGACCGGCCCGACAAGCCGGGCTGGATTACGACCGGCCCCTCGACGTCGACGGTCGAATTTGCGCTCAAGTTCGGCGCGCGGCCGCGCATCACGTTCGCCTATTTGCGCGGCTATGACGAATCTCTTGGCACGGTCGAGCTGAGCATGCGCGACGTGGCGATGCGCGCGCCGCCCGGCCAGCCCGGCCCGCCGCCGCCGCTGCCGCACCGCAAGCCGTGGCTCGCCAACCGCGCGAGGCTGCGCGCGAGGCGAAACGACGGCGTGCGCGTCTCCCAGACCGCGGTGCTCGCGATCAAAGCGGACGACGAGCGCATGCAGAACTACGCGATGGCGCGGCGCGTGTGGGCCGCGTCGTTCGCCGGCGTGGTCGGCTTTGGCATCCCGCCCTACGCCACCGCGACCCTCTTCGTGTCCCTTGTCTGCGAACGGTGCAATTGCTCGCACGCGCCGGGCGGCGAGGGCGGGCGCGCGTGCAAGTTTAAGGTACTGTCGGTCGTGGCGTGCTGATTTGAAATCGCCTTGTCTGCGCAAGAGCGGACGGCGCCGGAGTGGCAAGCGGATGACGAGCACGCTGACGAGCAGGCGAGGCGCTGGCAGACAAAAATCGAGTTTTAAAAGGCATCGATGAGGAAGTCGCTCAAATTTGACGGCGTGAGCGCGGGCGAGAGGCCCGTGACGCCGCCCACGCCGGCGCCCTCGCGCGCCTGCTTGTTGAAGCCAGTGTACGTGGCCATCCAGTCGCCGCCGCCGCCGCCGCCGCCGGCTGCGTCGCAGCTGCCGCCCTCCGCGGCCGAGCCGGCCGGCGGCGCGCGTTGCTTGCCCGTCGGTGGCCGGTGCGCGCCGGGCGCGCCGGGGGCTCCGGAGAGGCCGAGTTGGCCGGCGCGCGCGCACGAGCCGCCCGCCGCGCCGCCCTGCTCGCCGCACGCTGACTCGAGAGCAAAGTTGCTCAAGATCTCCTTCGCAGCCGTCGCCGTGTCAGGCGCGCGCGCCGCGTGTCCGCCGTCGAGCTGCAGGTTCACGACGAGCGCGGGCGCGCGGCTCTGCCCGCCCGCCCTCGGAAGGCTCGGCAGGCCACCGTGCGCTCCGTCGCCGCCGCCGCCATCCCCGCCCACAATCGACTGTCCAACGGAAGGCGCCTCAATACGAAGGCCCGTGCGCGCGCATGGCGGCGGCACCTCCGCGGGCAGCACGAGCGAAAAGTCAAAAGTCGCGCTGGCGTGGGGCGCCTCCTCCTTGCGCGCGCTCGGGCAGCCGTCCCGCATCGCCGCCTGCGCGGCGCGCGGCGCGCGGCGGCGGCAGCAGCGGCGGCAGCAGCGGCGGCAGCGGCAGCACAGAGCGCGCGCGCACTTAGCTTTGTGTGGCAGTGCGCGCGCGCGGCGCGATACGAGACGGCGGGCGCCGCCCACCCGTGCGGCGCGCGCGGCGTGCGTGCGTGCGGCGGCGGTGGCGGCGGCGGTGGCGGTGGCGGCGCGCGCACGTCCCACGCGTTGCTCAAGTGCGTGTCCAGCGCGTCGCCGGCGGGCGCGGGGGAGGCGGCGGGCGCATCGGCGCCGTGCTCGCCGTTGGCGCGCGACCCCTCATCCCGCAGCTCGCGCATGAAGAGCTTGATCAGCTCGCGCCGCTCGGCGCAATCGGTTGGGTGTGCGGCCAATCGGCTAGAGAGGTTTTGAAATCGAGCGCTCCCGCCTCCCTCCGCCGCGCCGGCGTCGGCGTCGGCGCCTCCGTCGGCGCCTCCGTCGGCGCCGGCGTCGGCGCCGCCGTCGGCCGCGGCCGCGCGCGCGCGCTTTCGTTTCGCCGCCTTCTTGGCCGCGGGTCCCTGCGCGCCAACGCCGCCGCCATCGTCGACGGCCGAGGCGGCCGCGTTGGTCGCGCGCTCCGACCCGCCGTCGGCCCTCGCGCCGGCGCCGCCAGTAACGGTCGTCGTCTTCTTCGACTGCTGGGGCTTTGCGCCCACGCCGCCGTCCGCGCCGTCCGCGCCGTCCACGGGCGGTGCAAGGTCCGCGTCTCCGTCCGCACCTCCGTCCACACCTCCGTCCACACCCCCGTCGCTCTCGCCACCGCCCGCGTCCGCCGCGCCGTCCGCAGCCGAGCCCGCACCGCCGTCGTCGTCCTCCTTGCGCGGCTGCGCGGCAAGGCCGGCGGCGCGCGCGGCGAGACGATTCTGCTTGCGGATTGCCGAGTTGTAACTGCGGCGTGCGCGGGCGGCGCGAGCGCGAGCGCGAACCCGCCCCCCTCCATCGTGAAAAGTCGAGACGTGCTTCCGGTCAGCCATCGTGCACGATGGCGGCTGCCGCGCCTGCCTCGGGGCAGCAGCAGACGCGCCGCGCACGCGGCGTGCGGCGTGCGCGTGCCCGCTCGCCAGAGCGTGCGCGTTCGACCGGCGGCGCGCGCGAGGGTCGCCGTCGCGCGCGGTCTGCGCGCAGCGCGCACCGGTTTTTAATCGCGTTGTCCGTCCGCCCGGGCATGAATTTGACGATCTGCGACCAGTGGGTCCCGTAGCGCGCCACCATCTCCATGATCGCCTGATCCTCCGCCTCGGTCCACTGGCCCTTCTTCACGTCGGCCGATAAATGATTAAACCAACGCTCGCTGCGCGCGCAGCACGCCGCGTTGCAGATCGGATCGCGCGAGGGTGCGGGCGGGCGCGCGACGCGGAAGGGTGATGAGCGGCCGCGGCGCGCGCGCGGCGCGGCATGGGCGCGCGCGCTCGGCGCTGCCGGCGCGCGCCACGGCCGGAGTGCGGCGGAAGTGGGTCACGCGCCCTGGCCGCCGTGTCGGCAGGGGGCTGGGGTGAAGGCGGTGACTCACCGACACTGCTTGCCGACGCGGCCGGGGAGGAAGGAGGAGACGGTTGACCACTTCTGCGCGCCGTGCTGCTCGACGATCCGCGTGAGGATCTGGTCCTCCTCGGGCGTCCACGCCTTCTTCGAGATGCCGGTCTTGCCCTTGCCGCCGGCGCCGTCGTCGTCGTCGGCGGACGGCGCGCCCGCGAGGTGCAGCGGCGCGAGCACGCCGGGCGGGGGCTGCATGGGCGAGGCGTGCACGCCGTGAGTGACCCTACCAAGCGCGCCCATCGCGTCCGCCTCCTTGCTCAGCAGCGCTGCAGGCTGCACCTGGTGCTGCATCGCTGCGGCCTGCAGCGAGAGCACGTGGCGCGCGTGCAGCGGGCTCGCGATCGCCGCGTGCGGCATGTACGGGATGGCGGGCTGGGGCGTACCCACGTAGTGGTGGTGGTGCAGCATAGGCATCATCTGCCCGTGGTGCACCCCCAGCTGCATATCTGGCAGCACGTGCTGGCCCATCCGCGGCGGAAGCCCGCGCAGGCCTTGCACCTGAGGCGCAATCGCGCCTGCGCACGCCGCCGGCGCGCGCGCGCGACACGGGTTGGTGGCGCGTGAGTGCCGACGCGAGATCGGCGTGCACGTCGCGCCGCGCGCACCCCCGCCGTGCGTTAGGACGAAGTGCTCCGTGGCTGCGGCTCGCGTCTGCACCGGGCCAAGGCCGGCGGCTGGTTGCCAAGGGCCGCCCGCGAAACTCGCCCGGACAACAATTGGAACTTGCCTCGCCGCCATCGTGGCCATGTACCGCCGGCTGCTCGGCGCCAAGTACTCGGGGCGCCTGCGCCCGGGCAAGCGCGTGCCGCCGCGCGCTGTGCCGCCGCACATCGCCCGGCCCGACTACGCCGACGACGGCGTGCCCAAGCACGGCCGCCTCTCCATCGACGCCAAGACTGGCGCGCTCGCCGACGCGATGCGCGAGGCGTCGCGGATCTCGCGCGAGGTGCTCGACTGCGCGGTCGCGGCGGCGCGTGCGGGCGTGACGACCGACGAGATTGACGCGGTCGTGCACGCTGAGGCGATTGCGCGCGGCGCATACCCGTCGCCGCTCGGCTACCGCGGCTTCCCAAAGGCGAGCGCGATCTCGCTCAACGAGGTCATCTGCCACGGCATCCCGGACGACACCGCGCTGCGCGACGGCGACATCCTCAACATCGACGTTTCGTGCTTCTACGGCGGCGTGCACGGCGATCTGTCCGAGATGGTCCTCGTCGGCCATGTCGACGAGCCGGCGAAAGCGCTCGTCAAGGCGACGCACGACGCGTGGCGCGCGGCGATCGGCTCGTGCGGGCCCGGCGTGCCTTATGCGCACATCGGCCGCGTGATCGAGGAGCACATTGAGCCGCTCGGCTACTCGATCGTCAAGCAGTTTTGCGGCCACGGCATCGGACGCGTCTTCCACGAGCCGCCAAACGTGCTGCACTACAAGACGGCGCTCGGGTCGTCGGCGGTCATGGAGGTCGGCCATTGCTTCACGATCGAGCCCATGATCAACGAGGGGAGCGATGGCTGCCTCGAGTGGACTGACGGCTGGACCGTCACAACGCGCGATGGCAAGCGCTCCGCGCAGTTCGAGCACACGCTGCTTGTGACGGACGACGGCGTGGACGTGCTCACGGAGCGCACCGCCGCGTCGCAGGCGTTTTGGTGGGAGGGCGACGCGTGCGGTGTGAGGTAGTCATCATTCTGTCCTGTCACTCAAAAACACCTTTTCCCTCATTACGGTCGACGCGACATCCCCCCCACCCGCGTCGCTACTCGCTACCGTGGGCGCCCGCATCGGTTGCGTCCGCCATTAGCGTCACGTCGTCCTCGTCCACCTCTGCCCCGTTGTCGTCCGCGCCGACCGCCGCCGCCCCCAAGTCCGAGCCCTCCGGCTCCGCGCCGGCCAAGTCCTCATCCTCCGCGCCCACGCCGCCATCGGCCTCCCCCGCCGGGTCGCGCGCCTGCTCTGCGCGAGGCGCGTCCGCGGCGTTCGGCGGCGGCGGCGCCATGCTGCCGAACGCCGCGCCCGCCATGTGCAGCTGTGCCACGTGCTGCACGGCTGGTGCGGGTACAGGCGGTGCCGCGCCGCCCCTGCCGGCGCCACGGCCGCCGGCCTCGGCGGACGCCGCTGCGATGCCCCGCCCGCGCCCGCCGCGTGCGCGCTTCGCCACCGCGCCCGCGCCCGCGTCGGCCGGCTGCGCGCCCGTCTGCGCGCCCAGCGTCAGCTGCTGCGCGCCCGCCGCTTGCTGCGCCGCGCCGCCGCGCCGCCGTTTGCCCGCTGTGCCCGCGGGCGCGGCTGGCGGCGGAACGATGGCTGCCGCCGCACCCGGCTCGTGCGCGGTCGTAACGCTGGGGGTGGGCAGGGCGCCGCCAAACGTCAGCGGCGGCGGTGGCTGCGGCTGCTGCTGCGGCGGCTGCGGCTGCGGCTGCGGCGGCGGCGGCTGCGGCGCCTGCAGCTGCGGCAGCTGCGGCAGCTGCGAAGCCTGCTGCAACGGCTGCAACGGCTGCAACGGCTGCAACGGCTGCCCATCCGCGGCAGGTTGCGGCGGCGGCTGACGGAGCGCGTCAATCTCAGCAAGCGCGTCGGCCAAGCGCTGCCTCGCTTCTGTGAGCTCCGCGACCTGAGGGGTGTAGAAGGGAAGGGTAAGGGGCGATGGGGGCATAATTCCATCACGAGAGCGATGGGGGGGGGGGGGGGGGGCAGGGACAAAACGAGGGGCAAGGGCAAGGGCGAGGGAAGGGTGGCAATGGCGGCAGAATGAAATCCAGAGAGAGCGATGAGGGGGGGCAGGGACAAAACGAGGGGCAAGGGCAAGGGCGAGGGAAGGGTGGCAATGGCGGCAGAATGAAATCCAGAGAGAGCGATGAAACGCTTCTGCCAAGGGCAGCCTCGCACGTCACCGTACACCAGACGTGTGCGTGCCGCGGTGGGCGCGTGCCACGCCGCGCCCACCGGTGGGCGCGCGGCGGACGGCGGTGCAACCGGCAGGCGCGCGCGCGCGCGCGCGCGCGACGCGCGCCGCACCTTTGCGCGCAGCCCGCCCATCAGTCGCGTGTAGCGCGCGCGCATCATTTCGAGCTCCGCCTCCGCGCCGAGCGCCGCGTCCGCCGCGCGCGCCTCGCCTTCGAGAACATTCTCAATGCGCGCGCGCGCGTCGGCGCGGTATGCGCCCTGTGCCGCATCTGCGCGCGCCGAGGCCGCGCGCTCCACATCCGCCGCGGACGCGCGCGCGAGGGCCGCGTCGCGCTCCGTCTCGACCTCGCGCACCTTCCGCTGGCTCGCCCGGGCGATGCGCGTCACCGTCTCGTTCGCGCTCGTCGCGTCCGCCATCTTGCGCTCCTGGCAGGTCGGTTACGCGCACGATGGCGGCGTAACGGCGCCGGCGCACGATGGCGGCGCTCGTGAGGCGCGCCGCGCGCGCGCTGCGCGTACCCGCCCGCCGCGTGCAACGTAACGGTCGGAGTGCGACGGGCGTGTCGCACGAGCGGCACGAGCGCGAAGGCACGCGGTTCGCCGGGGCGCGGTGTATGTGTGTGTGTGTGTGTATATGTGTCATGTGGCATGCGCGCACTCACCAGCTCAGCGACGCGATCAGCCAGCGCGGCGCGCTCGGCGGCGAGCGCGGCGCGCTCGGCGGCGAGCGCGTCGAACCGCTCCGCCTCGACGGACGTCTTGCCCTGCGCGCCGCACAAGCGCGGTGTGCCAAAGGGCGGTGGCGCGAAGATGGGGGTAGGACGGGAAGATGGGAGTGGGGTTGGGGACGCGGTCAGCAGAGGCTCACACGCCGAACGGCCGAGGTGGTGGCAAGCGCGCAAAGAAATGGCGGCCGGACAATGGCGGCCGGACAAATGGCGGCCGGACAAATGGCGGCCGGACAAATGGCGGCCGGACAAATGGCGGCCGGACAAAGCCCACGCGCCGTGCGACGAGCCGCGCTGCTTCCACGCGCGCGACGCGCCCGTGCGCCGAATTTGCGCGTGCGCGCCGCACGCGCGTGCACGCCGGCAGGAGGGCAGCGTGCACGCGCGCCCGCGCGCCTGCGCGCCCGCGCGCTTGAGGCCCCGCAGCCCGCGCGCTTGAGGCCCCGCAGCCCACGCGGCGTCGCAACACGCACCGCGCGCGCGAAAGGGAAAGGGAAGGGGGGTCGGATGGAGCCCTGGACGCACCTTTTCAATCATCTCACTCACGCGCTGCTGCCACTGAGCGATCTCGGCGGCCTGCGCCTCGCACCGCGCGCGGAACTCGCCGGCCTCGGCGCGCACGAGTGCGAGCTCAGCCTGAGTCGGCCCGCTCGCGGCGCGCAGGGCCGCCGCCGCCGAGGCCTCGCGCGCCGCCGTCTGCTGCGCGCGCTCTGCGCACGCGCCGCGGGCGGGCGGGCGGGCGAGATGGTCAGGCGGTCGGTCGGGCGGGCGGGCGAGATGGTCAGGCGGTCGGTCGGGCGGGCGGGCGAGATGGTCAGGCGGTCGGTCGGGCGGGCGGTCGAGATGGCCAGGCGCGCGGCGCAGTCGCAGGCGCGGGCGCGCAACGGACGGGCGGGGCGGGAAGGCCAGACTCGTCGCCAGCCGGAGAATCGATGCCTGCCTCCTCTCCAGTCACCGCAGCGCAGCACCCGCCCGCATCGCCGCACGGCGCATGGGCGGGGCGACTGTGCCCGCAGCGCAGCGCAGGGCAGGCACACACCGAGCTCAGAGCGAAGCAGCGTGTTCGAGTCGCGCAACACGTTGAGCTCTGAGACCTGCGCCATGACGCCATCGTGTTGGCGCGCAGACAAGGGTCCCGCCGCGCCCTCGCCGCCCGTTACGGCCGCCAGTTTCTGCTGCGCCTGCACGAGCGGCGGGCGGCGAGCGGCGGGCGGCGAGCGGCGCGCAGCGCGGCACCCGAGCGCAACGGCGCAGCACAGCACAGCGCACGAGCGTACGCGTTAGCGTCGCGCGAGTGGTATGGGCGGACGCACCGCCGCAAACTGACGCACACCGCACCGCACCGGACCGCACCGCACCGGACCGGACTGGACCGGACCGGACCGGACCGCATCGCACCTGCGCGAGTTCGGCCGCGAGCCGGTCGGCGCGCGCGCGCGCGCGCGCGTCGTCGTGCTTGGCGCGGTCGAGCTCGTAGGTGAGCAGCTCAAGGCGCTGCCCGAGCAGCTCTTTGTCGCGCCGGAGGAGGCGGAGGAGAAGAGCACCATCGTCGTCAGCAGCGGCGGCGGCGGCGCCGTCGGACGGCGCGGCCGGCGCGGCCGGCGGTGGCGACGGCCCGCCGACCGCCGCACCGGCCTGCACGTCGCCGCCGCCGTCGCCGCCGCCGTCGACGGCCCGCGGCGCGCCGGCGGCGGCGGCGCCACCGCCGCCGCCGAGCGTCGCGACGGACCCCTCGAGCTGCCTGTAGAGCACGGCGACCTCCTGCGAGTGAGTGAGCGCCCGAACGTCGGCATCGCGCAGCGCGGCGCGCAGCCGCTCGACGGCCGCGGTCGCCTCGCCGCCGCCCGCGCTGAGCGCGGCCTCAAGCTCAGCGGCGCGCGCGTCGGCGGCGGCGGCGGCGGCCTCGGCCGCCTCCTGCGCCTCGCGCGCCGACGCGAGGCGCTGTACATCTGCCGCGTGGTGCACGAGCTCAGCGTCGAGGCGCCGCTGCAGCTCGGCGGCGCGCGCCTCCGCCACGGCCTGGCCGCTCGCTTCGCCCGTCGCGCGCGCGTCGACCATCGCGCGCAGCTCATCGAGCGACGTCACCGCCTGGCGGCGCGTCTCGTCCGCCTCGTCCGCACGCCGCGCCGCGTCCGCCGCGGCGTCGCGCGCCGCCGCCGCCTCGGCCGCGCGCTCGGCAAGCGCGCGCTCGGCGACGGCGGCGCGCGCGTCCGCCTCGACGAACCGCGCGCGCTCGGCGGCGGCGGCGGCGTCGACCGCGGCGCGGAACTCCATCATCTCCGCGCGCAGCGCCGAGAGTTCCGCCTCCGCCGCCTCGGCGATCTTGCGGTACTCGGCGGCGCGCTCGGTGGCGCGCGTCGCCTCCTCGTGCGCGTGGTGCGCGCGCAGCCGCAGCGCAGCCGCGGCCACGGCGACGTCGCCGCCGTCGCCGCCCTCTTCGACGGCGCCGGCGACGGCGACGGCGCCGTCGGCGGACGCGGCGACAAATGCCGCGCTCACGCGCGCGGAGAGAGCGGCGAGCTGCGGCTGCAGCTGCGCGGTCGACGCGCGCGCCGTGGCGACCTCAGCGTCCACGGCCGCCTTCGCCTCGCGCAGCGCGGCGAGCTCGCGCGCGTGCGACGCCTGCTGCTCGCGCAGCGCGGCGGTGGCGCGCGCGGCATCGGCGGCGGCGTCGACGGCGCGCTGTCTCTCCTCCGCCGCCTCGCGCCGCGCCGTGTACCAGTCGGTGGTGAGGCGCTCGACCGCGTCGCTCGCGCGCGCGCGCTCGCCCTGCGCCGCTGCCTCGACGGCGGCCTGCACCGCGCCGACGGAGTCGCGCATCGCGCGCAGCTCAGCGCGCTCGGCGGTGAGCGCCGCGACGAGCGCGCGCTCGCGCTCGAGCGCGCCCGTCGCGTCCGCCGCGCCCGCGCGCAGCCGCTCGGCCTCGGCCGCGCGGCGCGCGCTCTCATCGCGGCACGTGCGCAGGTCCTCCGCGCGCTGCGCGAGCGCGGCCTGGAGCGAGACGACAGACGAGGCGAGCTGGTTCACGCGCGCGGCGCTCGCGTCGGCGTCGGCGCGCGCGGCCGCCTCGCTGCGCAGCGCTCCGTCGAGCTGAGCTGCGAGCGCGTCGCGCGTCGCGCACGCGCGCGCCGCGTCGACGCGCGCGGCGGACTCGACGGAGCGCGCCGCGTCGCGCTGCTCGGCGGCGAGGCGGAGCTGCTCGCTCATTTGCGCGCGGTAGGTGTCAAGCTCGTCACGCGCGGTCTGCAGGAGCGAGACGGGCACCACCGCCACGCCCGCCTCCTCGCCGCCCTCGCCGCGCCCGCCGCTCGCCGTGCCGGGCGTCGAAACGCGCGCGCGCGCCGCCGGGCTGCCGCCACCGCCACCGCCGCCATTACCGCCGCCATCGCTCGCGCGGCCGTGGGTGAAGCGGAGCATGTCGCGCTCGGCGGCGATGGCGACGAGCTTGCCGTCGAGCTCGGCGCGCGCCTCGCGCAACGCCGTCAGCTCGACGCTCACCGCCGCCAGCTGCTGCGCGACGGCCGCCTCAACCGCTGCCTCGCGACCACGTTCCGCCTCCTCGAGCTCGTCATTCAGGCGGCGCGTGAGCCGAAGCAGCTGGCGGTTACGCTCGAGCAGCTCGTCCACGTCACGGAAGTCCGCCATTCCGGACGCCGTCAGCGCAGCGTCCGACGTGCCCGGTGTCGCCGTCAGCGCGAACGCGCCGCTGCCGTTACCGCAGCCGTTACCGCCGCCGTTACCGCCACCGGTACCGTTACCGCCACTCGGAGCCGGCGGTGTGCCGCCCTCGCCAGCCGACGACGGCGCGCCGCCGCGCGAGACGCGCCGGCCCGCCGGCGTGGCGCCGACGGCGAGCGCGGCGGCGAAACCGCCAAGCGCACCGGCCGTTACGCCCATGCTGCTTGGCCGTCCTTGCCCGTGCTTGAGCGACACGTTGTCGTGCAGCACGAGCTTGAGCTGCCGCGCCAAGTCCTCCGCCTCCTTGCGCGCCGCGCGCGCGTCCGCGCCCGCGCCGCGCGCGTCCGCGTCGGCGGCGACGTACGCGGCGCGCAGGCGCTCGCCCTCGCGCATCGCGACCTCGAGCCGCGTCGCCGCGTCCGCGTGCGCGCGCTGCGCCGCCTCGCCCTCCGCGCGCATGCGTTGGATGAGCGGTACTTTCGCCGAAACTTCCGACTCGAGCTCGCAGTAGGCGCGCTCGACGCGCTGCCTCTCGGCGCGCTCGGCGTCGAGCTCCGCCTCGAGCGCGGCGAGGCGGGCGACGGTGGCGGAGGCGAGCGCGACGCCGCCGCCACCACCGCGGCGCTCGCCGCCGCCGCCGCCGCCGCCGAGCGCGCCGCCGAGCGCGTCGGCGGCGGCCACGCCGCGCGCCTCGAGCGTCGCGAGCGCGCGCTCAAGCGACGATGTCGCCTCGTCGCGCTCCGCCTCGGCGGCGGCGCGCGCCGCGGCGTCGGCGGCGGCGGCGCACTCCGCGGCGGCGGCGCGCGCCTCCGCCTCCGCCAGCTGCGCGCGCAGCTCGGTGCCGAGCGCGTCCGCGCGCGCGTGCAGCGCGCGCGCGTCGGCCTCCGACTCGGCGCGCAAGTCCGCCATGCGCCGGTAGCCATCCACCTCCAGCTGCAGCCGTGCGATTGCCTCCTCAGACTCGCCCTTGTGCGCGGCGAGCGCGTCGCGCGCGTCGCGCGCGTCGGCGCGCGCGCGCGCCTCGCGCTCCTGCGCGCCCGCCAGTTGCGCGCGCGCGCCGTCGAGCTCGGCGTCGCGCTGCTGCGCGTCGCCGCGCAGCGTGGCGATCTCGGTGGCGGACGCCGCGCGCGCCGCGCCGAGCTCGGCGGCGCGCTCGACGGCGTCGCGCTCGGCGGCTTCGGCGCGCCGCTCGAGCGCACCGCGCTCGTGCCGCATACGCGCCAACTCGAGCTCCGCCGCGCGCTGTGCCGCCTGCGCACCGGCGAGCGCGTCGGACGCGTCCCGCGCAGCGCGCGTGAGCGCGAGCACCTTGCCGTTCGCGTCGGCGAGCTGGCGCTCGACGATGCGGAGTTGCTCGTCGCGCATCTGCACGTTGCGATCAATGTGCTGCCGCGCATCCGAACCGAGCGACACCTCGCGCCCCAGCTCGCGCACCTGCTGCTCCAGCCGGCGCGCCTCTTCCTTTGCGGCCTCGGCGTCGGCCTTGGCCTCGCGCGCGCTCGTGCGCAGGCTGTCGCGCTCGGCGACGAGGGCAGCGCGCTCGGCGACGAGCTCGCTGTTCTCCTGTCGGAGGAGCACCTGTGCCTGCTCGAGCTGGTGGAAGCGGTCCTCCGCGTCGATCTCGTCCGCGGCGCGCTCCGCCGCGGCGCGCGCCTCGGCGTCAGTCATGATGGCGGCGAGGCCGAGCGAGTCCGGCATCGCGACTAGTCCGGCTCGGAGAGAGCGATGGTGGCCACCCCGCTCTAGACCTTCCCAAGCCCGGGGTGCTCGACGCTGGATACGATGGCGCTCGAGGTGGACTTCAAGAAGCTCGCCGCCGAGGAGCGCCGGCAGCAACAGCTCAGCCAGCAGAAGCGCAAGGTCGAAGTGTACGAGCCACGGACGCCAAAAAGCGCGCGGTGCCGCCGCGCCCAGCCTCAAGCGCCGCACGCTCGCGCGCGCGCGCGCGCGCAGGCATGAGGTGAACAAGGTGAACAACATCATGGGCAGCAACGCAGGCGCAGGCAGCGGGTTTGTGCCACGCGCTCGCGCGTGCGCACGCCACGCCTCGACGGTGCGCCACGCCTGACGCCGAGCCGGCCGCGCGTCCCGCCCGCCGCGCCTCGCGTGCCGCAGCGACTTCCACACGTACCGCAATGCGCGACGTATCGAGCTTGAGCGACTCGACCGCATCGAGAAAGAAGCACAGGAGGAGGCGCGCCAGGCTGAGTTTGAAAAGGTCCGGCTCGAGCGCGCGGCGCGGGAGGCGGAGAAGACCGCCGCGCGCGCGGCCAAGCGGCGCAAGAAGAAGGGGAAGGCGAAGGGCGGCGGCGGCGGCGATGGCGGCGGCGCGCACGGGAGCGCCGCGGGCGACGGCGGCAGCAGCGACGACGAGAAGCGGCCGGACGTCGCCACGATCAAGATGCGCCCGGCGCCGCCCGTGGCCAGAGCGCCGCAGGAGTGACGTCATACCGTGTGATGTGCCCTGAATGCTCCCATCCACCTCCCCCAAACCTCACGCGACTTTGATTATAAAAGCGCGGGTATGAGGCGCGCGACGGGTGGCGCGCGCGGCGCGTGGCGCGGCACGAGGTCGAGCGGCGCGGCGCGGCTCGAGGCGTCGCCGCAGCAGGCGCCGCGCGCACGCCGGCGAACAGCGGCCGCAGCGGCGGCGCGCGGCGGCGCGCGTTATAGCCTGCCGCGGCCCAGCGTCCGCGCAAGCACCATCGACGGTGCAACGGGGTTGATTCGGCTGCAGGGCGGACCAGCCAGCGCGACGCGCGGACGTACAAAGGGCCGCGCGTGCGCGCGCGCTCTGCGCGATGCACGGCTCCGGCCGCGCGCGGCTCGCGGCGGAGCGTGTGTGACGCGGCCGCCGCGCCGCACGGCTGCCTCAGCCGTCCCGCCGCCGCCGCACCGGCGCGCCCGCCGCCGCCATCATCGCCGCCTTCATACTGTGGGGCGCAAAGGTGCCTTGAACGCACCCGTCCAACCCGCGAGACTTCGATTGGAGATGAATCTGTGAGAGGAAGGATGGCCGGGTCGACGAAGACGGCCAGGGGCGCGATGGTTGTGCTGCTGTGGTACCGCAAGGGGCTGCGCGTGCACGATAGCCCGGCGCTCGCCGCGGCGTGCGAGGGCGCGACCGCCGTGTGCCCCGTCTTTTGCCTGGACCCGTGGTTCGTCTCGTCGGGCAAGGTTGGGCCAATCCGCCTCCGCTTCCTCGCCGAGGCGCTCGCCGACCTCGACGCGTCGCTGCGCGCGCGCGGCTCGCGGCTGCTTGTGCTGCACGGCAAGCCTGAGGAGGAGCTACCGCGGGTTGCGCGCGAGTGGGGCGCCACACATATCGTCTGGGAGAAGGACGGCGTGGAGCCATACGGCCTCAAGCGCGACGCGGCCGTGCGCGAGGCGTGTGCGCCGCTCGGCGTGACGATCACCGAGACGAACGGGCACGCGCGCGTTCGAGGCCCCCACGCATGCGACGGCTCCGCTCGGCGCGCGCCTACGCCACACCCACCATCGCGCCCACCGCCTTACCGCGCGATCCGCGCCCGCCTTCCATTGCGCGCGCGCGCACGGCACGGAGCAGTCACACGATCTGCGACCTCGACGAGCTGCTCAAGCAGTCCAAGGGCTCGCCGGTGACGACGTATTCGACATTCCGCACGCACTTTGACCACGTCGTCGCGCGCTCGCCCATCGTGCTCACGCCCACGCCCGAGCGGATCCCGGCGCCGAGCGACGCTGCGCTGGCCGAGGAGGCGCGCGGCCGCCTCTCCGTTCCGTCCGTCGCGGACATCGCGCCGTCGCTCGCGGACGCGGGCCCGTCGCTCTTCCCCGGCGGCGAGGGCGAGGCGCTGCGCCGGCTCGACGCGCACCTCGCGCGCGATGGCGGCGCGTGGGCCGGCGCGTTTGAAAAGCCAAAGACGAGTCCAACCGAAATTGACCCCTTCGGAGCCGGCACGCGCTCGACGACGGTGTTGAGCGCCTACCTCAAGTTCGGCTGCCTCTCGCCGCGCACCTTTTGGGTGCGCTTGCGCGACGCGACCAAGGGCGCGCGCACCCGCTCCGCGCCGCCCGTCTCGCTTGACGGCCAGCTCCTTTGGCGCGAGTTTTATTACGCATGCGCGCACGCCGTCGGCCCTGCGTTTGGACAAATGGAGGACAACCCGATTTGCCGGCAGATCGGCTGGCGCGTGCCGGCGGACGATCCAGCGGCGGCCGAGGCGCTCGCCGCGTGGCGCGACGGGCGCACCGGCTACCCATGGATCGACGCATGCATGCGCCAACTGAAGAGCGAAGGTTGGATGCACCACCTTGCGCGCCATGCGGTCGCATGTTTCTTGACCCGCGGCGATCTGTACGTGCGCTGGGAGGAGGGCGCCGCGGTGTTCGACGAGCTGCTCATCGACGCGGACTGGGCGGTGAACAACGGCAACTGGATGTGGCTCTCGTGCTCGTGCTTCTTTTACCAGGCGCGCGCCGTCGCGCGCGCGCGCGCCGCGTGCGCGCTCGCCGCGCTCGCACGCCCGCCGCCACGCGCCCACGCCCCGACGGCCGACGCTGCGGCGTGCGGGCAAACGCGCGCGTCGGCTTCCCCTCCGTCCGCAGTACTTCCGCTGCTACTCGCCCGTCGCATTCGGGCGCAAGTACGACCCGGACGGCGCCTACGTCCGGAAGTATGTCCCGGAGCTCGCCCGCTTTCCGAAAAAGTACATTTACGAGCCGTGGCGCGCGCCGATCGCCGACCAGAATAAGGCGCGCACCGCCACGTCGCGCCTTTTTTGCGCCATTTTTGCGCCATTTTTGCGCCGTCCTCTTGGCGGGCGCTGCGCGCCGGCGCGCGTGGCCAAGCAGCCATGCGGGCATGCGCCGTTCTGCCCGCGCCGCGCCGCGCTCGCACTTCTCTTTTTTTTAATTTTTTTTAACGCCGTGCACCCGGTTACCGTGCAGGCTGGCTGCCGCGTTGGCGTCGACTATCCCAAGCCGATCGTGCAGCACGACGTGGCGTCGAAGGAGAACATGGGCAAGTTGGCCGAAGCGTACAAGGCACACAAGGAAAGCCACGCCGACAGCGGCGGCGAGCATGGTTCAGAGGGCAAGGGCAAGGGCACGGGCAAGGGCAAGGGCGCACCGAGCAAGGCGGCGCGGGGCAAGGCACCCGCCGCGCCGCCGCCCGACGCGAAGTCGCGCGCGTCGAAGAAGCGCACCAGGCACAGCGAGAGCGACGACGACGACGACGAAGACTGAGCGCTTTTGTTGTTTGCGTCGTCGACACTGCAGGCTGACGCCGAGGCGCAGCAGCAGAGCGTGCCACTGTTGCAGTGTGAGTCCTATCCACGCCTGCATCACGAGGCTCCCTCCGTCTCGAAGCCGATAGGCAATGCCGGCGCCCGTCTCAATGCCACAGCCACGGGGAGCCGTTGGCCCTCCTCAGCAGCACGGTAAGCTGTTCAGTCGCAGTTGCAGGTCAGCTCGTCACCTCGCCCACACCCGCAGCCACGTTCGCCCTCGCTCGACGGACGACGGAGAGCAAGGGTGGGTGCGGCGCCCCGTTCCTCGGGTGCGTCGCCCCGTGCCTCGAGCAAACGCGCGCGCGTCGCCGCATCGCACGAGCA
This sequence comes from Diacronema lutheri, assembly GCA_019448385.1. Lineage (NCBI taxonomy): Eukaryota > Haptophyta > Pavlovophyceae > Pavlovales > Pavlovaceae > Diacronema > Diacronema lutheri. Next base: position 446,425 of record JAGTXO010000016.1, on the reverse strand, counting down.
CACGCGCGCGCGCAGCCAGCCCAGCTGCACCAGCTGTACGCATGGCGTCGCGCGCGCACAGCCGACGCGCCAGCTGCAGGCCAGAGCGACGGACGGGGCCAGCTGCGCGCTCGGATGCCGCGCCAAGCCCACCTTCGCCCGCGCACGCACCCGTCCGACGGCAAGCTGCCACCGGTCGACCGCGCCGTGCAGATCGCAGCATGCAAGCGTAAGCGCTAGCTCATCCCTTTGCCGGCAGCTGCGCGACGATGCTTGCGAGCGGATCAGCGTAGAGGTCATCGAGGAGAGCAGCCGCGGGGGCGCGCCCAAGGGCGGAAGCCATTGAGCTTTTTTAAAAAAAAAGCATTTCGGCGTTTCGACTCGGCACTTTTCCGACGTCCCGAGAGCGGGAGAACGCGATGCGCTTCAGCAAGGTCGCACACGCGCAGCTTTTCCTGTCCACGCCAAACCCGTCGTGGTTCGGCAACGGCGCCAACGCGCCACGCGCAGTGGGCTGGGATGCCGAGAATTGGCTCACCTCGCGCTTCCACTTTTCGTTCGCCGAGTGGAACGACGCGAAGCGCGCGCAGTACGGATGCCTGCGCGTCCTGAACGACGACCGAGTGTGCGCGCCCGGACACGCGGCGCCGCGAGCGTGCGTCGCCTCTGCCGCGGCACGCGCTCACCGGCCCCTTGTTACGTTCGCCGCGCGTGTCGCGCGCGCAGCCAGCCAGCTCGCGGCTTCGGCACGCACGGCCACGCCAACATGGAGATCGTGACGTACATTGTCGAGGGCGAGCTCACGCACCAGGACTCGATGGGCACGGCCGAGACGCTCGGACGCGGCGCAGTGCAGTTCATGACGGCCGGGAGCGGCGTGCGACACTCTGAGTATAACCACTCGCCCGACACGCCTCTCCGCTTCATCCAGGTGCGCCTCCCGCCGCCGCGCGCACCACGGCTCGCCGCACCCCCGCTCACGCGCCGTACGTCCGGCTTCGCGCACCGCCGACGCAGATGTGGATCATGCCGCGCTCGCGCGGCCTCAAGCCCAATTATGGCTCCGCCTCCTTTGCGCCTGACGCGCGGCGCAACCGCTGGGCGCACCTCGTCGGCGACGTTGACGCCAAGGACGCTCGGGTCGCTATCAACCAGGACGCCAACATCTTCGCAACCGAGTTCGATGCGGGCGGCAAGCTGCCCTTCGCGCTGGGCGCGCGTCGGCAAGCGTACATGGTGTGCCTCGAAGGATCCGTCAGCCTGACGCACGCCGGCGGCTCGGCGCAGCTGGACAAACACGAGGCGTGCGAGGTGGGTGGCGAGGTGGGCGGCGAGCAGGCGTTCGAGGTTGTCGCCGGGCCGGCGGGTGCGCACTGCATCCTGATTGAGATGGCGGCGGCAGCGTAGCGCGCGGAACACTTTGGGGAGGGGGGGGGGGGGGGGGGGGGGGGGGGGGGGGGGGGGGGGGCTGGGGGGGCTGTCCTTCTCCCAAAGGACAGCGACGTTAAAAAATATTTTTTTTTCCGCACACGTCCCTCAATCAGCCTTATGATCTGCCGGGCCCAAACGCCGCGCCCGCCGACCCCCCGACGCTCGGCTCATCCGCCAGGGAGCGCAGCGCGCCAAGAAAGCACGGCAGCCATCGCTTGTAACCGCCGCAATTCGGGTGTGTGCCGTCGGGCACGAGCGAACGGTTGAGCACGGCTGCGGGCGCGCGCGCGCCCGCCGCGTCCGGCGTGGAAGCGCGCCGGATGAGTAGCGCTTCGCCGCAGTCGGCCACTGCGATTCTGCGCGGGAACTCGGCGCGCAGCCGAGTGACTTCCGCCACGATGGCGTCGTTGGCGGGTGCAAGCAGCGCGTCCCATTCGACGAACGGGCGGCCGTTGGGCGCGCAGCGCGGCGGGCAGATGCGCTTCAGCGAGCGTCGGCTACCCGCGCGCGCGAGAATGAGGCTCACCGCCACCGAGCCGCGCGTCGTCCGCAGCAGCTCGCGCGCGATCGCGCCAACGCCGCGGGCGCTTTCCGTAGGCGAGTGGCCGTACGCGAGGTTGTTCGTGCCGGCGAGCAGGCCGTACGTGACGTCACGACGAGCGCGCATCTGCGCGGGCAGCTCGCCGTTCTGCAGCCGCCATAGTATGTGCTGCGTCATGTCGCCGGCGATCGCGAGCGCAAGCGGCGCGCGAAAGCCGCGCGCCGCGCCAAGCGCCGCGAGCGTGTCGACGGGGCAGAAGAGGAATGTGAAGCGCGTGCCCATCACCGAGCCGCGCAGCTTCTCGAAGATCGAGTCGCCGACCAGCACGAGCGACGCCGACTTGGCCGCGGCGGCCGCGTCCGCGACGAGGAGCTCGTGCGCGCGGTGCCATTGCTCGAGCGTTGTGGCGCTCTGCGCGCGCAGCACGCAGCCGGGAGTGGCGGCGGCGATGGGCAGCACGATCACACGCTGCGCACGGGCGCGCGCGCGCCGATCAGCTGGCCGTAAGCCGGCGGGATGCACAGGACGCGCTGCGGCCTCGCCTTTGTGCCAAACCGCGCGCGCGGCGTCGGCGTGTCGGGCTGCTCGTGGCACACGCCGTCCGCTTCGCACATGGGCGCGTCGTAACGCCACGCCTCGTAACCTGTACCAACGAGGAAGGCGGGCACTTGCCCCGCACCACTCGCGCCCGCGAGCGCGATCAGAGCCGCCATCGTGCGTCGCGCCGCCATCATCGTCGTACGCGCTGGTGCCGGGCGCGCGCGACATGCTGCGCACCCTTGGTGGGATGGCGCTCGGCGCTGCGACGGCCGCGCCGCTCGTGATCGCATTCACGGACAACGTGGCGACGCTCGCGTGCTGCGAGGGACGGAGCATGCAGCCGACGATCAACCCGCGCGCGGGCGATGCAACCATCGTCCTCCTCGACAAGTGGTCGGCACGCTCGGGCGCCTTCTCGCGCGGCGACGTCGTGATCGTCAACTCGCCGACGCAGGACGGCAACCTGGTGCTCAAGCGGCTGATCGCGCTGGGCGGCGATTACGTCAAGAAAGCGAACGGGCGTGGCGAGCCCGTGCTCGTGCCCAAGGGCCACTGCTGGATCGAGGGCGACAACCCGGCCATGTCGCATGACAGCAACAGCTTCGGGCCGGTGCCGCTCGCCATGGTGACGGCGCGCGTGCTGTGCAAGGTGTGGCCTGTGTCGCAGGCCGGCCCGCTCGAGCGGAGGGACACGCCGCCGTCGCGCGTCTGGCGGCCGGGCCGCGACTTTTGGGCGCTCGGTGGCGCGGGCGCGGAGCCTCCCTCAGACGGCGCGCGATAGGGGCGTGTCGACCAGGTCGTGTGTGGGTGAATGAGAGTGAAGTGCCGCCCCCATGCGGCGCGGAGAACACGCGGCTTCCGCGGTGCCGCGCGCGTCTCAAAGTCATGCTGAGGTCAGAGTGTCAGACTTGTCAGTCGAGCACGGAACTTCAGCATGGAGGACTTGCTCAACAATGACGCCGACCAGGCGCCTTCGGTCCCGATCGGTGTGAAGAAGCTGCGTGCGTGCTTGGTCTCGCGGCTTGTAAAGACCGAGGCGCAGTGGCTCGATGAGGGCTGCGAGAATGTGCCCGAGCTGCCGATGCGCGGCGACCGCGACGCGATGCTGCAGTGCACGACCCCGCACTTTGACGGGTCCGCGGCGCACCGCCGCGCGCGCGGCCGGCTGCGTTCTCTGATGGGCGGCCGGGCTCGCCGTGCCGCCGCGCGCAATCCCGTGCGCGCAGGCTCGTCGCGCTGATGGACCCGGAGAAGAGCTGGGTCGGCAGATGGCAGGGCATCTGTGCGCGCGTAACCCCCCCATCACCCGGCGTGGCTTCCGTCGCGCGCGTGGCGCTGACGCGTGGCGACGGCTGCGCGCGCGCGGCGCGGCGTCGCAGCTAAACTGCACCCGGGCGTGTACGCGCTCAAGGTGTACGGCAACCTGTCCGAGGAGATGGTCACCGTCCTCGAGGAGAACGGGCGCACGTTTGTGCTCAACGAGGAGGAGTGACGATCGTCAGTCACAACTCGCCATGCCGTCAGTGACACGGACAGCGACGCGCTCAGTGCACACTCGGTTGCCCCCAAGGCTGCCACAGTAGTAGGCGAGCGCCGCCGGGTGAAATCGCCCGATCAGACGCGAGGCGGCGGCGGCTGGTGCACCTCGCCTGCGGCGGGCGGTCCCTTGGACCACTCGACGACGGTCGTCGGCGTGCGGCCTCGTTTCCCATGCAACGAGTCGCGCCACACGGGCGCGGCGCTCATCGCGCCACGTGGAGGCGACGCGGCAAACGCGAAAGTTTGCACGGCTGGCGAGTGCGACAGAACTGCTCGTGACGTAACCCCAGCGGACAACACGAGCGCGTCGTCAGCCGCCAAATCGACGGGGTCGCCGAGCGCGGCGCGGACCGCACCGGTGCTGGCGCCGTCGGCGCGGCTGCTGCTGGCCTCCGCCGCGCACTGCACCAGCGCGTCCGCTCGGTCCGCGAGCTCACCGTCGTCGTCGCTGGCGCCAACGACGACGACGCGGTGGAAGCCATCGTGAACCGCGCGCCAGACGGCGGGCGCGTCGAGAAGGCGGGCGGCGAGCGCGGCGGCGCCGACGAGCCTCGCGTCATCGCCGCGCAGCTCCGCGAGCGCGCCGCGCACGGCCACCGCGCCGTGCGACGCGAAGACGGCGGCGTGCGCGTCGGACACGCGCCGCGCGGCGCGCAGCCCCATGGCCTGCCGCGCGGCGTCGTCGACACGTCCGCCGCCCTCGCCGCCCTCGCCGCTCTCGCCGCTCTCGCCACGCACGCCGCGCACGCCGCATCGCTCCAGGCAGAGCTGCAGGAGCGCCTTGAGCTCGCCGACCGCCGTCCGCTCGCAAAAGTCGCGCAGGGTGTCGTCCGGCGTCGCGGTCGCTTGCGCGAGAAGGCCGTTGAACGCCGTGGGCGACCAGCCGGCCTTGGGCGCGTCGGGCGCGCCCGGTGCCGCGCCGGGCGTATCGGGCGCGGCGTCGGACGTGTCCGACGTGTCCGACAGGCACGACTCGAGCAGCCATCGCTGCACGAGCTTGTGCTCGCACACCCCCGGCGCGCGCGCGGCGGCGCGCGCAGCGTCGCGGACGCACGCAAAGGTGGTGTGCTCGCCGAGGTAGCCGAACCAAAAGTTGGAGTTGTGAAAGCCCGTGCCAAACTCGCCCACGTGGTTGGCCTCGAGCCGGTGGACGAGCGCGTGCGCGTACGTCGCCTCGCGCGCGGCGGGCGATCCCTCGACGGGCGGGCCGCCAAACGTGGTGCCGTAATGCCAAGAGAGCGGTGTGACGAGGTTGTGCGCCTCGTCCGCCGCGCCCGATCCCAGCAGGACGAGCGCCGCCGCGACGCGCGCGTGGTCCGAGCCGAGCGCGAGCAGCTCGTCCGCGCACGCGCGCGCGTCGTCCGGCACCGCGGGCAGCGCGCCGAGCGCGCGGATGCGCGCGATCACGTCGGTGCGCTCATAGCGCATGGGCACGGCAATGCCTGGCATCCGCCAGCGCAGGTCAGGCAGGCGCACGGTCGGCGCGCCGCCCGAGGCGCTGCTGCACACGAGCAGCGCCGCGAGTGGCGCGGCGGGCACCATCTCCAAAGTTGCTCCGCAGCGATGGCGCTTGGCGTCGAATCACGCCGATCCGGTCCGCCAACCTTCATGTCGCCGTCGGCTCGAGCGAGCGCTCTGCTCGTCGCGCTGGCGGCGTCGGGCGGCGCGCTCGCGCAGCCGAGCTGCGAGTCGGCGACCGACGTGTGCGCCTGCTCGGCCCTCGGCAGCCGCTGCGGCTGGTGCTCGCACTCCTCGACGTGCAAGGAGGCGCCGCACTGCACGACGACGTGCCGCGAGTGCCCGTTCGCGCACAACAACCGGACCGCGTGCCCCGAGTGCGGGCGCGTGTGCATCAACACGTGCCCTGCCGCCAAGACCGTCTGCGCGTGCGCCGAGCTCTCGGGCTGCGGCTGGTGCAACACCACGCAGCGCTGCACCGTCTACCCCGAATGCACGACGACGTGCGAGGTGCGCCGCGCGCGCGCGGCGAGCGGCCGGGCGGAGCACGATGCGTGCGCGGTCCGCCTGTCGGCACGTGCGCTGCTCGCCGTGCGCCGCGCGCGCGCCGACCGCGCCAGCCGGCGCTGCGCGGCTGCGCGTTGGCGCGGCGCTGCCGCCAACGGGCGCTCAACTTTGGAATTTCCTTTGCGCCGCCCCCGTCCCTGCGCCGTCGCGCCGTCGCGCCGCGCCCCGCCCGCTGCGCCGTGCCGCGTGCCGCACCGCACCGCGCCGCGCCGCACCGCACCGCCGCCATCGCTGCATGGCAGGAATGCGCGTGGGACTGCGACAGGCCCGTCTGCCTCAACAAGTGCTACCGCCGTTTCAGGCCGCACGGGCGGAAGCGCACGCTCTTCCCGTTCCACGAGGCGGACATGCTGTGCACGCTCGCCATCTTCGTCGCGGTGATCATGGCCTCCGCCGCCGGCATCGGAGGCGGAGCGGTGCTCGTGCCAATGTTCACCATGATTGGCGGTTTCACCGAGCACGAGGCCATCCCTTTGTCGATTGCGACCATCTTTGGGGGGTGGGCGCGGCGCGGGGCGCGGGGTGGGCGCGCGCGTGTGGAAGGGCGGTGGGAAGGGGAAGGGGGGGGGGGGGGGGGGGGGGGGGGCTTGGCCCTGGCGTTGCTTGGCGACGCGGCTGCACAGCGCGAGCACGGTCGGTTGGGTTGGGGGCAATATGGGAGGGGTCGGTTGGGAAGGGGTCGGTTGGGGAGGGGTCCTTGCAGGAGCCCGCTTGCGCGCATGCTTTGTCCAGGGAGATCCCAATTCTGCATCCGCGGACTTCATCCCACGCTCCCGATCCCATCCCATCCCGATCCCATCCGATCCCATCCACCCCGATCCCATTCCGATCCCGATCCGATCCCGATCCGATCCCGATCCCGCCAGGTCGACCTTTTCCGTGCTCTTCAATTTTGCATGGATGCCGCACCCGCTCCGGCCGCATCGGCACGTCATCGCCTACGACGCTGCTGTCATCCTCATGCCAATGACACTTGCCGGTGCGTGCTGGGACTCCCCCCCCTTCCCCCCGCTGCTACCCCCAACCCTCCCCCCCCCCCCCCCCTTCTCATCCCATCCATTCCCTTATTCCTCCTCCCCGCCCCGTAACATCAAATCCTTGCCCCCCCCCCCCCCCCCTCCCCCCCCTCTCATCCCATGTCCCCCTCTTTCCCGCCAATTTGCGCACACTGCAGGCGTCTCGGTCGGAGTCTATTTAAACAAGGTCTTCCCCAATTGGCTCATCATGGTGCTCCTTGTCCTCCTCTGCATCTACACCGGCAGACGCACGCTCACGCAGGCGCGCGCCGCCTTGGGCCGCGCCGCGCGCGACTTTGGCGCGCGCGCCGCGCCGCTCGAGGCGCCCAGCGGAAAGTTGGGTGCTGACCTAGGCCGCACCGGACACCCCTTCACCTCCCGGACTCTTCCTGCCCCTCCCCTCCCGGACTCCTCCCCGGACTCGCTGCCCGCTGGCCGCTGCGGCAATAACCGCCACTTGGTTCGGACCTCGAGATTCACGATGGCTGCCGTGCTCGCCACGCCCTTCGCTCCCTCGCACAAGCCGCCACATTTAAACCCCACTGCCCCCCTTCGCCCCCTCACGCCCCACCTCGCCCTTCGCCTCCGCCGCTCAAGCCACGCCACCCCGCCTACGCGCGCGCACAAGCCACCATCTCCAACTGCTACCCCCATCCCTCCCCCCCCTTTCCATGTACCCACCCCCCTCCCCCACACCACCCCCCCCCCCCCTCCCAGCCCCCTCCCCAACCCCCCCCCCCCCCCCCCTCCCCACTTCAACCCACCCACACAACGACTGACGCACCCCCCCCACCCCGCCCCTCGCCATCGCAGGCCCTGCGCGCCTACTCGAAGGAGTCCGTCGCCATGGCAAACCTCTCCGCCACGCGCGACGCGCGACGCGGCCCCACCGCCACCGGCGCGCGCGGCGAAGCGGACGGCACGCGCGAGATGTCGATGTCGATGTCGCGCGTCTTGTCGGAGGACGGCGAGTCGATGGAAGGCGGCGAGAGATGCGCCCTGCTCGCCGCGCGCTCGCGCCACTCCTCCTCGTCCTCGGCGGCGGCGGACGCGGTCGCGTTGCGCGCCGCGGCGGACGGCGGCGGCGCGGGCGGCGGCGTGGGCGGCGGTGTGGGCGGCGGCGCGGGCGGCGCGGACGCGTTCGCGAAGCGCGCCACCATGATCTCGCCCGGCGTGTCCCGCGCGGCGGGCGCCTGCCCGTCGCTCGGTGGTAGCGCGGCTGGCGGGGCGCGCGGTGGGGGCGGCGGCGGCGGCGGCCACGCACGCGGCGGCGGCGGCGGCGGCGGCGGCTGCGGCATGGGCGGCGGCGGCGGCGACGACGACGGCGACGACCTTTCCGGCGACCTGCGTGACTTTGAAGAGACGTTACAAGGCGGCGCAGGCAGTGCGTTCGATGGCGGTGGTGGTGGTGGGTTGGACAAGCGCGATTCCGCGCTCAGCATCATGGTCGCCAAGGAGGGCGAGCTGCCGTGGGACTACCTCTTCATGCTCGCGCGGGTGCGTGCGCGCGCTGTCCGGCCGGCCTGTTTTGCGCGCGCGCGCGCGCCGAGGCGCGTGGTGGGCGGGGGCTCTGTGCACGCACGCCTCGTTTGAAAAGGAAGGGATGGGGGGCAATGCGGGGAGGGGGGGGGCATGGGTGTGCGGCTGTTTGCTGTGGTAGGCGGGGGCTCTGTGCACGCACGCCTCGTTTGAAAAGGAAGGGATGGGGGGCAATGCGGGGAGGGGGGGGCATGGGTGTGCGGCTGTTTGCTGTGGTGGGCGGGGGCTTTGTGCACGCACGCCTCGTTTGAAAAGGAAGGGATGGGGGGCAATGGGGGGGAGGGGGGGGGGCATGGGTGTGCGGCTGTTTGCTGTGGTGGGCGGGGGCTTTGTGCACGCACGCCTCGTTTGAAAAGGGATGGATGGGGGGCAATGGGGGGAGGGGGGGGCATGGGTGTGCGGCTGTTTGCTGTGGTGGGCGGGGGCTCTGTGCACGCACGCCTCGTTTGAAAAGGAAGGGATGGGGGGCAATGCGGGGAGGGGGGGGCATGGGTGTGCGGCTGTTTGCTGTGGTGGGCGGGGGCTTTGTGCACGCACGCCTCGTTTGAAAAGGGAGGGATGAAGGGCAATGGGGGGGGAGGGGGGGGGGAGGGGGGGGCATGGGTGTGCGGCTGTTTGCTGTGGTGGGCGGGGGCTTTGTGCACGCACGCCTCGTTTGAAAAGGGGGCATGCACAGCCCGATTGAAATGGGGCGCGCCCCGCGCGGCATCGCATGCATGCGTGCGGCATGGGTGTGCGGCGCGCGCACCTTCCCCGTTACCGCTCCCCCCCCTTCCCCCTATCCCCCCCCCCCCCCTCCCCCCCGCGTCTGCAATGGCAGGTGTGGGCGATCGTCGTGCTCCTCGCCCTGCTCAAGGGCGGGCACGGCATGCCGTCCATTCTTGGCCTACAGTGCGGATCGCCCCTCTACTGGGCAGTGGTCGTATCGGCCCTTCCCGCGCTTTTCCTCCTTTCAAAACAGGGCGCGGGCGTGGTGTGTCAGAGGCACCGTCACCTCGTCTCTGTCGGTTACGAGTGCGTTACGCGCCGGCGCGCCCTGCGCTGCGCGTGGCCCGCGCGGTGCTGCCATGCCCCCCCCCCCCCCCCTCCCGCGCGCCGTGACCAATCCCTGCCCTCCCCCCCCCCCCCCTTTTTCTTCTCTCCTTTCCGCCAAGGTACGCGGAAGGCGACCCCCCCCCCTCCCCGCCGTCACCAATCCCCCCCCCCCCCCCCCTTCCCCTTTCTTCTCTCCTTTCCGCCAAGGTACGCGGAAGGCGACCCCCCCCCCCATCCCCGCCGTCACCAATCCCCCCCCCCCCCCCCCCCTTCCCCTTTCTTCTCTCCTTTCCGCCAAGGTACGCGGAAGGCGACCCCCCCCCTCCCCGCCGTGACCAATCCCCCCCCCCCCCCTTCCCCTTTCTTCTCTCCTTTCCGCCAAGGTACGCGGAAGGCGACCCCCCCCCCTCCCCGCCGTCACCAATCCCCCCCCCCCCCCCCCCCCCCTTCCCCTTTCTTCTCTCCTTTCCGCCAAGGTACGCGGAAGGCGACCCCCCCCCCTCCCCGCCGTGACCAATCCCCCCCCCCCCCCCCCTTCCCCTTTCTTCTCTCCTTTCCGCCAAGGTACGCGGAAGGCGACCCCCCCCCCTCCCCGCCGTCACCAATCCCCCCCCCCCCCCCCCCCCTTCCCCTTTCTTCTCTCCTTTCCGCCAAGGTACGCGGAAGGCGACCCCCCCCCCTCCCCGCCGTCACCAATCCCCCCCCCCCCCCCCCCCCCCCCCCCTTCCCCTTTCTTCTCTCCTTTCCGCCAAGGTACGCGGAAGGCGACCCCCCCCCCTCCCCGCCGTCACCAATCCCCCCCCCCCCCCCCCCCTTCCCCTTTCTTCTCTCCTTTCCGCCAAGGTACGCGGAAGGCGACCCCCCCCCCTCCCCGCCGTCACCAATCCCCCCCCCCCCCCCCCTTCCCCTTTCTTCTCTCCTTTCCGCCAAGGTACGCGGAAGGCGACCCCCCCCCCTCCCCGCCGTCACCAATCCCCCCCCCCCCCCCCCCTTCCCCTTTCTTCTCTCCTTTCCGGCAAGGTACGCGGAAGGCGACCCCCCCCCCCCCATCCCCGCCGTCACCAATCCCCCCCCCCCCCCCCCCCTTCCCCTTTCTTCTCTCCTTTCCGCCAAGGTACGCGGAAGGCGACCCCCCCCCCCATCCCCGCCGTCACCAATCCCCCCCCCCCCCCCCCCCCTTCCCCTTTCTTCTCTCCTTTCCGCCAAGGTACGCGGAAGGCGACCCCCCCCCCTCCCCGCCGTCACCAATCCCCCCCCCCCCCCCCCCCTTCCCCTTTCTTCTCTCCTTTCCGCCAAGGTACGCGGAAGGCGACCCCCCCCCCCATCCCCGCCGTCACCAATCCCCCCCCCCCCCCCCCTTCCCCTTTCTTCTCTCCTTTCCGCCAAGGTACGCGGAAGGCGACCCCCCCCCCCATCCCCGCCGTCACCAATCCCCCCCCCCCCCCCCCCTTCCCCTTTCTTCTCTCCTTTCCGCCAAGGTACGCGGAAGGCGACCCCCCCCCCTCCCCGCCGTCACCAATCCCCCCCCCCCCCCCCTTCCCCTTTCTTCTCTCCTTTCCGCCAAGGTACGCGGAAGGCGACCCCCCCCCCCATCCCCGCCGTCACCAATCCCCCCCCCCCCCCCTTCCCCTTTCTTCTCTCCTTTCCGCCAAGGTACGCGGAAGGCGACCCCCCCCCCTCCCCGCCGTCACCAATCCCCCCCCCCCCCCCCTTCCCCTTTCTTCTCTCCTTTCCGCCAAGGTACGCGGAAGGCGACCCCCCCCCCCCATCCCCGCCGTCACCAATCCCCCCCCCCCCCCCCCCCCTTCCCCTTTCTTCTCTCCTTTCCGCCAAGGTACGCGGAAGGCGACCCCCCCCCCCATCCCCGCCGTCACCAATCCCCCCCCCCCCCCCCCCCCCCCCCTTCCCCTTTCTTCTCTCCTTTCCGCCAAGGTACGCGGAAGGCGACCCCCCCCCCCATCCCCGCCGTCACCAATCCCCCCCCCCCCCCCCCCCTTCCCCTTTCTTCTCTCCTTTCCGCCAAGGTACGCGGAAGGCGACCCCCCCCCCCATCCCCGCCGTCACCAATCCCCCCCCCCCCCCCCCCCCCTTCCCCTTTCTTCTCTCCTTTCCGCCAAGGTACGCGGAAGGCGACCCCCCCCCCCATCCCCGCCGTCACCAATCCCCCCCCCCCCCCCCCCCCCCCCCTTCCCCTTTCTTCTCTCCTTTCCGCCAAGGTACGCGGAAGGCGACCCCCCCCCCTCCCCGCCGTGACCAATCCCCCCCCCCCCCCCCCTTCCCCTTTCTTCTCTCCTTTCCGCCAAGGTACGCGGAAGGCGACCCCCCCCCCCATCCCGCCGTCACCAATCCCCCCCCCCCCCCCTTCCCCTTTCTTCTCTCCTTTCCGCCAAGGTACGCGGAAGGCGACCCCCCCCCCCATCCCCGCCGTCACCAATCCCCCCCCCCCCCCCCCCTTCCCCTTTCTTCTCTCCTTTCCGCCAAGGTACGCGGAAGGCGACCCCCCCCCCCATCCCCGCCGTCACCAATCCCCCCCCCCCCCCCCCCCTTCCCCTTTCTTCTCTCCTTTCCGCCAAGGTACGCGGAAGGCGACCCCCCCCCCTCCCCGCCGTCACCAATCCCCCCCCCCCCCCCCCCTTCCCCTTTCTTCTCTCCTTTCCGCCAAGGTACGCGGAAGGCGACCCCCCCCCCCATCCCCGCCGTCACCAATCCCCCCCCCCCCCCCCCTTCCCCTTTCTTCTCTCCTTTCCGCCAAGGTACGCGGAAGGCGACCCCCCCCCCTCCCCGCCGTCACCAATCCCCCCCCCCCCCCCCTTCCCCTTTCTTCTCTCCTTTCCGCCAAGGTACGCGGAAGGCGACCCCCCCCCCCATCCCCGCCGTCACCAATCCCCCCCCCCCCCCCCCCCCCTTCCCCTTTCTTCTCTCCTTTCCGCCAAGGTACGCGGAAGGCGACCCCCCCCCCCATCCCCGCCGTCACCAATCCCCCCCCCCCCCCCCCCCCCCCCCTTCCCCTTTCTTCTCTCCTTTCCGCCAAGGTACGCGGAAGGCGACCCCCCCCCCCATCCCCGCCGTCACCAATCCCCCCCCCCCCCCCCTTCCCCTTTCTTCTCTCCTTTCCGCCAAGGTACGCGGAAGGCGACCCCCCCCCCCATCCCCGCCGTCACCAATCCCCCCCCCCCCCCCCCCCCCTTCCCCTTTCTTCTCTCCTTTCCGCCAAGGTACGCGGAAGGCGACCCCCCCCCCTCCCCGCCGTCACCAATCCCCCCCCCCCCCCCCCTTCCCCTTTCTTCTCTCCTTTCCGCCAAGGTACGCGGAAGGCGACCCCCCCCCCCCATCCCCGCCGTCACCAATCCCCCCCCCCCCCCCCCCCCCCCTTCCCCTTTCTTCTCTCCTTTCCGCCAAGGTACGCGGAAGGCGACCCCCCCCCCTCCCCGCCGTCACCAATCCCCCCCCCCCCCCCCCTTCCCCTTTCTTCTCTCCTTTCCGCCAAGGTACGCGGAAGGCGACCCCCCCCCCCATCCCCGCCGTCACCAATCCCCCCCCCCCCCCCCCTTCCCCTTTCTTCTCTCCTTTCCGCCAAGGTACGCGGAAGGCGACCCCCCCCCTCCCCGCCGTCACCAATCCCCCCCCCCCCCCCCCCTTCCCCTTTCTTCTCTCCTTTCCGCCAAGGTACGCGGAAGGCGACCCCCCCCCCCATCCCCGCCGTCACCAATCCCCCCCCCCCCCCCCCCTTCCCCTTTCTTCTCTCCTTTCCGCCAAGGTACGCGGAAGGCGACCCCCCCCCCCATCCCCGCCGTCACCAATCCCCCCCCCCCCCCCCCCTTCCCCTTTCTTCTCTCCTTTCCGCCAAGGTACGCGGAAGGCGACCCCCCCCCCTCCCCGCCGTCACCAATCCCCCCCCCCCCCCCCCTTCCCCTTTCTTCTCTCCTTTCCGCCAAGGTACGCGGAAGGCGACCCCCCCCCCCCCATCCCCGCCGTCACCAATCCCCCCCCCCCCCCCCCCCCCCCCCCTTCCCCTTTCTTCTCTCCTTTCCGCCAAGGTACGCGGAAGGCGACCCCCCCCCCTCCCCGCCGTCACCAATCCCCCCCCCCCCCCCCTTCCCCTTTCTTCTCTCCTTTCCGCCAAGGTACGCGGAAGGCGACCCCCCCCCCCATCCCCGCCGTCACCAATCCCCCCCCCCCCCCCCCCCTTCCCCTTTCTTCTCTCCTTTCCGCCAAGGTACGCGGAAGGCGACCCCCCCCCTCCCCGCCGTCACCAATCCCCCCCCCCCCCCCCCCCTTCCCCTTTCTTCTCTCCTTTCCGCCAAGGTACGCGGAAGGCGACCCCCCCCCCCATCCCCGCCGTCACCAATCCCCCCCCCCCCCCCCTTCCCCTTTCTTCTCTCCTTTCCGCCAAGGTACGCGGAAGGCGACCCCCCCCCCCATCCCCGCCGTCACCAATCCCCCCCCCCCCCCCCCCCCCCTTCCCCTTTCTTCTCTCCTTTCCGCCAAGGTACGCGGAAGGCGACCCCCCCCCCCCTCCCCGCCGTCACCAATCCCCCCCCCCCCCCCCCTTCCCCTTTCTTCTCTCCTTTCCGCCAAGGTACGCGGAAGGCGACCCCCCCCCCTCCCCGCCGTCACCAATCCCCCCCCCCCCCCCCTTCCCCTTTCTTCTCTCCTTTCCGCCAAGGTACGCGGAAGGCGACCCCCCCCCCCATCCCCGCCGTCACCAATCCCCCCCCCCCCCCCCTTCCCCTTTCTTCTCTCCTTTCCGCCAAGGTACGCGGAAGGCGACCCCCCCCCCCATCCCCGCCGTCACCAATCCCCCCCCCCCCCCCCCCCCCTTCCCCTTTCTTCTCTCCTTTCCGCCAAGGTACGCGGAAGGCGACCCCCCCCCCCATCCCCGCCGTCACCAATCCCTCCCCCCCCCCCCCTTCCCCTTTCTTCTCTCCTTTCCGCCAAGGTACGCGGAAGGCGACGACCCCCCCCCATCCCCGCCGTCACCAATCCCCCCCCCCCCCCCCCTTCCCCTTTCTTCTCTCCTTTCCGCCAAGGTACGCGGAAGGCGACCCCCCCCCCTCCCCGCCGTCACCAATCCCCCCCCCCCCCCCCCCCCCCTTCCCCTTTCTTCTCTCCTTTCCGCCAAGGTACGCGGAAGGCGACCCCCCCCCCCCCTCCCCGCCGTCACCAATCCCCCCCCCCCCCCCCCTTCCCCTTTCTTCTCTCCTTTCCGCCAAGGTACGCGGAAGGCGACCCCCCCCCCATCCCCGCCGTCACCAATCCCCCCCCCCCCCCCCCCCCCCTTCCCCTTTCTTCTCTCCTTTCCGCCAAGGTACGCGGAAGGCGACCCCCCCCCCTCCCCGCCGTCACCAATCCCCCCCCCCCCCCCCCCCCCCCTTCCCCTTTCTTCTCTCCTTTCCGCCAAGGTACGCGGAAGGCGACCCCCCCCCCCCCTCCCCGCCGTCACCAATCCCCCCCCCCCCCCCCCCCCCCTTCCCCTTTCTTCTCTCCTTTCCGCCAAGGTACGCGGAAGGCGACCCCCCCCCCCATCCCCGCCGTCACCAATCCCCCCCCCCCCCCCTTCCCCTTTCTTCTCTCCTTTCCGCCAAGGTACGCGGAAGGCGACCCCCCCCCCCATCCCCGCCGTCACCAATCCCCCCCCCCCCCCCCCTTCCCCTTTCTTCTCTCCTTTCCGCCAAGGTACGCGGAAGGCGACCCCCCCCCCTCCCCGCCGTCACCAATCCCCCCCCCCCCCCCCCCCTTCCCCTTTCTTCTCTCCTTTCCGCCAAGGTACGCGGAAGGCGACCCCCCCCCCTCCCCGCCGTCACCAATCCCCCCCCCCCCCCCCTTCCCCTTTCTTCTCTCCTTTCCGCCAAGGTACGCGGAAGGCGACCCCCCCCCCCATCCCCGCCGTCACCAATCCCCCCCCCCCCCCCCCCTTCCCCTTTCTTCTCTCCTTTCCGCCAAGGTACGCGGAAGGCGACCCCCCCCCCCTCCCCGCCGTCACCAATCCCCCCCCCCCCCCCCCCTTCCCCTTTCTTCTCTCCTTTCCGCCAAGGTACGCGGAAGGCGACCCCCCCCCCATCCCCGCCGTCACCAATCCCCCCCCCCCCCCCCCTTCCCCTTTCTTCTCTCCTTTCCGCCAAGGTACGCGGAAGGCGACCCCCCCCCCCATCCCCGCCGTCACCAATCCCCCCCCCCCCCCCCCTTCCCCTTTCTTCTCTCCTTTCCGCCAAGGTACGCGGAAGGCGACCCCCCCCCCTCCCCGCCGTCACCAATCCCCCCCCCCCCCCCCCTTCCCCTTTCTTCTCTCCTTTCCGCCAAGGTACGCGGAAGGCGACCCCCCCCCCCCTCCCCGCCGTCACCAATCCCCCCCCCCCCCCCCCCCTTCCCCTTTCTTCTCTCCTTTCCGCCAAGGTACGCGGAAGGCGACCCCCCCCCCCATCCCCGCCGTCACCAATCCCCCCCCCCCCCCCCCCTTCCCCTTTCTTCTCTCCTTTCCGCCAAGGTACGCGGAAGGCGACGTGATCTGGACACACGAGCGCGCCCGCCACTCGTGCGCCGTCGTCGGCGTCGCCGCGATTGCCGCGGGCCTCCTTGGCGTGGGCGGCGGCATGGTGCTTGGCCCTATCTTCCTCGAGCTCCAACTGAACCCACAAGTACGTTGCCGCCGCCGCCGCCGCCGTCACCGCCGCCGCCGCCGTCGCCGCCCAGCCGCGCGAGCAGGCGGCAGTCGCGGCAGCGTGTGCGCGTGTCGACTCTGCGCGCGCGCCGCGCCGCTGGACGCCACCAGCCGCGGCGCGCTGCTATAGCGGAAACTCCCCTCCCAACTTCCTCCCAACAGTCCCCCCCCCCCCCCCCCGCCCCGCCCCCGTCCATGGCGTGCACGGGCTGGAAGCGCGGGAAGCAAAGTCGACGCGCGCGCAACCACTCCGGTGGCTGCTGCATGCAGCCCCGGACTCCGCTCGGGCGGAGAGCGCGCGCACTGAGCCACGTGTCACCCCTCCCCCAATCCCCCCCCCCCCCCCCCCCCCACAAACCTCTACCCGCCCTCCTCCTCCTCCTCCTCCTCCTCCTCCTCCTCCTCCCCCCCCCCCCCCCCCCCCCTCCCCGCAAACCTCTACCCGCCCCCCCCCCCCCCCCCTCCTCCTCCTCCTCCTCCTCCTCCCCGGTCACGCTCTCGCGCGCGCAGGTGGCGTCGGCGACGTCCACGTTCATGGTGCTCTTGATGGCGAGCTGCACGATCGCGCAGTTCATCATCTTCGGCATGCTCGACCAATCGTTCGCCTCATGGTAGGAGCGCTGCCAGTGTCCCCCCCCCCCCCCCCCCCCCCCCCCCCCTGCTGACTGTCTGCGCGCTGCCAGTGTGGCCCCCCTGCTGACTGTCTGCGCGCAGACAGTGTGGCCCCCCTGCTGACTGTCTGCGCGCTGCCAGTGTGCCCCCCTGCTGACTGTCTGCGCGCTGCCAGTGTGCCCCCCTGCTGACTGCCCGCCTTGCCCACTCGTCTTGACTGCGCGCCTATCTTCGCGCGAACGGCAGCTGCACGCGCATCGCCACTGGATGAAAACGGCGACCCACCGTGTCGCCCGCCAGATTGCCCCATCCGCCCGCTCATAGCCCACCCGACCACCCGCCCACCCACCCGCCCACCCGCCTGCTGACCCACCCGCCCGTCCGCCTTGGCCCGCCCGGTCCGCTCGACCACCCGGCCACCCGCCAGCCCGTTCACCAACCGACCCGCCCGCCCGCCCGCCCGCCCGCACGTCCGCGCGCGCGCCCACGCGACCTTGAACCGCAGGTACGGGTTGGTCGGGGTGTGCGGCGCGGTGGTCGGTACCAAGGGCGCGAAGGCCTTGGTCGAGAAGACGGGCAGGTCGTCCATGCTCGTCTTCATCCTCGCCTTCTTGCTCTTCGGCTCGGGCGCACTGATGCTCGCGACGGGCAGCGTACAGCTGATGCGCTCGGGCTTGACCGGCTTTCGCTCGCTCTGCGGCCGCGCGGGCGCCGCCGCGGCGAACGACTGAAGCCTTGACACTGACAAGGGAATATGTCTTGCATGAACCGATGGCGATGCACCAGCGCTCTCTGTGTAAGTTGACGGCAGACTGGAAACGCTCCCTGCCCCCCCCCCCCCCCTTTTTTTTTTTTGGGACCCTTCGAGCAGGACCGGTCGATCACACCGGGCAGCCGTGCTCGTCGAGCCACTTGCACACGGCGGCCGCGTTTGGCCCGCGCGCCGCCGCCGCGCGCGCGTGCCGGCCCCACGGGCAGCCGCGCTCGCGCAGCCAGTGGAGTGCGTCCAGATGGCCGCCGAGCGCCGCCGCGGCGAGGATGTGCGCGTCCCACGCGAAGCCGTCGTCGCGCAACCACTGCAGCGCGTTCACGTGCCCGCCGCGCGCGGCGAGCAGCGCCGCCCGCGGGCTGCGCGCGCAGCCGCGCGCTCTCAACACGTCGAGCGTCGCGACGTGCCCGCGCGCGGCGGCGTGCGCCCACGCGAGCGAGTCGCACGGACAGTCACGCTCGAGCGCCCACTCGAGAATTGCCACGTGCCCGCCTCGCGCCGCCTCGCGGCACGTCGCTGAGTCCCACTCGCACCCGAGGCGTCGGAGCTCGGCAAGTGCCGCGCCATGCCCGGCGCCCGCGGCGCGCGCACACGCTGATGCATCCAGCGCGCAGCCACGCGCGCACAACCATAGGACGAGCTCGATGTCGCCGCTCTCCGCCGCGCCCGCCAGCGTCGGCGCGCGCAGCACGCCCGGGCAGCCCTCGTCGTGCAGCCAGTGCACGACGCGCGCGTGGCCCGCGCGCGCGGCGCGCGCTGGCGCGCCCTCGTCCCAAGGACACGGCGGCTGCGCGCCGCGCAACCAACGGAGCACGTCGAGGTGGCCGCCGGCGGCCGCGCCGGCGAGCGCGCTCGCGTCCCACGGCGCGCCACGCGCGCGCAGCCAGCAGAGCACGTCGAGATGGCCGCCCGCCGCCGCGCGCGCCGCGGCGCGCTCGTCAACCGCGACCCGCCGATCGGCGAAGACCCACTTGAGCACGGCGAGGTGGCCGCCGCCCGCGGCGGCCGCGGCGGTCGCCTCGCTCCACGCGCAGCCTTTCGCGCGCAGCCACTGCAGCACGTGCGCGTGCCCGCCGTCCGCCGCGGCGCTCGCCGCGCCCTCGTCGCGTGAGAGCACGCCAGCCGCCGCGAGCCACGCGAGCGCGTCGAGGTGGCCCGCTCGCGCGGCGGCGGCGACCGCGCGCGCGTCGGGCGCGGCGCCGGCCGCGTGCAGCCGCGTGAGCACGCGCGTGTTCCCCGCGCGCGCCGCCGCCGCGAACGTGAGCGCGTCCAACGGCGCGCCGAGCGTGAGGCCCCACTCGAGGCGCGCGAGCGAGCTCGTGATCGCGCTGCGGGCGGTGGCGAGCCCGCGCGGGCGGGCCGCGCGCGCGGCGTTGCAGAGCGCGCGGCATGTGAGCGCGACCGCGAGCATGTCGTCCTCCGCGCACAGGGCGACGACGGCGGAGCACACGTCCTGCACCGCCCACCACATAGGCCTGCTCGCACGTGCCTCCTCCATGCTTAAGTCAAGGACGACTCGCTTTTCAAAATCTTGACTTTTGAGCTGACCCGATACGCGCGTTGGATGGTCGTCGCGCTGGACGCCGCGCTCTACGAGCCGACGGTGGCGTCGTGCGGCAAGCTGCCGCCGCGCGACTTTGGGCGAGTCGCCGCGTGCGCTGGCTATGCGCCGCGCCCACCCGTCTTGCGCCGACAAAATGCCAGCCTCTTTCAGTGGCCGCCCGACACGTCGAGCTCGTGGACCTACCTCGCGCTCTCGCCGTCCGAGTTTGCGGCGCAGCTGCTGCAGGCACGCGCGCGATGCGCTGGCGGCGCGCGCGCTGCGCCCGCACGCTCACGCGCGTGCGCGCACTGCGCGCCGCGCGCGCTCGCCCGGGCGCGCGGCGCGGCAGGTGTGCGGGCAGGAGGTGAGCGCGCGCGACATTGCGAGCTACTTTGCAGACTTCCTGCCGAAGAGGGGTCGCGAGCCGTGCGCGTGCGCAGAGTACGCGCGCGCGTGGGCGCTCGAGATCGAGGAGGAGCTCTCGAGGCCGCAGGTGGGCGCGCGCCTGGCCGACGAGCAGCGCCACACCGCATCGCTGACGACGAGAGGCAGTTAGAGGCGGCCTGAGTCCTTACTGCTGATGTCGCTGCGTGCGCGCTCGTCCGTCGCCAGCCCTACCTGCGCTCCGCCGGACCATGCGCGCGCATCTCGCATGCTTTTAGACTGGCACGGTGTAAATGCGTCATGACGTGTCCCTTCGTTGCGGTGCCTGCACGCAGCCGGCGAGGCCACTCAACAGGAGAAGGTTGTGCGCTGCGCTCGACGCCTTGGACGCCGCCTCCTTCTTGCGCTGCTCCCGCATCCTCTCGTACTTTTTGTGCATGCCGAACTCGTGCGTGGGCGGCGCACCCGCGCTCGCGCCCGCGTCGCGCACCGGCCGCGCAGGCTGGCTGGCGTCCACCGAGAAGATTTTGGCCACCGTCTGCGCAGTGGCACTTTTCTTTGCGTTGAGCCCGTCCTGCATCGCCTGTTTGGGGGAAGGGGGAGGGGGGGGGGGGGGGGGGGGGGGGGGGGGGATGCGTGGATCGTGGGCGGCGGGCAGGCGGAAAGCGCCGGCGCGCGGACAGCGGGCGGGCGGGCGGGCGGGCGGAGGGATAGAGGTGGGGCGGGCGGAGGGAGCAGATAGAGCAAAGGGCGAGCGGCACACTGCATATAATAAGCGTGCACGCCCCCGCGGCGCGCAGCCACGCGCCGCCGCCCTCCATCGTATGCCGCGCGGGCTTCTCCGCGCGCGCCAGCGCGCGCGCAGCGCCGTGGTGCTCGGCTCGGCGGTGCGCGCCGCGCCGCGCGCCTTGGCCTTGGCAAAGTGCTCCTCGATGGTGGGGAGGAGGCGAATGAACGGGTGGAAATGCTGGCGCGGAAGGGCGAGGAGGAGGCACGGCTCGTCCGCCACGATGGAGGCGGTACGGAGCGGAATCCGCTCGGAATTTTTGGAAACGGCGAGTAGGCCCGATTCGCCAAAGTAACGCGAAGGCTCACGTCCGCCTTCCGTCGCACGGATGTTGCCGACGTGAATGGCTTGGCGGGGCACAGTCGGCAGCCAGACGAGCGCCTGCGGGTGGGCGGGCGGGCGGGCGAGCGGGCAAGGACGGGCAAGGGTGGGTGGGCAAGGGCGGGCGGGCAAGGGTGGGTGGGCAAGGGCGGGCGGGCAAGGGTGGGTGGGCAAGGGCGGGCGGGCAAGGGCGGGCAAGGGCGGGCAAGAGTGGGCGGGCGGGCGGGCGAGCGGGCGGGCAAGCGGGCGGGCGGGCGGATTGGCAAGGGTGGGCTCTTGCGCCAGCACGAGCGCGGGTGGCGGCGCAGGCGGGGCGCGCCTGCGCGCGTGTGCTCGCGCTGGCATGCGTCACGCGCTGTCACGCGTCACGCGCTGTCACACGTCACGCGCTGTCACGCGTCACGCGCTGTCACGCGTCACGCGCTGGCACGCGTCACGAGTTGGCACGCGAGTTACAACGCGTCACGCGCTGGCACGCGTCACGGATTGCGGCGCGGTGCGCGTGACGCGCGTCACGCACGCGCGCAGATCCGCGGAGCATGATGAAGAATATGTCCGCATCGGCGCCCTGCTTGCAGATGACCGCGTCCGTGTTGATGCTCACAAACTGGAAGAGTCCTCCCGCCGTTTCAAGCAACGTCGCGCCCGACGGGCCGACGCGCCCCTCGAGCGTCGACCTGACGATCGACGAGAAGAACTTGCCCGAGTGCTCGGCGAGCAGTCGCGCGGCGACGCGCCGGTGCACACCCACGCGCAGCGGCGTCGGCACGCTCTGCGAACGCCGAGCGGCGCGCGCGCGTGGCGTGGGCGCGCGCAGTTTTGCGGTGGGCCACGCGCGCGCGGCGCGCGCGCGCGCCGCGCTCGAGGCGCGGCGCGACGCTCACGTGCCGTGGGCGCGCGCAGCGGCGCGGCGCACCGCAGCGTGAATCGCAAGGAGCGTTGCGCCCATGTCGCCCGCCGTCGCCGTCGCCAGGCGGACGAGCGGCTCGAACATGCCCGCGCCGGCCGCGCCGGCCGCGCCGGCCGCGGCGGCGTGCGCGGCGGCGTGCGCGGCGGCGTGCGCGGGCTTGCGCGCGATGGGGCACCAGAGCGCCTCCTCTCCGACGCAGCCACCGACGGGAACAAGCACTTCGGGCCCGCCGTCGAAGGACGTGAGGTGCAGCTCGCCGCGCAGCACGAGGTACATGTGCTGCCCCACCGTCCCCTCGCGATACAGCTGCGAGTAGCGCTCGACCGACCGGATGGAAAGTTCCGGAACAATCCGATGCGCGTGCTCGCGCGTGCACCGTGTGCCAAAGAGGCCGGCGCCCATGCACAGGTGCACGCACCCTTCCACGATCGGGTCGAGCCAGCCATCCGCCGTGCCGTCGACCAACGCGGCGCCCACACCGTGCGCGTCGTCGCGACGCCCAAGCGACGCCATGCCCGCCGCACCCGTCGAGTCCGGCGCGCCCGTCGAGTCCGGCGCGCGCGTCGAGTCCGGTGCGCGCGTCGAGTCCGGCGCGTCCAGCGCGCCCGCCGCGCTCGCGCGAGCCGAGCGCACGCACGCGCTCGCGACCGCGCCGAAGTCCGAACTGACTGAGGCGCGCAGACTGACTGTAGTCACCGAGCGGCGCGAGCGGTGCTCCCGCGCAACAAAGGCGGCCGAGCCCGCCGAGCCCGCCGAGCCCGCCGAGCCCGCCGCGCCCGCCACGCCCGCCGCCTCGCTCGCGCCGCCGTCGGCATGGCCGAGCCTCTGCACGAGGCCGAGCGCGATCGCCTGCGCGCGCGCGTCGCTCAGCGCCTCGCCGTCCGCGCGCTCGCTGCCGCTCGAGGCGACGCGCGAGCCAAGCGGTGGGCGCCCCTCGGCGCCGTCGCGCGCGTGGCCGCCGCCGTGCGTCCACCGCCCGTTTGTCGCGGCGGCGGGCGCGGTCGCAAGCGCGCGAGCGCTCGGCGCGTCAAGGCTTGAGCACACGGGCGACGATGGTCCGGACTCATCCGCACGCGCACAGCCGGACTCCACGGCTTCGTCAACTGGAGCGCCCGGCGCGGTGTGCCTCCCGGACGGCTGCTTTGCCATGGGCGCGAGCCACTCGTCCAGCGGCTCGCGCGCCGAGACCTCGTCGCCACCGCGCGCGACGTGCGAGTGCGCGCCGTCGCCGGCGTGCGCCGCGGTGGGCGCGTGCGCCACGGAGGCGGACGCGCGCGAGCAATGCCGCGAGACCAGCTGTGGCGTGCCCTGTGGTGCGCCCTGTGGCGTGCCCTGTGGCGTGCCCTGTGGCGCGCCCTGTGGCGCGCCGCCTCTGCTCCCGCGCGAGGGGCGAAGGGCACGCAGCGAGCCGCGCGTCGGGCGCGCCGGCGCGCCGAGTGGATGCGTGGCGCCGAACAGCGCGACGCCCCCCTCACCCTCCACGCCCCCCTCGAGGGCCATGTCCGCGTCGACGACAAGCTGCGCGCGCTCGACAAGCGCGTGCACGAGGCGCTCGCCGCGCAGCGGCGGCGCGGCTGGCGCGTCGGGCGGCGCAGCGGCCTCGGCCTCGTGGTGCCCGAAGACCTTGTCTGTCCGCGAGACACGCTTGCTCCGTCGGCCGAGAATGGGTAGCTCGTCGTGCAACCCTTGTCCAACCAACAAAGCCTGCGGACGTTCGCCGGGCTGGCCCTCGTCAGCGCCCGGCGCGTGCTGGCCGCCGCCGCCGCCAGCGTGCTGCGAAGGGGCAGGCGCGTTCGTCCCGCCGCCGGACACGCCACCGGACACGCCGGGCACCAGCCGCGCGCCGGGCGCGGCCGCGCCGCTCGCGGACGGCGTGGCTACGACCGACGACAATGCGACGTAGGAGGCGCGCCCGCTGCCGCACGCGCCTCCGCCGTGCGCGCCTCCGCCGTGCGCGCCGCCGTCGGCGCCGACATGCGCGAAGATCGAGATGGACGCGCCAGGCGCGAGCGAGTAACGGCGCATGTCACCGCTCCCCGTTACAACCGCCGTTACACGCGCCACGCCGCGCGCCGTCGCTTTCGCCTCCGCCTCCGCCACCTCTTCCTCCGCGACGGCGTCGGCGTTGGCATATCCGCCGCCGCCGCCGCCGCCGCGCGCGTCGGCGCGCGCCAATGTGCCGCCGCCGTCGCCGTTGCCGTCGCCGTCGCCGCCGTCGCCGCCGCCAACGCCGCCATCGTCTGACAAGCCTTTGTTCTCGTCATCTGTGTCGACGCCCGCCGTCCACTCGCTGCGGCCTTCGCCGCCGCCATCGTGTTCGTCAATGGAATGTGCCGCTGCGCCTCCAAAGCCGCGCCGCCAGTCAACACGCGCCGCGCCGGACACCGACCCCTCCACGTAGGACCCGACGTCCGCGTCGCGCGCGGCCAGCCGCCGCGCCTCGCGCGCCTCAGCCTCGTCGTCGGGCATCGCGCCGTCGCCGTCGCCGTCGCCATCGTCCCAGACGCGCTCGTTCGACTTCTTCGAGGAGATCACTGACAGCGCCGGCGGGACCGGCGTGCCGAGCGGCCAGCCGCCGCCATTGCCCGCGCCAGGGTGTGCCGAGCGCACCGACCGCGCGGACGAGCCTCTCGATGGCGACGCGCTCTTTGTGCCCGCTTCCGACGGTTCGCGTCGCCCACTGCAGCAACTCGCCTCCGACACACGCCGCCCCGGGCCTACCACAGGCGCCGTGCCGTCGCGCGACGCCTTGCGCTCGTCCGACGGGCGGGCGGGCGGCGCGCACGCGCCCGCCTGCGCCCGGCACGCGTCGCCGTCCTGGCCCGATGCCGCGACTGCCGAGCACGTCGCCGAGCACGTCGCCGAGCTCGTCGCCGAGCGGCGCGTGGAGTCGGTGCGGTTGTGCTCGTGCTCGTCCGTGCGCTCGGTGGCGGCGTCGGCCGGGCGCGCGGCGGGCTGCGCCACCGACGGGGCTCCGTCCGACGCGGCCGGCGCGGCGTTTGCGGGGCGCGCGCCCACCGCCGCCTTGGGAGAGGCGGCCATAGCAGGAAGCATGGCACGTCGCGCCCCCAAACGCCGCGCGCTCCACGCCATGGCCGCGCCGCCGCTGGCGCGCTGCCGCGACGATGGCGGCGGGCGCACGCCGGGCGAACGCGGCGGCGGGTCGGCGGAAGAGCCCACCGCGCCCGCCGCCTCCGACAGGCCCGCACCGTGCGCGTTGGCGGCGAGCGCGCGGTCGGAAAGGGCGCGCAAAATCTGCGGCGCCGCGTGGGCGAGGCCGGACAATTCGAAAAGCGGCGGCGAGTGGCTCAGCGGCGAGCCAGTCGGCGAATTGACGGCGCCTGTCGACGGCGCGCGCGATACGGCCGGCGCGTCCATCGGTTTCGTCAAAGGCGACGTGGCGCCTCGTGGGTTTGGGTTCGCCCACGTGCTTCTGCCCACGCGAACGAGCAGGCCAGCGCCGTCCGGCCGGTCGCTCGCGAGCTCGCCGAGCAGCACGTCGAGCGAGTGCGCCTGCTGCGCCGGCGCTGCGCCAAGATGGCCGGCGCCGCCCCCAGTATCGAGCGCGTGTGCGTGCGCGTGCGCGCGCGCGCCCGGCTCCGCGCCCCAGCCGCTCGTGCTCGGGCGCGGAAGCGAGGCGCCGGTCGGGTCGCGTCTCGCGGCCAGCGGCAAATGCGGGACCACGAGCAGCGCCGTCGGCGCGAGCGTGTGTGCCTCGTCGGCCGCGCGGTGCGCGCCGGGCAGCGAGCGCGCGACGCGCAGCTGCTCGAGCGATGGCTGCCGCATTATCGCAAGCGCGCCGGTCGGCTTCTCGAAGAGCTGCGCGATCGTGATCGGCTCGACGGTCGAAACGTGCAGCGAGCGCAGGGCCTCGTTTGCGCGCGTCCCCGCGCTCGTGCTCGGCCGCGTCGCGGCGGCGCGCGGAACGATGCGCAGCGGCGCGCTCGCGTCCTCCGCGGCCGCGCACACGTGCGGGCGCGGGTGGAGCAGACCAGCAGGCGCGGGTGCAGCACGGGGGCGCGGCGCATCAATGGGCGGCGAGCCGATTCCCGCCGCGCGCGGGCCCGCACCCGAGGTGCGCACGGGCGCCGGCTCGAAACGGCGCTTGCCCATCGGCGAGCCGCCGGGCAGATGCGCGAGCGTCGTGCGCACGTTGTGGCGGTGCGGCGGGATGCCCGAGTATGCAGCGGCCGAGATCAGGCGAAGCGGATCCACGACATGCGCGAACGCCGCGTGCGGGCTCGGCTGCTCGCGTGCCGGCCCGCGTAAACCTTGTGGGGCCATTTCACACGTTTCGTCGCCGCTCCATCACCATTTTGTCCCTCCGTTTTGGATGCAACTTTCAAATGAGGCGGCCGACCGGCGGCCTGCCACTGCCGTCTGCCGGCCTCTCGGCTCGCACGACTTGCCGTGGCAGCGCGAGACTCACCGGCCCTCGGGGCTGTCGTTTCCTACGGCGAGGCGGAAAGGAAATTGCACCTTTCACATCCACCACCTGCTAATTTTGCTTGGACGCTATGAAGTCGGCGCCGCCCTTGATGTACACGATCAGGTCGCCCACTTCGATCGACGCGCCGGCGCTCACGGCGAGGCGCTCCACCACGCCCGTGATGGGCGCAGTCACAGTCGTCTCCATCTTCATCGCCTGGTGCAGCAGTGCCCGACGGCGCGCGCGCGCGCGTGGGGACGCAACAGTGAACGCCGCGCGCCGCGCGCCGCAGCGCGCGGCGCCGGCCGCGCGCCAGCGCAGCCTTGCCTGCGCGTACCGACATGACGGCAATGGGCTGCCCTTTCTCAACGGTGTCCCCCTTGTCCACCTTGAGCGCGACGACGACGCCGGACAGCGGCGAGCCGACCGAACCGTCGTCAATCGGGTCCGCCTTCTCGCCCTTCGTGCCCGATTTCGGGGCGAGCTGCGCACGGGGCCGTGGCGGCGGTGCGCGCGGCCGGGCGGCGAACGGCGCGGAGGGCGGCGCGGGCACGCGTGAGCGCGTCGGGCCGTTCGCCTGCGCGCTGGGGGGGGGGGGGGGGGGGGGCACGGCGCGCTGCGCGCAATGGCCGCAGCCGCAACTGCGAGGAGCGATGGCGGCAGCAGCATGCACCCAGGGGGAGGGCTGGCCGCAACTGCGAGGAGAGATGGCGGCAGCAGCATGCACCCAGGGAGAGGGCTGGCCGCAACTGCGAGGAGAGATGGCGGCAGCAGCATGCACCCAGGGGGAGGGCTGGCCGCAACTGCGAGGAGAGATGGCGGCAGCAGCATGCACCCAGGGGGAGGGCTAGCCGCAACTGCGAGGAGCCATGGCGGCAGCAGCATGCACCAAGGGGGAGGGCTAGCCGCAACTGCGAGGAGCGATGGCGGCAGCAGCATGCACCCATGGGGAGGGCTGGCCGCAACTGCGAGGAGCCATGGCGGCAGCAGCATGCATCCAGGGGGAGGGCTAGCCGCAACTGCGAGGAGCCATGGCGGCAGCAGCATGCACCCAGGGGGAGGGCTGGCCGCAACTGCGAGGAGCGATGGCGGCAGCAGCATGCACCCAGGGGGAGGGCTAGCCGCAACTGCGAGGAGCGATGGCGGCAGCAGCATGCACCCAGGGAGAGGGCTAGCCGCAACTGCGAGGAGCCATGGCGGCAGCAGCATGCACCCAGGGGGAGGGCTGGCCGCAACTGCGAGGAGCGATGGCGGCAGCAGCATGCACCCAGGGGGAGGGCTAGCCGCAACTGCGAGGAGCGATGGCGGCAGCAGCATGCACCCAGGGGGAGGGCTAGCCGCAACTGCGAGGAGCGATGGCGGCAGCAGCATGCACCCAGGGGGAGGGCTAGCCGCAACTGCGAGGAGCGATGGCGGCAGCAGCATGCACCCAGGGGGAGGGCTAGCCGCAACTGCGAGGAGCGATGGCGGCAGCAGCATGCACCCAGGGGGAGGGCTGGCTAGCCGCTGCCGCAACTGCGGGGGCATGGCCGCACGGCAGCGCGCAGCACGCGCCAAAGCGGAGCGCAGCAATGGCGGCGGCAGCACGCGCCAAAGCGGCAGCGCAGCAATGGCGGCGGCAGCACGCGCCAAAGCGGCAGCGCAGCAATGGCGGCGGCAGCACGCGCCAAAGCGGAGCGCAGCAATGGCGGCGCATCGCACCTTGCTGTCGCGCACCGAGACGATGCGCGGCTCGCCGTTGATCTCGAGGAGCACCGAGCAGATGCCGTTGGCGAGCGGCGGCGTGACGCCTGGCGAGGACGAGGCGAGGCGCGGCGCGGCCAGCGCGGCACGTGGCGGGCGATCAACGCTTGTAACGGCCGTGCGTATTGCCACACAGGGCGGGAAGCGCGAGCCATGCTCGGGTGCCATTGCGCTCAGCATGGGAGGGGGAGAGGGGGGGGGAGGGGGATGTTGGGATTGGGGGTAGCTGCAACGCATTGATGTGGAAGGGGTGGGGATCAGGTGGGGAGGCGGGGGCTGCAACGCACCGAGCATCTTCACTTCGCTCTCCTTGCCCGCATTGTCGATGAACTGCACCGCCTCGCCAAGCTCGAGGGAATGGAGGAAAGCGGAAGTTGGGATGAGCGACACGTTGCCGTATTTGAGCTAAAATGCAAAGAGAAGCGGGGGAAAATTAAAAAAAAAAGGGAAAAGGAAGGAATGAGGGAGAAAAGAAAAAGTGAATTTGAAAGGAAGTGGGGAGGGGGGGGGGGGGTGGGGTGGGGGTGGGGGTGGGGGGGGGGGGGGGGGGGGGGGGGGGGGGGTAAGGATTGTGTGGGTGTGCGGGGTGGATTGGTGGGTGTGTATTCGGGGTGGAGAAGACAGGGTGGAGGGAGGCGGGCGAAGGCGGAGGCGCAGGGGGGGGGGGGGGGCTCCGCCGCGAGCACGCGCGCGCCTGCGTGCGCACCTGGTGGTTGAGGAAGTCGTCAAAGACCGTCGGGTAGAGCGCGTGGCTCACGACGTCCTCCTCGGAGATGACGGCCGTGTTGAAGCGCGCCGCGAGGTACTTCGCCGCGGCGTCGAAGTCGAAGGGCGGGAGCGACGCGCCGGGGCGGCCGACGATCGACCGCGCACCCTTGAGCGCGCGCGTGCGCAGCGGCTCGGGGAAGCCGCCTGGCGGTGTGCCGATCTCGCCTCGGAGGTACCTGACGCCGACACGCCACCGCGGACACGCCACCGGACACGCCACCGGACGCACGCACGTTGGGCGGGGGGCGGGGGGCGGGGGAGAGGGGCGGGGGAGAAGGAGGGAAGGGGGAGGGGGGGGGGGGGGGGAACGGTTGGCGGGGCGGCGCGATACAGCGGGCGTTGGGCGGAATGCGCGACACGCACGCAACGCCGAGCGTCACGCCCGCCGCCCCGTCCACGCGGCGCGCCCGCTCCGGCCCCGAGCCGCGCCCGCTCCGGCCCCGAGCCGCGCCCGCTCCGGCCCCGAGCCGCGCCCGCTCCAGCCCCGAGCCGCGCCCGCTCCGGCCCCGAGCCGCGCCCGCTCCGGCCCCGAGCCGCGCCCGCTCGCGCGCGCGTGCGCGCACTGCAGGACAGAGTCCGGGAAGTCCAGGTCGGCAGCTCGCTCGACGAGCTCGTCGGGCCGCAGGTTGTTCGCCACCATAAAGTTTGCAAGGTCGCCAACGACCTTAGACGAGGGCGTCACCTTGATCACATCGCCGAGCAGCAGGTTGGCCTGCGTGTACGCGCGTTTCACCTGCGACCAGCGGCCGGCAAGGCCGAGCTGGCGCGTCTGGAAGAGGAGGTTTGTGTACTGCCCGCCCGGAATCTCGTTCAAATAGACGTCCGCCGAGCCGGACAGCTGGCCGGACTCGAAGGGCGCGTACATTTGACGAACCTGCTCCCAGTACTCGTTCAAGCCCTCCGTGTGCCTCAGCGAGATGCCCGTGTCGAGCGCCGTGCCCGCCGTCGCGCCGATGAGCGCGCCCATGCTCGGCTGGCTCGTCATCCCGGAGAGGCCGTCGATCGCGCAGTCGACCACGTCCGCGCCCGCGTGCGCCGCGGCGAGCATCGACGCGACGCCCGTCCCCGCCGTGTCGTGCGTGTGCACGTGGATCGGCAGGTCGGGGAACTCCGCGCGCAACGCGCTGACGAGCATCTGCGCCGCCGCCGGCTTGAGCAGGCCCGCCATGTCCTTCACGGCGAGCATGTGCACGCCGAGCGCGACGAGCTCGCGTGCATAGTTGAGGTAATATTCGAGCGAGTATCTGAGACGCGGGTAACAGACAGTAACAGAGCGGTAGGGAAATAGGGCGGAAGGGTCGAGGCGCGCGCGGCGGCGCGGCGGCGCGGCGGCGCGGCGGCGCCGCGGCTTCCGCGCGCGGTGGCATAGCCCCCCCCCTCCCCCCTCCTCCCCCCTCCCTCCCCTTCCTTCCCTCCCGCGGCGCCCACTTTCGCTTGGTCGGGTCGCACAGGTCGCCCGTGTAGCAGAGGGTCGCCTCAATTACACCGCCCGCCTCGCCGACCGCGTCGATGCCGAGCTTCATGTTTTCGAGGTAGTTGAGCGAGTCGAAGATGCGGAACACGTCGATCCCGTCCTTCACGGCGAGCTTGCAGAACTTTTTGACCACATTGTCCGGGTAGGAGGTGTACCCGACGGCGTTGGCGCCGCGTAACAACATTTGAAACGGCACACTCGGCGCCGCCGCGCGCAGCGCGCGCAGCCGGTCCCACGGGTCCTCGCGCAAGAAGCGCATCGAGACGTCGTACGTTGCGCCGCCCCACATCTCGAGCGAGAAGGCGTTACGCAGCGCAACGTCCGTGGCGGGCGCCGCCTTTAAAATGTCGCACGTGCGCATACGCGTCGCGAGCAGCGATTGGTGCGCGTCGCGCCACGTCGTGTCCGTGAGCAGCAGCCCCTTGTGCGCGCGCACGGCGCGCGCAAAACCGGCGGGCCCCTCGCGCAGGAGCACCTGCCGCCAGCCCGCAGGCGCGCTTTCCGCTCGCAGCATGTCGGGCAGCTTGGGCGGCGGGACGGCGCGGACGGAGGCGCGCACGCCCGGGTGCGCGCCGAGCGACTTTGGCTGGCCGTTCACCGCGACGTGCGCGAGGTACTTTGCGATGAGGTCCGTCTGGTCGGACGCCTTGATCGCCGTGCCGCTCGTCTCCGCCGGCCCGCCGAGCTTTGCGCGCTCGAGGAGGCTCGGCCCGCGCTGCTCGATGTACGACGTGTCCACGTTGCCCGAGATGAAGAGCTCGTCGGTCATCATCGCGAGCAAGAAGGGGATGTTGGTCTGCACACCGTCGATCGTGAACTCCTGCAGCGCACGGCGCATCCGCGAGACGGCCGCCCCCCACGAGTCCGCCCGCGCCGTCACCTTAGTCAGCAGCGAGTCGTAATGTGGCGAGATGGTGAGTCCGGTGTAGCCTACGCCGTCCAGCCGGATCCCCGGACCGGCCGACGAGCGGTACATGGTGATCGTGCCCGTGTCCGGGCGGAAGTTGTCGCACGGGTCCTCGGTCGTAATGCGGCACTGGATCGCGACGCCTCGCAGCATGATGCGCTCCTGCGAGATGCCGAGGTCACGCAATGTCGCGCCGGCGGCGATTCGGATCTGCGCCTGCACCAAGTCGATGCCCGTCACCTCCTCCGTGATCGTGTGCTCCACCTGGATGCCTGCGCTCCCGCCGGCCGGCGGGCGACACGAGGCCGCCAACGCCACCGGCGCGGCGCGGGCAGAGCCGGACGCAGTCGACGGGCGACGACGACGGCGACGACGCGCGCGCACGAGCGCGTCACGCCCGACCCACGCGCGCGGCGCGCGGCGCGCATGGCGGCGCGGCGCGTGGGCCGAGCGGTGACGCGCCGCGCGCGCGTACGCGGGTTGACCTCGATAAAGTAATGGCGGCCCTTCTGATCGACGAGGAATTCGACCGTGCCTGCCGCGCGGTACTTGGTCGCCTTTGCAATCTTGACCGCGTCGGCGTAGAGCGCGTGGCGCAACTCGTCGCTCAGGCCAAGGGCGGGCGCGATCTCGACCACCTTCTGGTGCCGCCGCTGCACCGAGCAGTCGCGCTCGTAAAGGTGCACGACGTCGCCCGTGCCGTCGCCGAGGACCTGAACCTCGACGTGCCGCGGCCGCTCGATGTACCGCTCGAGGAAGACGGTGCCATCGCCAAAGGCGGCGAGGGCCTCGGAGATGGCGGCGGGCACGCCGGCCTTCAGCTGCGCCATGTCCCGCACGATCCGCATACCTTTGCCGCCGCCGCCCATCGTCGCCTTCACCATCAACGGAAAGCCCACTTCCTCGGCAAACGCGACCGCCTCGCCGACGTCCGCGAGCGCGGCGGAGCCGGGGATGACGGGCAGGCCGGCCTCGATGGCCATTTTGCGCGCGTCGGTCTTCGACCCAAACTCCTGGATCGTCTGTGGCGTCGGCCCGATGAAGACGAGCCCGTTGTCGGCGCACGCCTGCGCAAACTTGGCATTCTCGGACAGGAAGCCGTAGCCCGGGTGGATCGCCTGAGCGCCCATCTCCTTGGCGGCGGCGACGATGCGAGGGATGTCTAGGTACGAGCCGACGGGCGAGAGCCCCGAGCCCTCCGGGTTGAGCAGGTAGGCCGCGTCCGCCGTCCGCCTGTGCTTCGCGTACGCGTCCTCGCGCGAATAGATGGCGATGGCGCGCCCGCCGAGCTCGTGCACCGCGCGGCAGATGCGGATGGCGATCTCGCCGCGGTTGGCAACGAGGACAGTGTCGAATGGCGGCTTCGACGGGTCCGATGGCGTGATCCCGCCGGGTGGCGTCTCCACCGCGACCATGCGCGGCGCCGCGCGGCGCCGCGCGGCCGCGACGCGCGCGGCCGTGGTCGGCGCGCGCGCCCCGCGCGGCGCCGCCGCCATGGCGCGCGGCGGAGCGCGCGCGACCGGCAGGCGGCCGACCGCCGCGAGGGCGGAGGCCCTCGGCGCGCCGAGCGCGGCGCCGAGCAGCACCGCGAGCACCCCCACTCCTGTCGCGCCCATCCTCATCCACGAGGTCGTGCTGATACAGGCTGACGAATTCATCAGAGTTCAAAATTCAATATTGGGGACGTACCCTCAAAGGGGACAGGTGTCGCGCTCACGCCACACTGGGGCTCGCTCCGTCCGCCATACGCGTTAAAACGAGATGCGTGCGGCTCCGCGAGCGCTCGGGCTCTGCGCTCTTCTCGCGGCGAGCGCGCAGGGCGCGGCGCGCTGCACCGCGCCGCACGTGCGGCACGCGGCGCGATGGCGCACGCGCGCCGCTTGGACCGCCGTGCCCACCGTTGGCCCCGCGCCGGCGGAGCGCGCGCGCGATGGCGAGGGCGGCGCCGTCGAGCGGCCAGCGCGTCTCGCGCGCGCCGCGCGCGCCGCCGAGGCGCTGTGGAACTTCACGCGGCCGCACACGCTGATCGGCTCGGCGATGTCGATCCCTGCGCTCCACCTCTTCGCCGCGCCCGCCGGCGTCCCGCTCCCGTGGAGCGCGCTCGGCCGGTCCATCGCCTTTGTCCTCGCGCCGTCGCTTCTGATCAACGTGCGGCGCGGCGCGGCGCGCGGCGCGCGGCGCGGCGCGGCGTGGGCGCACCACGCGCCGAGCGCGCCTGATGCGCCGTGCTGATGCGCGTCCGCACCCCGCGCACTCGCAGGTGTATATTGTTGGCCTCAATCAGGCAAGCGAACGCGGCGCGATGGCGCGCGCGCGCGCCACTGTGCGCATTCGCCCACCTCTCATTGGGCGTTGCGCCAACGCTGCGCGCCGCCGCCATCAACGGCTGCGGCCGCGATGTGCGCGCGCGATATGGCCGCGATGCGCGTGTCGCGCGCGCGCGCGCGCGCGACACGCGGGCGCAGGTGCTCGACATCAGCGCGGACAAGATCAACAAGCCCTATCTGCCGCTCGCCAAGGGCGAGTTCTCGCGCGAGCAGGGCATCGCGATCTGCGTTGCCTGCCTCGTCGTCGGCCTCGCCCTCGGCTTTGCGCCCGCGACGCCCCTCGCGTCCGCGCCGCTCAAGGCGACGCTCCTGGGCTCGACGCTGCTCGGCACGGCCTACTCGATGCCGCCGCTCCGACTCAAGCGCTTCCCGCTGCTCGCGTCGCTGTGCATCACGAGCGTGCGCGGCGCACTCGTTAATTGGGGCTTTTTCGCGCATGCTGCTTCCGTCGTTTATGGCCTCGGCGCGCCGTCGTCGTCCGCCGCGGCAGCCGCCGCGGCGTTCCGCTGCGGGTGCGCGACGGCGTTCTTCCTGCTGTTCGGCGTGGTGATCGCGCTGCTCAAGGACATCCCGGACGTTGCGGGCGACCGCGCGGTGGGCACGGCCACGTACTCACTCCGCTTCGGGCGCGCGCGCGTGTTCGCCGTCGCGACCGCACTCCTGCAGCTTGCGTACGCCGCCGTCGCGCTCGCGCTCGGCGCGGCGGCGGTCTCAGGCCTCGCCGCGGCGGGCGGCGCGGCGGGCGCCTTCGCGTCCGCCGGCGCGGGCGGCACGGCTGCGCTCACGGCGCTGCGCCGCATCGCGGGCAGCATCATCGCGCTCGCGTTTGCCGGCTGGCTGCGCGCGCGCGCGGCGACGGTGCGCGTGGACATGCCGGACGAGGTGTACGCTTTTTACATGCGCTGCTGGGCGCTTTTTTATGCGAGCTACGCGTGGCTGCCGCTCGCGCGCTGAGCTGGCGCGGGCCGCGGCGGCGGGGCGAGGCTTGCGTTCGGCGGTCGTAGTGCGCGTGCGACGGCGAAAACGGGAAGTACGAAGGATCACAGGTCGCCAGTTGCGACGCGTCGACAGTGAACGCAGCAGGTGCGCACAGTTCTCCGCGCACAACGGGCAAGCCGGGCTGTGACCCCAGCTCAGGCGATCGTGCACCACGAACTGGAACCGCCACCCGCGCCCGGCGCGAGCAGCTCGACGTCGAACGCGAGCGTCGCATTGGGCGGGATCACGCCGCCTGCCCCGGCGGCGCCGTACCCAAAGTCGGGGCTGCACGTAAGAATCGCGCGCTCACCCGGCAGCATCGATGCGATCCCCACATCCCAGCCGCGGATGACCATCCCGACGCCGATCTTGAACACGAAGGGCTTGCCGCGCGAGCGCGACGAGTCGAATTGCTCACCCGTGAGGAGCTTGCCCGTATAGTGGCAACGCACCTCCGCGCCGACGGTCGGTGAGGCGCCGCTGGCCTCTCCGCGGCGCACGATCTCCTTGGTCAGGCCTGGCTGCAGTTCGACCTTCTCGAGTACCGAGCCGGAGTCGGGGAAGACATTGGCCATCGCCGCTCGGTTGACCAGGTGGTCTTTCCGTTTCGCACGATGGTCCGCGCCTCGGGATGGGTTCGAGCTACGGTCATCCCCTCGTGGCTTCCTCCGGTTGTCGCGTCCGTGGCACTCACGATGCTCCCAATGTCGCCGGCGGTGGGCTCTGCGATCTTGAGCGGTCAGGTCTCGGTCGCCGACGGCCTCGATGCGCCGGCGTCCGCCGCGCTCTACCTGACGGCGCGCCCAAACGTCGGCGACGATGTGCCACGCGCGGTCCTCTCTGGCACGCGTGGCAAGCCGCCGCCGATCGCCGCCGTACGCCTCGCTCCGCCACTCGAGTTCCCGCTCACCTTCGAGCTCAACTCGGCCAACCTCACCCCCGAGGGCGCGGCCGAGCCCGCGCGGTGGTGGGCACAGAGGCAGCTGGTCCTCTCCGCGCGGCTGGACGCAGACGGGCA
Organism: Diacronema lutheri; assembly: GCA_019448385.1. Taxonomy (NCBI): domain Eukaryota; phylum Haptophyta; class Pavlovophyceae; order Pavlovales; family Pavlovaceae; genus Diacronema; species Diacronema lutheri. The sequence goes on along the minus strand of JAGTXO010000016.1, from coordinate 411,152 downwards.
GGCCGCGACACGCGATTCGAGCGACCTGGTTGGCCGCGCGTTGTGCGCGCCGCTGCCTCCCGAGCAAGGTGAGCTCGCTGGCATGGAGAGCAGGGCGCGCTGCAACGTCCAACTGGTCGGCCGCGGGTTTGGCGGCAAGCTCCTCACCAAGAATTTTGCAATGACGACGCGGAACTGACGCCCGCACGGGCGGGCCGACGGTGCCGACGACGTGCGAGACAAAATTGTGGCCGAAACTAGCTTCGGCGCAAGCTAGTTAGATGGTGGCGCCTGGTCAGTCGTCGTCCGATTCGTTGAGGACGCGCTGAGCCGCGGCCTCGTCGGCTGCAAGCAGCCCGTACCCGCCAAAGAAGCGCTCGAGGTAGGCGGGAATCGGCCGCCCCTCCTCGCGCAGCCTCGCGCACGCCTCCGCGTGCCATGCCTCCTCCGCCTCATCTGCGGCGGTGAGGCTGGCGTACCACGGAGGCACGTCGCTGGGCGCGTCGACAAGTTGCAGATCGAACACCTCGATCGCCTGCTCCGTCATGTACCGCGCTGCGGGCGCGGCAAACGAGCGGTACTCGTCGAGCGCGGAGCTGATCGACCAACGCTGCAGCCGGCGCAAGCAGCCGACGATCAGGCCGACGCCATGGTTGCCCGATGAGCTCATAAGGAGGAGTGGGTAGTTGCGGCCGTCAAGCGCGATCTCGAGCGCCTGCTTGATCAGCTCCTCGCTCGCCACGCCGCTCGCAATCCCACCCGACGACTGCTCGCCCAGTTGGCGGAGCGTGATGCGCTGCTCGGCAAAGAAGGCCAGCGCCGAGCGGACGAGCCGCTCCTGCGTCAAATTGACGGCCGTGCGCAGTCCGAGCGTGCGCAGGAAGCGGAAGTTCACCTCCATCGGGTAGTTGGACCGGAACAGCCCGGTCTCGATCACGCCGAACCGCTCCGGCGGGACGAGGTCGCCCATCGTGCTGCACGATGGCCGGTTCGGATTGCCGTTGAACCCCTCGTCAGCGTGCGCGCGGTGGAGAGCTTCATGGCGATCGATGGCAAGGAGGAGGCGTCCGCGGTATGGCAGGACCGCGAGATCCGGTTTGACGTGCACCCGTCGCACCTCGATATGCGCAGCGGTGCGCGCCTCGCGCCCGCCACGCGCGTGCGCGGCCGGTCGGCCGCGCGGCGCTGCGCGCCGCACGCGCTGAGCGCGACCATCCGCGCGCCATTTCGCGTGCGCAGGCGAGTTGGAGATTGACTCGATCAACGCGGTGGAGGACACCAAGGGCAACAACGGCGAGAAAGGCTCGCTCTCGATCACCAACCTCCGCCTCATCTGGCGCGCGCAACGGTCAACGCGTACCAACCTGTCAATCGGGTGCGCCGTCGCCGTGCGCTCGCCTCCGCCGCGCTCGAGCTGCCGCGCAGAGCGCGCCGCGCAGAGCGTGCGCATCCCGCCACTCGATTCGCGCCGCGCTCGACCAACGCTACGCCGCCCGCAAAGAAAAAGCCAACCGCGCCGACCGTCGCCGCCCGCGCCGTCCGCCGCCCGCCGCGCCGTCCGCCGCCGCCTGCGCCGACCGCGCCGCGCAGGTACAACTGCGTGCTCTCAATCAACGTGAAGACGGCCTCGTCGCGCCTGCGCGGCAACACGCAGGCGCTCTACGTGATGACCAAATTCTCGGAGACCAAGTTTGAATTCATCTTCACGAACCTCGTCCGCGGCAGCCCTCGCCTGTTCACAACCGTGCAGGTCCGCCCCCCCCCCCCCCCCCCCCCCCCGGCCCACCCGCCTACCCGCCCGCCTGCCTGCCTGCCTGCCCCCCCCTCCCCCCCCCGCCCTTCCACTCACCCGCCCGCCCGTTCGGTGCATCCCGCGAGCGGAAGGGCGGGTGGGCGGTCGGGCGCCCTTCCGCTGAGTGGCCCGCCCGTTCGGTGCACCACCGGTCGCAACACCGGTATTGCGACCGGATGCGCCGTTACGCCCCGTGCCGGAGGCAGCGCGTCCTCCCCTCAGCACCCGCGCGCAGATCTGCTCGTTGAGCGACCTTGTGAGCCTCCGTCGCCCCCCCCCCCCCCCCCCCCTGCCAGGCCGTGTTCCGAGCGTACGACACGTCCAAGCTGTACCGCGACTTGAAGCTGCGCGCGGCGATCGTCAAGGACAAGACGCTCATGCTCCTGCCCAAAGAGCAGGCGCGGCGCTGCCTGCCGCTGCTTGCGTTGCCAGCCCGCCCGCCCGCTGCCTGCCCGCTGTGGCAGGGGAGCCCGGACCGGAGGGGCTCGCACCCGGACCGGAGGGGCTCGCACCCGGATTGGAGGGGCTCGCACCCGGACCGGAGGGGCTCGCTCTGCGCCCCTACGCCGCACGCCGCATGCCGCGCCGCTCCGAGCGCCCCCCCCCCCCCTCCCCCCCCCCCCCCCCCCCGGCGATGCCCCTCGTCGCAGGTCTACAACAAGATCTCTGGCATCTGGAACCTCTCGTCCGACCAGGGCAACCTCGGCACCTTCTACGCGACCAACGTGCGCATCGTGTGGCACGCCAACCTGGCGGAGAACTTCAACGTCTCGATGCCCTACCTCCAGATCAAGATGGTGCGCGCCACACCCTGAGTCTCCTCTCGCCCTATGCCCCTGCATGCGTCTTCCCTTTACCCCCCCCCCCCCCCCCCCCCCCCCCTGGCTACCTTCCCCTTCCTGAGTCTCCTCTCGCCCTATCCCCCTGCATGCGTCTTCCCTCCCCCCCCCCCCCCCCCCCCCCCCCCCCCCCCCCCCGTCATCCCCCCTTTCCCTCCCTCCCGCTCTCCTCCCATCCCCTCGCCCGCAGATCCGCATCCGTGACTCCAAATTTGGGCCGGCGCTTGTGGTCGAGACCTCGCGCGAATCCGGCGGTTACATCCTCGGCTTCCGGATCGATCCGGCGGAGCGGCTGAACGACGTGTACAAGGAATTGCTCTCGCTGCACAAGGTGCGTGAGAGCTGCACAGTGTGGCTGTGGCTTTGTTCTGAGGGTGGGGGTCTGAGTGGGATGGGGTGGAATGGGAATAAGGGGGGCGATGAGGGAGAGGGAAGGGGGGGGGGAGAGAGGGGGGGGGGGGGGGGGGGGCGGAGAGAGGGAAGGGGGGGGGGGGGGGGGGGGGCGGGGGGGGGGGGGGCGTTAGCAGCGCAGTATACGCTTTGGAGAGCTGCGTGCACGCTCGTACGCACCTCGCCCACGCCACCATCCGCCTGCCTCCCCGTTCCAAAGGTCTATTCGGTTACGCCCATCTTTGGAGTCGACTTCACCGTCGAGGACAGGCCCGAGCCGCTCGCCGCCGTACGCGCCACGCTGCGCGCACGGCGCCCAGCGCTCGCCGCTCTGGCGGCCAGCTGACGGTGCAGGCGTGGATGCATACGCCCTCGCGCGCGCCCGACGGCGGACGCGTCCCCTGTCGCCTTGCGCGCCCAGGTGACGGTTGGGAAGAGCGCCGATGACGTCGAGATTGTGAGCGGCCTCGAGGAGGATGAGGCGACCGACACGCTGTCCGCGTACTACGCCGACTCGAACAAGACGTCGGACCGCGAGCCCGTATACAACAGCGACCTCGGTCTGGCAGTTGAGAAGCTTCGCGATGGCGTGACGCCAAAGATGCTTTGGTCAGTGATCTGAGCTCAGATCTGAAGACTCCCGCACGTTCCAATCTACACGAACAGCGCGGTCGCACCAGCCGCTCGCTTTTATGTTGGCGGCAGCTGTGCGTCCCCCCTTGGGCTTCCATGGCTCACTTGCCGAACGTGGTGAAGATGCCTTCCTCCTCAGCGCTCAGTCGCTTGCCGAGCGTGCAGACCTCCTCGGCCCGCACCCAGTCGGTGAACTTGCCGACGCTCACGGCCTCCATCGAGAAGCTGCTGCGCATATGGACGGCCTTGTCCCACTTGAACCCGCTGAAGAAGGCGTGGCTTTTGATGTCCGCCGTCCCATCTTTCAGGTTGCCAAAGCGGCGCGTGATGTCGCGCTGCAGCAGGCTGCCGATCAAGCTCATCTGCGCGCACGAAGGCATGACGACACGCGACCATGTGACGAAACGCATGCAGCCACGCGAGGGCACATCGGCCGAGCGCCAGAGGGTGTCGCGCGAGCGCAGCGGGCGCGCGCGAAGGGCCGAGCGCGCGGATCAGCGCGCGGCATGCGCGGCACGCCGCCACGCGCGCGCCCGCGCGTTGCGGCGCGCGCGCGAGGTCGTGACGAAACGCACGCGGCCATGCCGCCCACGTCTGGTGCTGGCGATCGGATCAGCTGCGCCTTGGCCTCAACAGCCAGCGTACGCTCCGCGCGCGGCGCGTACCCCGTTTGCGTCCATCCTCTTCGGGTAGGTGACCTTGCCCGTGAGGATCTTCTTGTATGTCGCCATGTGATCCTCCGCCTCGAACGGCGAGCGGCTGCGCGGCGCGGCGCGGCGCGGCGCGGCGCGGCGCGGCCGTTGGTGAGCGCGCGTGAGGCGCGGGCGCGATGGCGCAGCGCGCCGTACTGCGCCGCGTGGCGTGCGCGGCGACCACGATGCGGGCAGCAGGCGTCGCCTCCGCGCTGCGCGCGCGAGCAACACCACGCTCACGCCATGCGCGGGTACGCCAGCGTGGCGGTAGGCTGGGTGGCGGCCCGCCGCCCGCCGTGGGTCGCGGCGCGGCTACGCACCCGGACAAAAACTCGTAGAGCAGGACTCCGAGCGCCCAATAGTCTGCGGCTTTGTTGTGCCCCTTCTCGAGCACAATCTCAGGCGCGAGGTACTCGGGCGTGCCGCAGAGCGTCCAAGTGCGGTAGAGCACCTTCTTGGCGAAGCCAAAATCGGTCAGCTTGATCGCGCCATCGTGCGTGATGAGAAGGTTCTCAAGCTTGAGGTCGCGATGGACGAAGGATTTGTCGTGCATGTGCTCGAGCGCGAGGAGGACCTGCGCGATGTAGCTGCGGTGGGCGGAGGCGGAGGGCGCGTGGGGTGGGGGATAAGCGGGGGTAGGGGGGGGGGGGGGCGGGCGGTCGTGAGGCGGACGCTCGAAGCGAGCCGCTGGCCCACAAAAATGAAGGGAGGGGTGGGAAGGGGGAGGGGGGCAAGGTCGCGCCTAGGCTCGTTGCGCAGTGTGCATGGCGGCGCGGCGCACATGCGCGCGTCGTCAAGCGGGAACTGCCGCGCCGTCTGCAGCTTGTCGTACAGGTCGCCTCCTGGCGCGAACTCGAGAACCTTGCGCAGCAAAGCGAAAGGGCTCGCACGGGAGGATGGTGAGGGTGATAGCCGCACAGGCGTCAATGCGCGACATCGCCCCGCACAGGGTTTGGAACGGGGAAGGGGGAGGGGGCGGGGGGAGGGGGGGGCAGGCGCAGGCGCAGATGCGCTCACGAGGTAGAGGTGGGAGATCGTTTGAAAAGCGGCCACCTTGTTGGCAATGCACGGGTGGTCGAGCTCGTCAAGCACCTCGCTCTCCTGCAAGATATGCTCCACCTGCCCCGACGCGAGGATTTCCGCCTTGGCCATCTCCTTGATCGCGTAGAGCTCGCCGCTCGCCTTGACGTGCGCGCGTCGCACCTGCATGCATGCATGCATGCATGCATCCGTGCATGCATGTGTGCATGCGGGTGTGTGTGCGCGCCGGGAAGGGCAGGCGAGGCGGCAGGGTCAGCGCGCGTCGTACACGGCCCCGATATGCGCATCATGCACAAAAATGGCAGACGCGATCCTCCACTTTGCGCGCATGCACACATTGCTCTGATCCACTGACCTCTGCACTTACACCCCCCCCCCACCCCCCTCCCACGAGCGTCCCGCACGCGTCCCGACGCAACGTACGGCGCGCCGCGCGCTGCACGCCGCGGCGCGCACCTTGCCAAACGCACCCTCGCCAAGCACTTTGCGCGACAGGTTGAAGTCTGCAAGCGTCATCGTCACCTTCTTCCGCTTGACCGTGGACGGCGCGCCGTCGCCGTCGGCGCGCGCGACGAGCCCGTCGGCTGCGCCGGCGCGCAGGTCGTCGGCGACCTCCTGCCCCCCGGCATTGTACTTTCGCATCTTCAGCAGCGAGTCGACGGGCCCGAGCAGCCGCTGGAACGCGCCCCGGTCCATCCGGACGAGCTTGCACGCCGTGTGCGCGGTGACCGTCGCGATCGTCGGCGCGCCCGTTCGTAGCGAGGCCTCGCCAAAATAGTCGCCCGGCCCTCGCGTGGCGAGGTGTCCGCTCTCGCGGTTGGAGACAATCACCTCGCCTGCCTCGATGACGAAGAAGTGAGTTCCTTCCGCGCCCTGCGAGATGACGACCTCGCCGCGCGCGACGGAGAGCCCCTCGAGCGCGTCCACCATCTTGTTGCGCTGCGCCTTTGAGAGCGGCTGGAGCAGAGGCACCTGCGCACAACAGGGCAGCGCACGGCAGCGCCAGCCCGCACGCCGCACGCTCGAGCATCAGCGCGCGCACGCGCCGTCGCGGCGCGCGCGCGACGCGGCTGCGCGTGAGGCGCGGTGCCGCGCGCCTTCTCCAAGAACTGCTCGTAGAGGCGCGCCTTGCGCGCGTTCTCCTTGAGGAGGATGCGCCGAAAGGAGGTGCGGTCGAGCGACCAGAGCACGCAGTCCGTGCGCGCCGAGATCGTTGCGGTACGCGGGCAGTTGTACATGAGCGCGAGCTCGCCAAACGAATCGCCCGGGCGGAAGGATTTGACGAGCCCGCCGTTCGCCAGGACGGCGGAGGAGAAGGCATCGCACTCGCCCTGATCGACAACGTAGAAGTGGTTGCCTTTCTCGCCCTCCCGGATCACCACCGTGCCCGCCGGCACCGCGTGCTCCGTCATCACGTCGACGAGCAGGTCGAACTGCTCGGGCTCAAGGCGGTTGAAGAGGATGTGCGCCTTGACCGCCCGCTTGATCCGCGCGCGCGTCTCCTCGGGCTTGCGCTGCGCGGGCACGACGGGTCCGTCATCCGCGCCGCCGACCACGCCGGTGGTCGGCTCGGCCGCCTGGCCCATCCGTCGCGCGCGCGGCTTCCGGTTCGCGCCGCCGTCGTCGTCGTCGTCGTCGTTCGCGGTGACCGCGCTCGTGCCCGTCAGCGTGCGCGCGTGTCCGTCGGACACGAAGCCGGTGAGCGGCACGTGCGCCATGAAATGCTCGCGCGTCATGCACACGATCTGGCACGCCCCCTTGGCTGTGAATGTCGAGACCGTCCGCTGCGCTGTGAAGAGCTCAACCTCGCCAAAGTAGTCGCCTGTCCGATAGACGGCCTCGGGATGGTCCGATACGATCTCGCCTTCGGTGACGATCCAGAAGCGATCGTTGGCGACGTCGCGGCGGAGGACGGTCTCGCCGTCGGCGAAGGTGCGCGGGATCAGCACGTCCGCAATCAGCTGCTTGTCGTAGTTGGTGCAGTTGCCTGCGCGGAGCGCGCGGCCGAGCGCGGAGCGCGGGCGCGAGGCGCTCGCGCGGCGCCGTGCGCGTCACGCGCGACGGGCGCGCGGCGCTCGCCCGGCGAGCGCCGCGCGAGATCGCAAAGCGGCGATCGAGCGGCCCGCACGGGGCGCGGCGCGGCGCGGCGCCGGCACGGCTCGCGCCGCGCTCGCGCGGGCGCGCGCACCAAGGACGTCGACCGAGTTTAAAATCGGCGCGTACTTCTTGCGCTTGGCGGCGCAGGCGTTGCCGAGCACATCGAGGAATGTACGTCGGTTGACGATAAGGACGGTGACGGTTGCGCTCACAGCCTGTGCGCGCGCGCGCGGCGAGCGGGCGGGCGCGCGCGCGCGCGCGTGGGCGTGCGCGCGCGCCGCGCGGCGCGGCGGGTGCCGTGGCGAAGACGAACGCGGACGATGGCGATGGCGACGGCGACGGCGCCGAAGGGCGCGGCGCACGTATGGCCGCCGCCGCGCGCGCGGGAGGGCGGCGATCGCGTTGGGTGGACGCGGCGCGCGCCACCACACGCGCTCGCGCCAAGCGCCAACAGGAGCTGGCGCATGCCGACGGGCGCCATGCGCACACACGCGAGCCACCCATAGCTGCGGTGCGCCGCACACCCACGGCGCGTGGCTCGCTCCGGCGCGCGCGCTGCACGAGACGGACGCGACGTGCGCGCGGCGTGCCCGTGCGCGAGCCTCGCGCCCACCGTGACCGTCGCGGAGCGCGGCGCGTTCTCTAGAATGGCGAGCTCGCCGCAGCTCGAGCCCGCGGCGAGCCGGCGCACGACGCTCGCCTTGCCATCCTTGCCCTCGACGACGACCTCGCACTGCCCATCCTTGAGCAGGTAGAAGTTGTTGCCGCGATCGCCTGCGCGACACGCACGCACGGGCACGCGCCGCGCGCCGGCAAACACGCGCCTCACCCGCGTGACCCTTTGCGCGCGGCAACGCCGAGCGCGGCCCGCGCGCGCGTGGCGCTCGCGTCCGCGCGCGCGTTGCGGCTTGGGCAAAGCGCACTCACCTTGCCGCATGATGATCTCGCCACGCTTCACCTGCACCTCCGCCATCCCGTCGACGAATGAGCGGCGGACGCTCTCCAAAGGGATGTACGCCGTGACGAGTGCGTTCGGCGGCATCGCATCGTACGAGCCGGTCGCCACCCCTAAGGCGGCTGCGGGCGGGGAGGGGCGCAATCGCGGGAGCGAGGTTCGCGTGCTGAGCGCGTGAGCCGTCGAATGGGCAACCGCGGCTCGGCTACGCGTGGCGAGAGCTCACGTCTCGCGCTCATCCGGGGGAGACACCCTCCCTCGGGGAGACAACCCGGGGGCAGTTTCGTGGTTATATTCGAGCATACGATGAAAAGACTGTGACCAAAGGAGGAAAACAGAAGTGGGTGTGCCTTAAAGCGCCGCCACGCCGCTCATCACGTGATGAGCAGGACTGTGCTGGTCATCATCCAGCAGGACTGTGCTGGTCATCACTCATCATCCAGCTCGCCGCAGGACAGGCGCCGCCGCACCGCCACGCGGCTCACGGCGTCCAGGCGGATGTGGACGCCTGCGGCGGTGTGCACGGCGTCTGCTTCCGGCGCGGCGACGGCGGCGGCGGCCGGCGGGGGCCGGCGAGGGGTGGCTAGGCGTGTGTGCGTGTCCGCCCATGCCACGTCCAGCCGCGTCCTTGCCGTCCCGGCCGTCCCCGCTGCCGGCGTGCACGGGGTCGACGCCCTGACTTCGGCCCGACGTTGCGTGCGCCCTTTTCGCTCGCTCCGTTCGTCACGCCTCGGCCCCGTGCACGCCCCTCCTGCTGACCCGCCTGTAAGCGCCTCAAAAAAAGACGGTCGGTGGGAGTGTTCGGGCGACGAGCAAGGCGGCGGCTCGCTGGTGACGGGCGGCGGCGCGCTCGTTGGCGGCGTTGGGCTGCACGGCCGCGTGGAGGGCGGCGGCTCGCCGGGCGGCTCACTTTTCGGCGGCGGGGCCTCAGACTTTCATGACAGACTGAAAGGGCGAGCGCTGCGCCCAAGGGTACGAGATTGGAGCGTGGGCTCACCGTGCGCCAGCACGCCATCGCAGCTGCCCGCGAGCGCCCACTGCCCACTGTGCGCGGAGCGCCGGCGCATGTGCGCGCGCGCGCGTGCACATGCAAGCGGCCGCCCCTCGCCGGCCGCCGACCATGCCCCATGCTTGACGGTCCCAAATTCCCAATCCCACAAGCCACAGGCGCTCACGCCGCGTGCGCCATCAGCGCGCGCGCCGACCGCGCGACGCCGCGCGCCGCGGCCGCGAGCGACGCGCACAGCGCCCGCAGCCCATGCCCGTGGCTGCTGGGCTCGACCACGCCGCCGCGCAGCCGCACGAGCAGCGGGAGCGCGCTGCCGAGCAAGCCGTGCTGCGCGCTCGCCACAAGCGCGCCTGCGCCCGCCGCGTCGCTCGCCGGCACGCGCGAGAGCTCAAGGAACGCCGCATCGTGCGCCGCGAGCCATTTGACCACGTAGCGATCGCGGAAGACGCCCGCGTCCTTGCGCGCCCACACGTCGCGTACGCGCACCGCACAGCTGGCGCCGTCCGCGGCGCGCGCGCCGGCGCCGTCCTCCGCGCCACCGCCCTCCGCGCCACCGCCCTCCGCGCCGCGCGCGCGAGGCGCGCAGCCGAGCCGCGGCACATCGGCAAAGCGCAGTTCAATGGAGGCGGGCGCGCTCGCGTGGTTGACGAGCAGCACGGCGACGCGCGAGCCGTCGAGCGCAAGCGGCTTGTGCCAGCCCTCCCATGCGGGCACGCGCACCGCCGTCGCAAACTTGTCCGTCAAGACGAGCGTCTCGTCAGCGCGCGCGAACGGGAGTCCGGAGGCGCCCGGTCCGCCCGCCCACGCCTGGTTGATCGCGATCGCCTCTTTGTTCGAGATGAGCGGCCAGAGCGCGTCGGCGATGGTCGCGTTGCGCAAGTCGTGCGAGAGCACGAGCGGCGACGACGAGACGCACCACGCGCCAAAGTGCGCGCGTGACTCGGCGGCTGAGAGCGCGCCGGACGCACCGTCCGGACAGCCGAGCTCGAGCATGTCCGGGTACGCCCAGCAGCCGGGCGACGAGAGTCCGGCGCGCGCGAGCGGCACGACGGTGTGCAAGTTGGCGATGACCGATGCGTACGACGGGCGGATGTCCGTGCTCGTCCGATAAAAATGGAACGGACACCTTATGGCGCGCGGGTGGCGCGCAGGCGGCGGGCGGGCGGCGGGCGGGCGGCGGGCGGGCGGCGAACGGGCGGCGGGCGGGCGGCGGGCGGGCGGCGGGCGGGCGGCGGGCGGGCGGCCGGCGGGCGGCCGGCGGGCGGCCGGCGGGCGGCCGGCGCGAACAGGTCACGCGCGGTGATTGCGCGCTGCGTGCGCTCGCACCAGCGCAGGCGACCGCCGCGCGCCGCGCGCGCGCGGCTCACCAGCTCGAGTTTGGGAGCGTGCGGCCCCAATGGCAGTTTTCGATCACGACGCCGCGCCCGCTGCCTGCGATCAGCTTGGCGTACGCGCCCACGTCAAACTCGGCGGAGCAGCCGTCGAGCTTGACTGCATCGAATCCAAACTCAGACAGTGCGACAATGTCACCCAGGTAGCATTCGGGGCCTGAACAATGGTCAGCGCAGATGCAGTTGTTCAAGTACCTATAGCGCGCAGCGGACGCGCGTGCTCGTTTGCGCACGTCGGACGCGCGCGCTCGTTTGCGCACGTGAGCACAGCTGCCAGAGGACGTCCGTGGCGTCGGCTCGAATGCACGCGTGCGAGCGCCCTGCGCGCACCAGCCGGCTGTAAGGCCGAGCGCGTGCGCGCGCGCCGTCATCGCCTCAAAGTCCGGGAAGCGCGAGCGGTTGACGACGGGCGCGCCGCTGGGCTGGTGGAACGTGAAGTGGCTCGGGCCTGCGCCAGTGGAGGGAAGCGCGCACAGTCGAGACGGAGCGCGGACGCGTGCGCGCGATAACGGCGGTTGGCGCCCCGCGGCCGCGCGTCGCCGACGCGGGAATGGGAAGGAGGGGGGGGGGGGGGGGGGAAGGGCAAGATGGGGAAGGGGATCATAGGCGCGGCGCGCGCGCACCATAGTCTCCGCATAGCTGCCAGCCGTCGTCAAGCCCGACATCGCAGTAGCCGAGGTCGCAGAGCGACGTGGGCACGCCGTCGACGCGCCGGTCTCGCGCGGCGACAAGCACCATCGTCTCCTCCATGAGCTGCTGGTCAACGTTGGCGCCAAACGTGTTCCACGACCGCCAGCCCATTGGTGGCGTGCGCGCAAGCCCGTCGTTCAACGCGCGCGCCGCGCGCGAGAGGAGCGCGAGCAGCCACGCCGCGCGCATGTCGGCGGCCGGCGGGTCGCCGCGCGAACACGTCCACCCCCAGACGCCACAAACCTCAAAAGGCAAAAACTAAAAGCTTTGGGGCGAGTCACAGCACATATGGCAGACAGCACGCGCACGCACCGAACGGCGCGCCCGGCGACAGCCGACAGCGCGGTGTGCTCCACCGTGCCCGGTGCGCGCGCGCGTGCGGTCAGACGGTTACTGCGCGCGTTCCGCGGGCCGGTGGTCGCGCTCCGCGTCCGTCAACCTTCTCTGCCGGCGGAGCTCGCCATTGCGCATCAGCCAATTCTCAATCTGCATGCGCACGTGCAGCTGACGGCAGCGCAGCGTCACGTTGAGCAGCGTCGTATTGCGCTCGAGCTGCTCGGCGAACAGCCGCTCGGCGGCCGACGAGATCGCCAGCCGTTGCTCGTAAATTTTGAGCTCGCGCAACGTGCGGTTGTGCGGGAGCATGTGCGCGAGCGCGATGATGCCGTTGGTGCCGATGCGGTTGTTCTCCACATTGAGCGCGGTCAGCGTTAAGTTGGCCCCCGGCCCGGCCGTGAGCAGCTGCGCGAGCACGGTGGCCGCTGCGCAATCGAGGCCCGCATTGGCGAGCTCGAGCGTGCGGATGGTCGTGTTGGTGGCGAAGGCGCGGAGCAGGCTGCAGCGCTCCTCCGAGGCCATGCCGTTGATCTCGGTGTGACTGTTGGCGATGTAGGACGGCTCGTCCACCAGGTCGTGCGCGATGCGCTCGCTCTCGGCGTCAAGGTCGATCCGGGTTGCACGCACGCGCTGCAGCACGCTGTCGACAATCTCGCCGCCCTCGCGAATGCGCGGCGTGCGCACGAGCAGCGTGGGCGCCGCAAGCAGCGGCGGCCGCGCAGCCTCGTCCCTCATGTGCTCAAAGAGTGACACATGCTCCCGAACCGACGGCTGCGCAGCCTCGTTGCTCATAATAATTATCCCCTTGGCAGCAAAGCGTCGTGAGTGCTTGCCAATCGAAATATTGAGATGGAATAGAAAGGGAGACCAATAATATGCCGCCCTCCCCGCCGGCGCTTGCCACGCTGGCGGCGGGTGGCGGTGCGCTTCGCGGCGGTGGCAGGGGGCTGCGACGCGGCGGGGAGGGCGGCGGCTCGCTGGCGGCGGGCGTCGCGCTCTGCAGCGGCGGCGGGCGGCTTGGCGACGTGGCAGGCGGCGGCTCGGGGGTGGCGGTCGTCGTCGACGATCTTCGGGCCTCGGCGTGCGCGTGCGGGTCGGCCGGTGGTGTGGTTGACGGCGGCCACCGGTGCGGCGGCGCGCGGGCGGCGGCGCGCGGTGGCTAGGCGCGTGTGGGCCTTTGGGCCTGCTTCGCCTGGCGCCTCGCTGCGCACTTCCTGACCCCGCACTTCCTGACCCGTCGGAAGCGTCGTTAGTATATATTTTGGAACGTGCAGTATAGTATATTAAATACTAAAAGCGCTATTATATTGAAACGTGTCCGCCCATGCCGCGTCCAGCCGCGTCCTTGCCGTCCCGGCCGTCCCCGCTGCCGGCGTGCACAGGGTCGACGCCCTGATTTCGGCCCGTTGTTGCGTGCTCTCTTTCGCTCGATCCGTTTGTCCAGCCTTGGCCCCGTGCACGCCCCCCCCCCCCCCCCCCCCCCCTTCTGACCCGCCTGTAAGCGTCGTTAGTACTTTGGAACGTGCAGTCTGAGATCGTGAGGACGGCATGGTATCACGTGTCGCGCCATCGCCTGAAAGCCGCACGAGAGCCGAAACCCCCTTACGCCGCCACCGCACCACCAAAACAGCGCCCGCCGGCCCCCTGCGCCATGAGCGCCACCTCAAGCGAGCGCATGGAGAAGACACTGCGCGCGGGCGCGCGACTGGACGCGCGCTGCGCGGCGAGCGGAGCGATGAATCGCAGGCGCGCGAGGATGAGCTGCGCATGGCCTCGCGCGGCCATCGTGCCAACGTGCGAGATGAGCACCCGCCGCGCGGCCGCCGCGGCGGCCGCCGCGCTCAGGCCCAAATGCGAGTGCACTTTGCGCCCCGCCGCTGTCGCGCGCGCGGCTACACGATTGGCTTCATCGACGAGAGCTACGGCAAGAGCTGCTGCGACTCCTCCACGGAGACGCGTAGGCAGGTGCGCGCGCGCAAGCAAGACTCGTCATGCCCGATGACCAACTGCGTCGTCAAGACGCTCGTGCGCCGCGCGTGATGCCGGACCATCTTTGATCGCGACTTCAACGCCGCGCGCAACATCTACAAGAATGCCCTCGAGCTACGCGGGCCGTGAGCCCCGAGATTGCTGCGGGTCGCGCGCGCGCGCATCGCGCGCTCGTCCGGCTGCGCAGTCCCTCGCCGTTCGCTCGCGCCCGTGCTGAGACGCGCGGCCGCGAGCGGGTGAGCTCCGATCCGCCGACGCATAGGCCGCCAGCGTCGTGCAAACGGGCTCACGTCTGCCGCAGCTGCCAACTTCACCGGCTGTGGGCCCCCGGCCCCCGCCGTGCGGCCGGGTTGTTCTGCCCTCTGGGCGGGGGGGGGGGGGGCGAGGTGCTGGGCCCCCGCGCACAGGCGCCCTAGATATCGATCTCGTCCGGCTCAAGATGCTGCGCGCGGTTTTCGATGAACGCCTTTCGCGGCGCCACGTTCTCACCCATCAGCGTCGTGAAGACCGTGTCGGCACGCGCCGCGTCGAGCACGGAGATCTGCTTGAGCATCCGCCGCTTTGGGTCCATGGTCGTGCGCCACAGCTCCTCGGGCATCATCTCGCCTGGCGCGAGACGGCGCGCGCACGGTGGCGCGGGCGCGGGCCAGACCGTGGAGCGGGCGGGCGCGCGCGCATGCCGCGCGGGAAGTATTTGGCGACGGCCACCACCACTCGTAGAGCCGGTGTAGACCGCTCGTGCGAAAATAGGGCACGCGAGCAGGCGCAGGGCGCGCATGCAAGGTGAAGCACTCATCGCCCCCCCCCCCCCCCCCCCCCTCCCCCAACCGCCCTAGCCGCCCATCCTCATGCTCAAGCCGCGAAAGCACTCATCGCACCCCCCCCCCCCCCCCCCCCCCCCCCCGCGCGCATGCAAAGTGGTTGTCTCGCACCTAGGCCCTTGAAGCGTTGAATCGTCGCCTTAGGGCTCTGCCTGAGGAGCACGCTCGCCTCCTCGTCCGAGGTCGCGTAGACCGTGCGCTGTCCGACCGCCACCTGCGGCGGGTAGACAAGCGCGCGCTCGCACACGCGCGTGGGCGGCCGTGGCGCGGCGGCGGCGACGCGAATGGCGAGCTCGCGCGGGCGCGGCGGCGCGCGCGGCTGCGCAGCGCAGCGCGGCGTGCCTTGAAAAGGGGCGGGCAGGCAACGTACACGTATCCGCCATGGATCAGCTCAGGCGCATATCTGAGTGCGCGCGCGGCGCGCGGCGACGGTCGTGGCATGAGGGATGGGCGCAAGAGGCACGCGACGTGTGAGGGCCCGCGTTGGTGTGGGCATTTGCGGACGAGGCGTGGCAGGTGTGTGTGTGTGTGGACAAACGCCCGTAGACACCCGGCCCCCGTGGCCGCGCACGCCGCGCATGCGCGCGATCTGGCCCGCCGCTGCTCGTCGCGCGCATGACGCTTGAGCGGGGGAGAAGGGGGCAGATCGCGCGTGTCCGGACGCAGAGTCCGGACGGGCGTTTGTCCGGACGCTTGAGCGCTGCTTGCGCGGATTGCGCGGCCACGAGCGGCCGCAGAGTCCGGACGTCCCGCGGCTTGCGCAACCACGAGCGGCCGCAGAGTCCGGACGCCCCGCGGCTCGCGCGGCATGCGCGCCCACGCAAGCCGCACAGTCCGGATGTGCCATGCTTGCGTCCGGATCGCCATGCGCCGCCGCCGCGCGCCGCGCGCGCGCTTCCCCCGGCCGCCCGCGCGTGGGCACGCCGCAGAGGCGCAACCAAACGGCCAGCAGCACGCGCGCGCGCGGCGCGCGGCGGCGGCGGCGCATGGCGATCCGGACACAAGCATGGCACATCCGGACTGTGCGGCTTGCGTGGGCGCGCATGGCGATCCGGACGCAAGCATGGCACATCCGGACTGTGCGGCTTGCGCTGCGGTGGCGCATGGCGATCCGGACGCAAGCATGGCACATCCGGACTGTGCGGCGCGCGGCGGCGGCGGCGCATGGCGATCCGGACACCTGTAAAAGAAGGTGAGGAGGAGAGTCCGGATGTGCGCGCCGTCCACATCCGCGTCAGTCATCACGATCACGCGGTGGTAACGCAGCGTGCCGTCTGCGATGCCCTCGCCGCGCACGCCGAGGCCGAGCGACGTGACGAGCGCCTGCACCTCCGTGTTCTTGTACATGCGCTTCTCGTCCACCTGCGCCGGTTTTGAAAAAGGGAAGAGGGGGCAGGGAGGTGGGAAGGGGGCGGGAGGGGGCGGGCAGGGGGGGGGGGGGGGGGGAGGGGGGCGCCAAAGGGAGGGGACGACGAGAGGGGACGCCGGGTCGGCGCGTGGCCGGCGCCGAGCCAAGCGCAGGGTCGCGCGATCCGAGCACGCGCGCGCGCGCGCAACGGGCGGCGGCGGCGTCGCGCGGCGCCACGTGCTGCGCGCTCCTTTTCAATGTTGAGAATCTTGCCGCGCAGGGGCAACACGGCCTGCGTGCGCCTGTCGCGCCCCTGCTTCGCGCTGCCGCCCGCCGAGTCGCCCTCGACGAGGAAGATCTCGGAAACGCGCGGGTCGTCCGATTGGCAGTCCGACAGCTTTCCCGGGAGCACAGTCCGGTGCATTACGGACTTTGAGCGGAGGAGGTCGCGCGCGGCCTTTGCGGCCTCGGCGGCGCGCGCCGCCGCGATCGCCTTTGCAGCGACGGCGCTCAGCACCTGCGCGCGCACGGCGTGCGCGCGCGAGGCGTCGTGTGCGCGCAGGGCGAGGGCTCGGGTGGGCACAGCGCAGGGCGGCCAATTCTCCCCCCCCCCCCCCCCCCCTTGCGCGGGTGGGCACAGCGCAGGGCGGCCAATTCTGCCCACCTCCCCCCCCCCCCCCCCGCGGCCCTGCGCGCGGCCCGGCGCCGCGCCTCTCCGCTGCGCGGCAGCCGCGCGGCGCGGCGCGGCACGGCGCAACGCGCTTGCCTTTGGGTTGAAATCAAAATAGGTGGCAAGCTGCTCGCACACGAGAGAGTCGACCGCACTGCGCACCTGTGGACCGTGTGTGCGCGCGAGGGCGGACGCGCGCGCGCGCAGGCGCGGTGCTTCGTCACGGCGCGCAGGGGCGTGTTGGCGGGCGGGGGCGCACGTGGGCGGGGGCGACATGGGCGGGGGCGACATGGGCGACGAGGGCGGAACGGGGCGGAATATAATGCGGGAAGGGGGGGGGGGGGGGTGGGAAGGAGGGGGGGCGGGCGGGCGGGCGGGAGGGGGGGGGGGGGGGGGATGGGCACAGCGCAGGGGCAAGGGGTCGAAATGCGAGGGGTAACTGCGGAGCGACCAGCGCGTGCCTCGCTCGAGCCCAGCTTTGACTTTGTCTGCCCCTCAAACTCGGGGTTGGTCAGCTTGACTGATATGACTGCAGTCAGGCCCTCTCGGATGAACCTGACTCACGCAGACAAGGAGAGCGAGAGAGGGAGGGAGGAGAGAGGGGGAGGGAGGGGGGGAAAGGGGGGGGGGGGGGGGGGGTTAGAAACACGCGCAGCGCACTGAGCGGGCGCGCCGCAACCGCAGGCACCGCAGGCACCACGCATTCGAAGGCAAGGGAAGGGAAGGAAAAGAGGAAAGGGGAAGGGAGGGATTTCCGTTCAAAACGGGGCAATGGCGGGAGAGGGCGGGAGAGGGCAAACGGGGCAATGGCGGGAGAGGGCGGGAGAGGGCGCATTCGAAAGCAAGGGAATGGAAGGAAAAGAGCAAAGGGCGGCAGCCAAGGGCGGCAGCCAAGGGCGCGCACTCTCCAGAGAGGCTGCCGCCAACGTCTTTCGCGCCCTTGATCTTAGGCGCAGCCGAACCCGAGCCCGCGCCCGCGCCAGTCGCCGCTGCGGCTGGGCCGCCGCCGGCAGCCGCGCGCTTGAGCGCGGCGTTCACCACGCGCGTGAGGGCGACCTGCGTGGGCGGGTGTGGTACGCGGGGACGGAAGGGCACCGGACATCAGCGTGGGCACAGTCCGGAGCAGTCCGGGGGAAAGGGGGAGCACAGTCCGGAGCAGTCCGGCAGTCCAGACCGGCCCGACCCCGGCCTGCGCTGCGCAGTGGGACGGGGCGTGCGCGGAGCCCCACCGTTCCCGCGCGGACGGAGGCGGACGTGTGTTTAAAAAAGGGGGCGCGCGCCAGTGCGAGCGCGCGAGCGGCGCGCAGCAGCGCGCGGCGGAAGGGGGGCGCCGCCATGGGACGACGGTGCGAGCAGGGCAGGCAGCAGATGGCGACACCCCCCCCCCCCCTTTCTCCCCCCCCTTTCTCCCTCCAGCGGAAGGGGGGGGTCGCCGCCATGGGACGACGGTGCGAGCAGGGCAGGCAGCAGAGGCCGACACCACCCCCCACCCCCCCCCCCCCCCCCCCCCCCCCCCATCCCCACCCTCTGCACCCCAAGGACGCACCTTGAGCCCGTCCACGTGCGACCCGCCCGCCGGCGTGTGTATGCCGTTCGCAAACCCGAGTAACCGTTCCGAATAGGACGTTGCCGCCCACTGCAGCGCGATCTCGATGCCCACGCCCCGCCGCTCGCCGCTGATCACGATCGGCGTCGCGCACAGCAGCGCCGCCGGCGCGCCGGCGCCGGCGCCGTTCGCGCCCGCGCGGCGTGGCTTGGCCGCAGCGGTGGTGGCGGCGCCCTGCGCGCCGCCACCGTCGAGCCCGCCGCCCTCCAGCGTCGCCGCCAGCGTCTTCCCGCCGCACAGGTCTGCCACCATCTCCTCGATCCCACCCGCGTGCTCAAAGCTCCACGCGCGCGCGCCGGCGGGCAGGAAGCCCGTCTCCGCGAACGCGGCGGCCATGCCGTCGTCCGCGCCGGCCGCCGGCGCACCGGCCGCCTCCGCCTCCGCCTCCGCCCCCGCCTCCGCCCCCGCCCCCGTTTCCGCAGCCGCGTCCGCGCCGCCGTCACCTCCGCCGCCGCCACCGTCACCGTCGTCCGCGCCGCCGTCGCCGACGTCGGCGTCGGCGCGCGCGCGCGCCGACGCGCGCGCGCGCGCAGCCGGCGGACGCAGGTCCACGAGCTCTATGACGAGGCCGGCATTGAGGTAGGCGAGCTGGTCGAAGCGCCGCGCGAGCGTCTCCGCGTCGTAGCTCACGCCGTGCTTGAAGATCGTGCCGTCGGCGAGGAAGCGGACGCGAGTGCCCGTCGCGCGCTCACGCCACCTGCCGAGCCGGCGCGGCGCGCCCGCGGCGGCGGCTGCGGCGATGACTTTGGGCGGCGGCGGCGGCGGCTCGGCGAGCACGAGCGGCGTGCGCTCGAGCGAGCCCGTCGGCACGCCGCGCGCGAAGCCCATCCGGTGCTCGTGCCCCTCGCGCCGCACCTCGACGACGCACCGTTCGGAAAGCGCGTTCACGACACTCACGCCGACGCCGTGCAGCCCGCCCGAGACTGAGTAACCGTTGTCGCCAAACTTGCCGCCGGCGTGGAGCACGGTCATCACCGTCTCGAGCGCCGAGCGGCCCGTCTTGGCGTGCGTGCCGCACGGGATCCCGCGCCCGTCGTCCTCGACGACGACCGAGCCGTCTGTCTCCAGCAAGACGCGGATGCGCGTGCAGTGGCCCGCGAGCGCCTCGTCGACTGAATTGTCGACGACCTCGTAGACGAGATGGTGCAGGCCCGCCGGGCCTGTTGAGCCGATATACATGCCCGGCCGCTTGCGCACCGGCTCGAGCCCCTCGAGCACGGTGATGTCGTCGGCCGAGTAGCCGCGCGACGCCGCAGCCGCGCCCGCCGCAGCGGCCGCGGTCGCGCCGCCCGGCGCGGTCGCGGTCGCGCCGACGCGCGAGCCGCGGCTAGCAAGCACGCCGCCCGGACGGCGCGCGCCCGCCATCGCCGCGCCGCCCGCGCGCTGCGCGAGCGCCGCGAGCACCGCGAGCACGAGCAGCGCGGTGCACCACCGGCCGGACCGCGTGGCCATCTTCGATGGGCGAAAAGTGCGCGAGAGAGTTGAAGCATGGCGGGCGTCGTCCTCATGTCGGTGTTGGGGACGACCGGAACCCCGTCGGCGGAGCGCGCCGACCTGCTCGTGGTCTTCCCGGGCTGGGCGTGCGCGGCCGCCGCATATTCGGGCACCGTCGACGCCGCCGGCCTCGGCGCCGACGCGCTCTACCTGCCACTCTTCGACGACGCGCAGACGCTGCGCGAGTGGAGCGCGGCAAGCGCGTGCGGCGCGCGCTGCGTGGAGCGGCGGAGCATCGAGCAGGACGAGCTGGTGGACGCGGCGATTCGCGCGCGCTTTGATCCCGCTCGCCACCGCCTCACCCTCTTCGGCCACTCGGCCGGCTCGATGACGGCGAGGCGCGCGGCCGACCGCTGGTCAGAGCACGTGCACGCGCTCGTCTTCTTCGGCGGCGCATTCCGCGAGAGCCTGCAGCTGCCGTACCGCTTCTTCTCGATCCTCGGCGGCGCCAACCTCCATTCGCGCGATGGCTCGCTCCAGCTCGCCGCCATCCTCGACTACGTGCGCGAGGCGCGCGGCGCAACCGACCGCTTCCCGGACGGGGCCGAGCGGGCGCAACGGTGCGCGCGCGCGCGCGCGGGCGCGCGCGCGAGCCGCGCGCGTATGCGCATGCGCGTGCCTCGCTCGCTCGTCCGCGCCGCTGCGCTGAGCTCATGTCTACGCTGATCTCGCGCCTCGCGCCGCGCCCGCGCGCCGCGCCGCGGGCGCGGCCGCTCTCCGGCGCGGCCCGCAGGCTCGCGTTTGCCCTGCTGTCCGGCGTGACGCATTTTTCGTGCGTCGATCCGGACGCGGTCGCGCGCTCGACGCGCTGGCAGGGGTACACGGGCATGGCGCCGCTCGTCCAGCCCACCGTCGACCGCCGCGAGCAGGTTGGCCATCTCGTTCGCGCCTTTGTCAACGGCACGTGGGGCACGCAGCGCGAGGCGGCGGAGACTGACGCCATCATCGCCGCGTGGGCGCCGCTCACATCGGCGCAGGCGGACGGCGAGTGGCTCGCGGCGGCGTGGCGCGCGGAGGCGGGCGGCACCTTTCACGCGCCGCCGCGCGTGATCGTGCACGACGACGTGCGCAGCTTTGAGCGCGCGCCCGTCCGGCCCGTGGGCGGCGCGGCAGGCGCGGCCGGCGCGGCCGGCGCGGCCGGCGCGGCCGGCGCGGCCGGCGCGGTTGATTACGAGTTCCACGTGCTTCAGCCCAACGGCCCTTTCGGCGAGTGGTGGCTCAAGACCGCAGGGCCGGCCGCGAGCGCGCGCGCGCTCAACGCGCACGCGTGGGCCTGGGCGTGCGAGCACGCGCGGGCCCTCGTGCCCGCGGGGGCAGACAGCACGCCTAACGATGGCGACGGCGACGACGACGGCGACGGTGGCGCGGAGGCGGAGTTGGGCGGCGCGGCGCACTTCGACGCGGACGATGCGCGCGTTGGCAATCAGACGCGCGCGGCTGGCAATCACGCCCGTGCCGATGAAAGCGACAATGGCAGCGACGACGTTTCTCCGCGGCCGACGCGCTCCGGACCCATGGCCGCATGGCGTGAGGCGGCGGCGCCGGTATTGCCGCGCGCGCGCTCAGTTGTGCTGGCGCTCAAGCCGCCGCCGGGCACCAAGGCCGCCGCGCCTGTGCCCGAGGTCGTGGTCGCCAAACTGCTCAGCCGCAGTCAGGCGGCTGCGTACTTCATTGGCCCTCGTGACGTGTGATGAGGACCAAGAGTATGATCATATGTGTAGATCCCCTTGGTGTTTACCACCATTCACTCCTACACGCGTGACTACACGCGCGGCGAGCCCTCGGCCTCCGCCGCGGCCGACCCCTCGCGGATCGGCATCGGCGAGCACTCGCCGGGCGAGCCGCGCGGCGACAGGTCGGGCACGACGAGCGCGCGCGCGTCGTGCTGACGGAAGCCCTTCGTCAGCCCAACGAGCGCGTCGCGCTCGAGCAGCGCATTCAGCTGCCGCTCGGCGCGGCGACGGTGTGGCGAGCGGCCGAGCTGTGCGCCTGCGCTCGCGCGAGAGCCGCCAGCGCCGACGCCGAGCGCGCGCAGCCGCGTGGGCGAGGGCGACGCCGTCACAGACGACGAGCGCCAGCGCCCGCCGCCGCTGCCGCCGCCGCCGCCACCACCGCCGCCGCCGCCGCCGCCACCGCCGCCGCCACCGCCTGCGCGGTGGCGATGTGCGACGAAGGGCGAGAGCGCGGCCTGCTCGGCAAGGACGTCGAGGGACAGCGCGGCGGCCGCGAGAGTGAGCGCATCAATGCCAACGCCACCCGCGCGCAGCGGCGACGCGGCGGCCGATGCGCCGCTGGACGCGCACGCGGCGTTGGCGTGGCATGGCGTCAGCAGCTGCTCGCCGCACGGCACGGGTCCGCCATCGTTCCCACCGCAGCGGCTCGCGCCGCCGCCATCGCTGCCGCCATCGCTGCCGCCGGCACGCGCCGGCGGCGCGTCGCTCGCGCGCGCGCCCGAAGCCACGCGCGTCCCGCGGGGCGGGGCGCCTCGCCCTTCCACGTCGCCCAGCGGGGAGAGTGATTTGTCCGGCGCGGCTGTCCGGTGCGTGAGCGCGCCGGACGCGGCCCAGCCGCGCGCCGCGCGCCGCGCGCCGCGAGCGCCGGCGCCTGTGGCGGCGACGTCGGTGCCGCGCGGACGTGCGGGCGAGTGGTCGGAGTGGGCGGGCGAGCCACGCATCTGCCGGAACGCGTCGTTCACCGAGCGCTGCGTGGGCGTGGGTAGCTCGAGGCCGTGCTCGCCCGAGCGCGCGACGGGCGGCGAGCGCGCGCCAGCATGCGCGTCGTCGTCGCCGCCGCCGCCGCCGCCGCCGCCGCCGTCGCCTTCGCCACCGCGGCCACCGCTGCGCTCGACGCCCGCCACGACCGGCGGCGACGGCGGCGGCGCCTCGCTGCGCGCCTCGCGCCTCGCGGCCACGACGGCCACATCCGCAGCCACCGTCGGCGCCGGGTACGTATCGCGCTCCAGCGCGCGCTCGGACTGGCGGACCGGCGAACGGACGGCGGACGGCGGCTCGGAGCGCGACTGCGACACCGCCGCCGCAGACTCCGAGCCTGGCGCACAAAGAGCGGCGCGCGCGCGCAGTTAGCCGGTCGCCTCGCGTAGCGCGCGTGCGCGCGCGTGCAGGCGGGCGCGCGCGGCGCGGCGCGCGCACCGGAGCTGCGGCGTGACGAGCGGGCGGACGACGACGCGGGCGAAAGGTTGCGCGGCACGGCGATCTCTGCGAGCTCAAAGTGCTGCAGAGAGTTGCGCCGCCGCGCGCCCTGCGCGCGCGCCGCGCCGAGCGGCGAGGCGCGCGCGTCGCGCCCCGTCGTCCACGCGCCACTCGGCGAAGCACGCGCACTCGTGCCCGACGGCGTTGACACTGAGCCCGAAGCGGTGGCTGGGCTGAGGGCAAGCGCCGGCGCGGCGTGGTCACGCGGCACGAGTCGTGCCGCAGCCGCCACCACCACCGCCGCCGCCACCGCTCCGCCTGCGCGCGCGCGCGCCTCTGCGCCGTCGCCGTCGGGCAGGGCCCGACCGCTCGCCAGACTGACCTCGTCCTGCGCGGCGCGCTCGGCCTGATGCTCGGTGGTTGGCAACGCGCCCGCCGCGTGGACTGCCGCGCCGCGCCGCGCGACAGAGTCCGGTGGGTCGTCCATCGCGGCCGTCCGGACCACGGCGGGCGCGCGGTGCGGCGGCAACGCCGACTCTGCGACGGACGACGACGCGTGCTGCGCAGAGTCGAAGGCCGCCGCGGTGCCGCCGGCGTCGCCGGCGGCGGCAGCGGCGGCGGCGGCGTTGTCGGCGTTGGCATCGGCCGAGATGGCCGCGCGCAGCGCCGTCGCGTCGTGCGTCGGCGCGCGCACCACCACCGAGGGTACCGCGCGCGCGGCGGGCGCGGCGGGCGCGGCGGGCGCGGCGGGCGCGGCGAACGCGGCGGGCGCGGCGGGCGCGGCGGGCGGCGCTTTGGGCCACGTGTCGCGCGGCGATGGCGGCGAGCTCAGCAATGGCAGCTGTGCCCTCGGCGTGGGCTCGCGCCCGAGCACCGGCGCGGCCGCGCCCGCGCGCGCGGGGCGTGGCGCCAACGGCGCGGCGGACGCGCGCACGCGCGCGCCGGGTGGCGGCGCGGGCCGCCGCTCCGACGCGCCACCTCCGCCGCCGCCAGTGCCGCCGCGGTCGGCGTTGCTACCGCCCGCCGCCACGGGGGCAGCCGCCGCGCTGCGCGCCGCGCGCGCCGCCGCGATGTGTGTGAGCAGCGCGAGCTCGGCCGCCGCCGCCGCGCGCAGTGCGATCATGCTTGCGTCGTCGCGGCGCGCGGCCGCGCGCGCCGCGAGCGTCTCGAGGTCGAGCAGCCGGACGCGCGCGGGCGGCGCGATGCCAGTTGAACCGACAGACGCCGGCATGCCCGCGCCAGCGGCGGCGGCGGCGGCCAGCGCCTCGCACGACGTCAGCACGGCCGGCGGTGCGCCCGCGCGCAGCGGCGACGCGCCGCGCCGCGCCGCACCGATCGGCTGAGGATGGCCGTGCGCCTCGGACCACGCGACCAGCCTGGCGTGCTCGGCGCGCGCGGCCGCGTCGCGCCCCGCGCCGAGCGACGCGCCGCTGTGTGGCCCGAGCCCCGCCGCCTCCGGCGGCCGCCGCGCGGTGCGGAGCGCGGAGGGCGGCCCGGCAACGTTCGCGGCGGGCAGACCAATGCCACCGCGCAGCCGCCACGCGCCGCCGGCGCGCCGCGCGCGCGCGTGCGGCGCGGCGGCGGCGGCGCTCGCGTCGCCGCCGTCAGCGTCGTATGGGGCGCACCCGTCCGCGCCTCCGCCTCCGCCTCCGCCACCGCCTCCGCCACCGCCTCCGCCACCGCCACTGCCACCGCCGCCAAAGCCTTCGACGCCGAGCGCGCGACGCACGCGGCTGCCAGCGGGCCCAAGCTCAGGCGCGGGCGCGGGCGCGGGCGCTGGCGCGCGCGGCGCGGCGTGCGGCGCGCGCGCTGGCGGCCGCTCGGGTAGGTTCGGTGGCGGTGGGATGTGCGAGTGGTCCGGTGGCGGTGGGATATGCGAGCGGCCGGCGTTCGCCAACGCGGGCGGCGGCTGCTGCGGCGAAGGGTGCGGCGGACGCGGCGGCAGCGGCTGCGGCTGCGCGTGCACGTGCAGCGGCTGCGGCGCAGCAGCTGCCGCGGCCACCGCGCACGCTGCCGCGCGCGGCGTAAGCCATTCGGGTGGCGCATGCGGCGGGGGCGAGGGCGCGACGGCGGCGTGCGGCGGGGCGGTCCCTTCCGACGCCAGTCGCCGAACGACCGCGACCGTGTCGCACGCCCACGCAACGCCGCCGCCGCCGTAGGCCTGTTGCTGCGCCGGCGGGCTTGGACCGCGCGGCGGCGCGGCCTGGTGTGCCGCCGGGCGCGACGGCGGCTCGCGCAGCGGCACGACGGGCAGGGCCGGCGGCAGGTCGCCGGGAAGAGTAACGGCAAGGAGGTCGCCGCCAAGGAGGTCGCGCGTCTCTCCGACCGATGCGACGACGCCCGTCGCCGGCGCGCGCGCGCGCACAGTGGGGTCGCCGGCCGCGCCGCGCGTGGGCTCCGTGCTCGGCAGCGTGGCGATCTGCTGCTGCGGCTTGTGCTGCTGCCGGTGCGCGTGCTCAAAGCGCGCGGCCGCCGCCGCGGCCGCAATCGCATGCGCGCGGCCGCCCATCGGCGGCGAGGTCGCAAACGGCGAGGCGACGCACGTTGGCAGCGCGTGCGCGCTCATGCGGTAGACCGGGCCACCGCCGTGCGCGCCGACAACCGCGCGCGTGGGGACGCCCCCCAACCCGCCGCCGCTGTACGCGCACGCGCCAGCGCGCGCGTCAGCGCGCGCGTCGGCGCGCGCGTCGGCGTTCGCCGCTGCCGTGCCCGCGGCGGCGGTCGCGGCGGCGGCCGCGGCGGCGGCGGCGGCGGCGCGCGCGCGCGGGCCGCCGCCTCCGCCGCCGCCGCCTCCGCCGCCGTCGCGCGCCGCGCGCATCTGCGCATTCCGCCTCGCCGACCAGAGCAGCCTCCACTTTGACGAAATGCGCGCATGCCGGCGCATGTGCGCGCGCAGCTCGTCGCCCGCGAGTCGGATCCGCGCCACGCGCATCGCCATCGCGCTCGGCTCGGCGCGGGCGCGCGCCTCGGCGTCGATGCCGGCGAGCGCGCCGTGCCGGTCGAGCGCGAGGGCGAGGAAGCGCTCGTCGCGCTTGGCGCGGCGGCGCGCCCGGTCGAGCGCCTCGCGCGCCTCCGCCTCGCCGCGCGCCAACTCGCCAATCCGAGCGGAGAGCCGCGCGACCTCGGCGCGCAGCTCTGTCTGGAAGCGATCCTCGTCGTTGATCTCGGCGGCGTACATCGCGCGGTCGTGCGCGATATCCGCCGCGGCGTGCGCCGAGCGCCAGCGCGGCTCGCGCGGCGGCGGCGTGGCGCCGGCGCCGTCCGCCGCGGGATCGGCGCACGCGCCCGCCGCGCTGCCGCCGCCATCGCTTCCGCCGCCATCGTCGCTATCGTCGCGATCGCCACCGCCGCCATCGTGATCTGAGCGGGCGCAATCCGAAGCCAAGGTGGCTGAGGACGGCGACGAGAAGCCGCTCTCGTCACCGCGCTCGTCGCCACCCTCTCCGACGCCACCGCCACCGCCCTCGTTACCACCGCAGCCGCCACCGCCACCGCCGCTGCCGCCACCATAGCCGCCGGCGCCGCCACCGCCCTCGCCACCGCCGCCGCAGCCACCGCCAATCGCGCCTCGCGCGCCGCCCGTCGGCGCGTCGGTGCCGGGCACAGCGGCCACGCCCGCGCACAGGGACGCGACAGGCGCGCACTCGGCAGTGCGCAAGGTCGCATCCGCGAGGGGTTCGTCATCGACCAACGCCGGCGCGATGTGCCGCTCTGCTGCTGCGGGCGCGCGCGGCGGGGTGCTGCGTGGGCCTGCGCTCGCGAGCGGCGCGCCGGCGGCGGCAGGAGCGGCGGCGGGCGCGCGCTCGCGCGGCGCGTCGAGCGCCGCCGTTACCGCGGCCGCCGTTACCGCGCCCGCCGTTACCGCGGCCGCCGTACCGGCGGCGTGCTCCACGCGAAGCCGCGCGCGCGCAACGCTCTGCTGCTGTTCGCCCTCGCCACCGCCGCCGTCGTCGCGTTCGTGCCGCGTGCGCGCGCTGCCCGGCCGCCGGCGTCCGCGGACTGCTCGCGTGCCAAGAGCGCGTAGGTCCGCTCCAACGCTTCGAGCTCGGCGCCGACGAGCGCGGCCTCCGCGTCCGCGTCGGCGGTGCGTGCGCGCGCGCGCGACACGACATGCGCGTGCTGCTCGTCAATGCGGACGACGTACTCGTGCGCGCGCGCGGCGGTGTCCGCACCGACGAGAGCGCCCCCCGCCACCTGCTCGTCGCGCTCGTGCGCGTCGAGCCCATCGCCGTCCGCCGAGCGTGCGATCGCCGGCGCTTCGCCCGGTGCTGGTGGCGGCGATGCGAAGAGTTCTGCCGTGGGCGGCAGAGATGTGGCGAGCTGCGCGCGCGCGCCGCGTATCAGCGCGAGCAGCGCGCGCCCCTGCCCAACCAGCCGCGCCTGCATCGACGGGTCGTCAAGCGCCGCGCGCGCGGCGGCGTCCGCGGCCACCGTCACGGCGTCCATGTCCGAAGCGTCGTCCGCCGCCTCCGCCGCCTCCGCCGCGTCCGCCGCGTCCGCCGCGTCCGCCGCGTCCGCCGCGTCCGCCGCGCTCGCGCCCGCCGCCTCAGCCGGCGCGTCCAGCGCGGCGAGCGCGGGCGGCATGCGCGGCATGCGCGCGAGCTCGCGGCGCAGCGCGCGGCGCTCGCGCTCCGCCTCGTCCGCCGCCGCGCGCAGCGCCGCCGCCGCCGCGCGCGCCTCGGCCGCCGTGGGCGCACCGTCGGGCGTGAGGCGCGCGCGCGCCACGTGCAAGGCCGGCGAGAGGGCAAGGCGGTGCACAAGGGCAGTGAGAAGCTTGAGCGCAGTCAGCTTGGCCCCACCCTCGCCCTCATCCGCGGAAACGCCGCTGCCTTCCGCGCCGGCCGCGCCGGCCGCGCCTGACGGCGGGTAGGGCATGGGTTTTCGCGCGGCCTCAACTTCGGCGCGCGCCTTGCCCAGCTGCTCGGAGATCGCGTCGACGAGCTTTGAGAGCTCGGCGAGCTTGGCGAGGGTGGACGCGTCGGCGCTGCTCTTGCGCGACGCATCCTTCGCGCTGCGAAGCGGCGTGTTGCCGCCCGCGCCCTCCTCCGCCGCGCCATCCGCCGCGCGTGGTGCCTCGGCGCCGCATTTGGATTTTGCCTCGGCGCCGCCTTTAGATTTGGCGCCTGCGCCAGCGCGCGGCGGGTCGGACCGTTGCGGCGGCGCGCACGCGTCGAGCGCAACGCGGACGGAGCGGAGGAGGCGGCTGGCGGTGGTGATCTGCGAGAGGAGCGCGCCGATCGGCTTGCCCGCGATGATGTTGGGCCCATACGCGGACGATGGCGGCAGCGTGAGCAACTCGATAGCCCCGCCTCGGTCTCCGCCTCGGTCTCCGCTTCGGTCTCCGCCTCCGACTCCGCCTCCGCCCCCGCCTCCGCCTCCGCCTCCGGCCCCGCCCCCGCCCCCGCCTCCGCCCCCGCCTCCGCGCTCGCCTCCGCCTCCGCCTCCGCCCCCGGCCCCGCCCCCGCGCTCGCCCCCGCCTCCGCCTCCGCCTCCGCCGGCGCCAGCCGCGCTTCCATCGCCCTCGCCGCCCCCGCCCGCTCGACCGAGGCCAAGCTCATGCACGAGCAGCGCCGAACGCAGTGTCGCAATGCGCGCGCGCAGCTCGGCCGCGCGCGCGCGCGCCGCGCTCGCTTCGGCGCGCGCGCGCTCGAGACGCGACGTTGGCGACGGCTCGCCGGCCAGCGCGGCGCCGCGCGCGTCGGCGAGCGCCGCGAGCGCGCCACCGTGCGCGCCCGCATGTGCGCGGCGCGCGTCGGCCGCCGCGCCGCCGGCCGCGCCGACGCGCGCGCCCATCCCCTGAGCGTAGAGCGCCCCACGCCGGCGCTCGGCGCGCGCGTGCGCGAGGCGCTCAAAGTCGGAGGCGAAGAAGCGCACGCGCTGGTCGAGCGTGTCGACGCGCGCGCGCGCGCCGCTCAGCCGCTGCCGCGCGAGCGCGACGCGCCGGCCGTCCGCGGCGATGAGAGCTTCGAGCTCGCGAAGGCGCTCGGTCGCGCCGGCGTGCAGCTCGAGAAGCGCGAGCGCGCGCGCTTCTGTCGGGATGGCGCTGTCGTACGGGTCGAGAAGCGCAAGCCCAACCTGCACCTGCGCGGCGCCGGCAGCCGTGCCGTGCTGTGCGCTCATTTCAATCTTGAGCTCGTGCACCAGCTGGGCGAGGGATTGCGCGGGCACGGCCGTCGCGCGGTCGCCGCTGCCCGACGCGTCGGCGGCGGCGACGACGACGGCGTCGGCCGCCGCCGCGTCCGCCGCGCGCGCGTCTGCCTCGGTGGCGCCGCCCGTGGCGATCTGCCAGGCGAGCGCGCCGCTCCCCACCGCCGCGCCGCCCGCCGCCGCGCCACCGCCGCCCTCCACGCCGCCACCGGCGCGCGACGGCGCGCGCACGGTCACGCGCCGAGCGCGCGCGCTGCGCGTGCCCGCGCCGTCGCGCGCGCCGCCCATCGTGCCCTTGTGCAGCTCGGCGGCATCGTGTATGCGTAGGAAGAAATTGCTGAGGATCTGGCCCGACTGGAGCTCGGCGCCCTCGACCAGCGTGAGCACGCGGTTGAGCTCCGTGTCCTCCGAGCCGAGCGTCAACTCGGAGCGCGTCAGCGACGTGTCGGCCATCGGCCGCGACGCTGACGGCCGCCGGCCGCGCACGACGACGTCGGCGGCCGACGTGCCGGCAGCCGCGTGCGCGGACGCGGGCGCGAGCATCGTGACCGGCCGTGTGGCTGGCCCACCTCCGCCGCCACCGCCTTCGCCTTCGCCTCGGCGTCCGCTGCCCCAGCCGCGGGCCAGACGCGCCTCGTCCGAGGCCTCGGCCGCCTCGAGCAGCGCGAGCCTCTCCTCGTCGGTCACGTCCGCCGCGCTCGCCTGCACGCGCTTGACAAGCGCCACCTGCATCGGCGTGCGCGCGGCGGCGGAAGTGGCGGGCGCGTGAGCACCGCCCTCGGCGCCTTCGATTGAGCCGCGCGGCGCGCGCGGTGCACGCGGCGGCAGCGGCGAGGCTCAAGGAGCGCACGCACGCACGCGTGTGCGCGCGTGGGTGCGTGGATGTCACGCACTTTAACTCGAAGGAGCGCTGACTCGGTGTCCTCCATGCGCAGCGAGCTTATCTGCTGTTCCATCGCCGCATAGCTTGCCTGCAGCCGCACGTACAGCTGCGCAGACGAGAGCGCGGAGGCGTCGCCCTGCTCGCCGCCACTGCCGCCGCCGCCGCGGCTGCCGTTGATGCCATCGCTGCCGCCGCCGCCGGCGGCTGCGGCGTCGTCGTTCACCTCGTGGGCCTCCCCAACCGACGGCTCGTCCTCCTCGCCACTCTCCGCTTCCTCCCCCTCCATGTCATCCGACGACAGCGCGGCGCTCGAGCGCTCTCCCGCGCGCGCGCGCGACCGCGCCCCTCGCGCGCCCTCCGCGCCCTCGCCCTCACCTCCCGAGTCGCCAACGCCCTTGCGCACAGACGCGCGCTCGCCACGACGCACGCGCCGGCGCCGCGCCTGCCGCTCGGCCGGCTCGGCCGGCTCGGTCGCACGGTCGTCGTCGTCGCCGACGGACGAGAGGAGATGTGACAGCAGGCCTTGCACCCGGTCCTGCGCGCGCTCGATGTCGGCGTGCGAGAAGATGACGTGCTGCACCATGTGCACGCGCCTCTTCTTAGTGATGCTCTCGAGCCGCCGCGCGATCGCCTCGAGCGACTCCTCGCCGTCGTCGTCCGCGCCCGAGCCGCCAGCGCGATCGTCGCCTCCGCCGCCGTCGCCGCCGTCACCCCAGCCGTCCGGCGCGCCGGCGCGGGCGGAGC
Source organism: Diacronema lutheri (assembly GCA_019448385.1). Classification (NCBI taxonomy): domain Eukaryota; phylum Haptophyta; class Pavlovophyceae; order Pavlovales; family Pavlovaceae; genus Diacronema; species Diacronema lutheri. The sequence continues at coordinate 380,457 of JAGTXO010000016.1, read as the reverse complement.
GGCGCTGATCCGTGGCGAGGAGCTCGCGATTGACGCGTGTCAGCTCCGCGATCCGCCGCGCGAGCTCGCCGTCCGTCAGTTGCGCTAGCTCGTCGTCGAGCGTCGCCGCGCCGCACGCATCGTGCGCGCCGGTGTGCGCCTGCGCGGTGGCCGTGTCGGCTGCGATGGTGGCAAGCTGAGAATCGACGAGCTCAAGGAGCAGCTTCCGTTCGCTGCTTTCCTCGACCATCGCCGGGTCGGCCAGCCCCCACGCGTCCGCCATCCGGCCAGGGTCGAACGAATCGACACGCCGGCGTTCACTCCGCCGCCATCGTGAACGGACGACGGTCCTTTTTTAGGCTCCTTTTGTGCGTATCGGTATTCGCCATCGTTTTTGAGCCCTCCACATAATAAGCCGCTCTCCGCTTTTACCCCGCAAGGCGCGGTGACGACCGGCCGGCGGTCGTGCTGGGCAGGCGATTATGGAGGGGCTGGACGGCTTGGAGGGGAACGTGACGCTTGGCGACACAAGCTCGCGCATCGCCGAGTCGAACATTGAGGAGATCCTCGCCTCGTCGCTCTGCCTCATCTTCGCCTTCTTCGCCGGCTTCTTCCAGGGCTTTTTTGGCTGCCTGCTCGCGTGGTGCGCCAAGCACAAGTCGGCCGACCAGTACGACGCGAGCGAGGCGTCGGCGTTGTGGGTGCGCCGGCTCAACGTGGCCGGCGTGATTGGCTCGGCCACACTGCCTGGCGTCCTCTCCATCGGCGCCCTCGCCTTTGGCGCCATCTCGATGGTCGTCGTCGTGCGGTCGTCGTCAATCCTCGTCTTCAACGTCCTCTTCACGCGCGCGTTCAAGCTGGGCTCGATCAAGAAGAACGACGCGATCGGCACAGCGCTCTGCCTGCTCGGTATCGTCGCCCTCTTCAAGGTCGCGCCCACCGACTCGTCCGTCACCGACGACGACTTCATCCGGCTGCTCGTCTCGGTGCCGTCCCTCTCGTGGAGTGGCCTTCTCCTCGTGTCGTGCGTCACGTGCATCTGCGCGGTCTTCGCCGTGGAGAAGGCGCGCGCGGAGCAGCTGCGCGTGGAGCGTGAGGCCGCCGCGCGCAAGCGCCGCCTCAAGGGCCACCACGACCAGTCGCCCATGCTGCGCGCCGCGCTCGTCTCCGTCGTCGTCGCGTCGTCGTCGGCGTGCATGGATCTGTCGGCCAAGGGCTACACGGGCTCGCTGGCGAACACGAAGGACTCGCTCTTCCTCTCGTCGGGCACTTTTTGGATCTCGCTCGTCGTCTTCATCCTCTCCGCAATCGTCATGCGCGTGTGCGTGCCGAGCCCGCGCGCCGCGCGCGCCGCGCGCGCGCCACCGACGGGCGCTCGCGCGTGCGCGCGCGAGCGTGTGGCGCGTGGCTGGGCGCGGCGCGGCGTGGCTCAGGTATTACGTGTACGGCTGCAAGTCGTGCGACGTGCTCGTCTTCATCCCGCTCAACACGATGCTCACCATCTTCGTCTCGGCAGGTGGGCGGCGAGGCGGCGCGCCTGGCCACGCGCGCGGCCTACGCTGCACGCGCGTGCCAAGGGCGGCGAGGCGCGGGAGCGCGCGCGCGCGCGCGCGGGCGCGACCGTGGCGCAACGCCGCGCTAGGGCCACGGCACGGTGGAGCCTGCGGCCCATCCCCTCCACCCGGTGCCTCCCTGCCTCCCTGCCTGCCTGCCTGCCTGCCTGCCTGCCTGCCTGCCTGACCCCCCCCCCCCCCCCCCCCGCCCCCCCGCGGTGCGCAACGCGCGTCGCAGCGACGGGTTTCATGGTGATGGAGGAGTGGCGCACGGTGACGGAGTGGGACACCTTCTGCGCCTCGTACCTCGTCATCTTCCTCGGCATCAACCTGCTCGTTTCAAAAGAGGCGCGCGACCGTGTCGGCACGCTCGGCAAGCACGGCGCGTCGGCGACCCTTCTCGAGGTGCAGCAGTTGTGCACCGACCTTTACTCAGTCTCGGACAAGGAGATCGCCGTCGCCAAGTTTGAGCAGCTCGTGCACAAGGCGCTCCAGCTCGGCGAGGTCGAGTCGATGGAGCTCGTCCTTCTCGTCGTCGCGCTTCTCAACGAGCTCCCCGAACTACCCGTCGCGCTCCTCGGAGATTGGTCTGTGCAGCGCGCGCAGCCGCCCGCGCTGCGGCGGCTGCGCGCCCCGCGCCCCGCGCCCCGCGCCCGCGCCCCGCGGACCATCTGCCGCCCGCACCTCGCCGTCCGCCGCCCAGCGGCCGCGCCCCGCGCTGCCGCCGCGCGGGCGGATGCGCAGGGCGCGCGCGGCTGTGCTGCCGCAGCGCGGGCGCCATGCCGCCCTGCTCACGCCGCGCTGACGACTCGCTGCGCGCGTGTGTGTGTGTGCGCGCGCGCGCGCTCTCAGGCTGCAGCTCGCTTTTCCGAACATCTTCGACTACGTGCAGGACTCGTCGACGATGCCCGGCGGGCAGCGCCATGCGCGTTCTGCGCGAGCGCACGTCTTCGGCGCGACGCCGTTACGGATGAACCGCTTCAACCCGACGAAACCGTCGGTTAACTTTAAATACCACATCATGCTGCGCGAATCGATCGACCCGTACGCCGCGCGGCTGGCGGCGCTCACGTCGCTGCGGCCGGGCAGCGCCGGGCGCAACCGCGGGCGCAGTCCCAGTCCGCCCGGCCGCCGGTGCGGCGGTGGGATGGGCGGGTCGCAGGTGTCGGGCGGTGCGGGTACGGACCACGAACTTGGGGACTGCACGCCGACACGCGACATCAGCGACGAGGCGGGCGCGTGCGCGGGCAGCGACCTCGAGACGCAGGGCGGCGGCGTGTCCGAAGCGCGCGCGCCCAAGCACGCGCCTGCGGCCGGCGGCTGTAACGGCGGCTGTAACGGCGGCAGCGGAGGCGCGGGCGGGTTGCACGCGCCCGGCGGGGGCGGGGGCGGGGGCGGGGGCAGGGGCGGGGGCGGGCCGAGCGCCAACGGCGCGTGGCACGCATTCGCGCCGGGCGGGTGGGGCTTCGGGCAGCCGTCCCTCATTGACTCGCCGCAAACACCATGCAACAGCGGGGCCGGCGCGGCGGCCGGTGGCGGCTGGTGGAGCGCGCGCGGTGGCGGCGAGCCGCTCACGCCGACGCCCGCGCCGCAGATTGGCTTCTTCCCGCAGTTCATCGCGCAGTGGGCAGAGGCGCCGAGCGCGCAGCACGCGCCGGTTGCCGCGCAGCAGCAGCAGCAGCAGCAGCAGCAGCAGCAGCAGCAGCAGCAGCAGCAGCAGCAGCAGCAGCAGCCGGGCGCGGCGGCGCCAATGCCGCGCGCGAGCAGCCGCCTCGACGCGTTTGGCGGCGCGCTCGGCGGCGCGCTCGGCGGCGCGCTCATAGGAGGCGGCGCGGCGTTCACAAACTTGTTTGGTTCGCGCCCGCCCGATGCTCCCGGCGGCGGCACGGCCGCGCAGCAGCAGCACGCGCAGCCGGAGGCCGCGTTGGCGTGCTCGCAGCACGCGCTCTCGCAGCTGGGCGCTGCGACCGACGCGGCCGCCGCTGCCGCCGCGGCCGGGCCGATCCGCGCGCCGTCGGGCGCCACGCGCGAGCCGTCGCTCTCGCCCGCACGCACGCCCGGCTTGGCGCCCGCCGCGCCGGCGTTTGACGCATGCCGCGGCGAGGCGGTGAACCCGTTCGTGGGTGCAGCCGCTGGTGCTGCCCCGCCCACGCCCTCTGGCACCGTGTCGCACGCGCCGAGCGCCGGCTCGCCGCGCGTACGGCGCGACGCGCATTTTGGCGCCGGCGGCAAGCCGCCCGCCGAGCAGCGCCGGGAGGACTCGGACCGGAGCGCCGTCTCCGAAGTGGGCAGCGCGGCAGAGTCGCTGGCGGGTGGCGGTCACGCAGAGCCGTTCGGCTGCGAGTCGGTGCCGTCGGAGACGCGGGCTGCGTCCGCGACTGGCGCCGCGCTAGTTGGCTCCATTCTTGGCGCGGCAGAGTCGGCACGCGGCAGCAGCGCGCAGCAGCTGAGCAGCGGCGACGCGCCATCCTCTTCGTGAGTGGTGGCTAGTGGTGGCTAGGGTGTGTGTTGGAGAGGAGGGGGGGAGGGGTTTTCATGGGACCGCCGACCGCCAAGTCGACGATCGTCCCGGACGATCGTGGAGGACTTCAGACGCTTTCGAGCAATGGCCGGTCGGGAAGAGGAGAGCCCTCCATGAGAGCCCGGCGCGCCGACGCGGGATTCGCGCACGCGCGCGCGGAGGACGACGAGACGAAGCACGCGCGCCCGCGCGCGCGCCGCGCGCGCCGCGCGCGCGCGCGCGCGACGGCCACGCTCGTTGCTCTCCTGCTCGCGCTTGTCGGCTGGCCCGTGTGGGGCCCGCGCGTGTACGCGTGGCTGCTGCTCCGCTCGGGCATCGCGCGCGAGGCCGTGGAGGACGGCGACTGCCGACAGCTCCTCATTGTGGGCACGCAGTCGTCTGGCACGACCAGCACCACGCACGCCCTTCGCTTCGCCCTCGGCCTCGAGGTCGCGCACGAGAATTCGGACGCGAGCTTCTCGCCATGCCGCGACGGGACCGTCTCGTGGGTGCACGGCCTCCGCCTGCTGCACGGCGCGGCGCCGCCGGCCGAGTCGGTGCGCGGCCTCTGCTCGCGTGCCTTTACGCGCGTCGGCTTCTACCGCGACACCTTCCGCTGGCCCGCCGAGTGCCCCGAGTTCCCCTGGCGGCTCGGCCGGTGGTTCGCATGGGACGCGTGCCTCGAGGCCGCGTGCGAGCGCATCGTGCGCGCCAACTGGGGATGCGCGCGGCGTGAGCTGCGCGCGGATGGTGCGCCCCCTCGCGGCAGCTGCCCCACGCCCTTCGCGCGCACCCTCCTCCAGGTCCGCCACCCGCTGGTCACGATCGCGTCGCTCTCCGCCAAAGTGTGCGACGATCCACTCGCGCGCCCCATCGAGCCCGAGTTCGCGACCGTCGTGCGCGCGCTCTTACCCGCGGGCCCGTGGGATGGTGAGGCGGCGCGGACGTGCCTCGGCTTCATCGGCTGGTACTGGCTGCTATACAACGAAGCGATGGTGGGCGCGCTCGACTTCGAGGCCGCCGAGCGCACGGCCGATCGCGCCGCGCCGACCGGTGTGGGCGGCAGCGCGGACGGCGACGGCGGCGAGTACGCGCTGAGCGGTTGGTACCGCGTCGAGGACACGGACGCCTGCCAGATCGCCCGGCTCGGCGGTTTCGTCGGCGAGCGCGACGGCGCCGACGGCAGCCCCGGCGCGCGCGCGTGCGTGCACCCGTCATCACGCGCACGCGCCGAAGCGGCGTGCGCGGGCGGCGGCGCGCCCGCGCCGCCGTCCGTCGCACAGACCTTTTGGGACGGCTTTGTGCGCGCGTTGCCATTCGCCTCACTACCCGGCGTGCCGCGCAAGGCGCGCAACCGGCGCAACGTGGGCAACGTGCCCGTCACGCTCCAGCAGCTCGCCGCGCTCGACGAGACGCTCGCGCGGCGCGTGGCTGCGCTCGCCGAGCGGCTCGGCTACGCCGACGTGCGCGCTGGCGCGCCGCGAGAGGGCCAGCGCGGGGCGACAGTCGGTGTGGAGAGCTAGAATTATTCTTCAAACCCGGTGTAATAAGGAAGAAAAGGGCCCGAGGTTTTTGGGGTGGGGGTGCGGACTGGGCTCACAGGTGCATCCCATTCGCACGCGCGCGCGAGTAGCCAGCGAGCTCGCGCCGGCATTCGTCCATCTCGTGGGCGAGTCGGGCGTGGGCCGCGCTCGCACTCGCGCTGAACGCTTCCGCCGGCGCGCGCGCGAGGATGTGGAAGGCGGCGAGCTCGGTGGCGAGCTGGTCGGCCGCATCGGTCACATCGAACGACGCTGGCTCGTCCTCTTTGCTGGGGCTGCTTTTAGCCTTGCTGCTCGCCGTCGGCGCGCGCTTGGCCGCGCCGCCGTCGGCCGTGGCCGGCGCTGCCTTGGCCTTGTCCGACGCGGGTCGTAGCGACGAACCTTTGAGCTTGGGCTTGGCCGAGCGCGGGTCCGGCGTGGCGGCCGGCGGCTCGGGCTCACACTGCGCGCTCGCCTCGCGCTCGGCGATCTGCGCGTCCAAGTCACCAAGCCTCGCGAGCATCGCGCAGAACTCGGCGTTGGCGGCGTCAAACGACGCGCGCGCGCTGCGGCAGCGGGTGCGCGTGAGAGGGGCGGAGGGTGGGGGGGGGGGGGGGGGGGGGAGGGAGCGGAGGGAGCGGAGGGGGCGAAGGGGGCGAAGGGGGCAAAGGAAGCGGAGGTATGCGCGCACACACACAGGGTGGGAAAGCATGAGGAAAAAAGTATGGCGTCTCGCGGAAAGGGCGGAAAGCGGCGCCTAGCGGCCGGGCTGAGGCGCTCGCGCGTGGTCGCGCGCGCGCGCGCGCGCTCGCTCGCCTCCACCGCACAGCCGCAGCGCACCCAGCCCTCGCGTCGTGCAGCGCGTCCAACTCCATCCCACGTTCGGCGAGCACGCTGCGCGCCTCCTTGCGCCGCGCGTCGACGCGCAGCTGCTCGCGGCAGCGCGCCTGCTCGTGCGCGAGCGCGGCGTCGATGGCGTCGACCCGTGCGCTCAACACGCTCGCGCCCGCCGCGACGGGTGCGCGCGCCTTCTCGGCAGCACCAGCGCCAGCTCGAGCGGCATCAGCGATGAGAACGCTGTGGGAGGGCGTGGGCGGGCGCCAGGCGGGCCGGTGCCGCAGCGATGGCGGTGGGTTTGCCTTGCGCGACGCGAAGCCGAAAGTGGCCGTGTTGAACGCGGGGAGGCTTCCGGAAATATCCACGTGCCCAAACGGCAGCCTCCGCAGGTCGGTGTGCGACGCGGCGCGCACGCGCTGCGTCGCGGTCGCCCGGTAAAGCGACGACGCCGTCGCCGGGCGCGGCATGCCCTCGTACCCGACGCCCGAGGCGTACACCTCGTCGAGCGACGACGCGGTCGCTGGCCGCGCTGGCGCGCCCGCGCCGGCCGTCCTCGGCCGCGCCAGTGCGGAAACGTGCGCGTCGGTCCGGCTGCGGCCGGGCGATCCGGATCCGGGACGGCCGGTGGTAGCGTCCGGCGTGCGCGCGCGGCTGGACGACGGCGAGGGCTCGCGAACCCACAGGTCCACCTCGCCCGGGCGTTGCTCCCGCACCGGCGCGGGCGCGCCGTCGCTCGGCGCGCGGCGTGCCGACGGGGTCGTCGGCGACGCGCGCGCGCGCGCCCGGCCGCCGTGCGGCGGCGCGTAGAACGGGTTGGGCTCGACGAGCGCGAGGAAGGCCTGGCCGTTGGGCGTGACGAGGTGCCGGCGCGACGTTGCGTGCGGCGTCTGCGGCGTGCTTGCGACGTACGCGTCGGCGAGCTGCGCGCTGCCCGCCGGCTGCCACGGCCGCCTGGTCACCGAACGCTGGAGCGCGCGCGTGGGCGTGCACACCTCCGCCGCCGATGCGAAGACGTTCACGCCGGCGCCGAGCTCGACGGAAGCGCTTACGCTGCCCGCGCTCACGCTGCTTCTGCCAACACTGCCGCGCCGAAAGCTCGCGCCGACGTCGTCCGGCTCGCGCTCGGAGGCAAACCTGTCCGGGCCGAGTAATTGATGACTCGCAAGATGGAAACCGTCGAGCGGCTCGCCCGCGGCAACGCGCGCACGCGCGGCGCGCAAGCCGGCGCGGCTCGCTGCAAGCTCGGCGCTAAAGTTGAACTTGTACACGCGCGTCTCGAGCCCGAGCACGTAGGTACGTTCGATGTTCTCCTTGGCGCGCTCGAGCGCCGACCGCTCGGCGGCCGCGTCGTGCGCGCGCGCGCGCGCGGCGGCGTACGCGGCGTCGGCAGCGACGGCCGCGGCGGTCGCTGTGGCGAGTATCGCCGCGTCCGCTTCGAGCTCCAATTTGCTCTTCTTCTTGCCCGCCGCCGCCGCCTTTTTGCGCACGTCCGCGCCGGCGGCCGGCACTTGCACCGACGTCAAGGCGTCGAGCGCTGCGCGTGTGTCGAGCGTGGCGGCGCGCGCCTCGCCCAGCGCGTGCTCCACCTTTATGCGCGTCGCCTCCAGTGCATGCAGACGCTGGTCCATCCTGCTCTTGCGCGCGTGCGCAGGTGACGGGCTGGCGTCAGCCGCGATCCCGCAAGGAGCGGCGCGCGGCGCGAGCCGAGCGCGGCGCGGCGCGCGGCGCGCACGCGCGCGCACGCTTCGAGCTCGGCCATCGCCGCCTTCTCGAGGGCCTGCTCGCTGGTACTGCGCTCAAAGAAGGCGAGCGCGCCGTGCGCGTCATCCCTCCGCGAATGGAGGATCCCCTTGGGCCCCCTGAGCTGCCGGCGCAGCATCACCACGCACCGCAACACGCGCACGAAACGACGAGCACGTTTCACTTCCGGCCGATGCCAGTCCGACCGCACGATGGCGCCGGTGCGCTGGATTCGGCTGCGGAACGTGCCGCTCGTGCGGCAGCTGAGGCTGGAGGAGGCGCTCTTTCGCGCACCGAGCGGCACGTGGGTAGTGACCAACACGTTTGGCTCCGCCGGCTACGACGACGCGGGCGAGGGCGAACGCGCAGACGGCGCCGAGCGGCACGTGCATGCGATCGCGATGGGGATCAGCGGCAAGCCCGAGCTACTGCTCGATGAGGCGCTCATGCGCGAGAGGCGCGTGCCGATCGTGCGCCGCTTTACGGGGGGCGGCACCGTTGTTCTCGATCGCGGCACCCTCCTCGTCTCACTCATCTCGGGCGCCGACGCGCTGCCGGCCGTGCGCCCGTTCCCGCACGAGCTGATGGCGTGGACGGCCGCGGAGCTCTACGCGCCTCTCCTTGCGCCAATCCTCGCGCCCCATGCGCGTGAGTCCTTTGGGCTGGTCGAGCAGGACTACTGCCTAGGCACGCGCAAATGCGCGGGCAACGCGCAGGCCATTTCGGGCGGCCGGTGGGTGCACCACACCTCGTTCCTTTGGGACTATTCGTCCGAGCCGATGGCGCTCCTCAAGGTGCCGGCGCGGCGGCCGGCCTATCGCGGCGAGCGCTCGCACGAGGACTTCCTTGTCGGGTTGAGCACGGTGCTGCCGAGCCGGCGCGCCTTCTGGGAGCGTCTCGAGCCCGCGCTCGCCTCGGCATTCGGCACGCGCGTGGAGCAGAGCGCCGTGTGCGTGAGCGCGACCGATGGCGGTCGCGCGCTCGCCGCGCTCGAGGAAGACGCGAGAACGCGCGCGGCGGAGCATCTGCGCGTCAAGACGTGCCTGGTCGATTGGCCGCCGGCCATATAGAATTTCCCCGCGGTGGCGGACTCACTCGGGCACACCACGTGGGCGGAGCGCCGGAAGCACCGAGGGCATGTCCTCGGGCTGCTCGCCGGCCGGGTCGTAGCGAATCGAGATGCCGTTGACGCAGTGACGCTCGTTCGTGGGCGTCGGGAAGCCCTCGTTCTTAAAGACGTGGCCCAAGTGCCCGCCGCAGTTGTTGCACACGATCTCGATGCGGCGGCCATCGGCGTCCGGCACCTCTTTGATCGCGCCGGGCACGCCAGCAAAGAAGGCCGGCCAGCCGCAGCCTGAGTTGAACTTGGAGCGCGCGTAGTAGAGGGGCGTGCCGCAGCCCGTGCATGCATACACGCCCTCCTGCGGGTACTTGCTTCCTGTCGTCTTCTTCAGCTCGTACTCGAGCTGGCCGGGCCGGTTCTCCGAGAAGCCGGGCGGCTCGGTGCCCTTCTCGCGCAGGACGCGAAACTGGTCGGGCGAGAGCACGGCACGCCAACCGGGCTCGTCGGTGGGTAGCGGCGCCGAGCCGCTCATGAAGGCCGCATGCGCGCCGCGCGGAAGCCTCACACGACCGACCGCGCTCGCGGTGGCGCTGCCGACGAGGATCCGAAACAATGCCACCATTCTGAGAAAGGGAGATCAGTATGGGGGATGGGGCGGCGGTCGACGCTCCGCCTACCCCGGCGGGAGGAAAGACGATGCGGGCTGTTGCGATGCGCGCTGGTGGCCGCACAGCCGGAGGTGAGGGCGCGCTGATCGCCGATTCGCACGGCTACTGGCGCGCGACACTCTTCGCGACGACGGGCCGGCCGATGCCGCATCCGATGCCGCTGTACAGCCTCTGGACCGTGATCTGGGTGGGCATCTGCATGCGGTGCAGGCTAGACGCCGACGGCGAGCCGACCATCGTCCTCGAGCTTGAGGTGATTAACATGGTTGGCGCCGCGCTCCAATTTCTCGTCGTCCTTCGATCAAACGCCGCCTACGCGCGCTGGGTCGAGGGGCGGCAGATCTGGGCAGCGATCATCGCCAACTGCCGCAACCTCGTGTGCTTTGCGATCGCCAACCTGGCCGACGCGTCGCGTGTCGACGCGCTCGCGCGCCACGCCGTCGCGTACGCCGTGCTGTGCAAGCAGCACTTGCGCGCCGAGCACTCGCCCGCGGAGCTCCTACCGATCCTCTCGCGCGCAGAGGTCGCAAAACTCTTCGCGAACGAGCATGCGGCGCTGGCGGCGCTTGAGCTCATCTCGCATCAGCTCGCCGGCGCGCGCCGCGCACGCCTCCTCGACTCGTACGCGACGATGCAGCTCGACGACATGCTGTCCGAGCTCACGCACGCGCTCACGTCGGGCGAACGGATTTTAAACACGCGCATGCCGTTTGGTTACGTGGTGCACTTGCGCACCTTTTTGGCCGTGTGGCTGCTCACGCTGCCCTGCGGGCTCGTGGGCGACCTCGGCTGGGCGAGCGCGCCCGTGGCGATCGGGATCGCGTACGTCCTTCTTGGGGTCGAGCGGATCTCTCTCGACATCGAGCAGCCGTTCGGCACGGACCACTCCGACCTCGCGCTCGACGAGTTCGTGCACGGCGTGACAGCGGTCGACCTGCACGAGATGCTCTCGCGCCACGCGGAGGAGCACGCGAGCCACTCGCTGCCGGTGCCGCTCGCGCGCGTGCTGGGCGGCCGGGAGCGGAGCCACGTCGCCGCTCGGCGCGGCTTGGACGCCTCGCACGCGGCGACGCCAAAGAAGCCGACGCGATGACCCGAATTCTGCGCGCGCATCGGTGCGGCAGGCAGGCTGGACCGCTGGAGCCACAGCCCTTGACACCAAAAGCTCACGTCGTCGCCGTGCGCGACGCGCATAGCGCCTGCATGCTCGGCCATGCGGCCGACGCGACGAGCTCGTCGACGTCGTGCACCGAGTTGAGCGTGACGTCGAGCCGATGCGCCGGGTCAAAGTGGTTGTACTCGCTGGCAAAATACTCGAGCGAACGCTCGATTCGGAAGCGCAGCTGCCGGCTGCTGCGCGAGAGCGCGAGCGACGACATGTCGTTGTAACGCATCAGCATGCGCACGTGCCCGTGGCGTGGGTGGTCGAAAAGGTACTCTGCGCGGTCTGCGTAGAGCCTGAGCACGCCCGGCCAGTCACTGAGGCGCGCGTACGGTGCGAGGAGGTTCGCGGGCATGCGCGCACGTGCGGCGCGTGAGGAGGACAGCGCGTGCGGCGCGCGGCCATCCGCACGCGCGCTCCTGCGCGCGCGCGCACCATGTGCGCGAGCCCACCCGAACGCTGCGCGGCCTGAGCGTGCAGAGCGCGGCCTCGAGGGGCCCGTCCACCGCTCCAGCGGTCACGTTGAACGTGCGCTGCAGGTCGTCGAGGATGGCCGAGCCCTGATCTCGGATCGCGGCGAGCTGCTCCGAAAGCGATGGGCGCGCCGGCTTGCCCGCCGCGGCCGAGGGCGGCACGAACGCTTTGGGCGCGCGCAGGCTGGCAATCTCGGGCCTTGAGCGACGGCGCGCCGGCGCGCCAGCAGACGGCTCGGGGCGCGCCGCCTCGACTGCCCCGCGCACCGTAGCCGCGGGCACCGCGGGCGGTGGCGCGAGCGCGTGCTGCGTGGGCGCGGCCGGCTCGCCAGTGTCGCGAGCCGCCTCGCGCGGCACGACACGCCGGCTCGACGCCTGCTTGAGCGCGCGCGTAGGAGTGTGCCGCTTGTGCGCATACTGGTCGCTGACCGCCATGCCGACGTCGCGCTTGCGCGTGTGCCGCCGCGGCAAGTCGTTTCGCGCTGACGTCCTGCTGGCCAGCCAAAGCCGTTGCCTACAGTACGAAGACGGCCGGACTGCGACTGCGATGCGCCGCTCTACGTGGCGTCTGCGCGCGCTCGTCGCCGCGCTGGTGGCGCTCGCGGCGCGCGGTGCGGCCGCGCGCTCCGAGCACGGCGTGGCTGGCTTGGATCTGGGCGCCGAAAACTCCGTCGTTGCCATCGCGCGCCGCGGCGGTGTCGACGTCGTCGCCAACGAGCAGGCGCGCCGGCACACGCCGTCTGCGCTCGCGTTCGGCGCGCGACGGCGCCTCTTCGGCGACGCGGCGCTCTCTCAACTCGGATCGAACAGCGCGGGTACTGTGCGTGCGCCGATCTGTCTCGTCGCAGCGCTCGCCGACCGGCCGCTCGCCGTGCGCGTCGACCACGCGGGCGACGCGGCCAGCGTCGGTCGGTTTGCCCTTGGCAGGCGCCGGGCCGACCTCACGCCCCTGCAGCTCGTCGGCGCGCAGGCGGCGCACCTGCACCGCCTCGCGGCGGCGGATCACGGCGCACGCGTGCCCGAGTGCTGCGTCGCCGTCCCCGTCGGAACCACCGCGCGCGGCCGCCGCGTCCTCGCCGCCGCGGCCATGCTGGATTGCGAGCTCGCCGATCGTCGCGCTGGCCTTGGCGACGCGCAGCGCTGCGAGCGCATCCGGCTGGTGCGCGCGGACACAGCGGCGCTCGTCGCGCTCGCGCTCGCACGCACGCCGCACGCGCGTGCGAGCGCCGCGCCCGGCGGCGCGCCTGCCGCTGGCACGGCCGTCGCCATCGTGGACGTGGGCCACACCGGCGTGCGGGTTTGCATCGCGCGCGTCTCGGACGGCGCGTGCTCGGTGCTCGCGCGCGCGCACGCGGACGGGATCGGCGGGCGCGCGTTCACGCGCGCGCTCGTTCGGGCGGTGGCCGCGCGCTGGCGTGCGGAGCTCGGCGTCGACGCGCTCGCCAACCGGCGGTCGGCTGAGCGGTTGCGCGCCGCGGCCGCTCGCGCGAAGCACGCGCTCAGCGCGCCGGGCTGCATCGACGCGGACGTGCGCGTGGACAGGCTCACGCCCGAGCTGGACGGCGTTGCGACGATCACGCCCGCCGACCTCGAGGCGAGCAGCGCGCACGCCCTCGCCGCGCTCGACGCGCTGTGCGCGCGCGCGCTCGTCGCGAGCGGGCTACGCGCGGTCGAGGCGGTGGAGCTGATCGGTGGTGGGTCACGCATGCCCGCCGTCGCGGCGCGCGCGCGCGCGGCGTTCGGCGGCGAGCCGGTCCGGCTGCGCCGCTCGCTCAACGACAAGGAAGCTATCGCGCGCGGCGCAGCGCTCGCTGGCGCGGCCGCGAGCTCGAGTTTTAAAGTGCGGCCGCTTGCGCTTGCCGATCTGCTGTGCGGCAGCGCGCTGCGCGTGCGGTGGGTCGACGCGCCGTACGGCACGGCCGACACGATCGCGCTCGACGCGGGCGCGAGCCTGCCCGCTGCCGTGTCAGCTGCGCTGCCCGCAGGCGCGGCCGCGTCGCTCGTTGAGCGTGGCATCCTCCGCCTCCGCGTCGTGCGCGCGGAGGCGCGGGGCGCGCCGTGCCTCGAGGGCGCGCACACGCCCGAGCGGCTGACCGAGCTCGCCGATGCGGCGGACGACGCGGCGCGCGACAGCGACGCCGTGTCGGCGGTGCTGCACGCGGCCGGCGCGCCGACGGTGCGCGTGCGGCTTGGCGCGGCGAGCACGCCGCGCGCGGCGGGCAGCGGCGGGGCAGAGGGCGCCGTCGGTGACGAGGCGGCGCTGGAGGACGAAATGGTGATGGAGGACGAGGAGATCTACGTCGAGGCGCGCCTGCCGTCCGGCGGGAACGAGCTCGGGCGTGCGGCGGACGACGGCCGCGTGACGGTAACGCTGGCTGTGGACTTGTGCGGTGACATTGTCGTCACGGACGTCACGCTCAGCTGGGTGGAGGATGGCGTCGGCCCACAAGCGCTCGGCGACGGCGCAAGCGCGAGCGCGAGCGCGAGCGCGCTGGACGGCGCTCGCGCCGTTGCGGGCGGCGACTTGCAGGGCGCCACGCGCGCGCGCGGAGACGGTGTATGCCCGGCGACGGATACAGCCGGTGCGACAGCATCGGACGCCGCGCCTGGTCTGCCGCGGACGGCCGGTGCGAATCGCAGCGTAGGTGAGCAGCCCATGCATCCGTCGCCCGCGCCTACGCTGCCGGTTGACGGCGCGGCCGGCGCGGCGCCGGGCGGTGCGCCCGAGGGCGCGCTCGGCACGGACGGCCAGAGCGCCACGACGCCGCCGCCGCCGCCGCCCTCCGCGCGTCCTGCGCCCGTCGAGCGGCGCGTGAGCCTGCTGCTTGGCGTTCAGACGAGCTCTGTCGACCTACCGGCGCACGCGATCGCCGCCGCGCGCGACGCGGAGTCGACCATGGCGCGCGTCGACGCGACGGAGGAGCACGCGCAAGAGGCGCACAACGAGCTCGAGGGCAGCCTGCTCTCCGCGGCGGCCGAGCTGCGCGAGGCGGAGGGCTCGGACGGCGCGGAGGCGCGCGCGGACGCGGCGCTCGCGTGCACTGCTGAGCAGCGCGCGCTGCGCGAATGGCTCGCAGATGCCGAGGCTTGGCTCGAGCAGACGGCGGCCGCTCAGCGCACGGGCGCGCTGGCAGAGGCGTGCGGCGAGGCGCACACGGCTGCGTGCGAGGATCGGCTCGGTGCTCTGCGCGCGCTGCGCGCCGCGGCGTTCCCGCCGCGCGAACGCGAGGCGCAGCCGCAGCTGCAGCCTCAGGGCACGGAGCAGGCGGCAGGGCCGCCGTCGGTCGATCCGTCGGGCGCTCCGCCGGACGCGCTCTCCGAGTGAGACCTCGCGTGGGCACAGAGTCTGAAAGTCACGTTCACATTGCACATTGGCTCACCACGTGTTGCATACACGGTGTAACATCAAGCGCTGTGCGGCTTCAAGTAGCACGCTCCGCCGTCTGCGCGTGAACGAGCTGTTCGAAAAGCCCGCGCACCGCGAGCGAGAAACGGTCGAGGTCACCACCGCAGCCCGCGGCGATCGTTGCGAGCAGTCGCTCGCGGTCTATGGGTGTCGTGCACTCGCAGCGGCGCACGTCGAACGATCGGATCGCGTCGCACAGCCAATCGGATTCGAGCAGCACGGGCCCGGCGCAGCAGCATCGGCCGCCGCTCAGCTGATCGCGCCTCGCCGCCGCTCCTCTGCGCGCAGCCGCAGTCGCGATGCGCGAGCGCCGGTGCGCCTGGCGCGCGCCGATCGGCGGTCGGCAGCGGTGGGCCAACGTCGACGGAGAGCAGCTTGGTCTGGTCGAGCTCGCCGCCCATCTCGACGAGGAGGAACTGGCACGCATGCGCAGTTCGTGGGCGGGGACAGTCGCGCGTCAGGCAACGCGCGCAGGGGCGCGGCGCGGTTCGTCTCGGCAGCGCCGCACCCCTGCAGCCCGCACGTCCAGCGTGCGGAGCTGCGCCCCGCCCGTCTTCAGCGTGCGGCCCGGCCTGTCTCGGCCTCGCAGCCTCTCCAGCGCGCCGGGTGGGCGAGGCCGCCGTGAAGGGGCCGCTGGAGAGGCTGCGCTCTCGGCGGCTGGCGGGAGACCGTTGAGAACGACGGGGATGGTGCGGGCGGAAGGGGAGCACGCTTGGCGCGCAAGTGCGTCTTATGTGGCCACGTCGCGTTGCCGCCTCCACGCGGCACGTGCCGAGCGGCAACTGCGCGGTGGCCAGCGCGTACGCAATAGCACGCGCGAGACGCGCAAGCAGCATGTCGGCCGCGAACGCGCCGTGCGCGACGATGCCGGCGGCGAGCGCGAGCGCGGCGCCGAGCGTCGCCGCGGTGAATGCAGTCGAGCTCGCGCCTCGCGCGCCGTCTGGCTCGCCTGCGAGCGCGGCGGCCGCACCGCACGCGGTCGCGGCGGCCGCGAGGAGCCGCGCGACGGCGTGCTCGGGTCGTGTCGGCGGCGCACGCGCGCGTGCCAACGCTCAGGCCGGCGGCGCATAGGAGCGCGCGCACGAGCCACTCTGCACGCGCGGCCGACGTAGCGCGCGCGCGTGAACGCCATTGAAATGGTCCGCTCATGCGGCGCATTGCGCCCCCAGCGCCACTTGAAGACGAACGAGTTTCGGCGCGACGGGGCGGCGCCCTGCGCCGAGCAGCGATGCTTTGCGGGACGCACTCATCGGCCGCTGCCTCTCACTCATCACAGAACCGAAGTTTTGTGAAAAGTTCGCCGCAAGTTTCGCTTCCTCTCATGATCTGATCACACCGGCATACTACAACCGCGGGAGGGAAGATCAAAGATGGGTGGCTCGCAGCCGACGGACGACGACCACACAGTGGCTCGTCACGAGGCGTCGAAGCACCTGCAGCACCAAACGGATGTGTACCTGGGTGGCTGGTATTCGCGCACGCACTCGCGCGCGCGCCGCCCTGGCCTCGTCAAGTTGTTCCGGCTTGTCCTCGGCGCGCGCGCGCGCGCGCGGCCGCGCTTGGCGCCTGCCACGCGACCATCGCCGACGCCTGCGGCGCGCGCCTGACGCAGGTATTGGCCGGCGCGCCGCCTGCTTCGCTGGGGGGAGGTGCAGCACGCCAAGCACGCCGAGTGGCAGGACCTCTTCCACGACCTGATCATGGTCGCCGCCGCGTTTCAACTCGGCGCCTACCTAAAGGCCAACCTCACCGCGCGCGAGGGCGCGCTCGGCCTCATCGCGATGGGCCTCACCTCGCTCGGCTCGTGGAGCATGCTGCTGGGTTACCGCGCGCGCTACGTCGCGCTCTCACCGGCCCACCGCCTCCTCGACGCGCTCGAGGGCCTACTCGTCGCGTCCGCGCAGCACAACATCGTCCAGGACTTGCGCGAGTTTGAACGGCTGCACATGTACGCCTTCCTCGCGTGCACGATCGCGCAGCGCCTGCTCGCGCTGGGCAGGCGGCTCGAGCTCGCCCTCGCCCACCCGCACGAGCGCTACGCCTCCGTCCGCACCACCAACGTCAAGGAGATCTTCAGAATTGGCGCAGAGGTGGCGGTGCTCGCCGGCGGTTTTGGCGCACGCAGCGCCGTGCCGCTCTTCGCCGTCCTCATTGGCGCGTGGGCGTTGCCCTTGCTCCTGCTCTACCTGCCCGTCGGCATGGTGCGTGCGCGGGTGCACGCACACCGCCGCGCGCGCACCGCGCGCACTGCGCGCACCGCACGCACCGCGCGCCGCGCGCTCATTGCGCCGTGCGCACGCGCGTCCGCCACGAGCAGGGCTGGCTGGAGCGAAGTTCCATGGTGCCGCTGCACGTCGAGTTCACGATGACGCGCCTGGGCGAGCTTGTGATGCTGATGCTTGGCGAGGGTGTCCTGTCGCTCGTCGTCTCGCGCTCGACGGTCGCACTCGGGGAACGAGGCAGTGGCGGCGGTGGTGGCAACGGCGACGGCGGTGGATACGGCGGCGGCGCGCACGATGGCGACGGCGCGCACCGGCGCACGCTCGCGGAGGCGGCCGGTGCCGACGACGAGGCGCGGCGCGCCGGCGGCGGCGCGGGCGCGTGCGGCGCTGCGTGCATCGACGACCTGATCAAGTCATCTATTTCATTCGCAAGCAGTTTCCTCATGCTCACCGCCCTCATGTACCTCTACTACCGCGCCAACCCGACGGGCCACGGCACGCGCCACCACCACGCGATGCGGCGTGACGCGACGCGCGGGATCGCGTGGAACACGTCGCACGCGTTCCTCTCCGTCGGCCTGATCGCGCTCGGCGTCGCGCTCAAGGCGATCCACCCGTACGCCGCGCAGCCGGTACCGTCCGCGTACGTGATGCTGCTCGCGATCTCGGGCGCGGTCACGCTGCCAACCATCTGCGTCCAACAGCTGCTCCACCCGGGCATCGGCGCGTTCGTGCGCGCGCCCAGCCGCGCCGTGCGCTGCGCGCTCTGGCTCGGCAAGATGGGCCTCTCGTACGCCATGCTCCTCATGCTCCTCCTCCCGGCAAGCACAGAGGGCTGTGTCTACCTCGCGTGGGCGTGCGCGCTCGCGGGCGCGTCGGCGGCGTGCGTCCTCGTCGAGAAGGCGCCGCACGTCGAGGCGGCTATGTGGGCGCACATTGACGCCGTCGAGGCCACGCGGAGCGCGGCGGCGATCGGGCCCGCGCCCGCGCCCGCGGCCGTGGGCGCCAAGGCGAGCGAGACGGATGGCGACGGCGACGGCGGAGCGGTCGCATCGCTCGCGACGACCCATGCGACCGTGCGGGCGCCACGGCCGCTCAAAGAGCGCGCGCTCGACCTGAGCCAACACGCGTCGAGCTCGTCCGCGTCCGAGTCGAGCGATTCGCATGGGAGCAAGCCGTGCGTCCAAAGCGCGGCGTGCGTAGGGTGACGCAAGCAGTCAGCCCAAACTTGAGTTTAAGAATGTTGCAGGGTCATGAGGAGAGTGACATGCGGCCGTGGCGCGCGAAGGTCACCTGGACGTGCGCGCAGCGCGCGCCGCGTCGCCGTCCGTCGTCGCAAACGCCGCGAGCGCCAGCTCGACGAGCGGCCGGCGCAGCTCGCGCGGCGAGGTGAGCACCTCGTTGATGCTGATGCGCGCGTCGCCGTCCTTGTCGGCCCGCCGCGCCACTTCCTCGAGGCGCGCGGCCGGCGCGAGGCCGAGGCCCGGGATGCGCCGCAGGCCGTCCATCGACTCGGCGCGGTTGAGCACGCCGTCCCGGTCCGCGTCGACGGCGTGGAAGAGCTGGCGGAGGACGATACGGCCGAACGACGAGTCGAGTGCGGCAAGGATCTTATCCGCGCCGCTCGCCCGCTCGCGCGAGCGCCGCGCGCCGATGTGATTGATGTGCTGCGCGCCGGCGTGGCCGATCGCGCCGGCCACGTGCCGCGAGAAGCGCACGACCGCGGCGACGGCGCCCGGCACACCGCGCTTGGTCGCCGGTGCGGGCGGCGGTGTGCTGACCGGCGGCGAGGAGAGCCCGTACGCGTACGCCGCCGAGCTGAGCGCGACCAACGCCACCGCGCTCCTCACGCCTCGGCGCACTTGCATCGCGCGAATCTGGACGGCGATGGCCTTCGCGCGAGGGAACACGCGGCCAGCCAGCCCAGTCGAGAAGCGTCGGGACTTTTGACTTGACCGCGACACGACGTTGCAGAGTGCAGCAGACACTGACCTGAAACCGCGGACAACGGACACGGCGTCAAACGGTGCGCGCGCGCCGCGCGAGCAGCCGACAGACGAGCGCGCAGCTCTCATCCGCGTCCTCCACCGCGCGCGCGCACGCTTCCTCCTCCTTTCCCGCCGCCGCCGCGCTGCGCGCCAGCTCGCGCACGCGCTCGGCGCACCGGCGCGACTCCGCGTCGAGCGCCGCGACGAGCTCTGCGCGCGCGGGCAGCACGCGCGCGCTCACGTCCTCGGCGGCCTCGTAGAGCGCGCGGAGCAGCGCGCCCTCCGCGCGCACGCACGCCTCGCGCGTGCGCGCGATCACGCGCTGCCCGTCCACCGCCGCCGTGAGCAGTCCGCGCAGCGCGCCAGCGCCCGCGCCGTCAGCGGCGAGCACCAGCGCGTGCGCAAACGCCAGCTGCGGCCGCCATCGGCAGGCGTGCGCGCCAAGCGCGGCAACGTCGGCTGCACGTGCCGGCGCGTCCAGCGCGCCGCCCTCGGCCAGCAACAGGAGCTGCTGGCCGAGCGGCGCGCGCGCCAAGCCGCCAGAATCCGCGTACGCGGGCGCGCGCGCACTCGCGCGAAGCGCGCGCGCGCACGCGACGAGGTGCGCGCCGAGCGCGGCGCGGCGCGCGACGTCTCGAGCGCGCGGGTGCGCGTGCCATGCGATGAGGGCTACAGCCGTGTCGTGCGCATGCGCAGTGTCCCCACCGTCGGCGCTACCCTCCACGATGGCCGCCGCCGACTCTGTCCCCGGACAGCCGTCCACACCTGCGCTGCACAACGCGTCAGTGCCGCCGCGCGCGAGCGCGCGCAGTGCAAGGCGCTGCCAGACGGGGCACGACGCAAGCGCGAACCACGCGGCATGCAGCTGGGGCGCGGCGGCGGCAGCGCGGCGCGGCCGCGCGCCCGTCTCCATCGTGTGCGACGCGCGCGCGGCGTTCGACCGTGGCGCGCGTGTGTCGCCAAGCGACGCACCTTCGTCGTCTCCCGCGAGCGCGCGGAGCTCGGCGAGGAGGAGCCGAAGGGAGGCGGGTGACGGGTGCAACGCGAGCCTGCCGAGCAGCGGGCCCACGGCCTCCGTCGGCGCCGACGCGGTCGCGTATGCCACGCGCAGCCGCGCGCCATCGCGTGAGGCCTCGCCACTCGCGCGCGCGTCGCCGCCGCCGTCGCCGCCGTCGCAGCCGCCGTCGTCGTCGTCACCCGCCGCGCGCGCGCGCGCACGTGCAGCAGCGCGGCGCGGAGCGACCGCGTCGACGAGCGCGGCGTGCACGGCGACGGAAAGCTCGAGCGCGCGCGCCGCGTCCGCGTCAGCCGTCGCGCCCGCGCGCGAATGCGCCCAGTGCGCCGCGCGGCACGCGCCGAGCGCGGCGGCGGCGACGCGCGCATCGCACGCGGCGGCGTCGCAAAGCGCGCGCAGGCCGGGCTCCTGCCAGCGTGGGCACACGAGGCACGGGCGCCGGCAAAGCTGGTCAGCCGCGTCGGCCAGCGCCTCGTCGAGCGCCGGCGGGTGCGCGAGCCACAGCGCGGCGCGCGCCGGCGAGCGCAGCGCGCAGACGAGCGCGCGCTGCTCGCATGCCGCGCGCGCGCACTCGCGCGAGGTCGCCGCAGCAAGCACGGCGAGCTCGGCGAGGAGCGGCGCGGCGGGCGCGTGCTCGGCCAGCGGCGCGCACGCACACACGAGCTGAAGCACCGCCTTCTCGAGCGCGGCGCGAGCCTCGCCGCCGCCGCCGCCGCCGCCGCCGCAACCGCCGCCGCCGCCGACCCCGAGCGCGCGCGCGCGCAGCGCCTGGACGCTCTGTGCGAGGGCGGCGAGCTGCGCGTCGAGTATGCGCTCGCAATAGGACGTCCAGTCGTACCCGAGCTGGCCTACGAGCAGCCGCAGCTTGGCACCGTCCTCGTCATACCGCCGCTGGAACCCGAGGCGGGCCCGAATCTCCGCCGCGCCGGGCGGCTCCATGCTGGCCGTTCCGTTCACTGCAGATGGTGGTGGTGGGCGCGGAATCGGCAGGCTCGCCGGTGCCCCCGAGCGGGCGCGTGCGCATGGGGCGGAACCCGTCGCCGCGCTCGACCGCTCTGGCCGCGTTCACGGCAAACGTGGAGATCTACCGGCTTAAGCCGCCGCCGCTCCCGTCCGCAGCGTCCGTCGGCGCTGGCCCCGCGCGCTCGCCCGCGCGCGCGCCCGCGCCGATCTCGACGTCGGAGCGGCGGACGCTCGCCGAGGTGCCGCCGGCGATGCGCGCGCTCGTGGACGAGTCGATCCGCCGCTCCGGTCTTTCCCTCGACTCGCTCGAGCTCTCCGGCCTGCCCGCGGACGCGGTCTCGCGCGTGCAGCGGTCTCTGTACGTGTACTCGTCCGGCTTCTGCGAGATGCTCGACGAGGTCCTCGCGCACGCGGCGAACAAGCCGCGGCTGGTCGCGATGCTCTGGGAGGCGTTCATGTACCTCGTCGAGCGCGTCGACAACGGCTGCGGCTACCGCACGGCGATGAACGCGCTCGCGGCCGAGCACGCCGGCGCAATCGGCCGCGTGCGCGAGACGGCGGCGCTCACGGAGCAGCGCCTGCTCGACGAATCAACGGACTGGCGGCGGCGCGCCGAGTCGGGCTCGTCCGAGCTCGCGGAGATGCGCGCGCGTCTCGCCGACGCAGACGCCGCGCTTGCCGACGCCCGCGCCGAGCGCCACGGCTTGCTCGCCGACGCGCGCTCGGCGCGCGCCGAGCTCGGCGCCATGCACGAGCGCCTGTCAGCCACCGAGCGCGCGCTCGCGGCGCAGAGCGAGGCGAGCGCGCTGGTGAAGGGCGAGGCGACGAACGCGCCGCGCCTGCGCGGCGAGCTCATCGCTGCGCGCCGCGACGCCGACCGCCTCAAGCTCGAGATGGCGTCGCTGCACGAGCAGGTGCGCACGACCGCCGCGGCGATGCGGGCAATGGCGTCGCGCGAGAACTCGCACGTGCAGCAGCTCGACGACGCGCAGGCGGAGCTGGGCGCGGCGCGTGCGCTGTGCGGCGTGCTCGCGATCGAGGCCTCACGCGCGTGCGCCGACGCCGACGCCGCGGTCATCGCCGGCATCGCCGGCGTCGACGCGGCGGTCGACGCGACGCGCGAGGCGGCGCGCGCCGAGGCGCTCGCGCTCGTCGAGGCTCAGGCGAGGGCCGACGCGGCGGCGATCGCCGAGGCGGTCGCGGCGCGCGAGGCGGAGGAGGCGTCGCGCCGCGCGAGCGCGGCGGGCGCGCCACGTCGGCCATCGTGTTCGCTCGTGGCCCACGGCGCGGCGGCCCTCGACGCGGCGGCAATTGAAGGCGCGGCGGCCACCGGCGGCTCAGTTGCGCTCGCCGGCGCGAGCCGCCCTACCGCCGACGAGCTCGCTGCGGTGACGATGCGTCACAGCTCGTTACAGGCGGCGGCAAGGAGAATCGCCGATGGGCGCGAGCGCGCGTTGCGCGCGCAGTTTGAAACTCAGCTCGATGAGAGCGCGCGGCAGCTCGCCGAGGCGACCAAGGAGCTCGAGGTGGTGCGCGCGACCGCGGCGGAGGCACAGGCCGACGCGGCCGCGGCGCGCGTCGACGCTGCCGGCGCGCGAGCCGCGCTGGCCGACGTGCGCGAGAGCGCGCGCGTCTCGCGCCTCGAGGCCGCCGCGCTGCACGACGCGCTGAGCGCGGCGGAGGAGGCGGCCGCGGCGATGCGCTCGGGCAAGCTCGCGGCGGCGGTGCGTGCGGCCGAGACCGAGCGCGTGCAGCGCGCGCGCATCGCCGCCGAGCGCAACCGACTGGTCGGGCAGCTCGAGGCCGCACGCGAGGAGGTGGCGCGCACGCAGGCGGCGGCAGACACCGCAGCGCTCGCGCACAACGCGCAGCTTGAGCTCGCGGTCGCGGCGCAGCGGCGCACGGACGCGGCGTCGCGCGAGTGGCGCGAGCAGCTTGAGGAGGTGCGGGCGAGCGCGCGCGCAGCTGCCGCGAACCACACGCACGCGCTGCGGCACGCGGAGGCGGAGGCGCGCGCGGCGAACGAGGCGGTCGACACCGAGGCTGGCGCGCGCAAGCAGCAAGGCGCGGAGGCGAAGCGCGCGGCGGAGCTCGCGCGAGCGCGCGAGGCTGAGACGGCGACCGACCTGCGTCTCACGCTCGCGCGCCTCCAGCCCATCGCTGCCGAGCTCGCGACCGCGACGGACGCAATCCGCCAGATCGGAAGGGACGGGCGCGAGGCGCGCGCGCGCCTCATTGCGGACGCGCAGCTCGAGGCGGACGGCCACCAGCTGCGCGGCGTTTCGCACCTGCTCGGTGCTTTGAGCGACCAACTCGCCGCCGGGCTTGGGCAGAGCGCCGTGCAGGCCGCTGTAACGGCCGCGGACTCGGCGGCGGCGTTCGGCGCGATCGGCACGCTGCTCGACGACGCGCGCGACTCCGCGCTGCTGCTGCAGGCGAGCGCTGACGCGGTCGAGCGGCTGGGCGCCGAGACGGCGGCGGCGCGCGACGAGCTCGCCGCGCTGCGCGCGAGCACCGCGGCCGCCGAGGCGGGCAGGGTTGAGGCGGAGGCGGGCGCCGAGCGCGCGCGCGTCGACGCGGCCGCGCAGCTCGAGGCGGAGGCCGCGCGGCACGGCGCGGTGCGCGAGGCACTCGAGCGCGACACGCGCGCGATGGCGCGCCGCGCAAACTTGAGCAAGGCCATCGCCGATCGCCTCGAGGCGGAGCAGGAGAAGGCGAAGGGCGAGCTGCGCGCGTGGCGCTCGAGGGCGCACAGGGCGCTGCTCGCCGCCGGCGCTGCGGACGCCGCCGACGTCTTCGCCGTGCACGCGTTCGACGCCAAGACGGCCGACGAGGGCGCGAGCCCGGCGCGCGAGGAGAGCGACGGCGAGGACGACGACGCCGGCGGGTGCAGCGCGCGCGCGGCCTCGGCCGCCGGGCTGCCCGGCCTGGGCGTGCGCTCGCCGATCGTGCACGCGACGGCCGCGCTGGTCGAGCAAGCGGCGCGGCTCGACCGCACGGCCTCGGCCGCGTCCGTGAGCGTCGCATCTGACGTGGACTCGGCCGCGGCCGACGTGCGGCGCGCGCGCTTCGCGCTCGCGGCGGCAGGCGGCGCGGCAGCCTCGCCGGGCCGCGCACGTGGCGCGCAGCAGCCGCACGCGGCGGCGCCACCGGGGGTGACAGCTTCGAGCTCTGCCCTCGGCGGCGGTGCGACCGCCGCGCAGCGACACGCGCGAGCAGAGCCCGACAGCAATTCCCGCCATTCCGTTGACTGAACCTGCTGCTGCCAAGAATGGCTACGGACACGACAAAGTGTTGCCAAATCCTTGTCAAGTCTAGCCTTGGCCGCCCGCGCTGGCTTGCGCGACGGGCGCACGTGCCGCCGCGCCCTCGCCCCAGTCGAGCAGCGCGAGCGCCTTGTCGAGCGGCATGCGCGCCCAGCGCGTCTCGCAGTCGTTCGCGCCATACGCCAAGATGAGTGCGCGATCGCCGTGCGCGAGCTCGAGGCCCGAGACGAACTGGACCACCTCGCAGCTCGCGGCGCCGGGCGCGCTGGGCAGGCACCATTCGGCCGAGTGCGCAAGCAGCGCGTGCGGCGCGCGCGCGTCGAGGGCGTAGAAGAAGTGCATGTAGTGCGAGCCAAAGTAGGCGATGCCCTGCCGTATGGAAGCCATCGTGAGTCGGTTGGGATTGAACGAGCGGTTGGGCACGGGGCAGTGGTGCAAATGGCCCACACCGAGCAGCAACCGGCGGCCGTGCGCACCCATCACGGGCACGAGCGGGCTCGTGCCCGAGACGCTCAGATGCGCGCACGCGCCGCGCCGCGCAGCGCGGAAGCGCAGCGCGCTTGGCGCGGCGCTCGTGCGCACGTGCGCCCACGCGGCCGCGTCAGTGAGCGGCGTCGCGCGGATCCAACCACTCGCGCGCGCGCTTTGCGGCTCGAAGGCATGCGGTGGCGGCAGCTCGGCGTGCACGAGCCGCGGGTAGAGCCACGACTGCACGCGCGCGCGCCCGTCGGCGCCGACGAAGAGCGCGTGGTTCCGCCCGGCGACGGGCGTCGCGCACAGCGGCGTTTGTCCACGTATGCTCACAGCCCAGCCGGCGTCGGCGTCGGCGGGCGCAGCAGGCGCCGCCGGGCGGCCACGCCCGTCGCGCATGTATAGCCGGCCGACGTGCGTGTTCCAATCGCACGCGCGGCAGCAGCTCCGACAGGACGGCGTCGCGCCGTCGATTCGCGTGTTGGCCGTCAGGTATGTGAGCCAGACGCGCTCGCGGCCGGGCGCGCCGAGGCGCGTGAGGCGAACGTCAATGATCTGCGTGACGCCCTCGTGGTCCGTCGTCGAGTCCGTCGTCATCACGCGACCGCATGGGTCAAGCACGCGCGCCGGACCGATGGGCACGAGCCGCGCGTCGGCGCGCACAACGCACGAGTGCTTGAAGCCTCGCCGCCGTTGAAACTGCGTGCGCATCCCCTTGCGCTGCACGACGCAGCCGCTCTGGTAGTCGACGCGGTAGCTGACCACGTAGCCGTCGCCGGGCACGCGCGCGACTGACGGGTTGTACGCCTCCATCCCGCGCCGGTGCGGCGCGCGCAGGTGGCGAGGCACGACGGGCAGCACGAACGGGTCCGCGCGGCCGATGAGGCAGCCGATGGCAGCGTCCTCGCGCAAATGCGCGTTGGTTCTCACGTCAGGCGTGAAGAGCTGCTGCGGCGTGAACGTGCGCAACGTGTCGGGCTCCACGCTCAATGTGATGTTGTCCCGGCCCCACATCCACGGACGCGGGCCAAAGCCGCGTGAGCCGAGCGCCTGCTCCTTTGCTGCCGTGCTCTCGGCGGCTGCGAATGGTGGGCTGCGCGGGTCGAACGGATCGGGTACGTCGACGGCGAGCGCGTCCGGCTCGTCCGGTGGTGGTAAGAGCACACTGCGCGCCGTGGGGCCGCGTGCCGCGGCGCGCTGCGCCGCCGGCGCCGCGCGCGCGCGCGCCTCCTGGCGCGCGACGGGAGCGGCGCGCGCGGCTGGCGCGGCTGGCGCGGCGGGCGACCTCCGTCTTTCGTGGCCGGTCCACAAGCTCTGCACGCACGCATCGGCACGCGCGAAAGACGTGCACGCGGAGAGCTGCTGCGACGCGAGCACGAGCAGCGCAACACTCAACGCGCAAAACGTCGCGAGCGTGCCCATGGAGAACGCGGCCATGGGCACTGTTTCACCCACAGAAGAACGCGTCGTGCAGCCAAGACTCGCCGTTTCTTCGTGCATGTCGTACGCGCCGCTTACGGCCAATGGCGGTGACAACCGCGAGTGGACGCGGCTGATCGCCAGCGAGCGCGCCGCGTTTCTCGACTTTGTGCCGGATCAGCCGTACGTGGACACGCTCACGAGCAATCTCGCGCGCCTCCGCCGCGAGCGCAACGCGCTCGTCGGCGTCGACGCCGAGTATCGGTGGCGTGTCGAGCGCGCCGAGCCGCCACCGCCGCGCACCACGCAGCCGGCACTGCGCAGCGCGAACAGCGTGGCGGAGCGGCCGCGGCCCGAGTGCGCGCCGCCACCTTTTGCCGTCAGCACCGACGTGCCCAGCAGCGCGGGCGTGCGCCGCGCCGACGTTGTTGACCGAGCGACCGAACCGG
Source organism: Diacronema lutheri (assembly GCA_019448385.1). Taxonomy (NCBI): domain Eukaryota; phylum Haptophyta; class Pavlovophyceae; order Pavlovales; family Pavlovaceae; genus Diacronema; species Diacronema lutheri. The sequence continues at coordinate 353,763 of JAGTXO010000016.1, read as the reverse complement.
GCAGCGCACGCCCCGCGCTCGGCAGCACGCGCTCGGAACGCGCGCCGTCGACGCCGGTTCAGCGGAGCGCGCAGTGCACGCCGCTGGCGCGTACGGAGCCGCGCGCTTCGATCGCCCGCCGCGTCGGTGGCGCCAGCTGGGTGCCCGGCGATGAGCCGCCCGGGTCTTTTTATTTGTCGCGAGCGCCCGTCGCGCGCACGTTCGAGTGCGACGAGGACGTCGACGTCGACGCGCTCCGCAGGCGCGCGAGCGACGGCATGCTCGTTGGTGCATTGGCACGTGCGCGACAGGCTGCGGCCGACGCGCTCGCTCCACGCGTGTCGCCGCGCACCGCCGGAGGCGGCGATGGGGAGGCCTCGTCGCCATCGTGCGTGCGCGACGCGCCGTCGCGTGCGCGCGCGCGTGCGCGCCGGCCGCGCCGCGACGAGCCGCCGGTTGGTCGTGCGCCGGTCATGACGGCAGGCGCGGTGCGTGGCGATGACGCGCGCCGCGCCGAGCGCGGCGCGGGGGCGAGGACTCCGCCCGCTCGCCTCACGGGCACCGCCGCGCTCGCGAACGGCCTCAGTTGCGGCGCCGACGGGCGCGCGCGCGGCGGCGGCGACGGCGGCGGTGATGGCTTTGTGGTTGATGCCCCGGCGCGCGCACCGCCGAGCGCGCACGTGCGCGTCACAAGCACGCAGGTGCCAAACCTCTCCGCTCGCCAAATCAAATACCGGCACCTCGCCGTCATGCCCGCCGGCGCGCCCGCGTGGACGGGCCGGCTCGCGCACGTCGCCGTGGCGGTCGAGGCGTCGTCCGCGCGCAAGGACGTGGCTGTCGCAGAGCGGCGCGCGCTCGAGGTGGCACGTCGCGAGCGCACGCTGCGCGAGCGCGAGCTGGGCGCGCCCGCGCGCGTGGGCATCCTGCCGGGCGCCTTCTCTTCTCCGAGCCACGATGAGAGGCTGCGCAAAGTAAGCATGGCAGCGGTCTTGCGCGAATCGCTCCGCACGGGCGGCGCGGCCGAGTCGCGACGCGAGCATTGGCCGACCGATGCGCGTGCGCCTCACGGCTCGACCGACGGCCGCCGTGCGGGCAATGCCGGTGGCGGCAGCGGCGGCGCTGAGGGCGGCGCGGGCGAAACTCTGGCGCCGGCCGGCTGCACTCTCACCAGCATGCTCGCTGCCGCGAGCGCAGAGGCGCGGCAGCAGAGCGGACGCGCATTCGGCATGGGCAGCCTGCAGGAGCAGCTCGCTCGCACGACGCTCAAGGCGGAGCGCATGCAGATGGGTTGGCTCGGTGCGCATGACGAGCGAGCGCCCACGGAGCGACTGTCTAACTGAACGGTCAGTGGAGGTTGAGTGAATGGGATCGCGTTCAAGCGCGACATTGGAGGCACCTGCGCTCCGCGTGCTCTAAATCCTGCGGGGTGCGCCGTGGGTCGGCAAAGCGGCCGGGCCACGCCGTCGCGCGCAGGACCGATCAGCCGATGATGCCGGCGTGACTGACATGCAGCTTGAAGGCGGCGGTGTTCTGGGCGCGCGGGCCCATGCGATGCGCCTCCGCCCTCTTGGTCAGCACCGCGCGCCGGCCGTGCCATCCGTCGCCGGGCATGTGGTAGTTGATGGCATCATGCCGGCCAATCTCCTCGGCGGAGGTGCGCGTTGGGCAATGCGGGCCGGGCGGCTGCGGCAGGTAGAGCGAGAAGAGAAGGCCGACGTCCGTCATGGGCAACAATTGGGAGGTCGCTCCCGGCAAAGAGGCGGTCGCGCTCGTCGTCGGGCTCGTTGGCGTCGGCGGCAACATGAACCGGTTATGAGTATCCAGGTCCAGGTCGGACGTTGGATCCACCAGCCGGGCACAAAACGCGAAAAACTGAGTACCTACCCACGAACCCATCTGTTGACCCGTCGGAAAGCGTCGTTTATAACTGGGACGCGCGGGGGCGGCGCCGCGTCGTGCGGCCGACCAGGCGGCGGAAGCGGGCGCTGACGCGTGCGGTGGCCTGGACGGCGTGTATCGCCTGCACGCGGGCGGCGGCACGCGACCGGCAGCGCGCGGCGGTTAGGCACGTGCGGGCCCTTTGGGCCCGTCGGGCCTCGCTGCTCGCTCGCTGGTGACCGGGTTGCACGGGGATCGACGACATTGGTGGCTACTCGATCCCCCCGCAGCTGGTGCTGACCCCGCTGTCCTGACGTAAGCGCCGTTAGTATATAACTGGGTCAAGACGTCAGCGCGTGCCAGGAGTCGCGCCGCCAGCCGCGGGCCACGCCGCCGCCGCGCCCACGAGCGCCGCTCTCTCCGCGCCGCTCCTGGGCGTGCGACTGCCGTTGGCGTACCCGCTGCGCGCGTGCGTCGGCGGCGTCGCGCCCGCTACCCTCGCGCGCGGCGATGGTCGCTGTGCGCCGCGCGGCGTCCTCGCCGCAGGAACGCTACCGCCGGTCGCGAGCGCGCGCGGACTGGCGCCGCTGTGCGTGCCGCGCGCCCCGCCCGCGCCGCTTGGCCCGCCGCGCCGCGGTGTGAGCGCGGGCCGCGGCGCTCGTGCGAGTTTCTGCTGCTCCGCGCGCTGCTGTGCGTCGAGGTCGTTGGCCAAGTTCTTGTAGCGCAGCATCAGCCGCGCCTCGTCGGCCTCCTTCTCGCGCAGGTGCTCCTCGCGCCCCGCGCGCACGCGCATGCGCAGCGCGGACAGCTCGTTGTGCTGCTTGCGCTTGATGAGCTCCTCGACGTGCCGGCGCTTGATCGCGTGCTGCTGCTGGCTGCAGTTGGTGTGGTCGCGCGGAGAGGGCGCGCATGCGCAGGGCAGCCGCGCAGCGGCGCGCAGCGGATGGAGCGACCATCAGCGACGGCCAGCGGCCTCGCCCTCCGCGGCGCGCGCGCATCGGGCGTCGCCGAATCGACCCCCGCGCCACCTTCGCGCCGCCTCGCGTCGCGGCCGCCCGCAGGTCCGAGGGCATCGCCGCCGCGGCAGGCGGACGCGATCGCGGTCGCGCGCGCACAGCTTCTCAAACACGGAGGCCTCGAGCGCATCCGCCTGCGCCTTCACCTTCGCCGCCTGCTCGTAGTGTAGCGAGCGCACGAGCGCCTGCTCTTTGCGCCGCAGCTCGATGAGCGCCGCGTTGCCAGTCGCGCGCTGCGGTGACGTGTCTGCGCGCTGCTCCTGCGCGCAGTGATTGCAAGAAATGCATGTGCGGGTCGAGCGCGCTGTCGCAGGTGCGCGGCAACGGCCAGCCTGGCGGCCATGGCCGGCGCAGGCGCGCGGGCGCGCGCGCGCACCCGCAGGTCACTCAGTTCGTCGGCAAAGCGTCGGAGCATCTCATCCTCTACGAGGTGCGCCTTCTGCTCAATCTCCGCGAGCCGGTGATTCCAAAAGGCCTGCAGCTGCCCGAGCTCCACCATGTGCGCCTCGTCCATGCCGATCCGCTGCGCAAGCTGCTCCGCGGCGAGTGCCTCAAGCTTGCGCTTGTCGTCTAGCACCTCGAGCTCGGCGAGCTGGCGCCGGCATGCTTCCGCCTGCATGTACTCACCGCTGACCTCCGCGCTGATCCGCGCTTGCTCGAGCGCCGCCGCAACGGCCTGCACTTCGACGTCGGCCATCGTTGACGTTCAATTATGGGGGGGCCTTTATTATTTTTGACTTTTGTCTGAATTCTGTCTAACAGCGCGCGCTGCGCGGCCGCGCCGGCCGGCAGCCTTGATCCAGGCTGTTGAACGTCAACGATGGCCGCGCCTTCGCGCCCTGGTGGCCGCGCTTCGCGCACTTCGCCACCCCCGTCCATCGATCACCGGCACCAGGAACACCGTACATTTCGCCACGGTCGGCTTGGGAACGGAGGTACAGACGGGAACGTCAACAGAGGCACAGCACGCTTTCCCTTTCAGACTTCTTATCGATTGAAAGAACACCGGTTATTATGAAAATTATAAGAAAGAACGTCAATGAATATGAATCAATGCACGGAAAGCGTATCATCGGAGCGCGAATCGAAACGATTCTCTCACTCCGTCGGCCCGCAAGACCATCGCGATGGTCTCGATTCCGGAGGCATCGGCGCGCCGCGTCCTCCGCCGCTCGACGCCGACGCAGCAGCCGCCCCGCATTCTGCTTTTTACGGACCCAGGGCCCGACCCCGACGACACCAAGGCGTTGCTCGTCCTTGCGACGCTCCACCGCGACGGCGTCGTCGACTTTGCGGGCGCCGTGTGCAACGGCGGCGGCCAGCCGGCGAGTCGCGCGGCGCTTGCGCGATGCCTGCTGGACAAGCTCGGCATGTCGCATGTGCCCGTCGCCGTTGGCTCGGTCGGCACGCCCTACGTCGCGCAGCCGCACGAGTACGCGCTGAGCGGGTACGCCGACGTCGACGCGGCGCGGCTTGTCGCCGCGCCTGAGCTCACCGTGTCGGCGATGCTGGCGTCCGAGCCGGGTGGGCTGACGGTCGTGCTGATCAGCTCGCTCCGCGACTTTGCGGACGTTATTATCGCGCACCCGCAGCTCGCGCGCCGCGCGGTCGGCTCGGTCAGCGTGATGGGCGGGCTCGAGCGCGACGAGCGTGCGCGCTTTGGCTGGGTCGCCGACTCGTCGGTGAACAACGGCTTCGACATGGCGGGCGCGCAGGCGGTGTACGATTGGTGCTTTGCTGAGGGCGTACCGCTCGTCGTCGTCAGTCGCCACGCCGTACCGCTCCTCCCAATGTCGCTCGCGCGCTCGTTCGCCGAGCGGAGCACGTCCGAGGTGCTCCGCTACCTCGCCGAGGCGCAGTTCCTTGGCCTCGAGGGCCTGTGGCAGAAGCTGCGCGAAGGCAAGCTGCCGGCGCGCTGCTCCAAACAGTGGTATTTTGCAACGTTCTGCGGCGTCGGCGCGGATGAGTTTGCTCGCGCCGGTCACGCGCAGCTCGACGCGAGCGCATCGATCCGCGACAAGCTCAACGGCTTTGTGAAGCCGTACGACGTCATCGCGCTGATGGCGGCGCTGCCGCACACGCGCGCGCTCATCGCTCCCAGCACGCGGCTGGACGCGCGCGCTTGGGGCCAAGACGCGCATGTGGAGGTCAGGGCCGACGACGGGCGTGTCGTCGCGCACCTGCTGCTGCTCGCGCCCGAGCACGCACCCGAGCAGAGGCACGTGGTAGCGCTGCTGCGCGAAACCTACCACAAGACGGCCTTCCTCACGCAAGCGCACGTCAGCCAGCCGGGGGCGGGCGTCCACATCGACCCGCGCCTCATGGGCGCGCGCGCCGTCAGCAGCTTGCCCACCGCATCACCAAAGCGTCCGAGCAAGTTGCCCATGCTTGGCAGCATGCGCGTTGGCCCCGAACGGGTCGCGCCCGCAGCTGACACGTCCGGCAGCGGCCGCCAGGCAAGCGTGCACGAGCGCGGCTCGCCGCTGCCGCAGTGCGCTGGCGATGGCGCGAATATCGCCCAGAGCCCGCTGCCTTCGCGTGGCGGCAACGCCGCGACCGCTGGGCGTGACCGCGGCGTAATTGTGCACCGCGACGTTTGCCTCGTCTCGCCGGCAGCGCTCGCGGCGCGGATCGACTTGGCGCTCAAAGCGGCGCGCGCGGTCGACGAGAGGGCTTCGGCGCGCGTCTTCGCCGCCCTCGCCATCCTCGTGCTGATCGCCATCGGTGGAGTATTGTGGGCCGTCACGTCGCACGCGCCCCTTCTGCGCGAGAGCCTCCTGCTCACGCTACCCACGCTCGACCTCGCGCTCGTCATCATGACGCTCTGGCTGCGCGACGACCACACGCACAGGAGCACGATCCACGCGACGTTGGTCGCGACCGCCACCGCGATCGGCATCACGCTTTTGTGCACACTCTTGATCGCGCTCGCAAGCGTGGGCGCGCGCACCTCGCCGGGCTTTTCCCTCCGCGTCGGCGTCGCCGACCGCGCGCGCGACGCGGCGCGCGCCGCCGCAGCGTGGCTCGCGGTGCTCGCGCTCGGCGCGGCACTCACGGCGCTCGCGGCGGTTGCACTGCGCGCTGCCTCGCCGGCGAGGCGCGTCGCGCGCTTGTGGTCGTCGATTCGGCTGTCAACCAGCGCGTCGGCCGTGCTCCTCTTCACGCACGAGCTGCTCTGCGCCAAGCAGCGGTGCGACGAAGTGCGTCCTCGCGCCGAGAAGGCGGTTCTCTTCGCGAGCGCGTCCGTTCTGCTCGCCATTGTCTGCCCCATGTACGCGCCGCACGCGCGGGCTCGGATGCGCGCGCTGCTCCTGTGGGTTGTGCGGTGGGAGCGCGCCGAGGCGGACACGCCGCTCGTCGCGCTGCTCGGGCTGCACGAGGCGCGGTTCGACGGGCGCGACACGGCGCGCTCGGCGGCCGAGGTTATGGCGGCAGCGGGACGCGCCTTTCAGGTGGTCGACTTGTTCGACCTTGCCGTGGCGCTGCGCGCCGGCGACGCCGAGGCGGGCAGCGACGGCCTGCTCGCGCGCGCGAGCGTGTGGGAGCGCACTCCGCCGGCCCACACAGCGCAGCGGCACCTGGCAAGTAGCGCCGCGTGCGCCTGCCGCGGCGCGCGTGCATGGTTGCTACAAAGCGCGGAACGCGCGTGGGCGCGCACGGGTGCCTGGCTGCCGGCACGCGCGCCGGCGCAGGCGCAGCGGCGCATCGCGCGCACGATGGAGCGCTTGGGCACGGCCGTCTGCGACGGCACCACGCCGCCCACCGGCAGCCGCAGCGCGCAGCTCGGGTCACGCAAGCGGACGAGCGCACGGTTGCCCGCGGAGTCGGCGGGCGCACCTCTGCCTACAGCGTCGCATGAGCTCTCGCCCGTGCTCGGCGATGGCCGCGACCCCTCGAGGCGCACCAGGGAGCAGCGACGTATTTCGTGGGAGTCCTGCACGCTCGCGCCGCACGGTGTGCCAGGGCGTCGCCACGCCGCACGTGAGCAGGCGCTCGATCTGCACCAGCTGCGTGCAGCGCGCAACGCGCGCGTGCACAACGCGGCCGACGCCAAGGACAGCGTCGACTTCTTTGTCGTCCACTCGCACCTCGACAGCGCCGAGCTCAAGCGCGCCGCGCTTGCGGAGTGGTGTGCGCGTCGCGAAGACGGCAGCGAGACCATTTGGCTCGACGTGCTATCCGCCGACGGAGACGACTGGCTCGCACACATGCCATTCCACCTCGCGCGCGCGCGGAAGCTGCTCGTCCTCTGCGGCCTCGATTTTGCGCGCTCCTTTGAGGCAGTCGCACAACTCTTCGTATGGGTCGCGCTCGGTGGCTCGCTCAACGACGTCGACGTACTGCTGATCGGCGGGCCGGAGTCGGCCGCGGGCGTGTACGCGTCCTTCGACGCATTCCACGTCATGTGGGTGCACCCCGCGCGTTGCTCGCGCAGCCAGGAGCGGCTTGTGCGCGCCGTCGAGCTCGCGTCTGTCGCAGGCTTTAACGAGGTTGTGCGCGCCTACCTGCAGCGCGTGCCGCAGCAAGCGCCAGCGGCAGCAACGCATGCAATTCCGTGCCAAAGCATGTCAGCATGATGATGTCCATTGGCTTCGCCACCTCATCCTCACTGCTGTGCATTGGGCAGGAGAACGACAAGGCCAAAACGCCAGCGCTTGCGCTTGCGCAAGCGTCGAGCTTGCCGACGCTTGCGCAAGCGTCGTCGGCGTGAGCTTGCCGACGCGGAGCGCACACACGCCGACGACCGCGTCGAGCATGCTCACGTCGGAACCCCACCCCCAAATGTACACATGCTGTGTCGCAGACTAGATGCAGGGGCAGTTGTGTGGGACAACAGGACGGAGTCGTGCGCCGCGCACCGGCGGCATGTCGGAGTGCGGAGTGGCCGACCACACGAGCCAGCGCGCGGCCGCCAGCCAGTCGTGCTCCGCGGCGAGACGCCGGGCGCGCCGCGGCGTGCGGGTGCGAGCAGGGCGCGCCGGCGAGCCATTGCGCCCGCGCGGCAGGCGCCGTGCATTTGCGCGGCTGGGCGCTTAGTAGCGGTAGGTGGCGGGCTTGAACGGGCCGGCGGGCTTGATGCCAATGTACTCGGCCTGGTCCTTGGTGAGGTCGGTGAGGTGCGCGTCGAGCTTGCCGAGGTGCAGGCGCGCGACCTTCTCGTCGAGCTCCTTGGGGATGAGGTAGAGCTTCTTGTCGTACTTGCCCGTCGACTTGTTGGTCCACAACTCGATCTGCGCGATCGTCTGGTTGGTGAACGAGGAGGACATGACGAAGGACGGGTGGCCGGTGGCGCAGCCGAGGTTCATCAGGCGGCCCTCGGCGAGCACGATGATCTGGTTGCCGCTCGCGAAGCGCCACGCGTCAACCTGCGGCTTGATGTTGATCTTGGTCGCGCCGCTCTTCTCGAGGCCCGCCATGTCGATCTCGTTGTCAAAGTGGCCGATGTTCGAGACGATCGCGTTGTTCTTCATCTGCTGCATGTGCTTGAGCATGATGATGTCCTTGTTGCCCGTCGACGTGACGAAGATGTCGATGATCGAAACGACCTCCTCGAGCGTCACGACCTGGAAGCCCTCCATGCACGCCTGCAGCGCGCAGATCGGGTCGATCTCCGTCACGTACGTGATGGCCGCGGCGGCCTTCATCGCCTGCGCGCAGCCCTTGCCCACGTCGCCAAAGCCGAGGATGCACGCCTTCTTGCCCGAGATCATAATGTCCGTCGCGCGCATGAGGCCGTCCGGCAGCGAGTGGCGGCAGCCGTAAACGTTGTCAAACTTGGACTTGGTCACGGCGTCGTTCACGTTAATGGCGGGGAAGAGGAGCTTGCCCGTGTCGGCCATCACCTGCAGGCGGTGCACGCCCGTCGTCGTCTCCTCCGACACGCCGACGATCCGCGCGGCCATCTTGGTGAAGAACTTGGGGTCGCGCTCGATCGACGCCTTGATGATCGCGAGGACGCACTTGAACTCGGCGTTGTCGGTCGAGGCCGGGTCGGGCAGCGCCTTGGTCGCCTCGTACTTCTTCTCGGCGTCCACGCCCTCGTGCACGAGCAGCGTGACGTCGCCTCCGTCGTCGACGATCAGGTCGGCGCCCTGCGCGGCGCGGCGCGACGGGTGTGGCGAGCAGAGGGGGCGCGCCGCGTGAGCATGTCGCGGCGGCGGTGGCAGCAGCAGCAGCGCGGCGCAAGTGGCGGGTCGCGGCAGGGCGAATGCCGGCGCTCACCGACGCGTCCGGCCAGGTGACGGCCTTGGCCGTGCACCACCAGTACTCCTCGAGCGTCTCGCCCTTCCACGCGAACACGTTGGCCGTGTTGCCCTTCACGACGCCGGCGGCTGCGTGGTCCTGCGTGGAGAAGATGTTGCACGAGCACCAGCGCACGTCGGCACCGAGCTTGGCGAGCGTCTCGATGAGCACCGCCGTCTGGATCGTCATGTGCAGCGAGCCGATGATGCGCGCGCCCGCGAACGGCTGCGCCGCACCGTACTCCTCGCGGCACGACATCAGGCCCGGCATCTCGACCTCGGCGAGCTCAATGTCCTTGCGGCCAAAGTCGGCGAGCGACATGTCCGCCACCTTGAAGTCGCCCGAAGCCTCAACATTCTTCGCCATGGTTGCTGCGGGGCGCGCCGAGACGAGCGAGACGGTCGTGCGCGCGGGCGGGACGACAATCAGGACGCCGCGCAGCGCGCCGGGGCGCTCGCGGGCGCGAGACGCGCGCGCGTCGCGGCTCGCGGCGCCAGGGCACGGCGCTGAAGCACGACCATGCTGCACGTGCGCGCCCGGCCGCGCGCGCGCGCGCGCCGACCGCGTCCACCCGAGCCGCCGCGCGGGGGCGGAGCGCGACACGCGGCGCGCTCGCGCACCGAGAAGGATGCGAAACGCGAATCTGCCCGCGAGGTACGCAGCTACACCGCCTCCCTTTTTAAAACGGCCCTACTAAGGCCCGATTGGTCGCTCGCAGGAGGGTGCCGGCGGCGGGCGTGGGTGGGCCTTATGTCGCCGGAGGACGACTGCGCGGGGGGCATGTGACGGCGGCCGCCTCGGCGGCCGGCCGAGGCGCTGCCGCCTGCGGTGGACGACGAGGCCGACGGCCTCGCGCCGCTCCGCGCAAGCCTGCTCGCGCCGCCGGCCGACACTGGCGCGCGCGCTCCCGCGGACGCCGGCGTAGCGCCAGCCGACCGGCGCTCGCTCGCGCTCTCGCTCGCGACGCTGCTCTTCAGCATCCCCGCGCTGATCGGCGCGTGATGCTGGCCTGCCCTTGTGATCGGGCTGCTCAGCGGATCCGTCTCCGCCGCAGCCCGCTCGCTCGGGCACTACATTTCGCTCGCGCTCACGTCGACGCTCCTCGCCGTCGTCGGCGCGATGCTCGGCCGCGCGGCGGCGGTCGGGCCGCGCGCGCGCGTCAGACCGGCGCGGCGGCGATGGGGCCCGTTCGCCCTGCTCTGCGCCGCTGCGCCCCTCATCCTCGCCGACATTGTGCGCCACGTGCTGCAGGACGTGGGCGTGTGGCCCGGGTGCGGCGATGGCGCGATCTTCTCGCGCGCAAACTCGTCCGACCCGTTCCCCAGCTCGTGCCTGTGGTCGTCGTCGCAGTACCGGTGCGAGGTGGTCTGCTGCGTGCCCACCTGGCTGCCCGTCCCCGCTGCGCCCAACGGCTCCCGTCCCGCCGTTGAATTCGGCTGGTTCCCGCCACAAACATCCCGCTGGCCGGACGCACGGGAAGGTTTCCAATTCGGCACGCTTCGGCCGGACGGCAGCCTGTACCTGCCCGCGCACTTCGAGCGCGCGCGTGCGCGCGAGCCATTCGCCGTCTTCTCCGCTCCGCTCGCCCTTTTTGCGGACGGCACACGCCGCGCGCGCGCGCGCCACGAGCCGGAGTGCGTCCATGGCACCAACGATGAGACGGGCGCGTGCCTGCTCGTCGACAGCTCGTTGCCCTACGAGGAGCAGCTGGCGCGGCTGCCGCTGCGCGATCCGGCGGCGCCGTACGACGCGCGCACCAACCCGCGCGAGTGCAGCTGCGAGCGCTGCACCCATGCTGAGGACGTGACGCATCTGTCACCGATGGGGTTGGCCGTTACGCTCTGCGCCACGTATGTCGGGTTCGCGCTCCTCGCGACGGCGGTGCTGTGGAACGCGAACATCGGCGCGCAGCTGCGCAAGGTGCGCGCGGAATGGCGCGTGCTTCGCGCCGCCGCCGCCGCCGCCGTGCCCCCGGCCGAGCGCGCCTAGGCGCGGCACGTCGGCGGCGCCCCGCAACCACGGCAACCGGAGGCGGCAGCGCGGGCAGCTCCGCTCGCCAGGGCGTGGAGTGCGCGAGGCAACGACGCGCGCGTGCGCGTCGCGGGGAGGCCCAAGATGACGCGCGCGCGGACAAGGCCCCTTCCATTGGAGAGCCCCGCGCGCGCCGAACACAGCGCGCCCCACCCGTGACGTCACCGCACCGTCCGTCCGCCCGGCGTGCGGGCGGTGGGCCTTGCGTCGGGTGAGCTGGCCGCCTCGCTGCCGGGGCGGCCATGCTATTCCCCCATTTGCAGGGGGCCCCACACGCTGGGGTCGGACGGTGCACACACGCGCGACGTGGTCACGTGGAACTCGACGGCACGCCCTGCAGCACGGAAGATCCCGCCTGCCTCTGTGCTGCCAAACTTGACGTGCACGCACACTTCTCACTTCCAGCGGACACTCACATCTGCCCGGCTGTGCGCTCCATCAGCCACAGCGCCTGCCGGCCGAGCGCGCGCGAGCGGCAGTGGTCGAGCAGTTCCGCCGTCGCCTGCCGCTCGGTCACCATTAGCGAGATGCGCCCCTCGTTGCCCGCGGCGCGGCGCGCGCGCGCGTCGACGACTGCGCTCTTCCGCCGCGCGTCCTCCGCCGAATCCCACTTGTCGGCAAAGTGCGCCGGCCGCACGAGCCGCGCGCGCTCCGTTTGAAACATGGAAGACTCGCTGACCGGCTCGATCACGTTGGCGTGCGTGCCGCGCGCGAACGCGGGCTGCCCCGAGCGGCGCGGCGCAAAGTGGCGCTGCGGCAGCAGGTGCGTGTCGGCACGCTCGGGCAGCGGCGCGTCGGCGATCTCGTACGTGCCCGCGTCTATCGAACGCTCGCGGCGCGGGTCGGATTTTCCGACCGGCTCGACGCTCGCGCGCAGCGCGCGCGGGCTGGGCAGCGCACCGGCGCTTTTCGAGAGGGCGAGGAGCGGGCCAACGCCGGGCGCGGAGCTGTTTGCCGGCCCCGGCTCGAACTGCCACGTGCGCATCGTCTGGAGCGCGCCTCGCGTCCGGACATCCATCAACGGATTCGAACGAATCGTGTCGTCAAGATCGCGCGCGCGCCGGCGCACGGCGTCGATCTCGGCGAGGCGGTAGTCGCCGCCGAAAGGTCCGGTGCCCTTAAGATCCGGCAGCGGCGTGAGCAGCTCGCCAAAGAGCGGGAAGTTGAGCCGGCCCTCGCCACCCTGCAGATCGGCGAGCTCTCTGAAGAACTGGTTCACCTCGCCCTCCGTCTCGCGCGCCATGTTGAGCTTGCTGCGCGCGCGCGCGCGCGCGCGAGCAGCGCGGGCGGTGTGGGCGAACGACGCACGCGCGACCTTCGCTCCGTGCGTGCGCTCAGCCGGCGGCGAGGCGCGCGGGACACGCGCGCGCCGCTGGACGAGAAGCGTGCGCCACGCCCCACCGGCTGCCCTGGATGAAATCCTCCTTCGAAACGTAACCGTCGGCGTCGCGGTCGAGCATGTGGTAGTAGCGCATCCGACCGGCGGAGCCCTGCGCGATGCGCGCGCCCATTGCGGCTGCAAACTCCTGCGCGTGCCGTCGGGCGCGGCGGTACGCGGCCGGCAGAGGGCGCGCGTGCGCGTCAGCTGATGGTGGCTGCCGCGCGGCGCGAGCGGTCGCTACCCTTTGCGCGCGCGCCCACCTTCTTGGCATACTTCTCGACCACGTGCTTCACGTGTTCGTCTGACTCGGTGCCCTCGAGGCCGTAGAATCGGCTGCCCCACGGGCCCGTCCGCTCGAGCGCCTTGCAGAACTCGTCGTACGACACGCGGCCCGAGCCGTCTGAGTCGCCAAACGCGAAGAGCAGCTGCGCGTCGGCGGGTGGCAGCTCGATGTGCGCCTTGCGCAGAACATTGACGAACTCCGACACGTCGACCGAGCCCGACTTGTCCTCGTCCAGCTCGCGGAACGCATTGCGCACGTCCACGTTCCGCACCTCGACGCGGTTTCGGATCTCCGCCATCATCGAGCGCTGCCGCGCGCGCTGCTCAGGTGTGAAGCGGTTGATCGTGCGCGCAAAGCGCTCGCCATCCTTCGAGGTAGATGTGTTGTCGAGCGTGTTGTCCAGCACGCGCCGGCCCGAGCCCAGCGGCGCACGCGCGCTCGACGAGCCGGGCAGCGAGTGCGAGAGCTCGAGCGGCGCGCGCGCGAGCGCATCGGCCGCGGTGCGCGGGGTCGGCCGGCCGTCCGAGCGCGGCGTCGGTTTCACGGAGGCCAAGCGTGACGACGGCGGAGCCGAGCCGCGCAGCTCTTCCGGGTGCAGCGACCGGTCCGATCGGTTCGTGTTGCCCCCTTGCGGCCGGCGCTCCTGGCGCGCGGCCATCTCGTTCTCGTAACGATATTTTTTTCTGTGGCGTGAAAAACTTGCGCGTTGCGTGCTGCGCCGCCGCCCGCCGCCCGCCCGCCCCCCGCCCCCCAACTCGCGTCCTGGACGCCACCGCCGGCTACGGCTTAGCTCCACGCGTCGACCTCCTCACCGAGCCGCGCCGCGGTTCCCACCGCCTTTGCGAGCCGCGCGCGCTTCGCGCGGTTGGCATGTTGCAGGCGGCGCACAGCCGCCTCGGCGTCGCGCCGCTCGGCGCGCGCGGCGCGCGCCACGGCCGGCGCGAGCGCCGCAGCGCGCCGCGTCTCGTCGAGCGCAACCGTCACGCGCTCGACCAGTCCTTCGAGCGCGCCCCCTTCCGCCCGCGCGGAGGCAAGGCGCGCGCAGGGCTGCACAAGGAGCTCGCGCTCGGAGGCACGCACCGCGCGCGGCGCGAGCGACTCGAGCGTGCGCACGCGCTCGCGCAGCTCGTCGCGGCCCGCGCGCACGCGCGCGAGCGCGTCGCAAAGCTGCGCGCGCGCGCCATCCGCGCGCGCCACCTCGCGTTCAAGTTCGCGCAATTCGCCGATCTCGCTGTCTTGCGCGGCGCGCAGCTCGGCTTGGCGCGCGAGCAGCGCGGCGCGGCACTCAAGCAGCGCACTCCGCGCATCGGCCGAAGCGCCCTCCGCACGCGCCGAGCGTGCAAGCGCGTCACGCAGCTGCCCCTCCTCAGCGCGGCAGTCGGCCAGCAGCGCGACCGCAGCGCGCCGTGCTTCCGTCAGCTCGCGCGCGTTGCGCGCTTGCTCGTCCTCCGACGCGAAGTACTGGCGCAGCGCAGACGCGAGCTCGTCCAACCGCGCGCGCGCGCGCGCCACCGCCTCGTCGGCGACCGCCCGCGCCTGCTCCGCGCGCTGCAACTGGCCAGCTGAGGCCGCCTCTTGCGCGCCGCGGCCGAGCGCGTGCGCGCGGGCCGCGTCGAGCGCGGCACGCAGCGCGCGCACGCCGTCGGCCGCGGCGAGCCCGCGCGCGTGCAGCTCGGCGAGCTGCCCGCGCAAGAGCGCCGCTTCCGCCTCCGCCTCCTCCGCGCGCGCGAGCGCGGCCGCAAGCGCGGTCGCACGTTGCGCGTGTGCCACGTCTTTCACGCGCCGGCGGCCTGGCCCGCGCGGCGAGGCGGTCGCCTCGCGCTCGCGCGCGGGCGCTGCGGCCGTGATGACGCGCAGCTTCTCGCGCAGCCGCGTCGCGAGCGCCGTCTCGCGCCGCGCGAGCGTGCTCGCCTCGTCCGCGCGCGCGCCGAGCGTTGCAAGCGCCACGTGCCGCTCGGCGAGCGCGTCGCGCAGTGAGACGAGCGTCGCAGAGCGGCGGCCGAGCTCCGTGGCGGTGCGCGCGCGGATCGCCTTGAGCTCGGCGCCGTCGGCGCGCAACGTCTCGAGCTGCCGCGCCTGCCCGCGCGCGTCGCGCTCCGCGCCGTCCGTGCGTGCGGCCGCGTCAGCCGCGTCTCGCCACGCGCGGCCGGCCTTCTCGTCCTGCCGTGCGAGCTGTGCGCGCGCGCGGGCGAGCGACGTGCGCAGCAGTTCAAGCTGCGCGCTCGCGTCTATGCACGAGCTGCGCGCGAGGCTCACGAGCTCGCGCGCGAGTGCCGCTTCGCGCGCGTGTGCCGCCGCGTCCGCCTGTGCGTCGCACATCGCACGCATCGCGCGCTCGTGCTCACCCTGCACGCGCGCGAGGCGCGACGACGAATCAAGCGCCGCGGCCGTTGCACTGTCTGCTTGCCGCGCCGCGCCCGCGGCGCGCAGCTGCGCCGCGCGCGCCGATGCACCGGCGCGCTCGGCAGCGGCTGCGGTTTGCGCACGCTCGCGCTCGGCGGCGCCGATCGAGCCGCGACGGTGCTGCAGCTCGGTGGAATGCGCGCGCGAGAGCCGGTCGGCCTCGGCCACTTGCTGAGCGAGCTGCACAAGCGCGGGGCCCTGGTCGCGTGGCGCGGCGCGCGCCTCGTCGTCGTGCGCCTCGAGTGCCCGCAGCCGCCGCGCGGCCGACGCGAGGAGTCGCTCGCCATCGCTCACCGCCTCGGCGGTGTGCTCGAGCTCAATGCGCGAGCGCCGCACTGCATTGCGTGCGCCGCGCAGATCGAGGAGCGCTTGCTCTCGGCGACGGCCGAGCTGCTCGGCGAGGGCGGTGTTCAGCCGCGCGTGGGCGGCGCGCGTGAGGCCCGCCATATTCAAGGCAGCATTTTGAAGAGCGCGGGAAATCGGGAGCATCCCTCGCGAGAGGACGTGCGGGCGGTGCTGAAGATGGTCTCATGAGCTGATCAAGGTGTGTTGGGCACGCTGCCGTCGCGCAGCCTGCGCTGCGCATGCAGCACAAGCCAGGGATCCACAGCCCGCACCGAGCTCGAGCCACACGAGACGAGAGGTGGCCGCCAACGCACAGAGCAGGCCGCCACGCAGCAGCGCAGCGCCAGGCGCCGCAGCGCCGCCCGAGGTCTCGCGCGCGCGACGCCTCGCGGCGCGGCGATCATGTGGACGCGGCGTGTGCGCGCAGCAGGATGAGCTCGTCGGTCGCACGCCAGCGGCGTGGCACGCGCTTCTTGAGCGGGTTGAGCACGACTTTCTCGAGGGCCGAGTCGAAGTAGCCGATGAGCACGTGGCCGGCAAAGTCGCGCACGCGCGCGCTCATCGCGTCGAAGGTCATCTCCGCCGGTGACGTGCCCAGCTTGCCCGTCGGGGCAGGCGCGCCGCCTCCGGCGCGGCCACCGCCGTGCGTACTCTCGCCCGCCGTCAGTTGCATGTCTGCGAGCGCGGCCTCGAAAGGCACGGAGAAGATTTTTTGGCCGGCGACGTCGTCGAGCGCGAGCAGCTGCGAGAGGACAAAGACGAGCGTCGGGTCGTCGGCCTGCATCGCGATCAGGCCCGTCTCGAGCGAGTTGCGGTGCAGCACGGCGGTCACGCCACCGGTGCCGCGAGCGCGCTTGCTCTCGTCGACCTCGACGAGGCCGTCGTTGCGCCGGAGCAGCCGATACGTGAGGATGTCCTCGTAGATGGGCACGATCCGCAAATCGGGCGCGGCCTTGCGCAGCAGCGTCGTCGAGTGGAAGGTGCGCGCGTCGCGCAGACGCGCGGCGCCCTTGCTGTACGAGCTCGCCTCCTCGGACGTCTGCGCGCCGGTCGGGTCGCCAATCACGATGGCGGCGGTCGCCTCGCGCAGCGGCAGCAGCTCGAGCGCGCCCGACGCGAGGGGCGAGCCGTCGTGGTGCTGGACCGTGATGCCCCCGCCCGCCATCCCGCCGGCGAGGTCGGTGAGCGCGGCGAAGATATCCATCTCCGAGCGGAGCGCCGCCTCGCGCACGGACTCGTCGACGGCGGAGAGGAAGTGGATCTCCGAGCCGGGCAGCAGCATCTGGCTCAGCACGGCGACCAGGTCCGCCATCTCGCGCGCCGACCGCCAGCCGATCACGAGCACCGTCTGCCGCAGCCATGACTGCAGCTTCACGTTGCGCAGCTGCACGTGCTCAAGCGCCGGGTCGAGCGGCGCGGCAGGCTTGGCGCCGCGCTCGGCGCCGCTGACGGGCGGGCCCGGCGCGCAGCTGCGGACGATGGCGGTCGAGCTGCGGTCGAGCGCGATGGCGTGCCTGTCGACGGCGATCAAGAGTAGCCGGTCGCCGCGCTGCACGGGCCGGTCGGGCGGAGGACCGATCACAATCTCGGAGCGCAGGGCGCCTTGCGCGCTGCTCGAGTGCAGACCGCACAGGATGCACAGCGGGAAGCGCTCGCAGACGCGGCCAAACGGCACGCCGACCAGCTCGTCGTCCGCCGCCTCGAAGAAAAAGTTGTTGCCCTCGAACGAGATGAGCTCGATCAGCGACTCGCCCACGCCCGGCCGGAGCGTATTGAAGGCGAGGATCTTGTCGACAGCGCGCGCCGACTGCACGCCGAGGACGTCCGAGTTGGCGTGCAAGTTGAGCTCGTTGATGACGCGCCGGCTGTCGGCGGTGCGCAGCTCGGCGATCACCGTGCCCGTCACCTGCGGCGGAGCGCGCGCGGCGTGTGATGCGCGGGACGGTCGCTGAGCAGCGTGGGCGCGGCCGCCCTCCGCGCGCGGCGCGCATTTGTGCGGGCGAACTGCAGCACGGCGCAAGCTGCGCGCGCGGCTCGGTGCTGCGACCTGCGAGAATTACGCGCGCGCCCATGGGCGCAACAACGGTCCACGCGCCCGCCACGCACTCCGCGCGCGCATCGCCCCAGCCTGGCCCGCCGCGCGTCTCGGGGCCGCGGCTGCGCGCCTGGTCGTCGTCGTCGAGGGAGAGAAGTGAGAGGAGCGTCTCAAGCACCTGCGCGTCGGCCATGCGCGGGTCCTCCGACTCAGCGAGGCAGACGACGAAGCGTGCAGTGTTGATCGAGAGCCGCGTCAGATCGTCCTCCTCCGCGCTGTCTCCCTCCCACACGCGGATGCGGACGCCGCGCGGCTTGGGCGGGTTGCGCCGGCGGAAGGTGAGCTCGATCGAGCGCAGCATCTCGTAGCGCGACGTGTTGCCCATGATGATGATGTCGCCCTCGCCGCCATTGTCGGCAAACATGGAGATCAGCTCGTTCACCAGGAAGAGCGTCTTGCTCGTCCAGCCGAGAATGACGACGTGCTCGCGCACAAAGAGCTGCGAGTAGCGCGTGTAGAGCCGGTCGAGGAGCGTGCGCACATTGTCGACGACGACGGACAGGAAGGTGAGGTTGAAGCAGAAGCCGAGGAAGGAGAGCACTGCCACCGTCACCTTGATCGTCCCCGATTCATCCGCCGGGACGCCCGTCTGCGTGCCAATGTCGATGAACATTGTGTACGACAGCCACATCGACTGGACGAGCGAGGTGTCATAGTCGGCCGTGCCGGTCGTGCTCATCCAGGCGACCGTGCCGATGATAAGTAGGATGATCGCGATGAAGAGCAGGAAGGCGTACTGCCCGATCGACGTGCCAAACGTCACGGACTTGACCACCTCGGACACTTTCTCGCGCTTTGAGAGCCGCTTGAGGCGCGCGATGCGAGTCTCGACATCAGGCCTCATCAGCTCCTCGATCTCGTCGATCGACATGCCGACGGTGAGCGAGTCGCCATCGGGCTGCTTCGGACCCTTCAGCGCCCACGGCGAGGCGTCGCCGCCCGTGAGGGCGTTGCCCATGCCCACGTAGCTCGCGCCCGCGCTGCCGCCAACGCAGGTCAGATCACCGCGCGGTGGTTATTATCGCGGACGCTGTGTCTCATCTTTGGTAGTAGTTACCGTACTTTTAAGGACGAAGGGAGTTTGCCCATTTTGAGCGCGGGCGGCGGTGGTGGTGTAGATTAACAACGCGCCGGCGCGGATGGGCAACGCGGTGCCGCAGCTGGCGCTGCCCGAGCTGAACCTCAGCTCCACGCGCCAAAGTCGAGAGGAGCTAAGCACGGGCATGTCGCTCGATCAGCTCAACCTCTTCGCCTTTAAGCGGCCACGCGCAATCGGCACACACCTGCTCAAGCCGAGCAAGCTGTGGGAGATCACGACGGCGGTCTTCTTCGGCACGTCGACCGGGCAGTACGCGTTCCTCTCGCTCATAGCCGTCGTGCTCCTCATTGTCGGCACGTTTGTCTGGCGGCTCGGCTCGGACGGCACGACCGACTTTGACACATCGCTCGACCACTCGATATGGCTGTCGTACACGACCTTCATCGACACGGGCACGCAGACGGGCGTCCCGGCAGGCGAGAGCGAGCGGACCAAGTTCATCGTCGTCGTGCTCTCTGGCCTCGGATTTGTCTTCAACCTCACCTTCCTGTCCGTCGTTGTCGACAATGTGCGCACGCTCCTCGACCGGCTCTACACGCGCTACTCGCAGCTCTTTGCGCGCGAGCACGTCGTCATCCTCGGCTGGACGAGCAAGACGCTCTTCCTGGTGGACGAGCTGATCTCCATGTTTGCCGACAATGGCGGCAAGGGCGACATCATCATCATGGGTAACACGTCGCGCTACGAGATGCTGCGCTCGATCGAGCTCACCTTCCGCCGGCGCAACCCGCCAAAGCCGCGCGGCGTGCGCATCCGCGTGTGGGAGGGAGACAGCGCGGAGGAGGACGATCTGACGCGGCTCTCGATCAACACTGCGCGCTTCGTCGTCTGCCTCGCTGAGTCGGAGGACCCGCGCATGGCCGACGCGCAGGTGCTTGAGACGCTCCTCTCACTCCAATCCCTCGACGACGACGACCAGGCGCGCGGCCGCGCGTGCACGCGCGGCGCGCGCCGGCTGGGCGGCGCGTGCGGGCTGGGGCGGGTCGCACCGCCGGCGGTGGCGCGTGTGGCGCAGCGTGCGTGCGAGCAGCGCGCGTGGCTTGCGCTGCAGGCGGCGCACGTGCGTAGGCCGCCGGCAGCCATGCCCGGCCCCGTCACGCGGCGCCTAGCCCACGCCATCCCGCGCGCGCGCGCGCGCGCGCGCGCGTCTCGTAGCTGGCGCGTATCGAGCGCGCGCTGAGCGCTTTCGCTCGAACCCGCCGCGCTCTCCGGCCCCGCGCGTCGCGCAACTTGGCGCAGGTGACCGGTCAGATGATTGCAGAGGTGCGTACACCTGACGGGCGCGACGTGGTGAACCAGCTGAACAAGCACACGACGCGCGACGTGCTCGCGGTGCAGTCGGCGGCGGCGCTGGACAAGGTGCTCGCCTTCACGGCGCTCATGCCCTCCGTCGGCGAGTCGCTCGTCGAGCTGATCTCCTTCGAGCGCAACAACTTTTTTTTCGAGCCGGCTGACTCGCGCATGGTTGGGAAGACCTTTGGCAATCTCGTCGCGCGCTTCCCGTACTGCGTGCTCTGCGGCGTGCACTCACGCCCGCTCGGCGCAGACGGCAAGACGAAGGGCTCAGAGATTGTGATCGCGCCGAGCGCAGACCGCGTGATTCAACCGAACGACCGAATCCTCCTCGTCGGCGTCGACTCGCAGTCTGCGATCGTCGTCAACGAGTCGGGCGTGCCGGGCGGGCGCGTCAAGGTCTCGCACCGCGCGCGGCACCACCTCTCCAGGCTGGTGTGGGCGCTGCACGTCTTCAGGCAGCGCCGGCGCCAGGCGCGCCGCCTGCGCGAGAAGGAAGATACACGAAGCCGCGCGCGGCCGAGCGTGGCCGACGGCGCGATCGAAGGTGCACTCGAAGCGCTCCGCGCGGCGCGCGAGTTTGAGCTGCGGCAGACGGTGCTCGTGATCGGCTGGCGGTCGGCGCGCGAGATGGCGGACCTGGTCGCCGTGCTGAGCAAGATGCTGCTGCCCGGCTCGGAGATCCACTTCCTCTCCGCCGTCGACGAGTCCGTGCGCGAGGCGGCGCTCCGCTCGGAGATGGATATCTTCGCCGCGCTCACCGACCTCGCCGGCGGCATCCTTAACAACGCCGTGTCCATCGAGCACCACAAGGGCTCGCCCCTCTCAGCGGAGGCGTACAACCGGCTGCCGATCGACGACGCCGCCGTCGCCATCGTCTTCGGCGACCGCGCCGCCGCCGCCAACGCCGAGGAGCTCACGTCCTACTCTGAGAGCGCCGCGCGTCTGCGCGACGCGCGCACCTTCCACGTCACGACGCTGCTCCGCAAGAAGGCGCCCGATTTGCGGATCGTGCCCGTCTACGAGGACATCCTCACGCACCGGCTGATCACGCGCGACTCGCCGCTCGTCGTGAACGACGGCATCGGTGCGGGCGAGACCGCTGTGCTGCACCGCAACTCGCTCGAGACGGGGCTGATCGCGATGCAGGCGGACGACCCGACGCTCGTTTTCGTCTTCTCGCAGCTGCTCGCGCTCGACGCGGGCGAGCGCAAGATCTTCTCGACGTCGTTCGAGAAGGCGTGGCTCGAGCTCGGTCAGCTGAAGCTCG
This sequence comes from Diacronema lutheri, assembly GCA_019448385.1. Classification (NCBI taxonomy): domain Eukaryota; phylum Haptophyta; class Pavlovophyceae; order Pavlovales; family Pavlovaceae; genus Diacronema; species Diacronema lutheri. The sequence goes on along the minus strand of JAGTXO010000016.1, from coordinate 332,447 downwards.
GGCAGAGTGTCGCCGAGCTCGAGCCGCTCTCCTTTTACGACGTGTCGCTCGCGATCCATGCGCGCCAGGGGCACGTCGTGCTGGGCTACCGGAGCGCTGAGGAGGGCGAGATGATCGTCAACCCGGAGAAGAAGGAGGCGCCGCGCAAGTGGAGCGCCTACGACGAGCTTGTCATGCTGCGCGCGCAAGGTGCCGTCCACGAGGGCAGAGCGGCGCGGAAATCGTTCGCCGGAACGCGCGGCTGATACGGCACCTAGCGCCGGAACGCGCGGCCGGGCCGTGCGCCGCGCCGGAGAACTCGTAGGCGCGGAGCGACAGCCGCGGCAGCTGAATTGCATCGTTTACGGACCCCTTGACTTTTCGCCGCACGACGTGCGCGCGTAATCGCGCGTCCGCGCCCTGGCGCGCTACCTTGCGCCGCCACTCCCGAGGTGACGGACTGCCGCCGCGCGCGCCTGCGCCGACTCGAGGTCGGTGGACGGGAGGCACGGCCTCACGCAGTCGAGGAAGTCGCGCTGCAGCGCCAGGTGCGCGTCTGGCGGGTGGCGCGCTGCATACGCGCGCACGGCGGCGTGCGCTGCGCGCGCGCGGGCCGCGGACCGCTCCGACACCTCCTGCGAGTCCGCGGCCGAGCTCGGCTCGGGGTGGGCGCGCGCGCTCGGCCCGCGCGCGGGCGACACGTCGGGCGAGGCCTCGAACTCAGGCGCAAAGGCAGCCTGCGTGCCCCATTGCGTCTCGCCGAGCACGTCGGACGGTGAGTCGACATGATCGGCCATGCCCGGCCCGTCGTCCGCTGCGGGTGCCGCACACTCCTCAAGCAGCACGCGCAGCTCGGCCGCGGCGGCCGCAGCCTCAGGGCCGAGCGGCGGCCGGCGCGCGCGCTGCGGCTGCGAAGGGTCGGAGGAGGGTGGCACGGTCGTTGCGGGCGAGGCCGATGCCGAAATCGGCATGCCGGCCGCATGCGCCATGGCGGGCAACGAGCCTGCCGCGCCCGCGTCCGACTCGCCAAACGCGTGCCGCACCAGCGCGGCCGCGCGCGGCACGTCCCACGCGGCAAGCGCGCCGATGGCAAGCTGGCGGCCGGCGCTCGCGCGCAGCGCGTCGGCCTGTGCGAGCAGCTCGGCGGGCCACGCCGCGCTGAAGTCTGAGCCGAGCGTGAGCTCCGCAAGCGACGCGCACGCGAGCATGTCCTCCGCGCGCAGGCTCGCGATCTGTAGGTCCGGCGACGCGCGCACCAGCGCGCACGCATGGGCCGGGTGATAGCCGTCGCTCGCGCCCGAATCGGTGTTCTCGCGTGCGCGCTGCGACCCGCCGGACGGCGACGCGGCAGGCGCGCAGCCGAAGCGCGCCGCGCCGTAGAGCGCCCACACTCGCTCGGCGAGCGGCCATTCCGTCTCGGCGCCCGCCGGCTCGGGCGTGGGCGGCTGCGCCCAGAGCGCGCGAAGCAAGTCGTCGGCATGCACGCGCGAGCTGAACGCGACGAGCGCGCGATGGAGCTGCGCGCCGATCGGCGCGCCGCCCACCGCGCCGGCTGGCGGGGTTGACGCGGCGCGCATGATGAGCGCAGAAAAGGCGGCAACGGGCTCCCGCCGGTGCTCCCCGTGCCAGTTCAATCCACTTTGTGACACAGACTCTGAGTCAAGAGTCCAGCGCCAGGACAATCATGCTCTCGCGCACGTCATGGTCACGCGCGCCAGCGGCACTGGTACGAGACGCCCCATCCGTCGAGCAGCGCGCACACAACCGGCCGGCTGAGGCGCGCGCGCACGCGCGCCGTGTCGGCGCCCACCTGCAGAGCACTCATGATGAGCGCGAGGTCAACGGTTTCAAACACGAGCAGGCGCTCGTACAGCGCCGCGTCGGCGACCAGCCACGCGCGCGCACGCGCGCGCAGCTCGTCGGCAGCGTCGATGCGCGGCCACGACGCGCGCGCCTTGCGCGCCTCAGCCGCCTCGGTCAGCTCTGGCGCGGCGCCGTCCGCGAGTGGTCGCGCTGTCGCGCCCGCGTGCGGCTCGAGTGCATTGGCGGCGCGCTGCCGCCGCACGGCCGGCGCAGCCACCTTGCGCTTGGCACGTGGCCGCGCGACCGCTTCGCCCGCGCACTGCGCGCTCCACGGCCGGGCGAATTCGCCCGCGGCGCCATCGCTCGCAGCGCCGCCCGGCTCGCCGCTGAAAAGCTCCGCGACGCTCGCCGCTGACTGTGAAGCAATGCGAGGCGCAACATGAGCGCCGCATGCACGCTCGCGCGCCCGTGCAGCTCCTGAAGCTGGCGGGCGTGCGGGCGAGGCGCGCGTCGTGGCCGACCCGTCGCCCGCCCGCCCACGCGGCGGCGCGCGGCGGTTGGAGGCCGGTGCTTCGCGGTGCATAAGGCGCGCACGCGTGCGCGAGGGTGCCGCGGCAGATCCGTCGTGGTTCTCGTCGCACTCGACGCCTGCCTGTAGATGCCGCCGTGCCCCAACGACCGGCGACGTGAGGTCGACGTCCACGGCCATGGCCGGGCGCGGGTTCAAAAAAGGGAGATGGCCGATGGGGGTCGAAGTTTGGCCGTTTCTGCCGCGGCGATGGCGGAGTTTGGCTTGTCGCGGCCGGAGAACGCGTCGTACCGCATCGAGAAGGTGAACACGCTGGCTTCGGCGAAAGGCGTGCAGCACAGGTGTGAGCTGACGGGGCTTCCCGCGCAGGTGATGCTTGTCTCGCCCTACGCCACTCTCTATTATGCCACGCGCGAGCATGCGGCCAACGCGTGGGAGGGCATCATGAAGAACGTCGTGCACGTGGTCGGCGCGCTGCGCAACGACAAGCCGGCGATCGGCGCGGACGAGCGCGCGGCGCAGCTTGCGGAGGCGAATGCAACGCGGATGCGCCTGATCGGCCTCTGCCAATCCGAGGCGAGCAAATCGTGCGTGCGTGGTGACTTCCACCTGGCGATCCCGGCGGCCGTGTACGCGCTCCAGCTCCTCACCGAGGTATACGGCGACGGGAAGCTCGAGCTGGTGAGCGCGCACCTGCTACTCGCCGAGGCGAACCTGGGCGCGCGCCGCTTCCCGCAGGCCGAGCAGTTCCTCACTCTCGCCAACTGGGTGCTCGTGAAGAACCCACAGGCGTCGGATGCGCTCCGCTCGACGCTCCGCCGCAACTTTGGCAAGCTCTACGCGTCGCAGGGGCGCTTCGAGGACGCGCTACGCCACCTGGCGGACGATGTGTACCACTCTTCCCTCCAGTTTGGCCCGGAGCACGTGCACACCTCGGGCGGCTACTTTGAAATGGGCGCTTGCTTCTTCGCGCTCGAGCGCGTCGAGCCGGCGCTCGCCTTCTTCGACAAGGTCGTTGACATCTGGTGTGTGCGCGCGCGCGGCGCGCGCGTGGAGGCGAGTCCGCGCGCGCGGCGGTGCGTGCGCGTGCGCGCCAGCGGCGCTGCCGCGCCGCACGCCGCGCGGCTGAGCGCGCCCGAGCCGCTGCTCGACGAGCGTCCATCCTGCCGCCGGTCCGGTCGACGCCGCGCGCGCGGCAGGTACAAGACGGCGACACGGCTGCTGTACGCGCCCGAGACGGTCGCGCAGTCGCCGGGCGTCTCGGGCCTCGCGCCCGGCGGCGTCGACGAGGCGATGCGCTCGGCCGGCGTCGAGATGCTGAAGGAGGTCCGCAAACGGCGGGTCGAGTGCGTCGGCGAGCGGAACATTGCGACGGGCGAGGCGGAGTACATCCTCGGGCTGCTGCACCAGCTGCAGGGCGAGTACGCGCGCGCGGAGGAGCTGATCGACGGCGCGCTCGAGATCTACGCCGAGCAGCTCGGCCACGAGCATCGATCGACCAAGGATGTGACCAACTCGCTGCAGATGCTGAAGGAGATGCGTATGAATGGCTGACACGCACCCGCCGCTCGTAGCATCTCTTCGGGCTTGGACAATTGGCGCGTCGTGCTTGCAAGGAGGGCGAAACGAGAACTTCCTCGCAGTCAGCCTGCCCGCTCCCACGCCTGCACACGCGCGCGCAGCACGTCCATAATGCCGGCAAACGCGTCGCGCGAGCCGTCCTCGCCGAGGTAGCTCGTGACGTTTGGCCGGCGCGGCCCGAAGTTGAACTCGTGAAAGTCGTTGCCGAGCGTCTCGAACGACGGCGCGTAGCTCGAGTAGAGCAGCCGCTCCCACACCGCCGCCATCGCGCGGCGCATCCGCACGACCCGCGCGGCCGGCACCGCGGCGAGGATCTCGTCAAGGCGCTCAACGTCCTCGACGCTGACGCGCAACGAGACTTCGTCCCACGCAATCACCTCCTCGAGCGGCCGGTACTCGTGCCGTGAGAAGAAGACCGGGATGCACCCGAGCAGCACCGCGGGCAGGTACCGGTCAGAATCGCCAAAGTCCCAACCGGGCGGCGAGCCGCAAAAGTCGGCTGCAGCCATTTCGCGCGCGAGGTTGGGGCGCGCGGGCGCGCGCACGGTGCCAACGGTGGCCACGGCGTCGGGCGGCAGCGCGCCCTTGCGCGGCGCCGGCGGCGCGTAGAGGCGCCTCTGGCGTGCACGCGCGCCGAGCCGGCGCGCCGCCCGGCTACTCGGCGGCCACCCAGCCGCGTCGCCGCGCAGAGTTGCGAGCGAGGCGGTGGTGACGACGGGAGCGTCGGGCGCGGCCACACCATCATGTCGAGCGCGCAATGCGACCGGCGGCCCGGCGTATGCCTCCGACGGCGTAAAGCCGCGCGACGCGCGCGCGCCGGACGGACGGGCGGCGCTGAGCGCCTCACGCAGCTGTTGCTTGCGGCGCAGCCGGGCGATGGAGTCGAGCGCGCCGCGCGTGCCCACCGGCCGGGTCTTCGCCTTGCGTAGCGCGGCGGCGGCGACAGCGGCGGTGGCGACTGCCGCGGCGGCCGGCGAGCGCGCGCCGAGCCGGATGACACGCCAGCCACTCTTGCCCTCCCAGTTGCTGAGAAGGAGGGCGCGCGCGTCGCCCGTGTGGCGGCTCGAGCCGGCCCAAAAGAACTTGATGGGGCGCGGGCGCTCGAGCTCGGCATTGCGCGCGGCGCCGGGCGGGCGCGCCCATGGCGAGAGCTCGCGCAGCTCGGCGAGGTGGTAGCTGCAGAGCGGGCCGCACAGGTGCTTGTGAGGCGTTGGCAGCCGCACGTCCGTGCCGTGCGCGAAGCGGGTGCGTCGGTCGGCGGCGCCGTTGAAGACAAAGAAGAGGACGAGGCGGTCCGGGTCGGCAGGATTGATCCCGAGCGCGCTGAGCGGCTGCTTGCCCGGCTCAACCGGCCGCTCAAAGTTGCAGTCAAAGGGGCCGTGGTCGCACGGCAGCTGCATGATGTGCCGCGCGCGGCGCTCGGTTACAGTGGCATTCCAATACGGCCACGCGCGCGCGACGTGCGCGAACATGCGGATCACCTTGGGCTCGTCCGGCTTCCCGCCAAAGTGCGGCAGCAGGAAGAAGTCGGCGCAGCGGCCATCGCGCTCGTGGAAGGCCGACGCTTGCAGCCGGCGGATGACGAGCGGCGGGCCGCGCCAGTTGTTGCCGGGTCGGCGGAATTCGAGGGGCAGGTCATACACGTGCACGCGCGGGCGCGGCGCCGAGTGGTCGCACCACGTAGGCCGAGCCGCCGCCGCCGCCGCCGCGTGCAGCGCGGCGTGCATCGCGATCGGCGCGAACCACCCGGCCATCGCCTTTTTAAAAGAGGCACAGGGTGCTGAAGGGTGATGCGCACGATCTTTTTCGTCGCACTCGCGGCGACGGGCGCGTTCGGCGGGCGGCCGCCGTTCGGCCGGCGCGGCGGCGAGGCGGCCGTGCCGATCAAGCCGACGCTGGGCGACGAACCGCGCCCCTTCCACGCGCGCCCCGCCCCCGAGTGCGTCGCGGAGCTCGGCGCGAGCGCGGCGCGCGGGCTCGACGCGGCCGCGGTCGACGCTGCGCGCGCGGCGTACGGGCGCAACGAGCTGCGCGCGGCGAAGGCGACGCCGCTGTGGCGCTTGTTCCTCGCGCAGTTTGACGACTCGCTCGTCAAGGTGCTCCTCGCCACCGCCGCTGTCTCGATGGCGCTCGCGCTCGTCGAGCGCGAGGAGCACGGCTGGGTCGAGCCGTGCGTCATCCTCTCCATCCTCGCGCTCAACGCGGTGGTGGGCGTATGGCAGCAGCGCTCGGCGCAGGGTGCGGTGGAGGCACTCAAGCGCCTCACGCCCGCGCGCGCTCGCTGCCTCCGCGACGGCGTCTGGATCGACGACCTGCCCGCGCGCGACCTCGTGCCAGGCGACGTAATTGAGGTGCGGACGGGCGACCGCGTCGCCGCCGACTGCCGCGTGCTGCAGCTGCGCACGACGACCATGCGCGCGGACGAGGCGTCGCTGACGGGCGAGTCGTCTACCGTCGAGAAGGCCGAGCCGCCCGTCTCGCCTACCGCGCCACTCGCCGCGCGCTCGAGCGTGCTGCACGCGTCGACGATGGTCGCGTCCGGTGCGGCGCTCGCGCTCGTCGTCCGGACGGGGATGGCGACGGAGATTGGGTGCATCCAGCGTGGCGTGGAGGAGGCGGGGCTAGAGGAGGCGGACACGCCGCTCGCGCGCAAGCTCGACGCCTTTGGCCGCCAGCTCACGTGGATGATTGGCGGAATATGTGTAGGCGTTTTCGCCCTCTCCGCGCCACGCTTCGCGTCCGACGCGCACGGCGGCGTGCTCTGGCGCGGCGCGCTGCACCACTTCAAGCGGTCGGTGGCGCTCGGCGTGGCGGCGATCCCCGAGGGCCTGCCCGCCGTGATTACGCTCTGCCTCTCCCTCGGCACGCGCCGGATGGCGCAGCGGCGCGCGATCGTGCGGAAGCTGCCGTCCGTCGAGACCCTTGGCTGCACCACCGTCATTTGCACAGACAAGACGGGCACGCTGACGACGGGGCAGATGACGGTCGTGCGGCTCGTGCGGCCGAGCGCGTCCAAGGACGGCACGCCGCTCCTCTTCCACGACGTCTCTGGGCGTTCGTACGCCACGACGGACGGCATGGTCGACGGCCTGTCGGCGGGCGACGCGGCGTGCCGCGGCGTGCGCGAGCTGGCCGAGTGCGCGGCGCTGTCGAACGACGCCGACCTGCAGGACGCGGCGGCCAAGGCGGCGGCGGCGGCGAGCGGCGGCGCCGCCGCCGCCGCCGCCGCCGCCGCGAGCGCGGCGCAGAGCGAGCCGGTCTGCGCGACGGGCGAGCCCACAGAGGCAGCCCTCCTCGCACTCGTTGGCAAGCTCAACCGTCAGATGGCATCGGTGGGCGGTAGACGGCCCGACCCGGCGGACGCGGGGCCCGCCGCGATCCCGAACGACCCGCGCCGCGCCGTGCTCAAGCTCGCCACGCTCGAGTTCACGCGCGCGCGCAAGTCGAAGTCGGCCCTCGTGCGCGACGTGGGCGCACGCGGCGCGTGCGCGCGGCTGCTCGTCAAGGGTGCGCCCGACTCGGTGCTTGCGCGGTGCACGCACGTGCGGCTGCCCGACGGCGGCTCCGCGCGCCTCGAGCCCGCCGCGCGCGACGCGATCGTCGCCGCGTACTCGGCGATGGGCAAGGCGGCGCTTCGCTGCATCGCGCTCGCGTCCAAGCCCGCGCGCGCGCTCGGCGCGCTCGCGTCGCACGACGGCTCGGCCGACGCGCGCGCGGCGCGGCTGCTGCGCGAGCCGGCGCGCTTCGCCGACGTCGAGTCGGGCCTCACCTTCCTCGGCCTCGTCGGGATCCGCGACCCGCCGCGCCCGAGCGTCGGCGGCGCGATCAGCGCGTGCCGCGCGGCGGGCATCCGCGTCATCATGATCACGGGCGACTCGAAAGAGACGGCGCAGGCGGTCGCCAAGGACGTGGGGATCTTCGCGCCGGGCGATCCGCTCGAGGCGTGGACGTTCACGGGCAAGGCCTTCTTCGCGCTTCCCGACGGCCAGCAGACGGCGCTGCTTCGGTCGGGCAACCTCGTCTTCTGCCGCGCCGAGCCGGCGGACAAGCAGCGCCTCGTGCGCATGCTCAACAGGCTGGGCGAGGTGACGGCGATGACGGGCGACGGCGTCAATGACGCGCCCGCCCTCCGCCAGGCCGCCATCGGCATCGCCATGGGCATCTCCGGCACGGAGGTCTCGAAGGAGGCGGCTGATATTGTGCTCGCCGACGACAACTTTGCGACGATCGTCGCGGCGGTGGAGGAGGGTCGATCAATCTACGCCAACATGAAGGCGCGCGCGCGCGCCTCCGCCGCCTCCGCCGCGGCGACTGTTTCCGCCTCCCTGCGCGTGCGCCACTCACGCGTGGCGAGGCGCGCGCGCTTGTCTTCTGCGCAATTTTTTTCAGGCCTTCATCCATTACTTGATCACGTGCAATATTGGCGAGGTGGTCGCAATCCTCATCTCGTCGCTGCTCGGGCTGCCCGACATCCTGTCGCCGCTGCAGCTGCTGTGGGTCAACCTTGTAACCGACGGCCCACCCGCGACCGCACTCGGCTTCAACCGCGCGGAGAAGGGCCTGATGACGCAGAAACCGCGGGGATACAACGAGTCCCTCCTGCCGCCGTTCACGCTCCTACGCCTCGCGCTCACCGGCCTGTACATCGGCTGCGCGTGCGTCGGCGCCTTCGCGCACACGTACGCGCGCGAGCAGGACGTGGGTTTCGTCGATCTGCTCGACTGGGCCAACTGCAAGCAGTGGGTGCCGGCGGGCGGCGGCACGCCCGGCTCGGCCGCGGGCAGGGCGGCCGAGTGGGCGGCCAAGGGGGCGGGCAAGGCTGCGGTCGAGGCAGCGGGCGCGGCAGCGGGCGCGGCGGCGGGCAGCGTCGCGGCCGCGGCCGAAGGCGCCGCCAAGGCCGCAGGCGGCGCGCTGCTGAGCGCGGCGGGCGCGGCGGGCGCGGCGGGCGCGGCGGGCGCGGCGGCCGCAAGCGCCGCCCTCGGCGCGTGCGCGCTCTTCGGCGAGCGGAGCGACGCGCGCGCAAAGGCGTCGTCGATGGCGCTTTCCGTACGCGCCGCGCCGCGCGCCGCGCGCCGCGCGCCGCGCGCGCCGATGCGCAACGGGCGATGCGGGGAGTACGACCGCATCGCCTTGAACGTCCGTTGCGACGCCATCGGGCGATGCGGGGAGTACGACCGCGTCGCGACGCCATCGCCATCGACCGTGCGCACCGCGCCGCGCCCCCTTCCCCCTTCACCATCTCTTCGCGCGCGCGGCGCGCCGCGCGCAGGTGCTTGTCGTCGTCGAATGCGTGCGCGCTTTCTGCGCGCTAAGTGAGACCCAGTCGTTACTGACCGTGCGGCCATGGAGCAACCCGTACCTCGGCGTCGGCATGCTCGCACAGGCGCGCGCCCGCGAGCGCGCGCGAGCGCGCGCGGTGTGTATTGGGCGTTGGCGTGGCGCACCCGCTCACCGCGCGTTCGCGCGGCGCGCGCGCGCCGCGCGTCGGCGGCTTGGGCGCGCAGGTGCTGCTGCACTGCGCGATCGTGTACACGCCGCAGCTGGCGGCCATCTTCAACCTGCGGCCGCTCCGGCTGGACGATTGGCGCGTCGTGCTTGCGTGGTCGCTGCCCGTCGTGCTGCTCGATGAGGCGCTCAAGCTCGTGCAGCGCAAGCGCGCGCGCCACTCAGCTGCGCGCGTTTAGGCGCCGAGACGCTGAATTTCAAAAATCGACGAACTTCGCCCGGCGCGCGTGTACGGTCAAAAATGATTGACGAAATTTAAAGGCACGGCGGTGAGTGGACGAAATCGTGTTCAATTCATCTTCCGCGCCAACCGGCTCGTCAGGCATATTGTGCGCCCAAACTGGCCGGATTTAGCCGTGCGCGGCTGCGCGCTCCCGGAGGAGCACCCGCACTCCGCGCGACGCCGCGCGAGCTCCCCCCTCATGACCATGAAATTAAGCATGAATGGGCATGCGGCTTGAGAGGGCCCGGGCGGGCACATGACCGCGCCGGCCGCGTGGCGCGCTACCGGCTGGCGCGCGCGCCGGCGCGCCGGCGTCTCAGCTCTCAAGCGGGCGCCGAGCTGAGGCCCGATGCGTGTTGACAGTGGCTCGCCTCCACCTGCGCAAAGCTGGAGAGCAGCAGCAGGCCCTCGCACGCCGCCGTGCTCTCGCCAACGTCAGGCGCTATCGCGGGCGCGTCAGGCTGCGCTCCGGCAACGGTCGCGGGCGGCACGGCGGGCGGCGGCGCGGCCTTCGCACAGGCTGCGTTGGCGCTGTGACCACTGTTCCCTTCCTGCGAGCGCATGAACTGCTGCTGCTGCTGCTGCTGCAGCGCGAGCTGCGCGTGGACGTGCGCCCCCCATTGCTCCTGCCATCGGCGCTGCAGTTGCGCCATCGAGCCCGTGTGCGCGGCGGCGGGGGCGGCGGCAGGCGCGCCCGCCGACGTGGTGCCGGGCGCCGGTAGGCTCGCCGGCGCGCCCGCCGCCACGCCGTTTGGCGAGGTCTGCGCGCCCGCGCCCGGCGCGGTCGCCGTCTGCTGCTGCTGCTGCTGCTGCTCCTGCTGCTGCTGCTGCACGGCCGACATGAGCGTCGCCCGGTAGGTGGTTTTCCACTTCTGCCGCCTGCGCGCAAAACGGCACGCGGGGCATGCGCGGCGCGTGCGCGCGTCAGCGCGCGGCCGCGCGCACGCCGCGCCCCAATGCAGCCGCGCGTGCGCTCGTGCGCTGGCCGCGCTCCATGCGCGCGCGCCGCGCCGCACACCGGTTTTGGAACCAAACCTGGACAGACCGGTGGGGGAGAGCGAGCTGCTCGGCAAGCTGAGCTCGCACGGCCTTGCGTGGGAGCGGCGTCGTGTTGAAGACGCACTCGAGGATGGCGAGCTGCGTGGCTGAGAAGTTTTGGCGCGACTTGCGCGCATGCGCAGCCGCGTCGCGCTCAGAGTCGTCGCCAGGAAGCTCGTCGGCCATGGCGGGGGGGTCGGATGTCGGCAATGCGACGACCGCCGGGCACTCGGGCAGGTCGTGGATGTCTGACGGCGCGCCGAGCATCTCCCTCCACGCGCTCCGGTTCTATCCTCAACAGGCGCGGACGGGTGCGTTTGGAAGATAGTGGAAAGAAGGCGTCACCGCCCTCGAGAGAAGGAAGTGACCAGCGTGGTGACAACGTGCCCACCGCGATGCACGTCACGCCTTCACGGTGCGCGTCACCGGTTTTCGAAAGGGGCGGCACGATGCTGCGCGCTCTGTGGACGAAGGGCGCGCCCTCGGTCTGCGCGGCGCGCGGCGTGCTGCGCGAGGCGCGCGCCGGCCTGCGCGCGCGCGGCGCGCCGGCATTGCCGTCGACCGTACCGGCACGCCGTGGTGCTTACCTCGAGGCGTGGCTCTCTTCTTTTGAGAATGCGCGCGCGGGCATCGTCAGGTGTGGCGTGCGTGCGCGCGCGATCGCGCGCGGCGCGACGAACGCCGCCAACGCGCCACTTCTGCGCGCGCGCGCGCGCTCGCGTGCGCCGTCGTATTTCTCTTGTATACGCAAAGGCTCAACCCCGAGGTCTGGGGCGTGCCGCTCCGGCCCGACATTGTGCATTCGACGCTCGTCTGGGCGCGCGCGTGCCAGCGCGCCGGCACGCACAAGGCGAAGACAAAGGGCGAGGTGTCGGGCACGGGCAAGAAGCCCTTCCCACAGAAGGGCCGCGGCCGCGCTCGGCACGGCTCGCGCCGCTCGCCGCAGTTTGTCGGCGGCGGCGTCGCGCACCCTCCGCGCCCTCGCGACTACTCGTATACGCTGCCGAAGAAGGTGCGCTGCTCCGCGCTCGGCTGGCGCAGCTGCGCGCCGCGCGCCGCGCGTGGAACGTGCCGCGCATGCGACCAGCGCGCGATGCGCGCGGCGCGCGCTCACCCGTCCGTCCGCGTCCCGCCTTATCCCACGCACCTCCACCCCACCTCTTGAACGGTGTCGTTGGTATGCGCTTGTGCAGGTGAAGGCGCTCGCGCTCAAGGTGGCGCTGAGCGACAAGTACGCGAGCGGCCAGCTCGTCGTGCTCAGCGGGTACGGCCACGCGGCGAGCGCGCCACCGCGCCACGCCGATGCCGACAGCGACGCGCCGTCGGACGCAACCAGTGGTCAGGAGCTGGCAGCCATTGGTCAGGAGCACTCGGGCAAGACGCGCGAGCTTTACCGCCAGCTGTCCGAGGGTGGGCTACGGCTGCGTGTCGGCGCGCAGAAGGGTGCGCATACGCGCGCGCGCGCGCGCGCGCGTGACGTGCGGGCTGGTCTGCCGCCCAATCGAAGTGTGCCGCCAACAGCGCGCGCACAAACCGGACCCCTACCCCTCCCCCCCGGGGACACCGCGCGCCGCGCCCTGACAGCGCTGCTGCTGCATGGCGGCGACGCGGAGGGCGAGCTCGTCGAGCGCGCGGCCTCCAACATGCCTGGCATCCAAGCGCGAGCTGCAAGCATGGTGTGCGCCGCGCTGGCAGCGCCAACGCGCCGAAAATTGATGCGAGGCTGCCTATGTTGGGTGTCACCCGCCGCAGCGTCGACCGGCCGCTGCGCGCGCGTTATCAGCTGGACGGGCGCCGTCGCTCCCTCACACCCCCTCCGCGGTGCGCGCCGGTCACCGCCCGGTGCACGTCGCTGGTCGGTCGCAGGTGCACCTGCAGGACCTCATCTCGCACACGCTGTTGGTTGCGTCCCTCTTGGCCGTTGAGCAGCTCGAGCGCCGGCTCTCGACGGAGCGGAGGCACGCGCTCGCCGTGCCGCCGCCCGCCGCCGTCGTGGGTTACGCGCCGGATGACCCGGCGTCGGCGGCCCTCGCGCACGTGTGCAACGACGGCCTCAGCCGTGCCATTGTCCGGCCGCTGCCCGCCGGACTACAGCGCTTTGCGCTCGCGCCGGACGGCGACGCGGTGCTGCCGTGGGCCGCCGTGGACGTGCGCGCGCAGCGCATCTTGCCGCCAGCGCAACCGCCGGGCTAGGCTGCCTAGGCATCGGGGGTGTAAGACGGAAAGAAATATTTTAAAATTCGGTCTCGGGAAACGTCGGGCGGCGAACCCCCGGACAAGCGCCCGGACGCTCCCGGACTGGTAGACTGCCAGGGCCTGCCAGCGCCCCTCGAAGAGCCGACCCCGAGCACCATGCCCCTCGACCCGCTGTGCCCCCCCTCGGCGCCGTTCTTCGGCTTCATGGGCGCCGCGGCGGCGCTCATCTTTGCCAGTGCGCCGCGCGCCATGCCGCACGCCGTGCGTGGCGCGCGTTTTGTCGCTCGCCGCGCCCATGGCTCACGCGGCACGGCGGCGCCGCCCCGCGCGCGCCTGCCGCTCGCGGCGCAGACCTCGGCGCGGCGTACGGCACTGCGAAGTCGGGCGTGGGCATTTCGTCCATGGGCGTGTTGAAGCCGGACCTCGTCATGAAGAGCATCATCCCGGTCATCATGGCTGGTGTGCTCGGCATCTACGGGCTCATCATTGCGGTGATCATTGGCAACGGCGGTGAGTCGCGCCCGCTCTCATCGAGCGCGCATCGCGCCCTGCGCACAGCGCGTACGGGTGGTGCACGCGCGATGGCCGTGCGGCACAGGACGCGTCGCGTGCCCGCTCGCATGCATGCTGCCTCCTCCCCGCTGCTCCACCGTCCCACGCGGCCTCACACGGCGCACGCGCGCGCCCTCCCCCGAAACCTCCACCCCTCGGCGCAACGCAGTCACGCCGTCGGAGGGTGGCATCCCCAAATACTCGCTCTTCCAGGGCTTTGCGCACCTCTCGGGTGGCCTCGCGTGCGGCCTTTCCGGCCTCGCCGCCGGCATCGCCATCGGCATCGTCGGTGACGCAGGCGTGCGCGCGTCGGCCCACCAGCCGAAGCTCTACGTCGGCATGGTGCTCATTCTCATCTTCGCGGAGGCGCTCGGCCTGTACGGCCTCATCGTCGGCCTGATCCTCACCTCCAAGCCCGGCTCGTGCTCGGAGTAAGCCCTTTGAGCCGCGACGCGCAACGCCGCACGCAACCCGCCGGCTGCGCAGGGTCGAGCAGTGAGCGCTTTTGCAGCAGCGGGCAACGGTGGGTTCCCGGAGCGCCACAGTGGCCGCCGCCGAGCGCCCGAGAGCGGCGGGCCGCGATGCGGCGCGACGCAGATGGATGGCGAGGATGCACCGCTTCGCGGCCGCACAGCGCGCTTGGCCATGTGCAGTGGCGTTTGTCCAACCCTACTGGTTGCCTTCCGCTGTGCTGTACGCTCGCCCGTTCAAGCGGGCAGGGGCCCGTGATATCCCACGCAAAGTTTCAGCAGAGCTACGAGCTGACCGCACGTGTCAATCAGACCTCGTCGTCGTCGAAGTCGTCGTAGAGCGGGTTTGCGCCCTTCTTCTTCATCAGACGGTAAAACTCGTCCATGTTGATCTCGCCGTCGCCGTCGCGGTCGGCGCAATCGATCATGTCCTGTACGCGGCGACAGAGGGCGCGTGTGCAGAGGAACACGGGCGCGCGCACGGGCGTAAGGACGTGGCGCTCAGCGGTGCGACGCGCCGGCGGGGCCGCGCCGCAGGCTCGCTGGCCGTGCGTCGCCCGCCAGCAGAGCAGCATTGTGCGTGCAGCGGGCGCGACGCATACGCCGAGCACGGCCGCATTCCACAGGCCGCAGCACGCATGCGCCCGCGGAGGCAGCGCGCTCAGCGCACGCCGTCCATACGCACACACCTGCAGCTCCTCGTCGGTCATGTTCTCGCCGAGCTCCTTTGCGACTCGGCGAAGGTTGTGGATCGAGATCTTGCCTGTGTTGTCGTTATCGTACAGCTTGAACACCTTGTTGATTTCCTCACGCGTGTCCTTCTCGCCCATCTTGCCCTGCATCATCTCGAGGAACTCGTTGAAGTCGACCGCGCCCGAGCCGTCGTTGTCCACGTCGAGGATCATCTTGCGGATCTCCTCCTTCTTCACCTGGAAGCCAAGCGCGCGCATCGCCGCCTTCAGCTCGCGGTAGTCGATCGTGCCTGCGCGACACGAGCGCCGCCGCCGGCGGGCGCGCGCGCGCGCGTCCGATCGGCGAACACTCCGGAGGCGACGAGCGCAGAGCACCGCACTCGGCTCGTGGCGCGACGCGTACCCGAATGGTCGGCGTCGAAGAGGTTGAACGCCTCCCGGATCTCCTCGACTTGCTCGTCCGTCAGCCCCACCTTTTTGCGGATCGGCGTAGCGCGCACCGCCGGCGCGCGGCCATAGCGGCTGCGGCGCGCTCGCGCATGCGCGCGCGGCGGCGCGAGCGCACGGGCGCGCGGCGCGCGAGCGGAGCGACGCGTGAGCCGGCGCAGCGCTGAGCCAAAGGCGTTCGCGGTTCCACGCGGAGCGCGGCGGGCGCTGGCCCCTCGCGAGCGGCCGCCTGCCGAGCCAAGGGTGACGTCCCGACTCGGCCTGCACCCACCCTGCGGACATCTTCGGCAAAGGGCCGAGGCTTGCCAATTCGAAAATGGCGCGCAAAAGGGCGCGCGGCGAGTCACACTGACGTGCATTCCCGCCGCCGCGAGCACCGCGCTTGTGCGCTCGCCTCGACCCGCGTCTCGCAAAGCTGGTGCAACGCGGTGCCGATGTAAGAAGGATCAGAGAGGGTTGCACATTGCCTGCGTGGATGTGCGCATCTTGCGGCGTACGTCAGCGGCTACGGCCGTTGAGGCGTTGACTCGCGTGCGGTTGAGGTCGAGCCTGCCGTGCTTGATGACCCAGCCATCATGGACTCTTCAAGCAGCACGCAATGCCGCACGTGCTGTCCTTCATCATGCAACTCTTGGACGTGGACGGCTGCCCGGCTCCGCCGCCACCCAACGCGATGACCCGCAAAGTTGGGACTTGGGAGGCCGCCGGGCTGGAGAAGGTCAAGGAGGGAAAACCTTCGCACATTCTCTTCCCATGGAAGGTGCAACGTTCGGCGGCGGGCCGCCGCCGGGGGACGAGCCAGCGGCCTTCGACGTGGCGCAGTTCGACGCGATGGATGCTACCGAGCTGCTCACCGCGCCGTTCGCCGAGCATGGCTGCGCGTCCGATGAGGCCGTGGGCGCGGCCGAAGAATGTGGCGAGGGACGCGTCGCGCCGTTCCTCGTCAAGCTGTACGAAATTGTGAGCTCGAAGGCGCTGGACGAGCACATCGCGTGGAACCCGGCGGGCGACACGATTCGGATCGTTGATCCGGCCGCGTTTGCGCGCGACGTGCTCCCGCTCTACTTCAAGCACAACAATCTGCGCTCGTTCATCCGGCAGCTCAACATGTACGGCTTTTACCGCGGCCCGACCAAGGGCACGCGCGTGATCGAGTTCTTTCACGAGAAGTTCTGCCGCGGCGGGCGTGCGCAGCTGCGTCATATCAAGCGCTGCCACGTGACCAAGGTGCGCTCGAAGGCCGGCTCCAAGTCGACGGCCGAGCACCAGCCGTCTCCCGCCGCGGCCGCCGCGCAGGCCAAGGACGACTCGGAGATGGAGGCGCTGCTCGACGACTTGGGGCAGGTGCACCAGTACATCGTCAAGCTGGAGGAGGAGCTGATGGGCCAGATCGTTCAGCTCCATACCAAGCTCGCGCGCATCCTCCACCGGCTCGACGCGCCGAGCTCGGCCGGCGGCGCGTGCAGCGGCGGCGGCGGCGGTGGCTGCGAGGGCTGCATGGGCGGCGGCAGCTGCTCCGCGCTGGTGGCGAGTGCGGGCGCGCACGCCGAGCGCTCGCGTGGCCAGGCCGCGCGCGGCGCGGAGCAGGGCCTCGCGCTCCACCCCTCGCCGCCGCCTCCCGCCTGCGCGCCCGCGCCGCCCGCACGTACCTTCGTCGGTGCGGCGGGCAGCGCGCCGGCCTTGCGCGCCGACGGCGGGCACGGCGGCGACGGGGGATGCGTGCCGCCGCATGGCGCGGATGGCGCAGTCGCGGCGCTCCTCGGCACGTCGGCTACGACGTCCATCGCGCCTGTGGTCCTTGCGCCGGGTTCGAGGCCCGGGGGCGGCGTGCCCGCCGGTGATGGCGCGGGCCGGCAGGGTGACGCAGGCGCGGCGGCGCGCACGGGTGGCCTCCTTGGCGCGCGCGCGCAGCCCGCCGCGCAGCGCGACGGCGCCGAGGAGGCGCCGGCGGGCGTGTGCGTCTCGACCGACGGCTCGCGCGCCGCCGCTGCCACCGACGCGCGCTCTGTCGCGCCGGCGTGCCGCACCGCGCTCACCGCGTGCTCGCCGGCATGCGACTTGGCACTGAGCGTGCCAGGCTTGGGCGTCACGCACGCGCCGTTCACGCTGGCCGCGCTCCGTCCGCCGCACTTCGCGCCCGCACCGCTCGCGCTCCTCGCCGCCGCGCAGCACGCCGCGATGCACGCCGCGCTCGTGCACGCCGCGCAACGAGCGCACGTGCATGCCGCAGCCGCGGCGGCCGCGGCGGCCGCGGCGGCCGCGGCTGCGGCTGCGCCCATTGCGGTCGTCAAGCCTGAGCCGCTCGCGGCGCAGGCGGAGCCGGCGCGTGCGCTCGAGCCGTGGGCCGGCGCGCGATGCGCGCCCGGCGCGGCCGGAGATGAGGGCGGCACGGCGAGCGCACAGCTTGGGGCGGAGCTCGCGGCGCCGCGCGCACTGGCGCCCGCCGGCGTGGGCGCCGCGTTGAGCGGCGCATCGGCACCGTTGTCTCTGCTATGGCCGGCGGCGAGCAAGCCGTTGGCCGAGGCCGGCGGCGCAGCGCCTGTCTCAGTTCGGCCGAATCATGGCTAAGATCATCAACTATATACGGGTAGGCAACACTTTTGAGGGTCTGCAACCGCCCGACGGCGTTCATCAGCAGGGTTCAGGTTTTCGTTTCTATTGTCGGTCGGCGAAAACAGGCCACGGGCAAGACCCCCCTTGGGTCTTCTCGCCGATGGGCCACTGGCGAGCCCTCCTGGGCCTCGCGGCGGCGAGTCTGCGCGGGGCGCAGGGCGGGGCTGACCTGTCGTGCTTGGCGTCGATGCCCCTCGACAACACCGTGTGCGCCGCGGGCGCCTCGTTGCCCAACGCCATCTACCAGGTGCGGGCTCTGCGCGGCGCGCCCCAAGCGCGGCACGGCGCGCAGCGGCGGCCGGGGCGCGTGCTGGCGATGCGTCACGCGCGTGGCGCACGGCGCGGTGCCTGTCCATCCGCGCTTGCGTTGCTTCACTCGACATCAGGACGCGACCTTTGCGTATGGGTTCACGCCTGACGGCGTGCCGGTTACGTACAAGCCGACCGGCTCGACGACGGGCAAAAACTCGATCATCGCGAACACGGTGTCGTTCGCGGGGTCGGACTCGCTGCTCAGGGACGCCGACTATGTCAACGTGCCCGATCTACAAATGTACCCCGCCGTCGCCGCCGCCGTCGTGCCGCTCTATAATGTGCCTGGACTGAGCGCCGCGCTCGTGCTTGACCGTGCGACGCTCCCGCTCATCTTCCTTGGCGACATTCGGCGATGGAACGATCCGCGCATCGCTGCGCTGCAGGGAATGGGCGTTGTACTGCCTGACCGCGAGATTTCGTGCGTGCCCGCCCAGCCGCCGCTCGCGCGCGCGCCGCATCACCGTCCGCGTGCGCGCGTGCTCCGCCTGACCGCGCGCCCGCTGGCGCGCGCGCCCGGCCAAATGCGCGCCACGCGCAGCGTGGTCGTGCGCGACGACGGCTCGGGCACATCCGAGGTGTGGACGACGGCACTTGCCATGTTCAGCGCATGCGTCGCCGCCGACTGCTCGGCGCCGGGCGATGCGGCCACGTTCCAGGGGCGGCTCGGCAGGGGCGCCGAGAGGCCAGATTGGTGTGAGGGCGCGATCGTGAGCGAGGTGCGCGACTCAGGCTTCTCGACGTCGGGCACCGTCACGTGCGCCAAGGCGACGCATGCCGGCGTGCACTGGTCTTACACGCGCGGCTTTAAGAACTCGGGCGTGGTCGCGGCCGTCGCAGCAATCGAGGGCTCGATCGGGTATGCTGTCTACTCGGACGCAATCTCCTCGGGTCAGCAGATCGCGCATATGGTCAACCTGGCGGGAATCACGGTCGCTCCGACCGCCGAGACGCTTTCATTCGCGCTTATGGAGCTCGGCGGCAACCTCAACGAGCGCGGCAACGCCGTGCTCATCGGTGCGCGCGCACGACCCCGCTCCGCTGCATGCCGCGCTCACGACGCGCTCACCGTGCGTGTCCGCGCCGCTCGCCCCTAACCCCCCCCCCCCTTCCCCCTCCCCCCCGCTCCCGCCGCACATTGCAGACGCCAAGGCCTCGCGCGCGTGGCCCATCTCGACGTACACTTACTTTGTCATGCGCAAGGGCTATGCGCAGACGGCGCGCATGCGCTCAACATCGGCAGACGCTGCGTTCGCCGTCCAGGCGACGGGCGGCGCACTCACGCGCGAGCAGTACGAGGCGCAGTACAGCTGCGCGACGCGGCTGCAGACGCTGCAGTACCTCATCTTTTTCTACACCTCTGACGTCACCGCCAACATTGGCACCCGTCTGGGCTTCACCACGCTGCCGCGCTTCATGGCTGAGCGGCTAATCGCCGACCTCGCCGCGCAGATTTACTGCATCAGTTCGCCGACGAGCACGTTCTCGGCGCTCGCGCTCGCACAGCTTGGGCCGACGCAGCTCGTGCTGCCGATCACGCAGAGCCTCAGCCGCGTGATGGCGCCCTACTTTGACACCTTCGCGACCGTTGACGACACGGTCCGCTGGTCGGTACGCGCGCGGCGGCGAGCGGCGCCGGGAGCGTGCGCGCGCTGGCCCTGTATCGCGCGCGCACTGGGCACCCGGCCGCGTGCGCGTCGTGCGCGTGGCCTCGCGCGCCAAGATGCGCCCGCGCGCGACGCGCACCACCGCTCCTCGCCTCATCCTCCCCGTTATCTATGTCGCGCAGGGCGAGGTGTTTGTGCGCGCTAGCAGCGCGTTCGCGCGCTGGCGGTCGGGCGAGCGCACGGTGGCGCTCGTCAGCCTTGCGCACGTGCCGGCCGCGGAGCGGGAGCTGTCGGGCGGCGCGAGCTCGCCGCTGATCATCGCGGGCGTCGTACCTGTCTTCCACGTCGACGGTTACCCGTGGCTCGACGCGTCGGGCGCGAAGCGGCCGCTCGTGCTGAGCGTCGACGTGATCGCGCAGATTTTGCTCGGCAACGTCACGCGCTGGAGCGACGGGCAGCTGGACGAGCTGCAGCCGGACGGGCACCCGCCTTTGCCCGACGAGCCGATCCTGCTTGTCACGCGCTCCGATTCGTCCGAGACGACGAGCACACTCACGCTGGCACTCGCCGCGGCGTCCGACGCCTTTCGAGCGGCGCACGGCGACGAAGTGTCGACGCTCGCCGCGCCTGGCGCGCCGAACGTGCTCGTCGCCGATTCGGAGCTGGCGACCGAGGCGGCCGTCACCTTTTACGGCAGCTCGCTCGGCTTTGTATCTCTCACCGCGAGCGCGGTCGAGGCGGATCAGATCGCCGCGCTAAGCACGCGCTCGGGCTCGGGCGGCATGGTGCTTCCCTTCTCCGTCGGCGCGCTGCGCGCGTGCGCGCACGCGAGCGCGCTCGTGCACGTCGACGCGCTCAACTCGTACTACGAGCTCGGCCGCGCGAACTCCGCCGCCGACGGCTGCTGGCCCTTCGCCACATCGTACGAGCTGGTCGTGCGCACGGACGTGCTCGACGACGAGTGTGCGCAAGACGCGGAGCGCGCGCAGTATGTCGAGGTACTCTTCGCGCGCTGGCTGTTTACGGGAGAGGACGTGATCAAGCCGTTCGCCTCGTTCAACGTCTACGCCGTCGACGGCGCACTTCGCGCCAAGTTTGCGCTGGACGCGATCGGCAAGCGGTGCGTCTCGTGCGCCGGCGGCCTCTTCTTGCCCGCCGGCGGGCGCGTCGCCGAGGATTGCCGCTCGTGCGAGGCGGGCACGTTCCGCGATCGATCCGAGTTCCAGCAGGCCGTCTGTCATGTGTGCGAGCCGGGCACGTTCGCTGAGCCCGGCTCCGAGGCGTGCATGCCGTGCGAGGCGGGCACGTACGCGGGGTCCGCCGGCGCGGGCGAGTGCATCAAGTGCAACGGCACCTACTATCAGCCAGATGCGGCGCAGACGGCGTGCCTTGCCTGCCCGCCCAACACGCGCACGCTCTTCCTCGGCTCCGTCGAGCGCACCGACTGCACGTGCGACGTGCACTTTTTCAACGCTGACGGCGCGGCCGGCGAGCTGTGCGAGCCGTGCCCCGTGGGCGGCATATGCGCGGGCGGCACGGCCCTGCCGCTCGCCGAGCGGCACTGGTGGTTCGCCGATGCGAACCGCTCGTCCATCCTGCGCTGCAAGATCGCCGGCGCGCCGTGCCCGGGCGGCGAGGCGGAGACGTGCGAGATCGGGTACGAGAGCGAGCTCTGCTCGGACTGCAGCGCGGGCTTCTACCGCACATCGGTCAACACGTGCAGCCAGTGCGCGCCGAACAACCGCGCGACGGCGGGCGCGGGCATCCCGGTGATGTTCGCCGTCGCGTTCGCGATGAACCTGCATGCCAACATCGACCGGCAGGGCCCGCTCATGCGCTCGAGCATCGCGATCGCGGCCAACGTGGACAACCTGATCGTCTTCTTCCAGGTCTTCAATCTGCTGCTCGACATCGACTCGGTCTGGCCGCCGGCGGTGCGCGCGCTGATGGGCTCACTCTCATTCCTGCGCATCAACCTCTCCGTCTTCTCGCTGCAGTGCGCGATCCCGCTTGACTTCGCGCAAAACTGGCGCGCAGCAGTCTTCGGCCCTTGGTTTTTCGTCCTGGTCCAGGTCGCGTTTGGCGTCGTCCGCGAGCTCTACGACCGGTGCGCGCTCTGGCGGTCGGGGGCTGAGCGCGACCCGATGCTGCCGGGCCTGATCAACGTGTACCGCACCTTCAACGCCTCACTCTACGCGATGAGCCTCCTCTTCCTCGTCTCGACGTCGGCGACGTTCCAAGCGTTTGCGTGCTACGTGCAGCCGGACGGGTCGACGTCGCTGCGCATCTACCCGGCGATCCGCTGCTACTCACCCGAGTGGTACGACAGCTTTTACGTTCACGCGGTCACGTCGCTCTGCATTACCGTCGTTGGCTACCCGCTCCTCCTTCTCGCCATCTTTGCGACCGGCTTCCACCGGTACGAGAAGTACTCGGCGTACAACCGGATGACGATGGCCGTGACCAACCCGTACAAGGCGCGCCTCTTCTGGTGGGACGGGGTCGAGCTCGTGCGCAAGCTCATGCTCGTCGTGATCATCGCCTTCTCATCCAGCCCGCGCACACAGCTCGCCGCATGCGCGCTCATCGTCCTCCTGAACCTCTACTTGCACGTGAGCGTACGGCCGTACAAGCACCAAAACGTGAACGTCGTCGCATCCGTGTCGATGATCTCGCTGCTCGTCGTGCTCATCTGCGGCCTTGGCCTGCACCACATTGGCGCGGCCGACGGCAGTCTCACCACGGCAGACGAGAACTACGAGGCGCTTGTTGGCTTCACCGTGCTCGTCTACGTGGCGTGCTGTTTTGTGCCAGCGCTCACCGTCTACATCATCTGCGACCTCATCGTCGTCATGTACCGCGCGCACACATCAGGCCGCGTGATGAATCGCGTGAGCGTCGACGAGAATCTGCTCGCAGCGACGGTGTACATGATGTCCATCATCGACCCGCGCGCGCTCATCGCGCAGGTCGCGCTCTCGATCGGTGCGCGGCACCGTGCGTCCGCGCACCTTTCCGCGCTCGCTCGCGCGAGAGCCCTACGGAGCGCGATGTCGCACGGAACCGGAGAGACGCCCCTTGCCGCCCTTCCTTCCCTCAACCCTCAACCCCCCCCCCCCCCCCCCCTTTTCCCCTCACCAAACACTCCCTCGGCCCTACAGATGACGAGGACGTGCACTCGCAGTTCAACCACGCGATCAACTTCTTGTTTTCGGTCTCGTGCAACAACAAGGAGTTCCAACGCACGCCGCAGGGCAACGCGCTCGCAGCCTACCCGCTTGCCGCGGAGGAGCACCGCCTAAAGAGCAGTGCGGCGAAAGCGCGCGAGCTGCTGGCGATTCTGCAAAAGGCGTCCGACTCTCTCGCGAAGGCGGGGCTGAGCACGGGCAGCTGCGCCATCAACGCGGCCGGGAGCTCGCGTACGCTCGACTTTCGACGCTCGAGCGACATGGACGGGGGTACAGTCATCGTTCCCGGGCCGCCCAGCTCACCCACGCGGTTGTCGCAGGCGGCGCGCATCGCGGTGGACGTGGGCGACGATCGGAGCGTCAGCCGCCACGCATTTGCCTCGCGCCTAAGCTTCTATGGCCAGACCGTGCCGCTCACGATCGAAAGGCGCAACTCATCGCCCTCAGGCAGGCACATCAAGGCGGCATTGCAGCGCGTGCAAGAGGGCAAAGTACCGAGCGCGCAACGCGGGCGCACAAACACGGCCGAGCCCTCGACTGGCAATGCGGTCGATTCGATCTCGCCCAACAAGCGCGCAAAGGCGGCAGCCATCACGCCCGTCTCGGCCGCGGCGGGCACTCACGCGGCGCGCGCTCCGGCTGCCAAGCCAGGCGCACAGTCACAGTGGGGCGCCAAGCGAGACGCCGAAGTCGAGGACGAGCACGAGCGGGGCGCCAGCTTGCACTCGGCCGAGCCGGCCGCAGAGCCGGGCGCGCGCCGGCGCGGGCTGACGCCAAGCGGTACGCGATGACGGGCTGCGATCGACAAAATCGAAAAAACTGGTTAAAGATGTTGTGGTAAGTAAAAGTTCGAAGCGCCACTCGCCTTGGAAGGCGGCAGCTCCTCGGGCGCGCACGCGTATCGCTCGGTCGCGTGAGTCGAGCCGCTTTGCGCCAAAACCTGGGCTTCGGTGCCCTCGCTGGCACCGATGGACTGGCGCGCGGAGGCGCAGGCGCAGGCGCACGACGTGCGCGAAGGGGTCGCGCACGTCGAGGTCGACGCGGGCCGCGCGACCGCTCACGGAGCCGTCGTCGTGATAGGCACGCACGTGAGAGCCGAGCCTTGCCGCCGCGTCTGTCTTCGCGATAGACTGCACGTTGCGCGCGCATTCACGCGTGCGCGGCGCCCCGCGCTCGCCTCGTGGGCCTGCAGGAGGGCACTCGGAAGGAGATCGAGCTGCGCATCGACGGCTGTCGGCAGATCGGCCTGGGCGGGGAGCAGTCCCAGGTGTTTGACAGCCTGCACTCACTGCTGATGAACACGAGCGACGGCTACAAGCGCCTTTTTCACGAGTCGCTCACGGCAAAGCTCTCCGCCATCGCCGCAAGACGAGCAACGCAAGAATGAGCATGGAACGGAGGCGCAGAATGGCTACAGAGTGTAAGACAACCCCAAGAAGATTGAGCGTCGAGGCCCGCCAAGATGAAGCCCGATGCCAATGGGCGCGCTCGTCGCGCAAGCGACAGCACAGGCCCAGAGCCTGAAGCAGCCGCCTCGGCGTCCAGCCGCCAAGCGGCCTACAACGCGGCGCCGAGACGCGGCGCGCGCCGGCGAAACGAATTACGCGGGCGCGGCGGCCTTGGCCGCAGCAGCGCTCGCATCGGCGAGCGCCTGCTCGAAGATGGAGGCGGCTTGCGCGACCTCGGCCTCCGTCACGATGAGCGGCGGCACGAAGCGCACAACGTTCGGCCCGGCTGGGACGAGCAGCAAGCCGCCCTGCGCGGCCTGCGCGCACACCTGCGCCGCCGTGCAGCGCGCGCTCTCGCCAAGCTGCGCGCCAAGGATGAGGCCCCAGCCACGCACCTGCGCAAGGTGGCTGCCCGGCTTCGCGCTGATCGCCTCAAGAAGGTCACGCAGCTGCTCGCCGCGCGCGCGCACGTTTGCGAGCACGTTTGCGCGGTCGAGCTCACGCAGCACCGCCACGCCCGCCGCCGACGCGAGGAAATTGCCACCGTAGCTGGCGAGGGGCGGGGCGGTGGCGGGCGGCGGCGTGTGGTGGTGGCGCGAGTGAGTGGCACGCGCGCGCGCAGCGGCGTGGGGCGCGCGCTGCGATGCGGCGTGCTCGCCACGTGACGCTGGACAATTGGAAGGCCGCTAGACCGCCAAGCCAGCCAACCCCCCCCCCCCCCGGGCCCACCAAAATCAGTGCAAGCGGCGTGCGCGCGCGCGCGTGCGTACGTCGAAGCGTGATCGCCGGGCGCAAAGACGTTCGCCGCCTCCGTGCAGAGCATCGCGCCGATGGGCACGCCCCCGCCGAGCGCCTTGGCGCACGTGATGACGTCCGGCCGAACGCCGATGCGCTCGTGGCCCCAGAAGGTGCCCGTGCGGCCGATGCCCGTCTGCACTTCGTCGTACATGAGCAGCGCGCCCCGTTCGTCGCACAACCGGCGCGCCTCGGCAAAAAAGGCCTGCGTGCGCGGGAGCATGGCGTGCGAGAGCAGGCGGTGAGAGACACGAGGCGCGCCCTCGGGTGGGTGCCCGACACGCACCGTGGACTGGGCGGCAGGTCGCTGGCGCCCGCCTACATCGCGCGCGCACCGGGTCGCCGGGCTTGATCCCGCCCTCGCCCTGCAGGGGCTCGAGCAGAATGGCTGCCAGCCGCTTCTGCTTGCCGAGTCCGAATGGCCCGGACTTTTCGATCCGCTCGACCGTCTCGCGCAGCGCCGCGACGTCGTTATACGGCGTGTGCACGAAACCCGCCTGCGAATTCACGCCGCGATGGGGGCGGGGCCGCAAAAGGACGCGCGCGAGCGAGCGCGACGCTCGACTCGGCGCGCGTCGGGCGAGGCCCCGACGCTGCCCGGACGCAGCCGAGTTTCGCGCGTCGGTTGGCGGCGCGGGCTGCGCGGGGGCTGCGCGCGCACGGGCATGGGCAGGAAGGGCTCCTGGTACTTAAACTGGCCCGTCGCCGCGATCGTCGCGAGCGTGCGCCCGTGGAAGGATGACTGCGCGGAGATGATCACGGGCTCGGTGATCTCATGCTTGGTGCGCGCGTGTTTGCGCGCGAGCTTGATCGCCGCCTCGTTCGCCTCGGCGCCCGAGTTGCAGAAGAAGACCTGAGGCGGAGCGCGCGGGCCATTCGCACACGCGCGCCGCGCGTGTGAGCAGACGCGCGCGCGCGCCGTGCGCCGCGCGGTGGGCGCGCGCGCGCCGCGCGCGCGGATTCGGCGCGGATGCACGGGTGCTGTGGCGGGTGGCGGGCGCGCCTTGTCGGTGGGCGAACGGTCGGTGAGCATTTGCGCGAGATCGCCCTGCTTGGGGATGTAGTAGAGGTTGGACGTGTGGTGCACCCGCCGCATCTGCACGGCGGCAGGCGTCGGCAGGAGCGAGGCGCGGACAAGCGGGCGGGCCGTCCGCGGACCGTCAGCAAGCGGAGGGCGCGGCCGGCGGACGGCACGCGCGCGCTGGCCGCGCGCCGCGCTCGCGCCGAGAGCCACGCGCGTCGCGCCATCGCTGCTCTCGTGCGTGGTGCCGCGCTGCGCTCGCGCGAGTGCGCGGCAGAGCAGGTCGCGCGGCCCCGATGCTGGGCGTGCGCGCGCGCGTGGCGGCGCGCGCCTGCTCGGTGACCGCGTCGACGAGAGCCGGGTGCGCGTGGCCGAGGCAGGCAGTGGCGATGCCGGCCGCAAAGTCAAGGTAGCGCTTGCCCGACGTGTCCCACAGCACGCATCCCTCCCCGCGATCGATCGCGATCGGCACGCGCGAGTAGGTCTTCATCACGACCGAGTCGAAGCCGCTCGTGTCGTACGCGCCGCCTTCGACAGGCGCGGAGTTCTTGGTCTGGACAGTGCTCGCGAGGCGCGGCGAGGCGCGCGGCGCGCCAATGCGCGTGGCCGTGCGCATGCTTGGCGGCGCCGACACGGCGGCGCAGCCGAGCGCGACGAGCAGCCCGGGCCCCATGGTGTGCGCGCGCGAGGACGGTGACGCCGCCACGCGAAGCGCCGCAACCTTTCAGATCAGAAGGGCCCCGACGAACGTTACTTGCAACGATGGCCGTGGTGCGCTGAAGGATGGGCGTGGGCGGAGGATCCGCGCCGAGCATCGGGGCGCGCGGACCGCCCGATGGGATCGGCGCGCTCGCGCCGGTTGCGCTTGCTGTTGACGGCTCCGACGCGCCGGGCTCGGAGCGCAGCTCGGCCGGGCGCGGCGCGTCCGGCCGGCGCGGCGCTGGCGACGCGATCAGCTACGTGCACAAGCTCTCGGAGATGGCGAGCGACAAGCACGGCGTGTTTGACTTCATGGAGGGCCTCGGGCTCGCCACGTCGAATAAGCGCTCCAAAATGCCAGCCGGCGCCGCCGTCGAGAACGCGTCGTGGCTCGAGGAGATTTATCGCTATCTGGCTCGAGGAGATCCATCGTCGGCGGGCATCGGCATCGCAGAGACGCTCACGTTCCGCTTCACGCGGCCGCACAGGTGGTTCCGACCGGCCGAGGGCAGAGGCTTCGTCACTATGCAGAGAGACGGCATCGACGTTGTCGAGGTCTTTCACTCGCTCTGCTCGGCCGAGCGGCTCGCTCGATCGGACGTCGTCGCCTCATACGCGTACGCCGCGCCCGCCGCGCTTACGGACGCGGGCGGCGGCGCGAGCGGCGCGAGGGGCGCGGGCGAGCTTGCAAGCAGCACACGCCACGCCGATCGTTCGGTGGTCATGATCGAGTACTTTGATCAGGTGCGCGCGCGCTCCTCGGCGCACGCGTGCAGCGCGCGAGCGGCGCACGCGCGCCGCCGATCGCATTTGTGCGGGCTACTGGCCGCCGTCGAGAAAGCGCGCGCGCGCGCTCGCTCAACTGCCCCGCCTCCGCGCCCGCCCGTGCGCGTACGCTCCTCGGCGGCCGCGCCGCTCTGTGGGCGACGGCGCGTCGGGTCGTCGGCGCGTTTGCGCACATGCGCCAGGAGGCGTTACGCGACTTCCTTTTCAACCGGCATAAGGTGTACAACGGCGTGCTGCAGGCGTACGACGTGCCGCCCGGCGGGCGCGCGTCGGTCGTGCGCGCGCTGAAGAGCGGCACGCTCACGACGGTGGAGCATCGCATCGCAAACGCGCACGTCGCCAACCGCCGCCTGCCCGTCGCCGAACGGTGCGCCACCTTCGACGGGCAGGCGCACGCATCGCGCCTCGTCGAGCTGCAGCCGCAGGCGTCGCTCCGCCGCGCGGCGACGCGCGCGGCCGCGAGCATCGAGGCGCACCTCAACGCGCTGCTCCCAGCGCAGTACCGCGTGCATAGCTTTTGCGCCTATTTCGCCCCGACGGATGGAGTGGATCTCCGCTTCCTCCTCTGCCCAGACCTGCGCATCGCGCGGCTCGACGGCGCGCTCGTGGACGGCGGCCGCGTGCCCACGCTCGCGCTGTGCGGCGACGATCGGCCGAGCACGCCGCGCGCGCGGGTGCGCGCGCGCTCAGCGCCCCGGCTTTTCGCGCGTGCCACGTGGCCTCCTCACGCGTCGCGTCCGCCGCTCGGCGCGCGGCGGCCCCGCAGGACCCGCAGTTCTCGCCCATCTGCCGGCTGCCCGGAGCGTACTACAGATGCCCCGTTTGTGCAGAAGTATGGCGGACGTCATGGCGGTGCGACGTTTCATTCGCCACGACGATCGCGCACCTGCAACACGTCGCCGCGCGCCTCGCAAGCGCGCGCCCGCCGCGCGCGCGCGCGCCGGCGGGCGCGGCGACCGCGACGCCAACGGAGCCGCCGACGCCGGCGTCGGTGACCACGAGCGGCACGCCGGCATCTGACAATCGCCTCGCCGCTGCTGCTGTGCGTGCGCGCGCGCACGCTGCCACCGCGTCGGTGCGTGCGTCACGCGCCGAGCACGGCACGCCGCGCACCGAGGTCTTCCTTGCGCGCGTTGCGCCAGCGCTCTTGGCCTCGCAGCACGCGCTGGCGGCGCGCGCCGAGGAGCACGCGCACGATGTTTTGCCAAAGGCAGGCGACGGGCGCACCGACGCCGACGGCGCGCTCGCGCTCGGCGTGACGAGTTTGCCGGTCATCGCCGGCGAGAGGGACGGAGGGTCTGTCGGCTTGGCACGTTCGCCCAAGCTGGGGCACGGCGCAACGGCACGCAGCGCGGGCACAGACGATGGCACGTCGGTTGACGGCGCGCACGAGGAGGCGAAGGTGCAGGCGCTATCCAAGCCGACCGGCGAGGCGCCGGCCAAACCGACCGGCGCCGTCCAACTCGCCGAGGCGCCGGTCGGTTTCGATCTGGGGCTCGAACACCCACCCGCCGAGGCGCCGGTCAGTTTGGACGGCGATGGTCCAGGCGCTGCCGAAGAAGACGGGGCGCCGGGTGCTGCCGAGGACGGCGCTGGTCCAGGTGCTGCCGAAGAAGACGGCGCGCCGGGTGCTGCCGAGGACGGCGCTGGTCCAGGCGCTGCCGAAGAAGACGGCGCGCCGGGTGCTGCCGAGGACGGCGCGCCAGGCGAAGCGGCCACGCGCGAGCGCGATGACCATGTCGGCGCTGGCGTCGGCGCCAATTTCGGCGCGGACGCGATCGCGCGCGCCCAGGCTTTCGCGACGCACCGTGAGTTCGAGCGCGAGCACAGGCACAACCCCACTTTATTTCGACGGCTCTCCTACTCGCATGCAGGGCCAGTCGAGGCCGCTGAGCCCGACGGCGGCGGCGGCGGCGGCGGTGGGCCCGGCACGCACGGCGCGCGCTCGCAGCCGACAGCCATTGCGGGTGGCGCGGGCTCAGCGCAGGACGGGAATGGCAGCAATGGCGCCGTTACCGAGCGGATGGCGCTCAGCCTGGCGGACGCGCCCACCGACGGCCTGGCGGGTGCGCTTGCCGCCGCGCTTGCGCCAGGCCAGTCCACACACAGCGAGACGCACAGCACAACCGCGAACGGCGCGGCGCGCGGCGCGCGCATGACGCGCGCCGGCCGCAGGGCGGAGCGCGCCGACGTCGCCTCGGACTACCTCGATGATGAGCTGGAGAGCCCACTCGAAGAGGCGATCTTTGCGCTGCTCGCCGCCGGCGCCGATCAGCGCGCTCGCGAGCTGCGTGAT
Source organism: Diacronema lutheri (assembly GCA_019448385.1). Classification (NCBI taxonomy): domain Eukaryota; phylum Haptophyta; class Pavlovophyceae; order Pavlovales; family Pavlovaceae; genus Diacronema; species Diacronema lutheri. The sequence goes on along the minus strand of JAGTXO010000016.1, from coordinate 302,667 downwards.
TCGCCCGGCGCCGGTGACGGTGCGCTCGCGCTCGCGTCCGCGTCCGCGGCAGCCCCGGACATCGGCGTCGCGCCGGGTGGCGCGCTCAACCGCGGCCGGTACAAGCGGCTGCGAAAGGAGCGCTCGGTGCACTTCCTCGCAACCACCTTTGGCGTGTGCGTCGAGTGCTCGCTCGAGTTCATGCGTACGTCCATGCGCTCCTCTGAGCATGCTCACCGCACGCTCGTGCTGTCGTCGCGCGCAGAGCTGATTCGCTCGATTCATCGGCACGAGCGGGCGGGCGCACCCGACCGGCTGCGCGCGGGCGCGGGCGTGAGCGATGGTGGCGGGGCTGGCGGCGAGGGCGACGGCGGCGGCACCGATGCGTTCAGGGCCGATACCGTCAGCGGCGCCGATGCCGACGCCGACGGCGGGCTTGCCGCGGCAGACGGCGACGTGGTGCTGACACCGCCGCGCCCGCGCACCTACGCGGTGGCGCGCGCGCCACGCGCGCGGCAGCTGCCTCCGGCGGAGCGCGCGGAGGAGCTGCTCGCGCGCGCGCTCTCGCTGCCGCACCTCGCGCAGCCCGGCTGCCGGCTGCCGCGTCCAAAGCCGCAGTCGCGCGCGCTCGCGCACGGCGGCGCGCTTGGCATTGTCCGCGCAGCACGCGCCGCCGTGGACCCGCAGCAGCCGCGGAACGGCCCGGCGCGCGCCGCGCGCGCCGGCATTGAGCCGAGCGTGCCGCGCCGCGCCGCGCACGCCGCCTCGGCGGGCCGGCTGCCTCCCCTTCCGCCGACGGGTAGCGCCACCGCCGGGCAGCGCGGAGGCGGCGGAGGCGGCGGAGGCGGTGGTGGCGCGATGGAGTCGACGGCGGTGCGCGCAGTTGCGGGGTCGGGAGCGGCCGGCTTGGCGCGCAAGCCGCGCTCGAGGCCGGACGGAACCGTGGCCGCAGATGCCAAGCGCGCCGCGCGCACGGAAAGCCCGCCGCCGCGCGCGCGCGCTGAGGCGCCCGTCTGCGGCGGAACTGCTGCAGGTGCGCGCGCGCAAGGCGCCGAGCCGCAGCCGCAACCGCAGCCGCAGCCGCAGCCGCAGCCGCAGCCGCAGCCGCAGCCGCTCGGGTCGCCCGATAGAGCGGCACGCGCGCTCACGCCGCACGGCGCAATGCCCACGGCGGCAGTCGGCGCGCCCGCGCTCACTCTCGACCCAATGTTTCCGGACCCAATGCGTCTGGACCGCGAACCGACCTTGCTCACGGACGCTGCTCAGCTGCGCCAGTCAGCCACGCTGCTCGCAGACTTCGGCCGCCGCGCGCACGGCGAGGATGAGTCGCGCTTAAACACGGCGCGCGTGCGGCTGCTTCCGGACAGCGGCCTCGCGCCCGCCCAGCCCGCGGCCGTGGACGGCGCGCCCGACAACGCCGCGGCCGAGTGGCAACTGCCAACCGGTTTTGCATCGCCCTTCGCTCCGCTTGGCGCGCGCGAGGCGGACGCGTAGCTCTGGTTGCACGCCAACGCAGAAGTGTAGCAATTGGCCGTACCATTCACGGAGATGCCGTGGTGACTCATGATCGACTCGCCCGCCTGCGCGCCGATGCACGCCGTGCGCGCCGTGCGCGCCGTGCGCGGCGGATGCGCGCCGTGGGTGCGCGCCGTGCGGGGTGCGCGCCGTGCGCGCCGTGCGCGGCGGATGTCCGTGGCCGTGGCTGCGTGACGCGCCGCCTTCGCCGAGCGATGCTCACGCCGCCGGCGGCCACGATTCCCCAATTGTGCCGTGGCTGGCTCGCGGCGAACCGAGCTGGCGCTGCGCGTGGCCGCGCGCACGCGCGCCGGCTGAGGTGTGTGAGCCTCCGCGCGTGGCCGTGCGCGTCACGGCAGGCGAGCCTCCTCCGCACCACCGCCTGCGAGGCGGGCAGTGACGCGGCGTCGATCTGACCGCGCCAGATGAGCCGCACGCACCGGCGTCGCGCGCGTCGGAGCGTGCCTCCAGTCGGAGCGCCGGTGCCGACCTGCGGCCTGACGGCCGCGGCCGCAACCGCCTGCTCGGCGCTCGAGGCGGTTGCGAGGTGCACCTTGACCAGGGCCTCGAGCGCGCCATACCGTACAACCCCGTCGTACGCACGTGGTTCGTGTAGTTCGTCGCGAGCTGCGCGGCGAGGTAGCCGAGCGGCACTTTCGCGTACGCGACCTCGATCGGCCCGCCAGCCGCGGGCACGGCCGGATGCGTGCTGGCAAACTCGGCGAGGTCATCGCCGAGCTGCCCGTGCTGCAAAGGCGCGCCACCGGCGCTCGTGCGACGCGTCACCGCCCAGATGACCGCCTTCCAGTACAACTCCGTCCACACGGCGGGCAGCTCCGCGCCGGAGTGCAGCATGAGCTCGGCAAAGTCGACGCCGACCTCGATCATGAGCGCGGCGATGCGGTCAAACCTGGCCGCGAAGGCCTGCAGGCGCGGCAGGTAGCCGTCGCGCACGATGTCCTTCAGCTGCAGCTTGATGCACTGGGTGCGGTCCGAGTTGTCGAGCGCATTCATCCGCTGCGTGGCGCGCACGTGCCGCCGCCGCTTCCAAGGTGGCGAGCCACCGCCGCCGCCGCCGCCGCCGCCGCCGCCGCCGCCGCCGCCGCCGCGCCCGCCGCCGCGCTCGCCGCGCCCGCGCCCTCCCCCTCATCCGCCGCCGCCTCCGCCGCCGTCGTCGTCAAATTCCGAGTGTGAGTCGGTGCAGATTGACTCGCCCGATGTGGCGTCGTCGGCGTCGGTGGCTAAGCTGTCGACGGCGTCGTCGGTGTCGTCGGCTGCGCGCGCTGTCGACGACTCCGGCGCGCACTCGTCGCACGTGTCGCCGCCGTCGGCGTGCACGCCGGGCTCGGCGGCGGGCGGCATGGGCGCCCCGCCGAACTTGGCGGTCCGCAATCTGCTCGTCGGTGCGCGTGCGCGGCATGCCGCGCTCGTCGCAGTACTTGGCGTACAGCGCGTCACCCTCCGGCACCGCGTCGTGCAGTGAAAACCGGGCGCTAACTATGTCCTACAAAGCGTCGCTCACAGCAGCTCACCACCCGCGCACTGATGAGCGACGCGCACACCTGCACCGCCGGTCGCGCCGCCGGTCGCGCCGCCGGTCGCGCCGCCGGCCGCGCCGCCGGCCACGCCGCCGCGCGCGCTCGCCGCGGCGCAAAGGGGCTTGGCGGCGGCGGCGGCATCCCCCGCCGCGCCCGCCGCCGGCGCGCGCGCGCACGTGCGCGCGTCGTCGCGCAGCGGCTCGACAAGCGCGAGCTCAAGCTTCACGGCTGCGCCGCCAAGCTCTTCGTCCGCTCGCCCGGCGAGTGTGATCGGCACCCAATGCACGCGCAGCGCGCCGTGCGCCACCTCGCGTAAATCGACGGTCGCGGTCCCGAGCTCGTCGGCCGCCATCTCGGCGCGCGCGCCGTCGGCGCCGCCGGCGGCGCCGCCGGCGCCTGCAGACGCGCAGGCGGCGTGCGCGCCGCCGCCGGCGTGCGCAAGGCGCGCCGCGTGGGGCGAAAGCAGCCGAACGATGAGGCGCTGGTGGCGAGGCTTGTCGAGCGCGAGTCGACCGCCCGCGTCGCGCCACGCGACGCGCTCGGCGCGCGACGCGGTGAGCGGCATCGTCCGCATCACCTGCGCGCCGACGGCGAGCTCCAGAAAAATGGTGGAGCCGGTCGCAACGCCGTGTGCTTGTACGCCGCCGACGCGCAACGCGAGCGGCGAGGCAGGCAGCCCGCAGGCGTGCCGCGCCGGCAACGCGAGCTGGAGGGCAAGCGTCACCTCCCACGCGCACGCGCGCGTGGGAGGTGACGCGTGCGCGGCGTGCGCGGCGGTGAGCGGCGGCAGTACGAGGCGCCGCTGCTCAAGGCGCTCATGCCGCCCGTTGGGCACGGCGCGCGCATCGAGCAGCGGCGTGCTCGACGGCGCGAGCGCGCCGTGGGACGCGTCGAAGGTCGCACAGCCGGTGGGCGCGCAAGGCGCGCACGCGGCGGCGCGCTCGCCGCCGTGCGCGGCGGCGGCGGCGGCGGCGGCGGCGGCGGCGGTGCCGCCCGTGAAGGTCGTCGCGAGCGCCGCGGCGCCGCCGCCTTCGCCGCCGTCCGCGCCGTCGCCGCCGCCGTCGACGGCGGCGGCCGCACCCGCCGCCGCACCGTCCGCGCCGCTGCCGCCCGCGCCGCCCGCGATGCCATCGCCGCCAAAAAGTCGAAACGTGCCAGCGGCGATGGGTGCGAACGTGCCCGCCTCGGTGCGAGCCTCGAGCGTCAGGCGCAGCCGCGCGCGCGCCGGCTCCTGCACGCACATGCACGCCCATTCCTCCCACTCGACTCGGTCGTCTCCACTACGCCATCCAACCGCGTCCGTTACGTGCGACCGCTCCTTGAACGCGAGCTCACTGCACTCGATGACGAGTCGAAGGTCGAGCGCGAGCGGCTCGTCGGCCGCCGCGCCCGCCGCGCCCGCCGCGCCGCGCGCGCGCGAGGGCGAGGCGCGCTGCACGTGGAGGGTGAGGGTGTGCGGCTGTGACGCCGACGCCACGTCCGCCCATTTGAACGCAGCGGCGTGGGGTGCGGTCAGCCCGGCGAAGAGGTTCTTTCGGAAGAAGTTGGAGATGAGGCGCTCGACGAACGGCATCTCCATCACGTCGATCGACGAGCCGAGCGCCTGCAGCTCGAAGTGGACGTCGGGCAGGCGGAGGAAGGAGAGACGACAGGGCCCAATATACGGCGGCGCCTGGCGCGGTGCGACTTCGAGCCGCAGCTCGCCCTCGAGCGAGATCGAGCGCAGCGAAAAGGAGACGTCGAAGGAGAGGAACGCCCGGCCCACTTCCGCCGTGACGACAAGGAAGCCATCGCCCGCCCACCGCGCGCGCATCTCAGCGCACCACGCGTACGGCTCGCTCGCCATCGCTGCGGATGGGGTCGCGAGGCGAACGCCTAGGATGCGTGGCGGGCGCGAGCCGAGGTCGAGGCGTAGGCGAATGTTGCGCAGCACCTCGCCCTCCGCAGACGACGACGACGACGCCGAGCCGCCCGCGCCGTGCCCGCCGCCCGCGCCATGCTTAGCCGAGCCGCTGCTGCCGCCGTCGTCGCCCGCGCGCGCGGCATTGGCGCCGGCGCCGGCGCCTGCGCTGCTGCTGCCACCGCCGCCCTCCGCGCGGTGCGCGTGCGCCGCCGCGCCGCCGAGCTCGTCGCGCATCGCCGCGCGCAACAGCGTCTCGAGCTCGACGCGCATTCGCTCTGACACGTCGCGCGCGGCCGCAGCCCACATGTTCTCGATGACGCTATTCAGCCATGCCACGTGCGCCCATTCGCCCGCGAGCGCGTCCGCCTCGACCGGCAGCGCAACGAAGGGCGCGAGCGACGGCGCGCGCTGCGCCTGCGCGGGCGCGGGCGCGCGCGCGCGCGCCGCGCCCGCCCCGTCCGTGCCGCTCGCCGCACTGGCCGCAGCCACGGCTGCTTCCGCGTGCGCCGGACGGGTGGCGGCGGGCAGCTCTGCCACGAGCGCGGCGGGCTGCTGCGCGTGCCACGCGGGCGATGCGGTGGACGACGGCGCCGCGGTGCCGGCGCCGCTGCTCCCGCCGCCGAACGCCGCGGCGGTCAGCGCGAGCAGGTCCGTCGGCGCGAGCGTTGGGATAATGGATGTAACCGCCGTGGCTGCCGTAACGGCCGTAACCGCCGTCGGCAGGAGGCCGTCGAACGAGCCCGCGCGCGAGCGGCCGCCGCCCGCATCCGCCGTCAACGGCGCGAACGCGGGCGTCCCGACGGCGCACGCGCCCGCACCGGCGCTCGCCTTGCTCGGCGGCGGCGGCGGCGGCGGTGGCGGCGGTTGCTGCGAGGCCGGTGGGCGTTGGGCACGCGGCGGTGCGGCCGCGAGCGCAAGGTGCAAGGCGGCGCGCGCGTCGGCATCGCGCGTCGCCGCCGCGTGCGCGCGCACCGCCACCTGCCGCGCGCGCAGCCGCGCGGCCTCGTGCAGCGCGAGCGCGAGCGCGCAGCCGACTGTAAAATGTGCGTCCGCCGCGCCCGCCGACCACGCGCCGCACACCGCGATCACACACACCGCGCCAAACGGCGACGTGTGCGCGCCGGCGGCGCTGACGACGGCGTGCGCGGAGTCGGACGCATCCGCAAGCGCGTCGAGCGACGGCGCGAGCAGCAGCCGCGCCGCCGCGTGCCGCGCGCGCAGCGCGCCGGCAATCGATGAGCCACCCGCGCCTAGCCACGCGGCGCGCGCGCGCGCTGGTGTCGTGGCGGCGCGCGCGGCCGCGTCGGCGTGCGTGTCGGCGCGCGCCGGCGGCGCGGTGCGCGCGGCGAGCGGGCCATAGAGCGCGAACAGCCCAAAGCCGAGGAGCGCGGCGAGCGCAGCGACAAGCAGGGCCTCGTCCGCCACGCCGCCCGCCCCGATCGTGCGCGCCGCGCGCGCCGCGCCGGCCGGCGCGCGTGGCCCGTGCGGCGCGAGCGCGAGCGCGCCGTTGGTGAGGAGCGCGCCCAGCGCGAGCAGGCGCAGCGTGTGCCCGAGCACGGCCGATACCGCGAACCCGCTCTCGCGCCGCGCGCCGTCGCCGTCGCCGTCGCCGACGCCGTCATCGTCACCGTCACCGTCACCGTCACCGTCACTGTCGAGCTCGGCGGGGCCGCCACTGGAGTCGCCCGCCTCACCGTCCGCGTCGGCGGGCCACGCGCGGCGCGAGAGGAGCAGCGCGTTGAGCCAATCCGAGCGCATGCGCAGTGTGATCGCGCACGCCGCACCGATTGCGAGCAGAGGCCTGCGGATAGAAGCGCACGCGCCCAGCCCCCACAGAACCGCCACGCCGACTGGCGCGTCCGTCGGGTCGTGCAGAGGCGCGCTCGCCTCGGCGAAGGCGAACGCGAGCGAGGCGCCAGGTAGACTTGGCGGCACGCCGCCGCGCACCGTGTCGCCACCGCCGCCGTCGCCGCCGCCGCCGGCGCCAACGCTGCCGCCGCCGATGGCAAGCGGCGCGACGCGCGGCTCGGCGGCCGCCGGCTCAGCGGCGCCGGCCGGCGCGCGCGCAACGCCGCCGGCCGCGCCCGACCCCGAGCGGTGCACCTCGAGCGGCGGCTCGGCCGTCGACCAGCTCGCCGTCGCGCGCACGTGCAGGTGGGCGACAACGCTGTACACGCAGTGTGCGCCAAAAAGGAAGCTCAGTTCAGCGCCGACCAGGCGACGGTTGCGCGCACCGCCGCGCTCGCACAGCGCGGCGTGCACGGGCGCGACGAGCGCTGCGGGCACCTCGCACGCGAGGCGGAGTGCAAGGTACCGCCCGTCAGCGAGCGCCGACTCATGTGAGTCGCGTGCGCGCGCGTGCGCCGCGCGCGCATCCGCGGCGTGCAGCGCGCACGCGAGCGCGCGCGCGCCCGCGGCTGCGCCGGTGTTGATCGCGACGACAAACGCGGCATACGCCGATCGTTCGGCGGCGCGCACCGCCGCGGCGCCAGCGGCTGCAGCGGCGCGACGCGCGAGGCGCGTGACCGCCGCTGCGGCACCCACAAGCGCAGCAGCCGCTCGCGGCCGGCTGCCGGCGGCGCCGGCGGTCGCCGCGCCCGCGTCCGTGTCCGCGGCGGCGGCCTCGTGCAGCGGGTTCGCGCTCGCGCCCGCGCTCGCACTACCGTCGCCCTTCGCCGTCGCGAGGTCAACCACGTTGGCCAGCCACAGGTGCGCGCGCAGGCCGCCGTAGGACACGAGCAACGTGGCCGCGAGCAAGCAGCACGCGCCCGCCGCCGCCCACGCGCGCGTCGGCGCGCGCCGCGCGCGCGCGGCGCGACGGTGGGCGCGGGCGCGCGCGCGCGCGGCGCGCAGCTCGTCGCCGGCACGCTCATAGGCAAGAGCCCAGCGCAGGGCCGAGTGCAGGAGGGCGAGCAGGAGCAGGGCGCCGAGCGCCGCGCCGTCCTCCGCGAGCGCGAGCGCGCCGGCCGCGTCCAGTCGCTCGGGGCCCCAGCCGTCGACGAGGCACGCGAGCGCATCGCCTGTGCTCACGGCGCCGCCATTGCCGCCATCGTGCGAGGAGGAGCTCGCGCCGCCGCCCGACGGCGGGAAGAGCGCGCACGCGGCGGCCGCCTCGCGCGCCGCGGCGGCAAGCGTGCGCGCGCGCCGCGCGCGGCTGAGCACGCCGCCGAGCAGCGCGACGAGCGCGGGCGATACGAGCGCGGTCGCGGCGCGCGCGGCCCACCACATGTCGAGCGCGGCGCGCGCGCCCGAGTAGCGCGTCGTGCGCGCGAGCACGGACGAGGGGTCTGACGGCGACACGCACATCCACGAGGCGATCGGCGCGGCGCCCGCCTCGAGCAGCTCGCCGAGCTGCCGGCCCGAGTGGAGCGGGCGCGCAGAGACGAGCACGCGCCGTTCGCGCAGGGCGCGCACGAGCGACGCCGGCGCCAGAGCGCGCTCGCTCGCGCGTCGCGCGTGCGCGCCGCCAGGCGCGCCGCGCGCGAGCGCGTCCGCCGCCTCTGCCGCGCGCGCGTCCGCGGACAGCTCCGCCCGCTCCAGCCGGTGCGCGAGCCGCTCAAGCAGCGCGCACGTGTCGTCCGCGCGCGCGAGCCGCGCGTGCGGCGGGCCCGCGCCGAGCGCGCGCGCGCGCGCCGCGCTCGTCGCGTCGTCACACTCGTCTGTGCTGCACTCGCCCGTTGCTGACGTGTCGCCATCGCCATCGCCCGCGAGCGGCGCGAGGTGCACGAGCAGCAGCCACACGCCGCGCGCGGGCACGCTACCCGCGTCCTGCACGGAGATGCCAACACGCGCGAGCGACGGCGAGATCGCGGCGACGTACGCCTCAAGACCGTCGTCGCCAGCGGCGTCGACCGCCTCCCCGCCGCCGCAAGCAGCGCCGCCGCCATCGACATCGCCGCGCCGCAACACGCCGCCGCGGCCGTCGCCGCCAAGGTCGGCGCGCGCCGCGCCGACCGGCGCGCGCGCGCGCGCGCCCGCGCGCGGCGGCCGGAGCAAGAGCAGCGCAGCCGCGCCGTCCGTACGCAGCGCGTAGACGCGCAACGACCCGTGACGCGCGGCGGGCTCGGCGCGCGGCGCGCGAGCGCCGGCGGCGCGCACGGCCAGCGCGGGCGCGACGCCGGGCCGGCGCGTGCGCCAGACGGCTGCGAAGCGCGCGCGCGCCCACGCCGCGAGCGACGCGCGCACGGCGCGCAGCGTGCCTCCGCCACCGCCGCCGTGCGCGCCGCTGAGCCCGCCGTACGAGAGGCTGCGCTGCAGCGCGAGCGGTACGGCGTGCCAGCTGCCCGCACCGCGCGCGCTTGCGCTCGGCGCGCGCGCGTCCGCGGCCTCGGCGCCCGCCGCGATCGCCTGCCACGAGCTGATCAGGAGGGAGGAGGCGGCGCTTGCCGCGCTGTGCCGCCTGCGCACGGCCGCGTTAAGCAGCAGCCGCGAGACGCGCCGGGGGTAGTGCTTGAGCTCGACGAGCTCGAGGCCGCTGAACACGGACGCTGCCGATGAGGGCAGCGGCGACGACGGCGACGGCGGCGGCGCGTGCGCGGCCAGCGCGCACTGCGTGCGCTGCGCCTCCGCGCGACCACTGCCGCGAGGCGAGCGCACGAGCGCGCGCGCCGAGCTGTCCGGCAGCACCGACGCGCCCAGTCCGGCACGGCCACTCGCGCCTGCGCCGCGTACGTCGCCGCCGTCAAGCCGCGCGTCCGCCGTCGCGCCGTGCGCGAGGCAACGCTGCGCCTTCTCGAGCATGCGCGCCTTGACGTCCGCGCCAACGGGCCGGCCCGAGCCGCGCGCGTCGGCGCCGCGCGCGCTCGTCGCGTCGCCGTCGGCCGCGCGCACGCCGCGCACGTCGGTGTCGGGCGCGCGCGCGGCGCGCACAGGCGGCAGCGCGCGCAGCGTGGCGCTCGCGCCATCGAGCACGCAGCGCGTGCCCTGGCATGTGCACCGGCCTCCGAGCACGCGCGGCAGCGACGAGCGCGGCACGTATTCGTGCAGGAGCTCCAAGGACGGGAGGGCGAGCACCGATCGCTGCGCCTCCTCGCCGAGTGCGTACGAGAGCAAACTCCATGCCTGTGCGAGGAAGGGAGCAGACGCGTTCACGACGAGCACGCGGTGTAACATGTGCGGGTAGTGCGCGCCGCCTGCCCGCCGCGCCGCACGCCGGCCGCGCCGGGCGCGCGCGCGTCGCGTTGGGCGCATGTGAGACGCTGCGCGACGGCGCGCGACGGCGCGCGACGGCGCGCGATGGCGCGCACGAGCACGGCGCATGGCACCGCCTCGCACCGTGCTCCATCGTCTCGTGCAGCACGCGGATCGCGTTCGCGCCGAGCAGCCATCGTGAAAGCGCGACGCCGTGCAAATCGACGATAAGCGTTACGCGCGCGGCGGGCGGCGGAGCGGCGGCGGGCGACGTGCCGGCCACGGGCGCGTCGTCGGCATACCCTGCCGTGAAGGCGGCGCTGCTGCTCCGACTGACGCGCGCGCTCCGCCTGCTCGCGTCGAGCTCGGGCGCGCTCGCGTCGGCATCCAGCCTCTCCGCCTCGGCGGCGCATTCGCTCGTCGCGCGCGCCGCGAGCTCGAGGCAGCGCACGCCAAATCTGCGCCGTGCGGGTGGGCGGGAACGCGTGAGCACAAGGCGGCGCGCAGCGCGCGCGCGCCGCGCGCGAAGGCCAGCGCGCCGGACCGGGGTGAGCACGGCGATCTGCGCGCGCGCGGCCGTCGCACCGCCGCGCCGCGCCAGCTGCGCGCGCCCGGCTCGAGCGCGCCACCGGCGGGCGCGGCTGTGCGCGCCAGCGCGGGGCTCTGCAGGCACGCACCTGACGAGCGCGCGATCGCCGAGTGCGCGCACTTGCGCCTCGACCGGCGCAAGCGCGCCGAGCCGGACCACAAACACCGGATTCCCGTGCCAGTCGGTCCGGTGGCGTGCGAAGACGAGGCCGTGCAGCGCGGCGTACGCCTGCGCGCACGGCTCGCGAGCAATGGCGGCCGCGTGCGCGAGCGCAAGCTCGTCCTCGGGCAGAGTGTCGACGCGCCACTCGCGACGCCACGCGGCGGTCGCGCTGATCGCCGCGGCGGTCGCGCGCACGTCGCGCGCGTGCTCGAGCAGAAAGCGGCGGAGGGCCACGCCGTCCGCGAAAAGCGCCTCGGACGCGCCGTGCCGCTCGTCGCGCACTCCCACGCCACCAGCGGAGCCGCGGCCCGCGTCGTCCGCGCCGGCCGGCGCGCCCGCGCGTCCGCTCGCGGCCGCGCGCGCGTCGCCGCCGCCTGTGCCGCCGCGGGCTGCCGGGTCGGCGGTTGCACTGAACGCCCAACGCACGGCGGAGAAGAAGGAGCCGACGTACGACTCGACATTCCCACCGCTCGCGCCGCCCGCTCGCTCGCTCGCCTCGCGCTCCGCGCGCTGCGCGGCGAGCAGCGCGCGCAGCTGTGCGACGTCCGCGTCGAGGAGCGCAGGCGGCGCGCGCATCACTCGCCGCGCCTCGAGCTCGAAGACGCTCGGCCGCGCGCGAAGGAGGGTCTCGAGTCGCTCGGCCACCTCGGCGCGCGCGCGCCACACGCAGCACGTGCACGTGCCGCCCGGCAGGTGCGCGGGCACGTGCGCGGCCGGCACATAGCGAAGCACGTCCGCGGCCGTCGGGTCGGTCGCCTCCTCGGCGGCGAAGACGAGCGACCACGGCGCGACGGCGCCGACGCTCTGCTGAAGCTCGCGCATCACGCTCGACGCCACCGACGCGGGCGCGCGCACAAAGAGCACGTACTGCACCACCATCCCGCCCTCCTCGGCAAGGCGCGCGCTCTCGGCGGCCGCGGCGCACTCACCTGCCGGCCGCGCGCCACCGCACACGCTGCCGGCGGCGGCGGTGACACTCGCGGCGCCGGTGGCGGCGGTCGCGCCGGCAACGGTCGCGGCGGGCGCAAGGAAGCGGGCGCGCACGGAGAGCGCGCGGTGCAGCACGCGCAGCATCGATGCGCGCAGATGCGAACGCAGGCTGACGCGGTGTAGGTCGACGATGAGCGCGACGCGTCCGGACGAGCTCGCGACGGCATCGCGGCGCATCAGCTCGAGGCAACGCAGCGCAAAGCGGTGGACAGTGTCAGCGCCGAGCTCTGCGACGAGGCCGTCAGGATCGGCAAGCAGACCCGGCTCGAGCACGAAGAGCGCAGTGCCGTTCCGGTCCGTCATGTGCCGGTAGAAGCACGCGCGCAGCGCGGGCGGCGGCGGCTCGTCGACGAGCGCGTCGACGCCGTGCGCGCGGCGCCACTCGGCGTGCGAGGCGTACTGCGGGTGCTCTGCGGCCTCAGCGCTACCAAACACGGTCGACCACGACGTACTCGACGTCGGCCAGAGCGAGCAGGCCGACGCCGAGCTCGCGGCCGACGAGCCGGCCGACGCGGCGCCGGCCGCCGCCTCGGCCATTATCGTTTTGGTACTAGAGAGCGCCAAAGCGGAAACTTGTGCGCGCTGCTGACGAGAAGTTGGCAGGACAGGGGGTGGGGAGGGGCATCCTGCGCGAGAGGAGCTGTGGGCGCACGGCGGCGGGCGGGCGTGCGGGCGGCTCGCTGCGCGCGATGCAGGCGCACGCGCCGGCGTGCCTCGTCGTGCGCACGCACAACCCGACCCTCGCGCAGGTCGAGCGGATGGGCGAGTGGTACCGTGCGCTGATGCAGACGGAGTTTGAGCTCTACGTGTCCGTCGACGTGACGGCGCCCGCCGGGCTGGCGACGGTGAGCGCGCTGTGCTCGCGGATCCCACAGGCGCGGATCCACACGTACACGGAGACCGAGATGATCCACCAGTACTACGCCTCCATGTCGCACTTTGTTGACGCGGCGCGCTTCCCGGGCGGCGCGGGCGCAAAGCGCGTGTACGCCGAGCGGCGGGCGCAGGGCTGCTCGCTCGCGTGGGGGATGCACGTCGAGCCGATCTGTCTGTGGGCGCACGCCGTGGGGTGGCGCTTTTCGTACGTCTGGGTCTGCGAGGACGACGTCGGCTTCTCGGGCGACCTCGCCGCGTTCCTGCGCGCGTACGCGCACGACCGCGCGGACGTGCTCACGAACATGGCGTCGCCGTCGAGCGCGTTCAGGGCGCCGCAGGTGAAGTGCGGCGTAGTCGTGCGCCCGGGTTCGGGCTGGTTCTGGCACGACACGTGCACGCCCGCGTACGCGCGGCAGGTGCCGTCCGCGGAGCGGTACAAGACGTCCGAGCACTTGAACCGCTTGTCTCTGCCGCTGCTGCGCGAGCTGGACCGGCTGAGCCGGCTCGAGGGCGTCTCGGCGTGGTCCGAGCAGTTCTTCATCTCGATCGCGCTGCAGCGCGAGCGCGGCTTCACCGTCTCGCTCTTCCGGCCCGAGCACGTCGGCTCGCCCTACCAGTGGAACGGTCGCGTGTCTGCGCGCGACTGGACTCACATTTGCCGCGACGATCGCGCGGCGGCGGCCGGCGCGCTGCAGCGCGCCTATCAGCTGTCTTCGATCGCGTCGATGGGCGCGTATGCGATGCCGGTGCTGCTGCCACCGATGCAGGCGCCGGGGCCCGCTCAGAGCACCAAGCGCCGCCGGATCGAGTTCTCGTGGCCGCTCAGCTCCCAGGACGGCGCGCGCCAAACGATCGCGGTCGAGGGCAAGATATACCACGTGCGCTCGCGCATGGCGCCGCGCGCGCGCGCGAGCGGAGGGCAATGCGCGCGCGCGCGCGTTCACACCGCTCCCGCGCCGCCGGATCGCGGTGTGTAGGCGCTCAAGTTCTAGCAGGCGCAGCGGCACGACGACGCAGGCGCGAGCGGACGCACGCCGTCGGCAGATCGCTGATGCGGTCGCCGTTGGCCCGTCGTTTGGCCGCGCGTGCCGCGGAAGCCGGGGCCCGGGAGACCACTGAACACAATCATGTGAGTAGGAACACAATCGGCCGCCATCGTAGCACGTCCCGCCGTGCCGGAGCGCGCTCCGCCGGATGAGCCAGGGCTTCTTCCCGGGCACGGCGAGCCTTGTCGAGGACATTGACAGTACGCGCGCTTGCCCGCATGTCGCTCGCGAGCGCCTCCGCCATTGGGCGGTGCGCGGCTCGCGCGGCGGCCGGGCGGCGAGGGCTCATCGTTTCGCGTCCTGTTCGGCGCGCATGCACCGTCACAGAGCGGCTCCTCGTCGTGCTGCGCGACGGCAGAAAGATCATTGGCACGCTGCGCTCCTTTGACCAGTTCTGTGCGCGCGCCGTCGCGCCGCGCACGTCCTGCGGGACAAGCAGCTGCGCGCGCCGAGGCGGCGCGGGTGCCGTTTGGCCTGCTCGCGAAGGCGCGTCGCTCTGCGACTCGCGCGCGTGCTCCTTTCCACCACCCTAATGGCTCGCTTATCCTCCTCTTCCCCGGCGTGAGCTCCTCCGGCTTGGCGCGGCCTTCCGCGCGGCGCGCGATGTGATGCTCACGGCGCGCGCCGCGCACCGCGCCCGGCGCCCGACGCGTCGTCGGCGCGTGCGGACGGGGGCTCAGCCAACATCGTACTCGAGACGACGGTCGAGCGGATTATAGTGAGCGGCCAGTTTGCAGACCTTCCGCTCGGCCTCTACGTCGTGCGCGGCGAGAACATTGTCCTCCTCGGCCCCGTGGCAAGTGCTCTGCGCAAGCCCCGTGCCAGCCGCCGCGCTCGTCGCGGGCCGCTGTCAGTCATCGGTCGGGCGTGGCACGGAGCGCCAAGGAGTGCGCGTGGGCGCCAGCCCGCGCATGTCGCCCGATCTCTCACCATGCCATGCCCGCGCGCCCTGCCGCGCGCCGGCTAAACGACGTGCGGCTGCGCGCGCGCGCTCGCGCGCAGGACGAGGAGAAGGAGGCCAACCTGCAGCAGCTCGAGCGCGTGGACGTGGACACCATCCTCGCTGCCAAGCGCGCTGCCGAGGAGGCGGAGCGTCTGAAAGCGGAGCTCACAAAGCAGCTGCGCGTCGACTGGCTGCGCGACGATGGGCTTTTTGATTGATCCGACTCTGCGAGTGTCATTGACCAGCAGGCGACTGAAGAGAGGTCAGCATCAGTGCGGCGCCCATGCGCCGGAAGGCCTGCCCGGGGAGGCCGGCCTCCCAGCTCGAAAAGAGCTGACCGTCGCGCACGCTGCCTACGGCCTCGCCCGCGCCCGTGCCACCGCCCTGGGGCGCGTCAAGGGCGCGCGGCTCGTGTGCGCCGCGCGCGAGCTCGACCGTGAGCGGGCCGAGCAGTCCAGCCATTGCAAAGTCGCGTACGCCGCCGGCCTCGAGGAGCTGCAGCGCGAGCGCGCGCTGGCGCAGCGCATGGACCACGCCCTTGCGTGCGCGCTCAATCTGCCCGCGCGCCTCGCAGTCCTTGCGCGCGCGCGCCCAGCTCTTGTCCGAGCTCGTCAGGCACGCGCGAGCGAGCATGCCACGCGAGAGCACGTGCGAGACGCGCGCGCGCTCGCGCCACACGTGCTCAGGCGGGAGGTAGCAGCAAATGAGCGCGGCAAGCTCCTGCGCGCGCACGCGCTCCGCGAAGCCCTCTCGACTGAGGACCTGCACGTCAAATGCGCCGGCGTGCCCGTGTGCGCCAGTGGACGCGTCGCCGCCCAGCGTGCTGTCGCTGTCGGCGACGACTACGACAAGGTCATAATCAAACGACGGGCGTTGGGTTCCCCAAAGCCGCGAGCCGACGAGGTACACGTTCAGCACCTGTGCGTCGCGCAGGCCGTACACGCGCGCGAGCGTCGCGAGCGCTCGGGCGAGTTGCGCGCCGTCCATAGGGCCGTTCATGGACACTGGCCAGTACCAACCGACCGGGCTGTTAACCATATTCATACCGGACTGTGCCTGACTAGCCTGTGCCTGACTGGCCTGTGCCTGACTCCTGACTGGCCGGTGACGTGCCTGACTCCTGACTCGCGATTCGGCGCTGCTCATTGCCGCGCCGGCCTGGCCGCCCCGCCCCCTACGAAGTGAAGGCAGTACAGCTCGTGCACGCCACGCCAAGCTGTCCGTTACACCTGCCGAGCAACCCGGTCGCCGTGACGCAGAGCTGGTAGGCGCCGTCGTTGGGCGCGCCGCCGAGCGCGATGCCCCCCGGCCCGCCCGTCAGCTCGATGCCCGCGTCGCTCACGCGCAGGCCGGCGGGCGAGCCGTTCGCCGCCTTGAGCTCGATTGCGCCCGCCGCGCCTGTCGTCGAGTCGCCCGCCATGAGCAGCACCGAGCCGCCAGCGCCACCCGCCGAGGAGCCCGCGGTGATTGTCACGTCGCCCGCATCAGCCGCGCCGCCCGTCGAGCCGGCCGCGAGCTGGATCTCGCCCGCCGCGCCGCTCGCCGAGTTGCCCGCGGCCATCTGCACCGCACCGCCGCTCGCGCCGCCCGCCGACGCGCCCGCGTTGACGAGCACGCTGCCGCCCGCGCCCGCCGTCGCCGCGCCCGCCTTGACCGCGACGTCGCCGCCATCGCCGACGTACGCCGCGCCGCCCGCGAGATAGAGCGAGCCGCCGTCGGCGCTGGTCCCGTCGAAGGAGGGCGCAGCGCCGATCACAATGTCACCCAGCTCAGACGAGTTGGTCGCGTTGTCCTTGACGGCGTTCAAATTGACGCCGCCGATAAAGTCAAAGTCACCCGTGTCGATCACGAGACGCTCGGCGTCGAGCGTCTCGGGGCCGTTAGTTGGCGGGCCGCCGCTCACCTTGTGCCACTGCCCGCTGCCCGGCGCGCAGATCACCGTCACGCCCGAGTCGCCGCCGTAGATGGGGAAGACGTTCGCGCCGATCCGTGCAGCGTTTGCCGCGGCCGCGGCGGCCGACGGCAGCTCGGCGGTGAGGATGGAGCGGGAGGCGTCGCCATCGTGCGCGAAGACGGGCATCGCTTGCGCTGCGCGCGGCGCGAGCAGCGGGGTGAGGGGAGGTGGCCAGGAGGAGGAGCGGGTGAGGGACGCGTTGGGTGGGGGGGGGGGGGGGGGGGGGGGGGCAGGAGGAGGGCCAAGAGCGCACGCGCGCGCGCGGCGCGCGCGGCGCGCATCGCGCGCACTCGCGTCGCCGATGGCCGAGATGGAGAGCGTGATGCCCGCCTGCTCGGCGCCGCAGAGCGGCATCACGACCGTCGCCCACGCGCAGCCCGCCTCGCGGCTGCCCGTCATGTTGAGCAGGACCACCGAGTACCGGCCGTCCGGTCCGGTGCCGGACGCGGCGAGCGCAAAGATGCACGATGAGGCGGGGCTCGTCGTGAGCTCGTGCACGCGGTTGCGCGGCAGCGCGATCGATCCGCCGAAGAGCACGTCGTCGCCGAGCGCGCCGCCGAGCGTCACTTCGCCGCGCAGCGCCACGCTGCCGTCGACCGTCAGGCCGGCGCCGACGGCGAGCGCGCCGCCGACCGTCGCGCCGGCGCCGACGGCAAGCGCGCCGAGCGCGCTCAGCTGCGCGCCGACGGAGAGCGTGTCGTTGAGCTGCACGGGCGCGGAGAAGGCCGTGGCCGATGTGACGACGAGCGAGCCGCCGATCACCGTCGCGCCGTAGAGCGAGGTGTCGCCCGAGATGTCGAGGGAGCCACGGATGTCGAGCAGATCAGCGGACGCGTCCCACTGCACGGCGCCGACCGTGCCGTACGCGATCAGGTTGGCGCCCGCGCCGCCCGCCGCGCCGACCTCGAGGCCCGCCGCGCCGCTCACTCGCAGCCCGGCCGTGCAATCGGCGAGGCCAGCGACGCTGAGCGCGCCGAGCAGCTCGGTCTGCCCGTCGACGAGCAGCTGCGCGCGCACGAGCAGTTCGTTCTCGTTGAAGTCCCACTGCACAAACGAGTTGGCGCCGTAGAGCATCACGTCGGCGCCCGCGCCGCCCGGCTGTCCGACCGTCAGCGTGCCGAACACACTCGCAGAGCCGAAGGAGCCGGCGCCCGCACTGCTCACGCCGCCGGCGACGGCCAGCGCGCCCGCGACGGCCACGTCGGCCTGCGCGTCGAGCGCACCAAGGATTGTCGCCCCCTGCGTGACGGCGAGCGCACCGCGCAGCGTCGACGCGCCCGTCACGTCGAGCGCGCCGACGAGCGCGAGCGTGTTGCTCGCGTAGGCGAGCGACGAGCCGGGCGCGCTGCCGAAGACGCGCAGAGTGTGGCCCGCGCCGTTGGCGCCAATCGACAGACCGCCGCCGACGATGCTCACCGCGCCCGTCACGGCCGCGCCGCCCGACTGCACGGTGAGCGCGCCACCGACCGTCGCCGCGCCGCCGATCGTCGCCGCGCCGCTCACACTCACGCGGCCGACCACCTCGAGGGCGCTCGCCGCGGGCATCCACCGCAGCTGCGAGCCGATCGCCGTGCCGTGCAGCGTGAGCGCCGCGCCCGCGCCAGGCGCGCCGACGGTGAGCGCGCCCGCGAGCGCGATCGCGCCGCCGGCCGAGAGCGCGCCCGAGAGCGCAAGGCCGCCCGTGATCGTCGTCGCGCCGACAATGTTCACCTCGCCGACGACATCCATCGCTGATGCGACAGAGAAGGTATTGGAAGCGTAACGCACGCTGCCAGACGTTGCACCGTGCAGCGTGACCGCGACGCCCGCGCCCGGCGCGCCGACGGTGAGCGCGCCGCGCACGGAGGTCGCGCCCGTGAGCGTCGACGCGCCGCTGACGACGAGCGCGCTCGGCCGCGCCGTGCCCGTCACAGTGAGCTCGCCCGTCACCTCGGCGGCGCCGACGAACGCGGCCGCGCCGCGCACGGACAGCGCGTTGGCCGCCGAGTTCCACGCGACGCCCGAGCCGCTCGCCGCGCCGAAGACGGTCAGGTCGCTGCCCGCGCCATCCGCGCCGAGCGTGAGAGAGCCCGTGTACACAACGTTCCCGCCGAGCGTGAGCGAACCGCTCACCGACAGGTCGCCGCCAACCGTCACGTCGGCGGCGAGAGTCGCGGGCGCGGAGACGGAGAGCGCGCCGGCAACGAGCAGCGCGTTGGCCGTGCGCGACCACGTGAGCGCCGAGCCCGACGTGACGCCGTACATGACCACGTCGCGGCCGGCGGTTGGCGTGTTGAAGGTGCCGCCGAGCCGCGCGGTGAGGGCGCCGTTCGTGATCAGGTCGGACGTGATGCGCGCGGTCTGCGTGACGGTGAGCGCGCCGCCGACGGACAGGTCCGAGCCCGACGTGGTCGACAGCTTGCCCGCGACGACCGTGTTGCCGCGGATGTTGTGGTTGAGGTTCTGGCTGCTCGTCACGTCGAGCATGCCAAATACGCGCAGCGAGTTGGTCGCGGCCTCCCACTTGAGGAAGGACGCGGCCGTCTGGCCGAAGACGGTCAGGTCGTGGCCGAGGCCGTTCGAGCCAATGGTCAGCTCGCCGCCCATGTCCACGTCCCTGCACGTCAGCGTGTTGCCGATCGACACCTGCCGCTGCATCGCGACAACCTGCCCGACGACGAGGCCCTGGTTGATGCGCATGTTCCCGTCGCACACAAAGTCGCCCTGCACCGAGAAGTCGCCGGTGAAGGACACGTCGCCGTCGATGAGCAGCGACTCGCCCGGCGTCTGCAGCCGCCGCCGGCTGGGCTCCCACGCGAAGCTGCCGTCCTCCTGCTCGGTGTAGTCCTCCGCCTTGCGCAGCATCGTGCGCCGGCGGTATGCCTCGTCGTCCTCCGCGTCCTCCGCGTCCTCCGCGTCCTCCGCCGCCTCGCCTTCCGCCTCGCCCTCGGAGCCGTCGCCCACGGCGGCGGCGGCGGCAGCGGCGGCGCCGTCGCCGTCGACGCGCGCGTCGGCGTCGTCCGCCCCGACCGAGAGGCGGCGCGCGCGCAGCTGGCGGCGACGCGTCTGGCTCTGCACGCGCAGCGTGCCCGTCACCTCGAGGTTGACAAAGACGGACGAGCCCGACGCGCTGATGCCCGCGTTCGCCGAGAGCGCGCCCGTGTGCGACCACGCGCCGTGCGTGTCGAGCTGCGTGGCGCGCACGCGCATAGTGTTTGAGTCGCGGTCCCACAGCCAGTACGAGCCGGTCGCCTGCCCGTACATGGTGACATCGTGCCCGAGGCCGTTGGCGCCGACGACGATCTCGCCGTTGAAGGTGGAGACGTCGTTGGCCTCGAGCCGCCCGTCGAGCACCGCCGCGCCCGACACCTCAAAGTCGCCGATCGTCGTGAGGTCACCCGTCAGGTCGATGCCGCCAAAGACGGTGAGCGTGTTCGCCTGCCAGCGCAAAAATGAGCCGGCGGTGCCGCCGTGCGCGTACAGGGTGCGGCCGGCGCCGCTCGTGCCGAGCGTCACCTGCCCGTTGAACGTGGACGTGCTCGAGACGGCGAGTGTGCCCGTCACTGTCGTCGCGCCCGCGAGCGCTGTCGCGCCCGTCACGCCGAGCCCGCCGCTCACCGTCGTCGCGCCCGCGAGGACCGACTGGCCGTCGACGCGCATCGTGTTCTGGTCCTCGTCCCATAGCCACGACGAGCCAGCCGCCGTGCCGTAAAAGCGCACGTCGTGCCCGGCTCCCGCGCCGCCAACGGTGAGCGGGCCCAACGCGCTCGCGCCGCCAGCGAGCGTCGCAACACCCGCGACGGCCAGGCCGCCACCGACGGCGAGCGCGCCGTCGATTTGCGCGCCCGCCGCGATGCTCAAGTCGCCCTGCACGTCGAGCATGTCGCGCGACGCGTCCCACAGCACGAACGACCCCGACGAGTCGCCGTACACGAGCAGGTCGGCGCCGGCGAGGTCGACGCCGATCGTCGCGCCGCGCGCGACGGTGAGCGCGTCGGCAAACGTCGCGGCGCCGCCGACGCCGAGGCCCTGCCCGACGGTCACGACGCCCGAGAGGCTCACATCCGACGAGATGGCGACGGCGGACGCGGCGATAGTCACCGCCGCGAGGCCCGCGTCGATGGCCGTTGCGCCGAGCACGTCGAGGGCGCCGCGCACGCGCAGCGCGTTGCCGTCCGGGTCCCACCGGAGCGACGAGCCGGACGCGTCGCCGAAGAAGTGCGCGGCGTGACCGACGCCGTCCTGTCCGACGGTGAGGTCGCCGAGGATGGTGGCCGGGCCGGTGACCCTCGTGCTCGTTGCTGTCACCGCGAAGGCCGCGGCGGACGCGATCGTCACGTCGCCCGCGAGAGACGTCGGGCCAGTGACGGAGAGCGCGCCCGTCACGGACGCCGTGCCCGCGACGGCGAGGTTGCCCGACACGCTCGTCGCGCCGGTGATTGACGTGGGCGCGGCGATCGCGAGCGCCGAGTTGACGAACGTGATGCCCGAGCCGACCGCCTGCCCGACGATGGACAGCGGCGCGTTCTGCCCGCTCGCGCCGACAGTCAAACCGCCAAGCACGCTCGCGCCGCCGGAGGCAGCGAGCGCGCCGCCGACGCTCGCGCCGCCCGCGATCGCGACGAGCCCACCGACGTCGAGCCGCGCGGAGAAGCTGCCCGCGCCCGTGACCTGCAGCGTGTTGGTCGCCGGCAGCCACGCGAGCGCCGAGCCGGCGGCCGCGCCGTGCGCGGTCAGCGCCGCGCCCGCGCCGTCGGCGCCGAGCGTCGTGCCGCCCGCGATGGCGAGCGTGTCGCCGAGCGTCGTGCTGCCCGCGACGGCGAGCGTGCCGCTAATCGCCGCCGCACCGCTCAGCGTGAGCGCGCCGGCCATTGCGAGCGCCGAGTTGACCGTGAGGGTGTTCGTCGAGCCCGTGTAGCGCACAAAGGAGCCGGCGGCGGTGCCGAAGAGCGTCGTGGTCGTGCCCGCGCCCGACGCGCCGACGGCGAGCGCGCCGCCGAGCACCGTCGCGCCGGACACGCTCAGGCCGTCGGTGAGCTCCGTCGCGCCGCTCACGGACATTGGGCCACTCACCGCGAGGGAGCCCGAGATCGCCGCTGTGCCGCTGACCGACGCGCCGCCCGCGACGATGAGCGCGTCTTGCGATGCGTCCCACCGCACAAAGCTGCCCACGCTAGCGCCGTGCGCGACCAGGTCGGCGCCCGCGCCGTCCACGCCGACCGCGACGCCGCCGTCGACAGCGAGCGCGCCACCGATCGACGCGTCGCCGCCGATGCTGACGTCGCCGCCGAGCGTCGCGTCGCCCGCCGTCGTCAGCTCGCCCGAGAGCACCGTGCCGCCCGCCACGGTGAGCGTGTCCGACGCCGCGTCCCACGCGAGCGCCGAGCCCGCGCTCGCGCCGTGTGCGACGAGCGGCGCGCCTGCACCGTCGGCGCCGAGCGCGAGCCCGCCATCGACCGCGAGCGTGGACGCAAGCTGCGCAGCACCTGCGACTTGCACGCCGCTCGCAAACGCCGCGCCACCAGCGACGCTGAGCGCGCCGCCGACACGCGCGGCCGAGCCGAGCGACGCGTCGCCGCCGACGTCGAGCGCGCCGCTCACCGTCGCGTCGCCGCGCACGTCGAGCGCGTTCGTGCTCGCGTCCCACGCGGCGTACGAGCCGGCGGCGGCGCCGAAGAAGGTCGCGTCGGCGCCCGCGCCGTCCGTGCCGACGGTGAGCGCGCCGGCGGCGGAGAGCGCCGATGCGAACGACGCGGCGGCGGTGAAGGTGGAGTTGCCGTCGACCGCGAGCGCGCCGGCGAGGGTCACGAGCGGCGCGCTGACGGCGAAGGAGGCGGGCGCGGCGAAGACCGCGTCGCCGCGCACGTCGAGCGCGCCGGCGAGCGCGGCGTCGCCGCTCACGCTCAACCGCGCCGCGACGTCGAGCACGTCGTTGCTGAACGCGACGTACGAGCCGACACTCGCGCCGTGCAGCGTTGCGACCGCGCCCGCACCGTCCGCGCCAACCGTCAGGCCGGCGCCGACGGCGAGCGCGCCGCCGACCGACGCGTCGGCGCCGACGGCGAGCGCGCCGCCCAGCGTCGCGCCGGCGCTCGACGAGAGCGCGCCGCCCAGCTCGACGAGCCCGCGCACGCGCAGCGTGTTGGTCGCAGCGAGCCATGCAGCATGGCTGCCGGCGGAGGCGCCGTGCGCGACCAGGTCGTACCCATCCGACGAGGCGCCGACGGTGAGCGCGCCGCGCACGCCGACCGCACCGACAAAGCTCGAGTCGCCGAGCACGTCGACCGCCGCGCTGAGCGAGACGCTGCCGCCCGTGAGCATGAGCGAGCCGCTCACCTCCACGTCGGCGCTCACGTCGAAAACGTCGTCCGCAAAGCGCACGCGCGAGCCGGCCGCGCTGCCGTGGAGCGTCGTCACGTGGCCGGCGCCGGGCGCGCCAACGGTGAGCTCGCCCGCGAGCGCGAACGCGCCCACCGCCGCGAGCCCGGACGCGCGCGAGAGCGTGAGCGACGTGTTGCCCGAGCCGAGCACGACGGAGCCGTCCGAGCCGACGCCGCGCCCGCCGCGCACCGTCACCGAGCCGCCGGCCGACGCGGCCGAGTTGAGCACGTCAGCGCCGCGTAGCAGCACGGCGCCTCCGATCGCGCCATCGCCGGCGAGCGGCGGCTGGCCGGCGAGCGTGAGCGGCGCGCCCGCGGTCGTCGACGCCGCGGCCGCAACGGTGAGCGTGACGGGCGCGCCGCCCGTGCCGAGCTCGACGATGCCCGACGCGGGCGCCAGGCGGAGCGCCGTGCCGCCGGCCGACGCGAGTGGCGTGCCCGCGCCGAGGCGGAGACCGCTCGGCGCGGCCACGTCGACCGCGCCGCCCGCCGCGACGGCGAGGTCGGCGGTAGCGCGCAGCTGCGCGAGGAGGGCGGACGACGCGGCCGGCTCGAGCGCGAACGCGCCGTCGGCCGAGCGGAGCGGCGCGCCGAGGGTCACACCGCCATCGCTCGCCGCGAGAAGGACGGCGCTGCCCGTCGAGTCCATCAGCGTCACGGCGCCGGGCGCGCCGGCGCCGCGCCCCGAGCCCGCCATGAGGACGACGTCGCCGCCGTCCGCGTCCGCGCTGCCCGCACCGGCCGCGCCGGCGATCAAGAAAAGGTCGCCGCCGTCGGCCATTGGCGCGGCGTCCGGCGCGTCGGGGCCCATCTGGCCGGCGATCACCGTGGCGGTCGCGGCGCCGCTCGGCTGCGGGCGCGTGAGCGTCGCGGCGTTGGCCGCATCGCCCAGCCACACCGCGTGCGAATCGGCCGAATCGAGCTGGAGCGTCGAACCGTTCGTCGCGGTGAGCGCGCCGCTCAGCGCGAGCTCGACGCCGGCCGCCGAGACGATGAGCGCCTCGCCGGCGGGCGCGGCAATGAATGGCACCTCGAGCAGCTCCGATGCGCCGATCACGCGCGCGAGCAGCGTGTCCGCGCCGAGCGCGCCCGTCTCGGCCGCCGCGGAGATGTTCGCGCCGACCGCGAGCGACGAGGCTCTGAGCAAGCCGAACACTTCGGTCTGCGCGATGTCCGGACCGCCACTGCCACCGCCGGGCGTCGTCGAGAAGGCAACGAGCGGCTCGCCCTCCGAGCCGCGCAGGGAGAGGGACGCGCTCTCAAGGACGAGCCCGCCCGCAAACGTCGCGAGGCCCTCGACGCGCAGCGCGCCGCCAACGGTCGCGATCGGCGCGCCGGTCGTCGCGTCGGCGCCGGCGGCGAGCGCGCGCGCGCCGGCCGCCGTCGTCACGGCGAGCTGCGCGAGCGACGCGAGGCCGCTCACGCCGAGCGCGTCGAGCTGCGCGCTCGAGTTGCCGCCGATCGAGACCGCCGAAAGTATGGATGAGGCGAGCGCGCCGCCGGAGATCGTGAAGCCGCCGAGGGACAAGTTGGCGCCGAGCGCGGCGGCCGAGAGCGTCGAGACGGCCGAGAGCGCGCCGCCTGCGCCGAACGTCGCACCGTTCACCATGACCGCGCCGCGCGCCGACGAGATGGCGAGCGACCCAGCCGAGCCGTCCGCCGGGTCGTGCACGACGGTCGCGGCCGGCGCGCTGAAGCGCGCGCCGAGCGTGTGCGACGCGGTCGTGAAGGCGGCGGCGGCGGGCGCGCTCGCGCCGATCACGACGCCATTCGCCGTGCCGCCGACGAGCGCCGCGTTGCTCACCTCCTTGTTCGCCGCGTTCAGCGGCGCGCCGAGTTGCGCCGCGCTCAGTGTCACCGCCGAAAGCGACGTGAACGAACCAGCCGCGCGCGTCGTGCCGCCGATCACGAGGCCGTCCGCTGAGCCGCCGACGAGCGCGGCGCTCGCGATCGATCGGCCCGCCGCGTCGAGATTGGCGCCGAGCGAGCTCGCCGACAGCACGGTGAATGCGCCCTGCGCCGGCGTCGTGGCGCCGATGCGCGTGTTGTCCATGCGCCCGTCGACAACGCGCACCTCGCGCAGCGTCGCCGTCGACGCGGCGATGAGGCCATCGAGGCCGGCGGGCGCGAGCGTGCCGCCGGTGAGCGTCGCGGACGTCACCATCCGGATGCCGCCCACCTGCGAGATGACGCCATTGTCGAAGCCGACCGTCTCGACCGCCACGGCGCCGGCGGTGGACACGATCGCGAGCGTCGCACCTGCGCCCGTGCCCGTGTGCGTGATCGAGCCGAGCGTGCGCGACAGGACGACGCCGGCAGGGAAGGTGCCCGCGCCCTCGTCGAAGACGACGCCCTCGACGGTGACGGTGCCGCCCGCCGCGTTGCCCACGCCGGCGCGCACGACGAGCGAGTTTTGGACCTGCAGCGTGGGCGAGGTGCCGTTCATGAAGATGGACCCGGACAGCCGCACGTCTGTCAGGCCTGACAGATCGCCCGCGGGCGAGAATTTGACCTGCGCGCGCAGCGCGGTGCGCGGGGAGCAGCGCACGCGACGTGCGGCGCGCGCGTCAGCGCGGCGGTCGCGAGCGCGAGCGCGGCGTGCACGCGCACGAGCGCTGCGCCGGCTGCGTCGCGCGCTTTCCGCACGACGCGCCTCGCGCCGCGCACCGTCTCGATGAACGTCTGGCCGATGAGGGAGTTGAGGCGCAGCTCGCCGTCAAAGTTAGCGTAGGTCGCGCCGGCGTTCAGAACGAGCTGGCCGTCAACCTGCAGGTTGGAGCGTACTATCAAGTTACCACCGTTCGCGATGATGCGCCCGTCGTTGTCGAGCGTGAGCGAGAGGCGCGCGGGCAGCGACGCCGAGCCCGTGCCCGTGAGCGCCGTCGCCGGCCGGAAGATCTGGAGGCCGGCGCCCGCCTCGGATTGTCGGAACGTCCAGCCGTCCGTCGCGACGTCGGACGCGGCGAGGGTGAGGCTCGCGCCGCCGCGGCCGCGCGCGCTCAGCTGCGCGATGCCCGTCTCCGTCGTCGCGTGCACGCTCAACGCGGCGCTCGCCGCGCCGCTCACCGTCGCCGCGCCCGTAAAGGTCGCACCACCACCGAATGCGGCGGCGCCGTCGACCTGTAGCGCGCCGCCAGCGCCGATGGCGAGCGTGCCGCGCACGGTGGCCGTGCCACCCGCCGCGCCGAGCTCGACGCCACCGCCACCGGCGCCGATACGGAGCGGGCTGCCGTCGGCGCCGTCGAGCGAGCCGCTCACGCGCGCGCCGTTGAGCTCGACGTGCGCGGACGCGAAGCCGATGCGCACCTGCCCGCGGTTGCTCGCCGCGCCGTCGCCACCGTCGAGCACGAGCGCGCCGCCCGCCGCGTTCGCCGAGCCGTCGCCGCCGCGCAGCGACAGTATGCCGCCCGCGCCAAATGCCGTCGCCGCCTGCCCGGCCAACAGCGTCTCTGTAGGTGTCGTGCCGCCCGCGCGCGTGATCGCAAAGCGGCCGCCCGCGTCCTGCTCGAAGAGCAGGTCACCAATGGCAACGGAGGTGCCCGTCGACTGGAGGCGGCGACGCGCCGCGCCGTCCGCGCCGTCCGTGCCATTCGCAGCGGACGCCGCGGCGGCGGACGCCTCGGCCCACTCAGCCAGGCGGCGGCGCGAAGTGGTGGATCCTCCGAGCGAGAGCGTGCCGCCGCCCGTCGCCGATATGTCTCCCGCCGAGATGCGCACACCAGACGCGCGCACGTCGCCGCCCGCCTCGACGGCAAGCGCCGCATCGGTTGACGATGGCGTGCGCCCGACAAGCAGCTCCGTGCCGTCCCTGTTGACGCCGGCGGTCTTGACCGCGACTGCGCGCCAGTAAGGGGGGAAGGGAAGGGGGGGGGGGGGGGGGTCGCGCGCGCGCGCAGCGTCGTCGCGCGTGCGGTGCGCGACGGCGCGCCGGCGCGGTGGCGGCGCAAAGGGCGGCGGTGGCGAGCGCGCGCGGCGCCAGCGCGCGCACGTGCGTCGACGGTGTGCTCCGGTAGGAGCAGGTTGCCGCGCATCTGCACCACGCCGCACCGCTGCGACGAGCAGCCGGGCGTGAGCGTGATTGGCAGAGCCGGACCGGACGAGAGAGCGAGCGCGGTCGCGACAGAAGCCATCGTCTCGGCGTTGATCGTCGGCGCGGTGAGCGTCGAGCCCGCCTCGAGCTCGAGCCCGCCGCCGCTCACGATCATACGCGTGCCTGGCTGAACTCGAATCGCCGTGTCGTCCGCGGACGAGATCACGAGCGCCGACGACGAGCCGAGCGCGCCGGTCCTCAGCGCCTTGCCCTCGGAGAGCGTCACGTCGCCGCTGACGTCGACGCCGCCCGCGCCGGGCTCGAGCTTGAGCGACGACTTATCGCCCGACGAGATGGTGACCGCGCCCTTGCCGCCGTAGCGCGCGGCGAAGATTTCGCCAAGTACCTCCATGCCAGACGTGACCTGCGTCATGCCCGAGCCGCCGGGCGCAAGCGTCAGGTTTGCATTGGTGCCGGTGACCATCGAGAGTGCGTCACCGGAGAAGAGCTGCGACGACTTGAGGTTCGAGACGTCGATGTGCGTCGTCGAGAAACCGCCCGTCTGCGCGCGGCGCGGCGCGGCGCGGCGCGGCGCGGCGCGGCGGCGCGCGCGCGGCTGAGCGGGCGGCTGAGCGGGCGGCTGAGCGGGCGGCTGAGCAGGCGGCGCAGCGCGGCGCGCGCGCACGAGAAGCGGTGTGATTTGGTAGATGGCCGATAGCGTCACACCGCCGAAGACGAGGAAGAGCACGTCGTTGATCAGCAGCGCGAGCACGACGAGGAGGAGCACAAGGCAACGCGCCCGCCGGTTCTCTGTGCGGTTTTGCTCGACGAACGGGTGCACGCCGACGGCCGCGCCGCTCGGGCCGACCGAGCCCTCGGGCAGGCCGAACTGGGTGCGGCCCATGCCGTCGCCGAGGCCGCCCATCCCGTACGCGCCATCCGGCCCACCGCCGCGCGAGCCGGCGCCCGGCGGCAGCAGCGGCGGCAGTCGGTTGCCGCGCGGGCCGCCGTCGTCGAGGCCGGCGCGCGGCTTGAGCGTACCCGAGCGGAAGCCACGCGCGTTCCCGCCTGCGCCGGGCGTGTAGTCGTCATCGACGGCGGCCTCGCCCGTCGAGCGGAAGCCGCGTGCGCGCGCCGACGCGGCGCGCGCCTCGTCGGGCGTCATCTCGATCGGCCCAACGTCATTGCGGAATTGGCCCTGGCGACGGCCGCGCGTCGCGCCGCCGCGCGCAACGCTCGTCGCGGCCAACGGCGACGAGCCCTCCTCCATCGAGCGTGTCGCCGACGGCGCGCGGCCGCCCCGCGTGCCGCCGCGCGCCGTTTGGCCGGCGCCGGCCGCGGGCGGCGCGCCGCTGCCGTCAACACCCGGCTGGCCGGCGGCGGCGGCGCTCATCGGCGTGGGTGTGACCTGACCCGAATAGGTGCGCCCACCGCGCGCGCGCGACGCCGTGCGGCCCGGCGAGCTCGAGCCGGCAGGCGGCGGGCCGCCGCCACCGCCGCCGCTCGAGGCGCGAGCCGG
Source organism: Diacronema lutheri (assembly GCA_019448385.1). Taxonomy (NCBI): domain Eukaryota; phylum Haptophyta; class Pavlovophyceae; order Pavlovales; family Pavlovaceae; genus Diacronema; species Diacronema lutheri. The sequence goes on along the minus strand of JAGTXO010000016.1, from coordinate 274,134 downwards.
CGTCGGCTGGTCGCCGCCGCCAGACACGCCGTCCGTCTGCACGCGAGAGCGGAAGCCACGGCTGCCACGCGCGAGCGGCAGGCCATCGGGTGGCAGCTCGACGTCCGGCGCGCCCGTGCCGCCGGGCGACGACATCGTCGCGCTTGCCTAGAGCCTCGGCCGCGCGCGAGCGAGAATGGCTCCCTCCCTTTCAAGTCGTTACTTTGCCGCACTTTTGAGGGCCATTTTTGGACCGCAAAGGTCGCGGAAGGGGTCAGTCCAACTCCCGCAGTCAACGGCAAGCGTGCACTCAGGAGTGCACAACGAGGACATGCCTGTCGGGATGACCGGCAGCGGCTGCGGGCGGATGCCTCGCGTCAACAAGGCTTATCCAATGGGTAAAAGCTCCCCGACCTCGCCCTCCTCCGCCTCTGCGACGTGCATCGAGGATGAGTCGCTCAGCCGCGCGAATGGGCCCACCGACGCCTTCTGCGCGCTGCCGTGGACCGTTGACACGGACGTCGACCGCGAGGGCACGCCGCTGTCCACCTCGACGATTGTCTCGAGCTCACTCGACGAGCGCCACACTGCAACGCCAACTGACTGGCGGCTGGTCGCCACTGCCGCAGCACTTTGCGTGGGCGTGGGCGTGGGCGTGGCCGCGCCTGCGCCCACGCCCGCGCCCGCCCCCGACCCCGCGCCCGCGCACGCGCCCACGCTCGGCGCGGCCGCGAGCGCGCGCAGGCGCATGGCGGCCGCGACGGCCGTCGCGCGGAGCGCAAGTCGTTCTGCCAGCTCGCGCTCAGCGGGTGGCGCGCGCGCGCGCGCTCGGCGCCGCTCGGCTCCATCGAGCTAAGCCAGCCCGCCGACGAGCCGACAAAGCGCAGCGCGTCGCCGTCGCCAGCGAGCACCGAGCCGCGCGCGCTGCCATTGCCTTCGCATGTGCCGCCGCCTTCGCGTGTGCCGCCGCCGCCATGCTTATCATCCGCCGGGTGCACCGCCGCCGCAGCGCCGCGGCCACCCAACGTAACGCGCGCGACGCCCGCCTCGTCGCCTAAGCGCACCGCCAGCCGCTGCACGCGCATCGTGAGCCGTGAGGCGCTTCGCAGCAGCTGGCCGCGCGCCGCGTCGGCGCCGACCGCGCGGCGCGCGTTCGCTTCGGCGACGGCATCGGCGGCGGCGGCGGCGGCGGCGGTGTGGGCGGCGGCCTCGCGCGCCGCGTCCGCAACCTTGGCGCGGCGGAGCAGCACGACGAACATGGTGAAGGAGGCGAAATCGACGCACGCGCGCACGGACGCGCCGAAGGCCTCGCCGCCCTTGCGCGAGAGCCCGAGCGCGTCGAGCGCGTTCTGCCGCTGTTGCTGCTCGCCGCCGCCGCCGCCGCCGCCGCCGTCGAGCGTTGCGGCAAGCGCGCCGATCGCCGCAGCGCCGACCACGTGCAGCTGGTTGCCTTGGCTCGCATGCCGATTAAATATTGTGCGCGCAGCGATCGCAACGTCGACGGCGTCAAGCAAGCGTGCGGCGCGCGCTGCGGGTACCGTTGTGTGCTCCGCGAGCTCCGCGCTGCGCGCTTCAAGGCGGTGGCCGCCGAGCTCGCCGCCGCTTCCGTTCGCGCGCCAACCGCGCCACGACGTGGCCTGGAACGGGTCGATTAGGCAGCCAACGTGCGCGAGGTGGCCGTCGGTTGGGTGGCGCAGCGAGAGCGCCCAATTGTACGTGCCTGGGGGGGGGGGGGGGGGGGAAGGGGGGGGGGGCATGCGATCGTCAATGGGCGTGAGGCGCGGAAGAGAGGCGAATGAAAGGGGGGGGGGGGGGGGGGGGGGGGGAAGGATCTGGGGCCACGATGGGCGAAGGCCCGTCACGGCCACTCCACCGCGCGCGCGACCGTGCCGTGGCCGCAGCGGCGCACCGCGCCGCGCCGCGGCGCACCGGTGAGGACGCGATCGGCAAGCGCGAGCGCAGCCCTGATTGGGCGGGAAGCCACGGATAAAGGCATGGCGCAGACGAGCCCGATCACAAAGCCAACGGCGCCGTTCCTGCGCGCGCAGCTGTCGGGCACAATCGCAACGTCGACGATGGCGAGCAGCAGCTAAGTCACAAAGCCGACGATGCCGGCGAGCAGTCCGGAAAAGGGGCCGGCGAGGCGCGCGAGAGACCAGGGCCGGAGCGCGCGCGGCCGGCGGACGGCGTGCGACGCGCCGAGGCGCTCGAGCGTCGTGCCGAGCGCTTCCATGAGCGGAGGCGAAGCAAAGATGGCCGCCACCTCGGCGCTCACCTACGGGCAGGGCGCGTGTAGGCAAGAGCAGGGGTTCGGGTCAGGCGTGGGTTGGAAGAAGGGAGGGGGTGGGGGGGGGGGGGGGCTTCACCGCACAGAATGGAGGGAAGGCAAGGGGGGAGGAGGGGGGCAGGGCCCTGCACACCACACCTGCGCACGCAGGAGAGCGCCCAACGCACCTTGAGCCGAGCCCCTCCCCACCAATCACTCAGCTCGTACCGCGCAAGCCGCGTCTCGCCACCCGTGCGCAACACATCGTACTCGCTGCCATCGCTGCTAGGCTCCGTGCCGTCCGTGACGCGCGCGGCGGCGGCGGTGGCTGCGGCTGCCCAGCTGCCGGGTGGCGCGAGGAGAAGCGACGCATCGCAGCAGAGGTTCTGCCTGGGCAGCCACTTTTCAAAATGGGCGACAGCGGTGCCGACGCCGTCCTCTGCGGCCACCCGCTCCGCGAGGGCGGCGGCGGCAGCGATGATCTCGGCTGACGTGCGCGCGCGCAGCTTATCGGCGAGCAGCTCCGCGGTCAGCTGGCTGATTGGGCACGGCGCTGGACCGACGTTGGCGCGCAAGACCATTTCGCCCCAAAAGAACTGACGGCGGGCAAGCGGGGAGGGCAGGGCGGGGCAGGGCGGGGCAGGGCAGGGCAGGGAAAGGGGAGTGGAAGGGGGGGGGGGGGGGGGGGGGGGGGGGAGTCAACTAGGGTGCGACTCGAATGGGCGCAGGCGCGCAGCTCAACCGCCCGCCCCCCCCCCCCCCTCCCCTTCCTGACTGCCTCACCTGGTCGCCAAAGAAGGGGCAGACGAGCGTCGGCTTGCCCGCGCGCAGCCCCGCGGCCGTCGTGCCCGCGCTGCCATGGTGCACGACCGCCGCCACCTGCGGCAGAAGCCAGTCGTGCGGGCACTGCGCGCGCGGGAGGCGCAGGGCGGGGGGTCGCTCAGTCAGAGGGACATTGGTGGGGAAGGGGGGGGGGGGGGGGATGGGAGGAAAGGAGATATGGGAGGCGTGGCTGAGCGCGCACCGGCCCAATGTCAAAACAGCGCCCGTCCGACAGAGCGCCACCCGTCTCCAGCTTCAACCAGTTGGACTGCGTGAGCACGCGCTGGCCAGCCTGCTCAGCCGCACTCACGATTGCCGCAGAGAGCTTTTCACTGTCGCCAATCACCTGCGCTCCGCACAGTCAGTTTTGAATGAGGGCGGGGCGGAGGAGGGCGCTCAGTGCGAAGATGGCGGGGCGAGGTGCGCAGATGGCGCGCGCTCACTCCCTGCCCCTTGTCACACGAGCGGCAATGGTGCTGGGAGGGGTGATCGCCTTGCGTTTGTCCCTGCCCGCCACTCGCCCGCTTACCTGCCTGCTCGCCTGCCCACCCGCCCGCCCGCCCGCCCGCCCGCTTGCCCCTTTGCTCGCCCGTCTGCCCAGCCGCCCATCCGCTCGCCCTCTCATCCAGCCGCCCGCCCGCCCAGCCGCCCCCATGCTCGCTCGTGCGGCGCGCACCATTGAGCCAACGCCCACAAAAACGGGCGGAGGGCCCGCCGCGAGCCACGCGACAAGCGGCGCGAATGGCGCCGCGTCGAAGCCGCCGTTCGCTGCGGCCGCGTCCGACGGCGGCGGGTGGAAAGTTCCGACGACTTCAATGTGAGCGCCCCACTCCGGTGCCTTTGGCACAAACGCGGGGGACCACATGAACGAGAACGGGACGCGGTGCGACGCGACGAGAGAGCCGCCGAGCGCGCCGAGACGGATCGGCGTCAGGCGCAGGGTGCGCGCGCGCCAACTGCGCTCGATAGCGCGGGGTGCAGTCGCACGGCGTGCAGGGAGAGGTTTGCGAAGGGAAGGGCCAACGGCGATGGGCGTGGCGCACGCGCGGTTGGAGCAAAGACGGGGCTGCGCGCGCGGCCCGCGCGGTCGGCTCTGCGCGGGGGTGCGTTGAGTCCTGCCTGCGCTCTATCTGTTGATCATGTGTGCGACCTTAGCCCGGACATCGGGTGGGGGTAGGCGCGGGTCGCCGCCCACGGCTGGGGGAACATCGTGTGCAGCGAGACGCCGAGCGCCTCGGCAACGTGGATGTGGCCGAAGCAGACGGGATTGGCAATGATCGCGTCGGCGGCGAATGGGCGCGCGTCAAAGTCGTACCTGGCGCCGAGTCGGGCCAGGCGAGGCCCGCAAAAAGGAGGGGCATGGGAGCGGAGGGGGGGGGGGGGGGGTGGGCATTCGTTCGTGCGGGCGGGCGGGCGAGCGGGCGGGCGGGCGGGCGGGCGGGCGGGCGGCGGGCGTAAAGCACGCGCGCGTGCATGGGCCCAACAGCCGGTGCGTGCGGCGACGCAATGACAAAACGCGGCCACAGCGGCATTCGGCGGCGGCGCTCGTCCGCTTGCGCTCTGCCGCGCGCGCGCAAGCGCGCGGGCGCGCACGGATCCTTTGCGGTCGCTGCCGGCCAGAGCGAGTGAACGATCTCGCGCAGCATCCCGAGCTTTGCGGGTTTGAAATGGAGCGTCTCGCCAAGGACCGTGCCACCCGACTCGACCATCCAGCGGCTCAGCTGCTTCGGATCGCCGGCGAGCGGGAAGTACTGTACCTGCGGCGGAAAAGGAGCGAGGACAGGCGGTCGCGTCGGGCGGGCGGTCGCGTCGGGCGGAAGAGGCGGGCGGGCGGTCGCGTCGGGCGTGGGCCAGCTCGATGACAGGTGGGCAAATTGGGCAAGCACGGAGCAGGCGAGCGAATGCGCGCGTGCTCGGGTAGGCAGACAGCACACGCGGACCATCGCGAGCTCGCGCGCACGCCGCCCTCTCACGCGCTCTCTCTTCCTTGTCGCCGCATGCGCAAGCCACGCGCGCGCGCGCGGCCCGCGCCCGGCCTCGCGAGCGCGGCTTGCCTTGTACTTGAGCACCAGCCGGCGGTGCTCGGCGTGCGTGGCGATGCGCACACGGTGGCCTTTGCGCTGCAGCGCGAGCGCGAGCGAGACGAACGGGAGCACGTCGCCGTGCGTGCCCACGATGAAGATGACGATCGAGAGTGCCGGCATTGGCACCGGCGCCGCGCGCGAACTGTGCGAATCGACGACAAAGCGCGAGCGCGTGACGCGCGGGGGCTGCGTGGCGTATGACTTGCCGAGCACGTCGGCGCCATCGGCGGGCTGGACGAATTCCTCGTCCGGCGGCGCCGGCGTGCTCATGGCGCGCGGCGCGAAACGTTCGCGCGCCCGCAATTGCCCTCAGAAAAGCGTGGACGGATTTTCAATTTGGAATTGCTTTTGGTTCTATACGAATAATTTTTCATCTTCCACATTACAGCGTTTTGATCCCCAAAAGCCGCCATCCTGCTGGCATCCAATGCGCGCTGCGCTGCGCAGCCGCAGGGCCATGTCGACGGCAGGCGCGCCGGGACCCGTGGCGGCCGCGATCGCGCAGAAGCTCTCCGCCGCCTTCGTACCCGTGCACCTCGAGGTGCGCAACGAGAGCGCCTCGCACAACGTGCCGCCGGGCTCGGAGACGCACTTCAAGGTCGTGATCGTTTCGGACAAGTTTGAAGGGGCAAAGCTGCTCGATCGGCACCGCGTGGTGAATAGCGCGCTGGCGAGCGAGCTATCCGGTGACGTGCACGCCCTTTCTATTGTCGCCAAATCGCCGTCGCAGTGGGCGCAGAGCAGCGACGTCGCGCCTTCGCCGAAGTGCCTCGGCGGGAGCAAGAAGTGACTTGTGCGTCTCAGCAGGCTGCAAGTCTATATACGGAGCGTCGCCGCCGCCGCAGATCCCCTCAAGCCCCTCCGAGCCTAGCCCGGAGAGTTCCCCCCCCCCCCCCCCCCCCGGGTGCGCCACTGTTGTGCCTCACCCCCACCGCGCGGCGCGAGCACCGCGTGGATGGGGCTGTGAGAGGGCATCCCCGGGGGCTCAAAGACCGTCCAGGGTGGTGGCACGTGCAGATTCCTCTGCGGGTTTCGTGAGTGTGTGCAGTGAGCGTGCTGTGCAGTGTGCGGAGTGCGCCGCACGGCGCGCGCGCGCAGCCAAGCGCAACGACCGGCATAAAGCCGGCCGCGGCTGCGAGGCCTGCGCGCGCGCTCTATGGCGCGCTTGGCTTCACGATGGGAGAAAGGGGGGGGCGGTGTGGGGAAAGGGGGCGGCGCGGCCGTGGTGTCTAGACTGGCTGCACCGTGGTGTTGACGCCATCACCAGTCGTCAATTTCGTCAGGCACCTCCTCCTCGTCGTCGGCTGCGGCGTTCACGTCGTCGCCAGCCGCCGGCGCGCGTGCATCGTCCATATTCGCCACGGACGGCGTGCTTGGCGCGTGTGCGGCCACAGCCAATGGCGCGGCCGCGAGCACCAAGGGCGCCACCGAGGCCGCGCCATCTGGCGCGCCGACGGCGCGCACGGCCGCCGCACGCGCCGCTCGCTCGACGTCGCCTCCCGCCGCGACGAGATCACCGCCGGCCGCGCGCGCGCTCAGCCCGTCGCACGCAGCACCACGCGCGGGTGCGCACGCGCCCAAGCCGCCGACGCCGCGCAGCAGCTCCGAGCGCCGGCTGGGCACGAGCGCACGGACGGCCGGGCTCGCACCGCCCGCGCCGCCCGTGTCGCCCGTGTACACGTCCGAGCATGACGCGCCGTGCGCGTGCACGAGCAACGGTGCGGCCAGAGGCCCACCCGGCACGAGTGGCGGCGGTGGCACGACGAGCGTCGCTCGCGCTCGCGCTGCGCCGTGCGCTTCGCTCGCCGTGCGCGCCGCTGGCCGCCCTCCACGCCCGGCCGCACCGCCGTCCGCCTCGGCGCGCCGCGCGGCCCCTCGACCGCCGCCCCGTGCGCGCGGGCGCGCGGGCGCGCGTCCGCGCGCGGCGGCGCGGCCGGACGATGGCTGCGCGCTTCCCAAGTGCAGCGGCAGCGGCACGGGCGCGCCGAGCAGCAGGCCCTGTGCGTCCGTGCCGAGCCCCTGAGCGCGCGCCGCGCGCCGCGTCGCCTCCGCGTCCGCGGGCCACGCAAACGGGTCGGCGCCGTCCGCCACGAGCGGCAGCGCGCCCGCCGCGTGCGCGTGCACCAAGGCGTCGGCGCGGTGCGGGGCGTGCGCCTGGTCCCACGCGGCGGCGAGCGAGCCGAAACTGAGCGGCATGCCGACACTGGGGGGCGCGAGCTCACCCGCGACGGGGTCGTCGAGCGCCCGCGCGCCGTCCGCACCAGCCGCTGCATCGGCGGCCGCTGCTGCCGCCGCCGCCGCCACGTCCGCGCCGCAGCCCGCGCCGCTGCCGATGCCGAGCGAACCGCCGTCCGCGGCGCGGCCTGGCGCGCGGCGCGGGCGGTTCATCTCCGTCAGCGCGTGCCCACCAATGCAGCCATTCTCATCCAACCCGTCCTCCTGCTCACCCGTCACGCGCGCAGCCTCGCCCGCTGGCCGCCGCGCCGCCGCGCCGCCTCGCGCGCCCGCCCTCTTACGCGCCTGCGCGCGCGCGCCGCGCGCCGCGCCGACGGCCGCGTCGACGGCAGCCGCCTCGTCCACAGGAGCCAGCGCCGCTGCCGTCGCCGCGAGCCGCTCGCGCTCGCGCCGCGCGGCGGCAGGGAGCATCGGCGCCGCCGCGGGCTCAGGCGCAGGCGCCGCGGCTTCCGGCGGCGCGCGGCGCTTGTGCGCACGCGCGGATCGCGCGCCGGGCGCTCCGTCGCCGTCGGGCTGGGCGGGCGGCGGCGGCGGCGCGACTCGGTACGCTTCAAGCGCGGCGCGCATCGCCGCAACGAGCGCGGGCACGGCCGTCGCCGCGGGCGCGGGCGTGGGCGGCGTGCCCGTCACGCGTGGCACGCTGTTCGGCGGCGGCGCGCGCGCGCCGGCAGCGGTTGCCGTCGCCGCGCGGCTCGCGGCGTAGGCGGAGGCAAGCCGCTCGAGCGCAGGCAGATTTGCGGTCCGCTCAATCGTGTCGCCCTCGCGCGCGCCCAGTGTGGCCATCGCTGCGCCGCTGCAGTCCGCACCGCCCGCTCGCCGCTGCGCCGGCGCGTCCGTGTACCGCACGGCCGCGAGCTCCGTTTCGTGCGTTGAGTACGCGTGTACGAGGCGCATGGCGCCGCCGTCGCGCGCGCAAAGCGCATCGAAGATGCGCGCAACGTCCGCGCCATCGCCGCTGCGCGCGCGGCCACCGGCTGCGTCCTCCGCCCCGCCGGCGGCGCCGCCCGTCGTGCATGCTCCGTCCACCCTCTCGCGCACCTCGCGGAGAAGGGCGCAGAGCGCGTTCCACTGCGCGGGCGCGACGCGGCAGCGCGCGCGCGGCCGCTCGCAGTACTGCGTACCGTGCAGCGCATACAGCGCGTACAGCCCGCCCAGCCTGACGAGGTACGAATGGCCGTTGCACACGTGCGAGAGCGCAAACGCGAGCAGGCGGGTGACGAAGCGGCGCGGGTCCTCACCGGCGGGGCGGGCATAGTGAATGTTGGAGAAATTGAGAGCAAGCCACACCGAGCGGAACGCCGCGAACGAGGATGACTGCTGACGCGCGAACTGGCGCACCAGCCGGGAGACGTCGCGGAACGCGGCCTCCGAGTCCTCCGCCATCGAAGTCAGAAATGGCGCCTCGGCTCCAGTGTGGGCGATGTTGGCGAACCGGCGCCGCGACGCTCGCCGCGATCGGCTCGAGGCCCCTTGTCCTCCTCATCACGGCGCCGAGCCGCTTTCAACCAAGCGCCGCTTCGCCTGTGGGGACGGCATCTACGACGGCATCCATGCGACATGCTCCTAATGGCGGTCGCATGGTCTTGCGCGACAGTCCCGCGCAACGCCGCCCCCGCCGCGCCTGCGTTCGAGGTATTCACGGACGCGCCCACCCGACATGCAGCGGCTGAGCAAGATGCGCCGTGCGGCGCGTGCGCGCGCGTGCGGGTCGCTGTCGAGGGGGGTGGGGGGGCTCGCCGAGGAGAAGCGAGGAGTAGAGTGCACCGCGGCGCGCGGCGCGACGTGCGACGACGATCAGCATGGCGGCGGCAGTTGCCGTTTGGACGGCCAGTGCCGAGCGCTTGGCGCCACACGCGCAGGTCGCGCCCCCAACGCGCTCGTGCATCGGAAGACGTTGCTGTTGTCCGCCGCGCGGGCTGGCCACAGGAAGATTGCGCGCAAATCACGACGTATGCGCGCAGGGCTTGAGTTGCGCGCTCTGTGGGGGCATGCGGTCGTACGTGATGTCGTCGTCGATTGTGAGAGCGCTGCGCGTGGCGCACATGCGGCGCAGCGCTCTCACAAACGGAGCGAGCGAAAGGGCGGATCGGAGGGTTGAGGAGGCATTTTAGCGCCTCAGTGGCCGTGTTCGAGCAGCGCATGTTGGCGCCTCAGCGGCCGCGCACGGTCGACGGCGCGCGCTGTCGCCAAAGCCATGGGCGCAACCTGCGCCGGCGCGACCGCCGCGCCGCGCCCCCCGCTGCACCCGCTCGGCTGCTTGGCGAGCGCACGGTCGCGGCGAGTAACCCACTTGGGAAGCGCCGAAACTGGTTAAAAGGCCGTTAGTATATTTCCAGGCGCTACCGGCAGCAGGCGCGATGCCAGGCGGCGTGGCGGATACGTTTTACGCCGCGCTCAAGGCCCTGCGGTCCGCCGACTTGGTGCACTCGACCACCGAGCACGGCATCCTTCGGCGCGGCGACGCGCGCAAGGCGGGTAACGGCGGCGGCGCGCAGCGTGGCGTGCAGTGGCGCGCCGTGCTCGTCGCTGGCGACGACGACGGGTGGGAGGTCAACGCGGAGCGTTCGCTGCTCGACAAGCAGGCCGAGCTCGATAAGCAGGCCGCTTTTCACCGTTATTTGAAGCTTGTCCGGCTGGTGACGCTTGCGTACGAGGAGCTGGCGCTGCCGCTACGAGTCGGGTTCCCGATCGACTTTGCGTCGCTCCTCGCGCCGATCATTGCGGACACGCTCGCCGAAGCGTTTGAGCTGTGGTTCATCGTCCACGCCGTGCGTCGTGAGTTCCGCGCGCACAAGCTCGCGCTCGCGCCGCAGATCGACGCTGCCGCGCGCCGCCCGCTCGTGCGCCCGGACGAGCGCGACGCCGCGCCGTACACGCTCGCACGGCTCGTCAGCGATTTGGCCGCTGTCTTCGCGCTCGTGATCGGCCGCGCGCTGTTGCTGCGCGGCGGTTTTTTGTGGCCGTGGCTCGTCGCGCAGCTCATTCGCCTGGTCCGCCTGCGCGACCTGGTTGAGTACATGACGGCGTTGAACGCCGACCTGACGACCAACGTGACCGTCTTCGCTGTCTTCAAGTTTGCGCTCGTCGTCTTCTCCGTGCCGCATTGGGTCAGCTGCGTTTGGTGGGTCATCTCGAGGTGGACGGCCGACAACTCGGGTCTTCAGATCCCCTCGTGGACCGCGCAGTACGAGATGCTCGCCGGCGTGCCTGGCCTCTTCGAGCCGACCGAGACAAGCGCCGTGCGCTCGTACATGATGGCGCAGTACATGGCGTGGTCGGGCGTCGCGTCGATGGGGTACGCGAGCATCACGCTGGTCAAGCAGTCGGAGATCTGGTTCGGCAGTCTGATCATCCTCGTGCAGATCGTCTTTTACGCGTACGTGCTCGGCACGCTCTTCCACTACCTCGTGCGCACGGACGAGAAGACAGTGCGCTTCAAGGAGCTGCTCAAGGCCGTCGAGGAGTACGCGACGCGCCGCCGGCTGCCGCCGAGCGTGTCGCGCAAGATGGCCGCGCACTTTGAGTTCCAGCACCGCAAGCAGTCGAGCGGCACCGAGGCCATCTTCTTGCAGCTGCCCCTCTCGCTCCGGCTGCGCGTCGCGTCGGCGCGGTACCACGCGCAGATCGAGCACGCGTGGGTCTTCCTCGGCTGCAACGCGCAGTTCCTCAGCCAGCTGGTGATGGTGCTCAAGGAGCGGTACGCCATGCCCCTCGAGATGCTCTTCGACCGCGGCGACGGCAGCCGCGAGCTCCTCTGGTGCACGTCGGGCACGCTGCACGTGCGCAAGGGCGACGCGCACATCGCGACCCTCCGCTCCGACCTGGGCGTTGCGCCGATCGTCGGCGAGGTTGCCTTCATCCTGGGCATCGTCCAGCCGTACACCGTGACGGCCACAGGCGCGTCCGAGGTGACGCTGCTCGTACTCTCCGTCTCCGACTTTGACGAGATCATCACGTCCTACCCCGAGCAGGCGGACGTGCTGCTGCAGAACTTGCTCCGCCGTTTCACGCTCTCGCGTGACGGCACGGACCTCGGCCGCGGCCTCGAGCCCGACGCGACGATGAGCGAAGACGAGCGTGCCGAGTTCGAGGGGCTGCGCGAACTTGTCCGCCTTGCGCTCCTCGACCGCAACGACGAGGCGCTCACGCAGATGACCTACGCCGCGTCCGAGGGCGACGTCGACCGCGTGCGCGCGCTCGCGGCGCGTGGGCTCAACCTCAACGCGGGCGACTACGACAACCGCACGACGCTGCACCTCGCGTGCTCCGAGGGCAACGCGCGAGTCGTCGCGCTGCTCTGCCAGCTCGGCGCGAATCCAAACGTGCGCGACCGGTGGGGCAGCGCGCCGATCGAATCGGCGGTGGACAACAAGCACGAGGCCGTGCTCGACGTGCTGCACCACGCCGGCATCGTGCTCGACGTTGCCGACCCCGCACGGCTGCTCTGCGACGCTGCATCGCGCGGCGATCTCGACCGTCTCAACCGGCTGCTCGAAAACGGCATCGCGGCGAACCTCGGCGACTTCGACGGGCGCACGCCGCTGCACCTCGCAGCCGCCGCGGGCAACATGCGCGTCGTCGAGTTCCTCGTCGCCAAGCTCGCAGACGTGTCGACCGAGTCGCGCGACGGCGCGACGGCCGCCGACGATGCCGTCGCGGCCGAGCGTGCGCTCGTCACGCAGGTGCGCGGCCGCGCGCACGCGCGCGCCGGGCGGGCGAGGCGCAGGGGCGGGCAGGACCGAGCCGGGCCGGGCCGGGCGTCATGGCGGTCGATCGAGGGGCGCCCACGCCCGCACGCACGCATTGGCTCGCGCTCCGCCGCCCACGACCAGCCCACCCAGCCCCAGCCGCGCCACGCGCTGACCGTGCGGGCCCTGCCGCCGCGACCGGCGTCGCGCGCGCGCGCGCGCGTGCAGCTGCTCGTGCGGTCGGGCGCGCGGCCCAACCCACTGACGATGCTCAAGTCGCTGTGCGAGGCGGCCGCGGCGGGCGACGTGAACCTCGTGCGCTTCCTCGTCGAGACGGGCGTGTCCCTCGACGCGGGCGACTACGACGGGCGCACGGCGCTGCACCTCGCGTGCGCGGCGGGTTCAATCTCGACGACGCACTTCCTGATCGGCGCGATGGCTGACGTCGAGGCGCGTGACCGGTGGGGCAAGCCGCCGCTCATTGACGCGTTGTGGACGTCCAACGAGTGCGCGGCGCTGCTCGTGCAGCAGTGCAACGCAAAGCTGCCGCCGCAGCACGCGCACAACGACGAGCTCCTGGCGCTCTTCGAGGCGGCCGCCGCGCGGGTGCGCGCGGTGCGCCGCGCCGCGCCGCGCGCCGCCCTGCGCGTGGCGCGCGCGGCCTCACGCGCACGGCGGTCGCCCGCGCGCGCCGCTCTTCCCGCGCGCGCACCGGCAGGACATGTACGCGACGAACCGCAAACTGAACGCCCGCGCCGCGCGACGCAAGCAGCTGCAGCTGCTCAAACGGCATCGCTCGCGCGAGCTCGGCCTTGCGCTCAAGGCGCTGCTCGACGCGGTGAGCAGCATGTATCGCGCGGCGCGCCCGCTGTACGCGTTGCTGCTCAAGCACGCCGAGCGCTGGATCGAGACCTACGGGCAGACGGGCAACGGGTCGGACGCCGACTCGCAGGCGTCGTGTTCCGATGACGACTGGTCGGACTACGACTCGGATGACGAAGTGCCGGACGGCGCGCGCGGCAGCCGCTCGCACAGCCGCGGCGAGAGCGTCGACGCAGACGGTGGCGCCATGGCTGCCGTCGGCGAGCGCGCGCACGCGCATGGCGAAGGGCCCGCAGCCGTCGACCCGGCGGCTGCGGCGAAGAACTTCATCCGCCTCGTCCTTCGGCTGCCGCAAGCGGAGAAGGCGCTTGGCGCCCTCTCGCTCGCCTTCCGCGCGCGCCTCTCACCGGACACGTTCGCGCCGCTCGACAGGGCGGAGCGCCTCGAGCGCGAGCACGTGGCGATGATCGGCTTGCTCGTCGAGGCGTTCGAGCTCGACGCGCAGCTCGCCGAGAGCGTGTGCGACGAGATCTACGCCGAGCTTGCGCAGCTGCTCGGGCCGAGCGCGCCGCGCCGGCCGCGCGCGCGCCGTGGGCGCACTCGGCAGTTTGGTGGTAGCGTCCGCGCCTGCGTCAGCGCCGGCGGCACCGGCACCGGACCCGGCACCGGCGGTCTGTGGTGCAAGGGCGGCGCGCTCTCGCCGCTCGATCAGCAGGCGCCCGCCCATAGCCTACGCCCCAGCGGCGCGTCCGAGCGCGACGACGAGGGCGAGCCCGACGGCCTCGACGAGGGCTCGTGCACCTTCCTCTCGCAGGTTGGCTACGTCGCCGCCTTCTGCTCCGAGGCGCTCATCGCGCTGCTCGTGCGAGCGGGCGACACGGACGGCGGCGTGGATGCCGAGCCGCCGGCCGCGCCGCCCGGCCGCGCGAGCGCCAAGCGCAAGTCCGATCGCGAGCTGGCGGCGGACGTGCCGGCCGCGGAGGCGTTGACGCCCGCCAACCGTCCGTTGCGCCGCTCTTTAATTGATCGGTGGCTCGGCAACGCGCCGCCGCCACCACGCGCGCACGACAGCGCGAGCAGAGCCGATGGCGGGCCGCTCGCCGCGCCGCGCGGCCGCCATGCTGATACGCAGCTTGAGGCTTTGTCCGGATCGCAACCGCCGGACGGAGGTGGCGGCTGGGCGAAGCAAGCGCGCCGCTTCTCCGCGATCAGCGCGCTCAGCGCGCTCAGCACGCGCCTCGGCAGGCGCAGCGCGGCGAGCAGCGCGGATGGGTCGCACGGCTCTGTCAACGCGGCATGGGGCCCGAGCACGCCGTCCGGCCGCCGACGGAACGCGAACGGCCAGGCTGGCTCGCGGGGGCGCGCCGCGGCCGGCCCGACGCGCGTCGACTTGAGGGCGGAGGTCGCGCCCGCCGCGGCGCTGCTCGAGGGGCTCTTCGCAGTCTTCGACTCGACCGGGCGCGGCGTGATCCGCGTGCGTGACCTGCGCTCGCTGCAGGGCTCGCTCGGCGAGATGGGAGGTCAGGAGATCAAGTCGCTCCTTGCACACCTCTTCGACGCGTCCTCCTCGGGGCTGGGCGGCGTGGACGGCGGCAAGCCGGGCGGGCCAAAGGGCGCGCGGCAGCTGTCCAAGGTGCAGTTCTACGCCGGCGCATCGTCTTGGATCTTTTCGCGCGAGGGCGACGAAGACGCGGAAAGCGGCGGGCTGGTAGCGCACGGCGCCGCGCGCGCCGGCGCCGGCGGCAACAAAGTGGTGCCCACGCTGCGGCTCGGCGCGCGCGGCGCCGCGCCGGAGCGCGCCAACGACGGCCCGGACGGCGATGGCGCCACGGACGCCGCGCCGACGTATACCCTCGCGGTCGATCGCACGCTGCGCGTGCAGCTCGCGTCGGCCCACTACCTAGCGGCGCTTGCCGACGCGATCCAGATGCGCATCGACCTGGGCAGGCTGCGGCGCGACGAGGCGGTCGACAGCGACGCGCTCGTATCGCTCATCCTCAACGCGGTCGCGATCGATCCGAAGCTCGTGCGCAGGTCGGACGTGGAGGCGTGGGCGCTCGACGAGCTACACCTCGACGTCTCGGCGCGCGGGATCGAGCGCGACGCGCCCGAGCAGCGCAACTCGCTCCGCGCCGTGCTCGGCGCGGCTGCCGGCGCGCTCGAGGATTTTGCCGCGAGCCGCGTCTCGACCGCGTCGTCGACGGCTCGCGTTGAGCGCGCAAGCGGCGCGGGTGCGAGCACGCGGCGCTCGTCGGCTGGCGCCTCTGCGAGCCGGCCGCTCGTGGCCGCGGCGGCCAGCGATGCGGGCGCGCCGCGCGTGCGCGCGCGCTGGCGCGAGCTCGTGAGCGCGCTGCGCGCCAGGAGCGCGCAGCTGCGCCTGGCGGAAAAGGCGGCGGGCGCGGTGGGCGCGGCTGCCGGCGTGCGGACGCCGCTCGTGACGGACTGGGTTGGAGCGTTGCGTGCGCGACTCGGCCTTAAGCCGCCGGCCGCGAGCTCGGATGCCGCGCTGCTCACGGCGGCGGCCACGGCCGCCGCCGCCGCCGGATTGGCCGACGCGGAGGTGGCGGGCGACGGCCGTGACGCCGACGGCGGGTCGGTGCGCGCCGCGGCCGCCGCGCAAGCGGCGAGCGCCGTGTCGGCGGGCGGCAAGCCGTGGTACATCATCTCGCACGTTGGCGCGACCAACGCGGCGCTCACGCGCGTGTTCCTCTGCCTCTTCACGTGGGAGCTGCTCGTGCAGCCCGCGACGCTGTGCTTCTGGGCGAACACGCGCTCGCTCACGTGGCTCTTCTACTTGTCGCACGCGCTCGACGCGCTCTACATCGTGCGCATTGCCCTGCGGCTGCACACCTCCTTCGTGAACGCAAAGTCGGTGATCATCTACGACCCGGTAGAGATCCGCGCGCATTACCTGGCCACCGAGTTCACCTACGACGCGCTCTTCACGCTGCCCCTCTCCGCCTTCTCGCTCGCGCTCTCCGCGCGGCCGCAGACCGCGTACGCGCTCCGCCTCCCGCGGCTCGGGCTCGCCCGGTACGTTGGGCGCGCGTACATCGCGTGGGAGAAGCGGCAGGCGGACAACGACCTGGCGACGGGCATCATGCGCTTCCTGTCGATCATCATCGTCGTGGGCCACTTCGCCGCGTGCGTGTGGAACCTGCTCGGCTTCGAGTTTGACGGCATCGCCACCCTCGAGCTGCACGACGGCCCGCCCGTCGACCCGACGTACATGCGCACGTGGCCCGCGCAGTACAACGGCCTCTTCCACGAGGGCGGCGCGACGACGGAGAATGACCTGCTCTCGGCCGACGTGTCGGAGGCGTGGACGCTCGTGCAGCGCTACTCGATCGCGCTCTATTTGTCGTTGTCAATGCTCTCGGGCCTTGGCATCAACCACCTGCCAACCAACTATGTCGAGATCGCCACGTACCTGCTCATGCTCATCTGCTCGATGACCGTGTACGCGTGGGCGGTGGGCGGCATCTCGGCGCTCGTGATGAAGCAGGACGACGAGATTGTAAGCAAGCGCGGCCAGCTCGAGCTCGTCCACGCGTACCTCACGCACATCGACGTGCCCGCCGAGCTCAAGGCGCACGTCGAGGGCTTCTTCCACGCGCGGCTGCGCGACGCGTCCTTCTCGTCGGTGCGCGACGAGGACATCGCGGGCATGATGCCGATCGCGCTGCAGATCGAGGTGAGCCGGCACACGAACCGGCAGCTCATCGGCGAGGCCAAGCTGCTGCGCGGTTGCTCCGATGCCTTCATCGACCGCCTCTCGTCGCTGCTGCGCGAGCGCGCGCTCGAGCCCGAGACGCAGCTCTTCCGCGAGGGCGAGGTGTGCAAGGAGCTCTTCTTCGTCGAGTCGGGCTCCGTCGAGCTGTGGCAGGGTGCCAACCCGCCGGGCACCGTCAGCGGCGACGAGGACGACGACAACGAGCTGCAGCTCGCCCTGGCGAGCGACACGGTCGGCGACCTCGCCTTTGTCTTTGGTATCCGCCATTTCAACAGCGGCCGCACCGCGTCGGACGTCGAGACGCGCGTCTTCGTGCTCTCCGCCGACTCATACCGCATCCTCTTGAAGACCTTCCCGCTGCAGGAGGACAAGGTGATGGACAACGCGATGCTGCAATACGATGGTACGCACGCGCGCGCGCGCGCGCGCGCGCCAGGGCGCGTGCCGCGCGCCGCGCACGCTGACGCGCCTGCGCGGCGTGCTGCTCGGCACGCTGCCGCGCTCACACGCGGCCGTTTCAGGCATGCTCACGGGCCGCTCGGGCAAGTCGAAGGCGTCAAGTACCAAGTCGTCCGCGCTCGGCTCCGTGATGTCCGAGAGCCAGACCGCGTCGCGCTGCGCGACGTCCACGGCCGGCTCGGCGGCGGGCACGCTTCTCACCGCGGCGCAGACGGACGAGGAGGCGATTCAAAAGGCGCGCGCGAGCGCTCGCGCGCCGCCTCACCACGCCCCCTCGCCGCCTTGCCTCGCCGCCGACGCGGCATTGACGCCGCCCGCTGGCGCTGCGCGCGCCGTGCGCTCACGCGCCCGCCCGCACGCCCACCCCTCCCCTCCCCATTACCATCCGCCGTTTCTGCTCGCGCAGGTGATCACGACGGCGAAGAAGCGGCGCGAGGACATGCACGTCGTGCGGCTGTGCGAGGCGGCGGCGAAGGGCGACCTCGAGAAGATCCAGCGCATCCTCTCGTCCAACCGCATCGATGTGAACCGCGGCGACTACGACAAGCGCCGGCCGCTGCACCTCGCCGCGTGCGAGGGCCAGATCAAGGTGATCGAGCTGCTCATTGTCGCGCAGGCGGACGTGAACGTCAAGGACCGCTTCGACGGCACGCCGCTCGCCGACGCGCTCCGCCACCGCAAGCTCGCCGCCGCCGAGCTCCTCCACCGGCACGGTGCATTCCGCGACACGACGAACCTGTCGGAGCAGCTCTGCTACTGCGCGGCCGACCCGAAGCGCGTCGAGGAGCTTGACTTTCACATGCGCTTCCAGACGGACTTCTCGGCGAGCAACTACGAGCTGCGCACGGCGCTGCACGTGGCCGCATCCAACGGCAACACGGCCGCTGCGCGCATGCTGATCGACGCCAAGGCCGACGTGAACGCGGTCGACCGACGCGGTCGTACGCCGCTCTATGACGCCTTCAGCCAGCGGCACGCCGACACGTCCGAGCTGCTGCTCGCGCGCGGCGCGCTCATGGGCACCTTCGACGCGGCGCTGCACATGTGCTACGCCGCGGCCACCGACGACTTGAACACGCTCTCGCGGTTGATTAAGCACCGCTGCTCGGTCAACACGGCCGACTACGACAAGCGCACGCCGCTCCACCTCGCCGCGTCCAACGCGCGCGTCGCGGCGTGCACGTTGCTCCTCGAACAGCCGGGCATCAACATGGCGGCGGAGGACCTCTTCGGCAACACGGCGCTCGACGACGCTGAGCGCGAGGACACGCCCGACCAGCCCATCGTGCGCGCGCTGCTGCGCGCGCGCGGCGTGCCGATCGGCTCGCACGAGATGACGATGGCGGTGACGCTCACGCACACCGAGGAGATCAAGGCGGACGTCGAGGCCAAGCAGACAGACGTGCAGCGCGACGTGACGGACGAGACGGGCGCCTTCTGCGAGTGGGTGCGAGAGCAGGGCGCCGCATCGAGCCGGATGCACCGAATGGTCGAGGGGGCGCTCCGTCTCGAGGTCGACCAAGGTGAGGTGCTCACCGACGCGTACCCAAAGTTTTGGCACGAGCTGCAGAGCTATGCCGACGCGCACCCGGCGCGGCTGCGGATGGTGCACGGCGATCTCAAGGAGGCGCTCGCGTCGTGGGCCTCGCGCGCCGTCGAGAACCGCTTTGACATCTCGATGGTCGGCGACCTCGAGCGAAGGGTGCACGCGCGCGCGCGCGCGTGCGCCGTGCGCCGTGCGAGCGCGCCCGTCGCATACACGGCTAATGTGCCGCGCCACCCCGCCGCGCCCGCCGCGCCCCAAATTGCCCCGCCGCGCCCGTTTTGCGCGTGCAGCTCGCACATCTGATGGAGCTGACGACGGGCGTCGCCAAGCACCTTGAGCGGCTCGCGCAGACCGATTTCACGCCGCGCGGTTCGCAGGCTGTGGCGGAGCGCAACGCGGCGACCAATGCGCGCGCGCCGGAACGCTTCTTTTCGCGCCGCGGTAGCGGCGCGCAGGCAGAGCCGCATCTACGGCGGCCGTCGGTCAACGGCGCCCGCGGCGGCGGCGACGGCGGAGCAGGTGGCAAGCACGACAGAGACCGCGCCGCATGTTGATCTTGATGTTGATGGTCTTGTGACCTGGTCTTGTGTTACAGACTTCTTCTGTTGAGTGAAGGCGAGTCCTATGTAGGGCGCGGTCCGGGCTGGTCCGGCCAGTAGGGGGCCGAGAGTACGACCCGGGTCGTAAAATCAAGTTGAGCTTCTTTCACTCCCCCTGGTGACACATTCCCTCTGGCCCCTCACACAATACTCAAGCGGACGGCACGCGCCCTGTCCCAGCGTGCGCATCTGCATCAAGCGAGGCTGCGGTGGGCGCGACCGAATCAGATGCAGCTGACGCGCGCGGCGCGGGCGGCGCGGCCACTGATGCTGCGGTGGGCAGGGCGGGCGCCTGGCCGCGCGCGTCCTGCTCGGGCGCCGCGCTCGTCGGCGCGGCGAGTGCGCCGGGCGCTGGCTCGGCCGCACCGCCAAACGCACCCGCGCGCTCGTCCAATCGAGCGGCCATCGCGCCAAGCTCCGCCTCGAGTGATGCGATGCGCGCAGCCGCAGAATGCTCGGCGCGCTCGCTCGCCGCCGCGAGCTCGCGCGCGCTCGCGGCTTCGGCGCGCAGTTCCGCGACGAGCGCCGCCTGCGCCTCTGCAGCCGCGCTCGCCGCCGCCGCATCGCCGCGCGCGTGCTCGAGCGCGGCGCGAAGCGCGCTCGCCTCCGCCACGCCCTTCTCACCATCTTCGCGTGCCGCCGAGAGCAATGCTCGCATCGACGCCATCTCCATCTTCATAACCGTGCTCGCCAGGCCCGCGGGCGGCGCGCTCGCTCGCGGCGCGCCGCCATCGCCGCCAGTGCTGCCGCCGCCGACTGCTCCAGCGCCGCCGCCGACTGCTCCAGCGCCGCCGCCGACTGCTCCAGCGCCGCCGCCGACTGCTCCAGCGCCGCCGCCGCCCGCTCCACCATCGACGGCGTTCGATTCTCTCGACGCGAGACAATCGAAGAAGCTGGAAGTGCTCGCATCTGCGCCGCGCGCGCCGCCCGCCAAGGTGGCCGCGCCGGCTGCGCCGGCCGCGTCGGACGGCTTGGGCGGCACTGGCATCGCGTCAGGAGGGCGCATGGACAGCTTGATCGCGCGCACCGTCTTGACGACGCTGACCGTCGCGGCAACCGTCTTTGCGAGCCGTGCGCGGGCGAGCGCCGGGCCGCCGGCCGCGTCTACCTCCGTGCCGTCGTCAGCGGAAGAGTGCGCGATGCAATTGCTGTCGCCGCCGCCGTTGCGCCCGCCATCTTTCCAACGGCCGTCACCGTCGGACTCACCCTCGGCGTCCTCGTGTGCGCGGACTGGCGCGCGTTCGACGGGCGCCGCCGCGCCCTGCCGCGCGGACGGCAGCGTCGCGCCCGCCGCTCGGCCGCCGTGCGCCACGCGCCGCGCAGCTCGTGCCGACTGCGGCGCAGTGCGCGGTGGCGCGGGCGGCGGCGGCGTCTGGTAGGCGCGCAGCCCACTCGGCGCGACGTCGGCGCGCGCCAGCCCACGGCGGCCGGGATGATCAGTTACGGGCCGCCTCTCGCCGAAATGGCTGACATCGAGCGCGTCGAGGCTCGCGCCGTCGCCTCCGCCGCCAAGCTCGCCGGCGGGAAGTGGATACGCGCGCGCGCCCGTCTCACGCTGATGCACGAGCGGCTTGAGCGCGCGCAGCTCCTTGCGCAGTGGCTGCAGCTCGCGAAGCTGGCCACGCAGCCTGCGCACCTCGCGCGCAAGGCCCGCCGCGTCGTCAGACCCGTCTGTACCGCGCGCGCTTGCCGACGGCGGGCGCGTAATTGCGCCACGACTAAGCGGCTCGAGAAACGCGAGGTCGCTGCCGAGCCCGCGCATCGAGAAGGCGAGCTCGCGCGCGTCGTGGTACCGGCGCGCGCGCGCCTGCAGCTGCGCCGCTGCCGCGCGCCGCGCTTCTTGCGCTGCTTGCGGCGCGGTGAGCGGCGGCACACGCGCTCGCACGCCACCCTCGCCGCCGCGCGCGTGCGCGCCGCCTCGTGTGCGCGCGGGGGGCAGCGGCCGGAGCTGCCGCGGGCTGAGGGTTGGCCTGAGTTGTCGTGGGCTCAACATTTGTGAACGCAAACGGATTGGAACTATATTACCCCCATTGCATAAGTACTATTTGGAAGCCGACTGTCATGTCTGGGCGGGCGGGGCCCCAGGGGGGCCTAGCCAGCCGGCGTGCGTGGCATCGCCGTGTGTCGCGCCCGGCGCTCACAGCTCGTCCACGGCATGTGCCTTTGGCGTGAGTTCGGCAGGTGCGCTGGGTTGCTGCATAGATGTGGGGCGACGAAGCTACGCTCACATGCTACCCGCCCACGCTGCGCCCCCCACCGGGCACGCGCAGGCGTTGCCTGCGGACATACGCTTGCGAGCCAGCCGGCATGGATGGGCGCGCCTTGCTGCGCGCCGCTCGGCTCTTGTCCTCTGCCCACGGTATATCCCCTTGGCGCGAGTCCGACAGGTACGCCATGCTGCTGCAGGCGATAAACATGTGCAGCGACGTGGCTACGTTCACAGCCGCCCGCCCGCGCTGCTCTCACCGCGCCGCCCGTGCGACGCGACCAGGCTTTGCCTGCGGACAACCACTCGCGAGCCAGACGGCATGGATGACAGCGCCTTCTTGCGTGGCGATCGGCGCGTATCCTCAAATCAATGCTGCAGCTCCGAATGCTGGTGACCGCCACCAGCCTCAGTGCGTGGCGCACGGCATCCCGACGCCGAGCCTTTTTATTACGGTCTGCGTCGGGATGCCGTGCGCCACGCCTGCGGTCTCACTTCCTCGATTCGACGGTGCGGTCAGCTTCGCGATCAAAATCGACAACGGCGCGCTGCTTTCCGGCCACGCGCGGCCAGCGCGCGCAGACGACACCGACGATGGCAGCAGCCTACAGCACGCCGCCCGCGAGCAAGGCGAGACGTTCGTGCGCCAGCTCAACAAGGGCTCGCTCCGCAAGCTCGCAAGTTTTTCTCCGGTGTCATCTAGCACCGCAAGTCAGTCGAGCAACTCCGAGCAGCCATCATCGAGCAGCTCGCCAGCGAAGACCGCAGCAGCCAGGCCGAGGAGCTCGGCTCGTCGAGGCCTGAAAAGCGCCGGCGCGCGCAGTAAGCCGGTGCGTCGCCGCGCTGGGGCATCCGAAGATGGCACTCGAAAGTGCCTTTCTCACTGCGCGGAGATGCTCCCGGCCGTGTGCTAGCGATGCGCGCGCACTTTGGCTTGCTGACACGTACACTGGCACACATGACGAAGGGTCACTCGGACAGCAGCGCCTGCAGCTGATCCATCGACAGGCCGCCGACGTCGCTCTGCCGGCCGGCTCGCAGCGCGGTGGCAGCGCCCTTTGCGTTGCCGCCCTCGGTGTCACTCGCGTCGGAGTCCCCGTCGTCGCCGTCGGCGTCGTTGGTCGCCTCGCAGCCGCAGCCGTTGCCGCCCTTCTCGTCCTCGCCGCCCCCGCCATCGACGCCGCCCCAGCCTGCATCGTGCCCGCCGCCCTCGGTCGCTTCCGCCGCCACCGCCGCGCCGCGCACGTGCCTCCGCCTGAGCAACGTGCGGATGCGCGCCTCGACAGTCGATTGGACGACGTAGCTGCAAAGCGGAAGGGAAGGATCAGACGCGAGGGGGCGGCAGGATCAGACGCGAGGGGGCGGCAGGATCAGACGCGAGGGGGCGGCAGGATCAGACGCGAGGGGGCGGCAGGATCAGACGCGAGGGGGCGGCAGGATCAGACGCGAGGGGGCGGTGTGCGCGAAGGGGACGGGCTACGAACGGCTAACAGCAGGGGAAAACGCCAGCCACCGTTGCAGCGGTGCCATTCCGCCGTGAGGCAGACGCGCCCAATTTGGAAGTTGGGCGCACGGACACGCAAGCAGCAAACGCATGCGCGCGGGAAAGGGCGCTGGGCTGAGCGCAGCGCGCGGCGGCAGCAGCGACGTACCGGTGCACAAACGTTGGCTGCGTCTGCCCGATGCGGTGCACACGGCCGATCGCCTGCGCCTCGAGCTTCGGGTTGAGCACAGGCTCGAGGAGCATCACGTGCTGCGCCTCGACGAGGTTGAGGCCGTTCGCGCCGGACTTGAGCGGCAGGAGGAGCGCCGTAACGGCCGGGTCAGTCTTGAAGCGCGCGAGCGTCGGCTCGAGGGATCGCCTGCCCTGCAGCCGGCAGAAGGGGACGTCGTTGGCGCGCAGAGCGCGCGAGACAAGCTCGAGCATATCCTCCCAGTGCGAGAGGATGAGCACCTTAGGGCTCGGAGCCGGCCCGCGCGCCGAGGTACCGCCGCCGCGCTGCGCGAGCAGCGCGCCGTCGGCGGCGGGCGCGCCGTCGGCGGCGGCGCGCGCGCTCAGCTCGCGCGCGTGCGCGGCGCGCAGCGCGAGGATGTCGCCGACGACGGCGGCGATCTTCGTCCCCCACGAGCCCTCGACGGGCATCGCCGCCGCCGAGCCGTCTGCCTTGGGCATCGCCGAAACGCGGTAAATATGTTCCGCGCCGCACAGCCGGCGGCAGGTTGGGCAGCGGAGGGCGCTGCCCGGACTTGCGCAGCGCCGGACGAGCAGGTCGACGCACGGCTCGCAGAACCAGTGCCCGCAGCCGAGCACGCGCCGCTCCGACCCGGCCACCTCACGGCACACCGCGCACTCGTGCGCGCTGGCCGCGCACGCGCCGCCGTCGTCGTCGAGCGCGCGCGCCCGGTCAGCGGCCGGCGCGACCGCCGCGGCCTCGCCCGACTCCAACGCGCGCGCGGTCGGCGATGGCGGCTCACGGCTGCTGCCGCCGCCACCGACGGCAGCGATGTCGCCGGGCGCGCGCCCACCGCCGCCATCGCCGGCCGCCTGCTCCGCCGCGACCGTCTTTAAAAAGCGCAGCTGCCCTACCGCCGCCTCGAGCGCGCGCTCGGCGGCGTCGCGCTCGCTCTCGTGCTCGAGCAGGCGCGCGCCGAGCTCGGCGGGCGGGACAAGGTACCGCGCCTCGTCCGCGGACAGTCCGGCGCTCAGCTCCGCGTCCGTTGCGAGTCGCAATGCCAGCGTTGCCGAGTTGAGCTCGTCGAGCTTTGAAAGAAGGTCGGCGTGTGCGAGCCACGCGCACCTGGCCCAGCGCAGCTCGCGACGAGCAGCGTCGAGCAGCGCGAGCTCGGCGGCGCCCTCGGCGATGAGAGCCGGCAGGAGCGGCGCAGCGTGCGCGCTGCGCGCGAGGTCGCGCGCCGTGCGCAGCAGCACGCGCAGGAGGTGCGTCTGACAGAGGCACCGTGTAGGAGACAAGACGAGAAGAGAAATCATGAAATATGCGGACAGGGCGCGCGCGGGCGTCGCGGCGGTGGGCGCGGCGCGGACGGGGAGGGCGCAGGGCGTGCGCGCGAGCCAGGCCTTGGTTTTTTTCTTCTTTTGAAGAGCTCGCGCATAGGGGAAGCTGAGAGGCCGTGAAGAGAAAGAGGGGAGGGAGGGGGGGCGGGGGGGGGGGAGGGAGGAAGGGGGAGGAGACGGCAGCGCGCGCGCGCTCCGCGCGCCTCACCGCCGGCGCCTCCTCCATGAACGCCGTGCCCTGGTTGTTGCGCGTCGCGCCCGCGTTGTCGCCGATCTGAGGCAAGCGCGCCGCGCCGGCACCATCCCGCGTGACGCCGCTTGCACCACCGCCGCCACCACCGCCGCCACCACCGCCGCCGCCGAGCGCGGCCGCGAGCGCGTCGCCTCCGGCAAATGTCGCCAGTGCGGAGAACTCCTCGATCCTGCGCGCGCGCCGGAACGTGAGCAGCGTGCCCTCGTACGCCTCGAGCACATCCTCCAGCCGGCAGTGCGCGCACACCGGCCCACTCCGCCCCCAGTCGACGCGGCACCGGCCGCACTCGCGGTTCTCGGAAACTTCCGAAACGGGCGGCTCGGCGGAGAGCGCGCACAGGCCGTCGAGCGTCGCCGCGCGCGCGCTCGCGCGCTCGGCCGCCGCGCGAGCAAGCATGCGACGCATGCCGGCGAGGGAGGCGAGCTCGACGCCGAGCGATGGCGGCGCGCCGGCCATGCCGCCGCCCGCTCCGCCTCCCGCCGCGTTGTTGAGCTCCACTGCCGTCGCCATCTCATCAGCTGCGCGCCGAAGGAGCCCGTCCGACGCGCCGGCGGGCGGCGGGCCGCCGAGCGCGCTGCCGCTGCCGGACGTGCCGGCCGCGCGGCCGAGCCAGCCGAGGAGCTCAGCCCACCACGGCTCTGGCGCGATGCTCGCGCCGCCCGCGCCGATAACGCGCCGCGCGTCGCGCCGCGCGCGCAGCTCTGCTTCCGCCGTCGCGGTCGCGGTCATCGCGCCGTCGAGCGCAGCGCGATGCGCGCGGTGCATCGATCGGTGGACTGCGAGGTACTGCGCGCGCAGCCGCTCGCAGTCGGGCGCGAGCACGGCGCGCAGCCAGGTGGACGGCGGGTCGGCCTCGCTGCAGCCAGGCGGCACGGCCCATCCGGGCGCGTCAGCGGCGTCGTCCCAGCCCGACGAGCCGCAGACGCCGGCGTCGTGCGCAGCGGTGCATGCACCGTCCGCGCGGGGGCTCGCAGCGCCGTCCGCGCGGGGCGCGCCGAGCGCGCAGCGCGCGCCTCCCGGCCCGGCGCAGGGCGCGGCGTGCGCGGCGGGCGGCGCGCAATCGGCGGAGCGAATAGCTTCGCACAAGTTGTGCAGAATGTGTAAGCGCTGAAGCGAATCGAGGGCCACATCCGCCTCGAGCAGCTCGACGCGCGCGATCGCGACGCGCGCCACGGAGGCGGCGCGCGCTGCGGGCGGCTCCGCGCCCTCAACCGCGCGCGCCGGCACATCGGCAGACCCGTCGGCGCCAGCTGCGCCGCTGCGCGCCGCGCCGTGCGGCGCGTGCGCCGCGTGCACGACGAGCCGCCAGCCGCGCGCCTTGACGCCGTCAAAGGTGGCGGCGAGCAGCATGGTGGGCTCTCCGCCCTCGGGCGGGCGCGGCAGCTCGAACGTGGCGACGGCGCCGAACGCGCCGCCCTCGACTGAGCCCGTGGCTTGCAGCGTGCACACGGCCGGGCAGCCCCACGCACCGTCGAGCGCGCCTGGCGCGTCGCCGCCGGCGACCGCGTCATCGCTGCCCGCGAAGCGGGCGCTGCCCGCCGTGCCGTGCGGTCCGAGCGCCACCGTCAGCCGAATGGCCACGATCCTGCGCACGGCGCTCAGCTCAAGGTCAACGACCAACGGCTCGACGTGCGCTTCGTCCGTGGTCAGGTCGACGAGCGCCAGCGCGCCGCCCGCCCCCGCCGCGCCCGCCGCCGCGGCTGCGCGGGGCGCATTTCCGTCCGGCACGGCGCGCACTCGCGCAGCGGCCCACGCGATCCCGTCCGCGCAGCCGGCGGACGCGCCCGCGACGCCTGCAGGCTGCCCGCCAATCGTCGCGCGCACGGCCGCCTGCGAGCGCGTCGGGTTGCGCAGCCGGTCGGCCGCGTGCAGCGCGCGCGCGTAGCTGTGAGAGAGAAGGGAGGGGCGAGGTGAAGGGCGCGCGTGCCACGGGACGAAGGGCGTGTGTGAGCGCCAGCGCGGCGTGCGTGTGACGCGGCGAGGGCGAGGCCGGCCGACGCGCGTGCGCGCAACGGCGCGACACGGCGGCTGGCTTGGCGGGCGGCACGGCGCGCGCGTCTCACAGAGCGGCGGCTGCGCGCGGGCGCGCGCGCGCGGCCTGAAGCGCGGCAAGGGCATTCAAATTGAGCGCGAGCCTGCGCAGCTGCTCCTCGCACACGAGCCGCTCGGCGTCGAGGAGGTGCGCGCAGATCTCGCCCATCGTGAGGGGCGGCGCCGACTCGGTCACCGAGCGCAATCCGTGCGAGCCGACCTGCGCGAGCCACCGCGCGCAGCGCGCACGCGCGCAGCCGGGCGTGCCGTCGGACGCGCGCGTGGGCGCGGTGGCGGCAGCGGCCGGCGGCGCGCGTGCGGGCTGCGCGCCTCGCCAAAGCGCGAGGCGTGCCGACGGTCGTCGCGCGCGCGCGCAAGCGCGGCACAGCGCGGGCTCGCGAACGGCGCCGCGCACCTGCGGGTGGCAGCACGCCTGGCGAAGCCGGAGGAGCGGCGCGGCGAGCCTGTCGAGCATCGCCGCCTCGCCCTCGCCGCGCCACACGGCCGCCGCGAGCCCGCGCTGCGCCGCGCGCGCGCACTCGGCGACCTGGCGCCGGTAGAAATGCGCCTCGACGGTCGAGAAGGTGAGGCGATGTAGCCGCGTGCTCTGCGCGGGCAGGTCGAGCTCGGCGGAGACGGCGCGCTTGGGCGTGCGCCACGCGAGCGCGCGCACGAGCTGCAGGAGCAGCGGCGGCTGCGGCCGAGCGGGCGGCGGCTGCGCTGCGCCCGCTTCGCCGAGCGCCGCGCGCGCGGGCGCGGAAGCTTCGCGCACGGCCGGTGCGTTTGCATCGCCGCCTGCCGCGAGCCACGCGGCGAACGGCGCGGCGAGCGCGTGCGTCCACCACGCCCGCTCGCCAAAGGGCGCGACGCCCAAGAAGGTGAAAAGGCCGCGCAGGTCGCCCAGCCGACCGCACCCGAGCGGTGTGCCTGGAGGAGAGAGCGGCGCGTGGCGGCGGTGCCCGCGTCAGACGGCGGTCAGACAGCGACGCGCGGACAGCGCGTCGCGCGCGAGGCATGGGCGACACCAGCGCGCGCGCGCGCGCGCACGCCGCGCGAGGGCGAGCGCACGCGGCGTGCTGGGCGGCGCGCCGGCTGCGCGCCCGGACCTGAAACGCACCATCGGTGCCTCGCGCGGAGCTGCGCCGCCATGGTGGCGACCGCCGCCGTCGGCGACTCGACCGCCTGCGCCTCGTCGACGATCACGCGCCAAAAGTTGATGTAGCGTAGCGGTGACGGTAACACGACGTAACGCTTCCCCGTGCGGAGCGCGCGCGCGTCCGTGCGCGCCCCGCCCGCGCCCAAGCCGTAACCGCCACCGTGGCCGTCGAGGCCGTGCGCGACGTGGTGCAAGTCCGCACGCAGCGCGTCGAAGGTGGTGAGCACCACATCGTACTGCGCGAGCTCGGCCGCGTGCAGCAGGCGCAGTGCGTGAGGCTCGCGCTGCGCGAGCGCCGCGCGCACGCCCGCGTACGACACGACGCGCAGCGCACCGCGCGACACGTGCCGACCGAGTTCGCGCGCCCACTGCCCAAGCAGCGGCGAGGGCGTGACGATGAGGGTCGCGCCCGAGCGCAGCGGCGCGTGCGCCGCGCGCGCGCACACGCAGCGCGCGCACACGTACGCCTCTGCGCGCTCAAGGTCCGCCGCGCAGAGGCCGCCGCGCCGCGCGCCGCTCACGCCGACGCAGGTCAGGTGGCTCCAGCCACCGCACACGTCGCAGCCGACCCATCCGCCCGCATACCCCGCCTCCGCCACCGCCTCCGCCTCCGCCTCCGCCTCCGCCTCCGCCTGCGCCTCGAGCAAGCCCGGCGAGTTGCGCGAGCCGCGCGTCGGCTCGGCGCGCGCGCGCGGCGGGTTGAGTTCGCCACAGACTAGGCAAAATGCGCCCATGGCCAGGCCGGCGCGCGTGCCGCTGGACCCGCTGCGACGCGTTGTCCGCGGCCGTTTTCTCGGCGGTGGCGTCGCGGCGGAGGCGGCAGCGGCGGCAGCGGCGGCGGCGGAGGCGGCCGCGCCAGCGTCGGCGACGGCGCCGCCGGTCGCCAGAGGCGCCGCGGCTGCCGCCGCGTCCGCCGTCGCCTCGACCTCGCGCGCGGCGCGCACGACCACGTCGCGCGCCGCCGCGCACGCGGCGGCCGGCCGCGCGAGAATCAGCGCGATCGTCTCAACCGTTTTGCCCAGACCCATCTCATCAGCAAGAATGCCTCCGCCGATGCGCCGCGCGGCCTCTGGCTCGCACGCCGCGCCGACGCCCGCGCCGCCGCCGCTCGGAGCGCCGCGCCGCACGCCGGTCGTAACGCCGTCGCGTGCCGCGAGCTCGAACGCGCCGCGCGCAGGGCCGACGGTGCGGGCGGCGTGCGCCGGCGCGTCCACGTCCATCGGCGCCGGCGAGTGTCTAGGCGTCACACCCGTGCCGCCATCGTATTCGCCAGCCGATGCGGCTGTGCGCGGGAATGCGGCGAGAAAGCCGTTCAACGCGCAGTAGCACAAGAGGTGGCCGTCAGCGCACAAAGCCCACGCGCACAGCTCAGCGGGCGGGAGGGCGATCGGTGACGCGGCGCGCGCTTGAGCAATGGCCGCCGCCATCGCCGCACGCGGAAACTCGGTGCTATCCGCGGCGGTCCTGCTGTCCGCGGCGGCGGCGAGCGTGCTGCCCGCAGTGGCTTCGATGGCTCGAACGCTACAGTTGTCGTCGCCGCCCTCGGCCAGCTCCTCGCGTGCGACCATCCACTCGACAGCGCGCAGCTGATAGGGTCGCAACCGCGGCAGCAGGTGGGGGATCGACCCGCTCGCCGACCCGACGGCATGCGGAAGGTCCACGCGTGGCGCCGCGCCGTTAGCGGCGCCAGTCGACGTCGTCGCCACCGGCGGCGCGGACGCGGCGGCGGCGTGCCTGCGAGCGGTGTGCCGCTCGAGATCGGCGATCAGCGCGGCCGCCATTGCTTCAGCACTCACACTCTCACGCTCCAGCGGAGGCGCGAGCGTGCTCGGCGGTGTGAGGAGGGCTGGAAGCGCCCATGGCAGGAAAAGATGGAGGGCGTCGCGTGCGCGGCTGCGCGCGGGCGGCGCATCGGCCGCGTCGGCGAAGACCATGAGCGCGCGCGGAAGCAGCCGCAGGGCGATGCACACGGCCGCGGCCGGCACCGACGCATCCGGCATGGCCGACGCGCCGCCCACGGCGACGTGAACGGGCTGTGTCGACTCCGCCGAAAGCGCGCACGGCGCGTGCGTCACGCGCGCCAAGTCTGCCGACGACGCCTCGTCGCGGTCCTCCTCGAGCACGCTCAGTCCGACCAGGTCCTTTGCGGCCAACAGGCACAGCGCGTCTACGAGCGCCTCGCTCGCGCCGAGCGCGTCGCGCGCGCGCGCCTCAAAGATGGGCGCGCCGGAAATGTCGGTGAGACGTAGTAACGTGGCTGTGGACTCACGCGGCTCGAGCGGAACACCCTCTGCGTGCGGCGCGCGCGCCAGCCGCGTTGGGCCGGGCGTCGGCGTGTCGTCCGCGCCTGCGGCCGCGCCGCCGGCGAGGAGCACGAGGCGCACCGGCTGCGCGCGCGTGGGAAGCGCGAGGTACAGCGGCAGGGCGCGCAACAGCACGCTGCCCGCGCATGCCGTCGCGTCGAGCGACGCGCACTCGAAGAGAACATTTGCCTCCGAGAGGGGGCGCGCGACAGCACCGGTAGGCGTTGTGGCCTGCGAGCCGTCGCCGCGTGTCGTGCGCGTGCGAGAGGTCGGCACGGCGGCGGCGCGATCATCGCCTGGCTGCGCGATCAAGTCCTGCGCCAGCTCGGATGGCGGGTCGTCCGTCTCGTCCACCATCGGCTGACGCTTGCTCCTCCCCATCGCCTCTCCACCACCCCGGTCCGTGGACGGGCCTCCTCGAGGGACGTGATCAAATCCCCCTTGGCCTTTGTTTTGCCGACCGCCATCGCGGCGCGTGGAAGCGCGCGAGACGGCGCACGGCGCGGTGGGGTGGCGGGAGCGACGGGCAGATGCTCTTTGACGAGGAGGACGCGGGCCATCTGCTCGCGTACCTTGTCGAGAAGCTCGAGCCGCTGTGCGCGCGCGCGCGCGCGCGCACAATTGCCGCGCCAAGCGGTGGCGCGCGCCGTGCGCAAACGGCGCGAACGGTGCTGCTCGTATTTGCGCCGCGCCCGCGCCTCGCAGGTGCGAGGCTGATCCGTCGGATGTGGCCGCGCGCGTGCTCGAGCTGCTGCGGACGGACAAAGCCTCCGATGAGCTGCATGCCGAGTGCATCGAACAGCTCGACGACGTTTTGCACGACGGTGCGCCACGCCGCGTAGAGCGCGCGCCGCGCGGGCGGCGCGTATGCCTCTCGGTGGGCGCACGCCTTGCAGAGCCATGGGTTCCGCGCCACGCGTGCAGCGTGCGCACGGCGCGGGAAGCGCGTGCGCGTGTGCGCGTGTGCGCACGCTCCCTGCAAACGCCCTGACGGTGTACTGCCAGCGCGCGCGCACGTTTGCACCGCGCGCCGGATTGCGGGGCGCGGGCCGCACCCGTGCGCAGGGACGAGCGTCTTTGTGGGCGAGCTCTTTGATGCGATCGCCGCGCGCTCCTTCGTTAAGGAGGAAGGGCGGAGGCGCGGGAGACGAGGGCGGCGCGGCAGGCGAAGAGGCGACGACGACGACGACGACGACGACGATGACGACGGCGATGCCGACGACGCTGTGGGCGAGCGAGCGAGCGAACGCGCGCGTGGCTGCGCCGAGCCGCGAGTGCGGCGCGAGCCCGCCTGCGCGGGCAGCCAGCACCACCCCAGCCGATGGGAGGCTGCGAACGGGCCACACAGCGGCGGCTGCCTGGTGCCGGCAGGTGGCAATGGGGCTGTGGGTGCGTGCGTGGGTGCGGGCGGGGAGGGCGCACACGAGCAACGGCCAGCCATCGTTGAAACGTCGGGTATGGACGGGTACGCACAGCGGCGCAAGCGCGAGCGCGAGGACGAGCGCGCCAACGCGGACGCGAGCGGTGCGCGCGCGTGCGCAAGCGGCGGCGGCGGCGGCGGCGGCGGCGGCGGTGGCGGTGGCGCCGTCGGATGCGGCGCGGCGGCCGACGGCTGCGCGCGCGGAGGGGCGGACGCGAGCAACAGCGCGGCGGCGATGGCGGAGCGCTCCAAGCCGCCGCAAGTCCGCCCGCAGCCCATGCCGGGCTGCTGGAGCGCAGCGAACGCGCCGGGAGGACGCTGCGCGGCCGACCCTCGGCGGGCCGCGCCGCACGCCAATTGCGCGTGGTGGGGGCCTGGCGCGGGTGGGTGCCCGCCGCTGCCACCGCTGCCGTTCGGCGGCCCGGGCGACGCCGCTGGTTGGCCGCTCGGCGGAGGGCACGGCGCGCCGCCCATGGCGCACGCGGGCCGCTTTAATCCGACGGCGCCCATCTTTAATCCGACGGCGCCCATCTTTGACCGCGATGGCGGCAGGCGCCATGGCCCAACGCCTCCGAGCGCGCCGCGCTTCGCCTGCGCGGGCGGCTACGTGGGCTGCGGTGGGCACGCCGGCCCGCGTCCGCTGGCCGCGCCCTGCTGCGGCTCAGCCATCGGGCTCTGCGGAGACGTCGGAACTGTCGGAACTGTCGGAAGCCACCTCGTGTCGGAGCAGCTGGCTGCAGCGATGGCGGTCGGCATGTGCCCAAGCGCCGACATGTGGGCGGGCGGTGCGCCGCTGCCGCACGTGCTGCACGAGCGGTGTGCCGTCGGGCCCAACGTGTGCGGCACGCTTGGCGGCCACGCGCCCGCACGTTTCGGCGGCGCGGCCGCGTGCGGCGGCTGCGCCCTCGGTGGATGCGGCCGTTGCGGTTTCGGCGGCGCGGCCGCAGCCGCAGCCGCGCCCTTCCGGCCGCCACTGCCGCCCGGCCAGCCGCCGTTTCAACCCGCGCACAGCTGCGTGCCCGCCGGCGCGCAGCCCGGCATGGCGCCCTTCCTCGGCGCGGGCGCGGGCGCGGGCGCGGGCGCGGGCGCGGGCGCGAGCACGCAACTGTGCGGTGGCAGGTGCGGCGGTGTCACGTGTAACGGCGGGCGCGGCGGTGGAAGTGCGGGCTACGGCCGGCACTGCGCTGCACACGGCTCGTTTGGAAGAGGGCTTGCCGGCCCTGCCGCGCCACACCGAGCGCATGGAGTGGCGTGCGGCCACGGTCGTGCGGGAGATTGCGCTGCGCTGGCTGCGGATGGCGCGAACGCGGCCGGAGGCGCGCACCCGCGCAGCGCGGCGTGCGACAGGAGTGCAATGGGCGCGCCGCCGTGCGCCGATGGCGACCGCTGGCGGGGCGTGGCGGGCGGCTGCGACGGCTGCGACGGCGCGCGGAACGCGACGGGCGGTGGCCGCGAGCAATCGCCACCCGCGACGCCGTGCGCCGCGCACGCCGCCGACGAGTCGCGGCTTCGAGCGCCGTGCTCGGCAGCGGGCGAGGGCGGCGCGGCTGAGGGCGCGCGCAGCCGTGCTGCCGCGTGCGGCAGCGGGCGGCGCGCGCAGCCGACGCTAGCGATGCTGCACGGCAGCGTCGATAGTGCGGACGACGCGGCGGACGGCGGAGACGACGGCGAGCGCGGCGGCAGCATCGCCGTGCGCGGGCTGAGCGCGGAGGCGGCGACGATCGCAACACTCGACCGTTACTTTGGACGTTTCGGCGACATCACCTTTGTGCGGCTTCTGCCCGACAGGCGGAGCGCGATCGTCAAATTCGCGTCGCGCGAAGCCGCGAAGCGCGCGGCCGCGGGCGGCGGCGGCGGCGACGGCGGCGGCGACGGTGGCGCCAGCGCCAGCTGTGGTGGTGGCCGCGGCGATGGCGGCGGTGGTGGCGCAGACGACGGCGACGGCGACGGCGAGAGCATCGCCGAGCAGCACGTGATCTGCGGCGGCAGCGTGAGTGTGCAGCTCGTGCGGCAGCACGCACGCGCGCAGCCCGCTGGTGAGAGCGGAAATTGCGGCAGCCGTGCGGGCGCCATTTTTGAGGCGGCTGGCGATGGCGGCACCGCGCAGGCGCGCGGCGCGCGCGCGTACGGCGGCGGCTGCGGAGCGGCCAAGTCCCCGGGCATCGGCGGGCGCGGCGCGGGTGGCGGCAGCCGCGGCGCCTGCGGAGGCGGCGCGGGTGCGGCTGATGCGCGGGAGGGCGGCGGCGTTGATGAGGGTAGCGGCGGTGTGGGTATTGGGCTTGGCGTCGGCGCGGTTGCGATCAAGGCGCAGCTCGAGCAGCAGAGGGTGCGCGCGCATTGCCGTGTGCGGTGGACGGCTGCGTCGGGCCGAGCGCGCCGCCAGGCCGAGCGGTGCGGACCCCGGCGATCTGAGGGTGGCGATGCGGAGCGCTCGCGCTGCGTCGCCTGCCTGCCTCGACTCATCCATCGCCTGCGCGCGCTGACCTCATCGCGTCCTTGCACCGCTCGCGCTGCCGCCACCTCACCGCCCGCACGTGCGCGCGCCCACCCCCTCCCGGCTACGCGCCGTGCGCGTGTGCGTCGCGCGTGCGAACAGTTGCTGCTGCAGCAGCTCAGCTCTGCGAACAGCGAGAAGAGGGCGCTCCTCAAGCAGCAGATGCTCGTGCGTGCGCCGTGCGCGGCGTGCGGCGCATCATCGCCACCGCGCTGCGAGGGCCCTACGCCCACGCCGCGCGCGCCGTTCGCCGCACGCGCCGCCCGCCCGCTCGCCCTGCGCGCGAGCAGGCCCTCGTGCAGGTGACGCAGGAAGCCATCTCGCGCGACACCGACCACGTGCGCAAGCTGCAGCAGCAGCAGGCGCACCCGCCCCGCGGCACTTTGCGCTCGGAGCGCTGCGCGCAAGGCGCCACGGCCAGCCGCGGTGGCGGTGACGTGCTCAGCGGCGCGGACGACGTGGATGGTGGCGGCCGCGATGCGCCTGGCGTTCCAGGCGCCGAAAGCAGCGCTGGCGCGCCCGCTGAGCGCCGGCGCGACAGCCGGGACGGCGCGTGGCCGCGAGATCCACGCGTGCGGCCCGCAGCGTGCCAGGCGGCGGCCGTTGTCTGTGCTGAAAGCGACGCCGGCGGCTGCAATGCCGACGCAACGCCCTCCACACCCCCGCGCACTGCTGAGCTCGCAGCCAGCCCAGCCGACGACGCGCCTGCTGACGGCGACGCTCACCGCGCGATGACAGGCCCCGACACCGCCGCTGCTGTCGGTGCGCCGCCGACGGGCGAAGGCGACCATCCTGGTGGCAGCACCGACGACGGTGAGGGGTTGTAGAAAAGTGCGATTTTTTGCATCTTCCTGCCGATGCTGCCGTGCGTACGGCTCGATGACTCGCGCGCCAGCTGGGCACAATTGTGAAAGGCGGGCATATTCACTGACGCACGCCCTGCAGCTCCGCAGTTGCCGACGGGTAGGCGGGGTGAAGGCAGCCGCGGCAGTCGTCGTCGGCTGCCACGGCCAATGTCCACCGGGCGAGATCCGCATGCGCGATCACCTGGGGGAATTCTGTCGGCGTGCGCCTGCCCTCGAGCTGCCCCTTGCTCGGCTGCTCGCTGAGCATGCCCGGCATTGTCACTGCCCACGAGACGTTGTGCGCATGGTCGGCAAGCCGCGCGATCGCAGCGTCGTGGTCTTCGATCGCGGCGAGCATGCCGGTCGAAGCGGCGAGCGTCAAGCGCAGCAGGCGCTTGCCCATCGAAGGCCGCTCGCCTGGCGCCACGCAGAGCGCGCCCGCTTGGTAGACGAGGCGCCGGACGCCGTGCTCCCGCATGCCGTCGAGCGCCGATGCGGCAAAGCCACGCATCAGGCCGTCGGCGAAAGACTTGCGCGACCTTCTGGTCGTGCCCGCGACGCAGATCGCGATCGACGCACCGGCCATCGCCGCGCGCACCGCGGCGTCGTCGTCCAGCTCGCCCGGAACGCTCTCGACCGCACCTGCGCCTACCGGCGGCGCCGGCGCTTCCGTCAGCAGCCGCGACGGATCGCGCGAAAAGACGCGAACGCGGAAGCCCGCGTCGAGCGCGGCGCGCACGAGGTGCGAGCCAGCCCGACCCGTCGATGTGAACACCACGACGAGTCGCTGCTCGCGTCGTGCCTCTTCCGGCGCGCACGAAGGCGCCTCCGCTGCCGTCGAGCCGTTGTCCTCGCCGCTCTTCTCGCGCGCGCTCGCGTACCTCTCGGCGGCGGGCTCCGCGAGCGGCTCGTCGAAGAAGCCGGAGCGCCAAGCCGCAAGCACCGCAGCGATTGCGAGGAGAGGCTCGACGCCGGGCACATGGCGCGCGACACACGGCGCGCCGACGCGATGGAAAGCAACGCCAACGCCGAAGGCCAGCGCGAGCACCGCCGCGCCCGTGCGCGAGCGCCACGAGGCGAGGGCGGCGGCCACTACGAAGAGCGAGGTGGCGCCCGGTGCGTCGGGTACGAGCCACGGCGCGCCAAAGCGGTGGATGCCGACGCCCGCCGCGACTGGCAGGCTGAAGAAGATTGCGGCCTCGAGCGCGGCTCGCATCTCGAGCCGTCCGTCCGCCGGGGAAATGAAAGTCACGTTGTGGGCCTTGCATGGGGACACCAGTGTGAACCAGTCCGACACTGAGACGGACTGTTTTGAAGAAAAGCGCGGCGCGCGGTCAGCGCATCTTGTTTTCGAGCTGCGAGATCTCCGCGTGCAGCCCCCTGATCTCCGCCTCGAGATCCGCCTTGCGCCCTTGCGCGCCCTCGAGCATCCCGCTCACCTTCTCGCGCAGCGCTCGCAGCTGCTGCGCCTCGCGCGCGGTGTCATACGAGCCCCAATGCTCGGCGAGCGGGTGGCTTGACCAGCCCATCCCCGGCTTCTCCGCCTGCAGCAGCCGCTGATGCAGCGTGTCCGACGGGTTGATGAAGACGAGCTCGTCGTACTTTTCGGCGACAACAGCTCTCTTGGCGACAAGCTGCTCGCCTGTCTCCGGGTAGAGGCGGAGCGGGATGAGCAGGTCGACGGGCGTCTCCGTCGGGTCGACGAAGTGTACCTGCGCCGTGATGTCGAACTCGCCCCACCCGTGCTCAACCACGTCGAAGGGCGCTTTCTCGACGGTACGCGTTGGCGGGTTGAATGACGGGTGCAGCGTGAAGACGACCTTGCGGATGTAGAGACTCAGGTCCTCGTCTGGCCGGTTTGAGCGCAGGTAGCATGTCCAGCGGTGGCTCTTCAACTCCTCCGCCTTCTTCCCTAGCCAGAAGGCCACCGTCCCGTAGACGATCGGTTTCTCGACGACGGCCATGCGCCGGCGCCGGTGCTCGCCTCAACGATGGCGTCGTTGGCGCCGTGGGAAGCCCCGAGATCCACCGCGACCACTGTCCTCTCATCAGCCGGGCCTCCCACCTTCTTTCTTCTCGCCGGCCTAGGACGCGCGCATGAAGGAAACAACTAGGGAAGCTCAATTCAGTCCCTCGAGCCAGCGGCCGAGCTCGACCTGCCCGTTCGGATACGCCATCGCTCTTTGCACGAACGGATGGTCCTGTGCAAGTCGGTCGGCGCGCGTGTGGGGGGCAAGTGCGGCGGTCGGTCGGCTGCGGCGAGCCCGCTCAACCTCGAGCGCGCGCGCGCGCGCGCACGCACGCACCATGAGCTGAAGCGCGGTGGGCCTCGCGGTGGCCTCTTTCCGCAGACAATGCCTCACAAAGTCGAGCAGCTCGGCCGAGAGCCCCGCTTGCGCGAGGACTGGCGCGAGCGCCGGGTCCTCGGTCGGCAGCGGCCCATCGACGATCGCCTTCACGAGGTCAAAGTAGCCCGAGCCGGAGACGGACCTCGAGTAGGGGTAGGCGCCGATGGCGCACTCGAGCGCGATCAGCCCGACGCACCACACGTCCGCCGGGTAGCTGTACCCGTCGCCAACAATCCGCTCAGGGCTCATGTACTGCGCTGTGCCGCAAAACGTGCCCGCGACGGCCATCGTGTTCTCGAGCTGCCGGCTGATGCCAAAGTCGGAGAGCTTGACGTCGCCGCAGCTCGAGAGCAAGATGTTGGCCGGCTTCAGGTCGCGATGCAGCTGGTGCTTCTCCTTGTGCAAGAAGATGAGGCCCTGCAGCACCTGCACCATGATCTGGCCGAGCGGCAGGTCGCCGATGCGGCCCGCCTTGCGCGCGACGTCCTCGAGCGAGCCGGCGTTCATGAATTCGAGGGCGAGGTATATGATCCCCTCGAGGTAAAAGGCGTCGTGCAACCGCACCAGGTAGTCGCACCGCACGTCGTACAGCACTTTGAGCTCGTTGATCACCTGCTGCCGGAGCGCCGGATCCTCCATCGCCGCCAGCTGCTTGAGCGCGAGCATCTGGCCGCTGGGCGGATGGTAGACGAGCTTGACAACCGACGAAGCGCCTGAGCCGAGCTGCTTGATCATCTGCAGCTGCGCAAGCGCCGATGAGCCCTCGTACCGACCGAACGGCGATTGCGTGATCGTAAGCGCCGATGAGCCCTCGCACCGACCGAACGGCGATTGCGTGATCCCGCGCGCCTTGAGCGTGAAGTCATCCTTCGAGAAGGTGCCCGAGTCGGAGAGCGTGAAAGTGGTATCGCGTGGGTTCAGGCCCGTCGACATGTCTAGCTTGGTGAGGTCGGGCGGCTTCTTGATCGGCATCGCCCGACCCGACGGGCCCCCTCCGGCCTTGGGCGCGAGTTGAGGACACCTCTCGCCCCCCTTTTTGAGCCGCCAGCAGGTCGTAATGTTGCACTTAAGAGGCCTTTCAAAGTAGATCGCCGAGGCGGACGTCGGCGATGTTTCGGCGTGCTTTCTCGAGCCGGCCGCAGCGGCGGGTGACCGACTATCTCGCGGACGTGCTCGTGCGGCAGGGCGTGAAAAATGTGTTTGGTGGGCACGGTGGCGCCGTCATCCCGCTCGTCGATTCGATCAGCTCGCACCCCGGCCTCAACTGGGTCTACATGCGCAACGAGCAGGCCGCGTCGCTCGCCGCGGCCGCCGACGCCAAGCTTACTGGCCGGCTTGCGGTGTGCGTCGCGACGTCCGGGCCGGGCGCGTCGCACTTGACAACCGGCCTCGTCGACGCGCTCCAGGTCCGCCGCCACGCGCGCGCGCGCCCACTACGGGGGCGCCCAACGGCCGCGCGCAAACGCGCCGATCGACCCTGCTGGTGCGGTCGCTTTCCGCACCCGCGCGCAAACGCAGGATCGCTGCCCCGTCCTTGCAATCACCGGCACGAAGGCAACGAACGCGATCGACCTGTCCGAGTGCGCGAACCGCCCAGCGCGAGCGCGTCGGCGACGCTATCGGCGCGCGGCACGGCATCCCCACGCGGGCGCTCACGACCTGCACGTGACGCGGCGCGATCGTGCGGCGCGCGCGCGCACGCCGCAGGTTCCAAATGATCCACCAGGAGGAGCTCTTTCGCGCGGCTGGCCTGCCGTTCTCAAACGTGGTCATGTCCGAGGCGGCCGTGCCGGCGATGCTGCGCAACGCGATCGCCGTCGCGCTGCGCGAGAAGGCGGCGGTGCACCTTGCGCTGCCCGTCGACATCCAGAGCCGCATGCTCACGCCGCCACGCTCAGAAGTCTGGCAGGCCGAGGTTTCGCACCTCGAGTACCAGGTGGGTCGCGGCTGTGCGTGCGAGCGCCTCGCGCCGGCGCCGAGCCCTCGCGGCGCGCGCCCTCGCGGGCACCGGCGCGAGCCGCTCCGCCGCGCGCTGACCGAGTCCAACCTCGTGCCGGTCATCGTCGTGCACCGCATATTGCTGGCGCGCGCAGGCGAGCGAGTCGCGCGTCCAGCTCGCGGCGAAGGCGCTCGAGGACCCACAGCTGCGCATCGTGATCGCGCTCGGCCACCGGGCTGCGATTGAGCTGAGTCCGGGAGAAGCATCGTCGCCTGCCAACCCCTATTTGCGCCTCGCCGAGACGCTCAACGCGCCGATCATCACGCAGCTCGACGCCAAGGGCTGCGTGGACGAGACGCACCCGCTCTCGTACGGCGTGCTCGGCATCTTTGGCAACCCTGGTCTCGACGCGCCGCGCGCGCTCGTCAACTCGGCGGACATGGTGCGCTGGTGCAGAGCGTCAGCGCGTGCGCGCCCGTGACACCGGGCAGCGCGGGCAGCTCCGTCCACTCGCCGCCCACCTGACGCACGCGCACCGCCGCGTGCCAATCGACGCGCGCACGCCGCACAGGTGCTCCTGTTTGGCGTCGACCGGCAGGCGATCGACCTCATCTCCGATGCGAGCTTCAACCAGGTGCGTGCGCAGGCGCCCGCGAGCCGTGCAACCGCAGCGTGCGCCCGCCTGTCGCCCATCCGCCTGCGCCGCGCCAGCCCAACGGCCGCAGCACGTGCTTTGGCCGTTACCCGCGCCTGCGATTGGCCACGGCAGGTCCGGCGCGTTGTCGAGTTTGAGCCCGACGCCGGCTCAGCCGCCTACCATCGGTGGTACGAGTGCGATGTGGTCGTGCTCGGCAAGCTCGCGTCCAACGCGCGCCGCCTTGAGGTGCGTGCAAGCCTTTGCGGCCTCTCGAGCCTTCCGCTGGCCAGCAGCGCACTGCAGCAAAAGGGCTCCACGCTGCGCTGACGGCGAAGGGCGACGCAGCAAAAGGGCTCCGCGCTGCGCTGACGGCGAAGAGCGACGAGCGCGCCCTCTGCGCGCGCCGGCGCCACCCCGCAGCCGCGTGCTCATTGAGCGCGCGCGCCGCTCCCCTTCCCTCGCCGCCGGCGGCACAACACCCGCGCGCACAGGCGGCCGTGGCCAACTTGCGCGCAGCACCCGCGGCGCAGGCGGGCTACAACGCGCTCGCCGACACGCAGCCGATCAACGAGTACATGCGGCACTGGACGTGGTTGTTGCGCGGCGGCTGGCGGAATACGGCATCGATCCTACGCGCGCGCTCGGACGCCGCGACGAGCCAGCGCGACGAGACGCCGCCCGAGGCGCCGGACGACGCGCCACCGACCGGCTCGCTGCCAGGTCGCTTCCAGATCGAGCACGGCGAGACCGAGGGCTACTGCCACCCGGGCCGCGTGCTCGAGGCGCTCTCGAAGCGGCTGCAGCCCGAGGACGTCGTGTGCGTCGACGTTGGCGATATCACACTCTGGGCCTCGCTCTGCCTCTGCCTGAGTGGCGGCCAGCGCGTGCTCTCGTCGCAAGGCATGGGCACGATGGGTTACGCGCTCCCCGCCGCAATCGCCGCGTCGCTCGAGCGGCCGAAGCGCAACGTGGTCGTGATCGCGGGCGACGGCGGCGCACAGATGACGATCGGCGAGCTTGCGACGGCGAAGCAGCACAAGTGCCAGATCACGATGATCATCTTCAACAACCACCTGCTTGGCCGCGTGCACTTTGGGTTTGACGACGTGCGAGGCGACGAGATCGTCAGCCCCGACTTTGTCGCACTCGCGCGCGCGTACGGCGGAGATGGCGTGCACGTGCGCTGCGCGACGGAGGTCGAGGGCGCGCTTCGCGCCGCGCGCGCGGCGAGCGGCCTCTTCGTGCTCGAGGTGGCGGTCGATCCGCAGCTCAAGGCGGAGGTGCGCCTCCCGCGCCGCGCCTGCCACTGCGCGCACCTCGCAGCGCGGCGCGCCTCTCACCTGCTGCTGCTCGCTCTCGTGCGCCGCGCCCGCGTGCCGTAGTACGCGCGCATGCGCGACGACACGAGCTTCGTGAGCCAGGTGCGTGAGAGCCTCGGCGACCTGCTCCCCGCGGAGATGCGCCCGTCGGACGTGCGCAAGCTCATCGCCTTCGATATCGACGGCGACGGCATGCTCTCGGCCGACGAGCTCGCCGCCGCGCGCAAGGTGATCGGCGCGCTGCGCAGGAGCGACGACGCGTCAGCGCTCATGCGCGCGCTGCGCACCGGCCAGCTCTTCAAGAACCCGGTGCTCACGTCGGTGAAGCAGCTCTTCGCGCCGCTCGAGCCGAGTCCCTTCCGCTTCGAGCGCACGCCGCGCGCCGACGGCGAGGAGGAGGGCAGCGTGATCGACACGGTCGGCGCTGTCTCGCACGTCCTCAAGTCGCACGTGCCGCCCGGCCTGCGCGAGCGCCGATTCTCCGCGGCTGGCTACAAGGCGGGCTTCGAGGTGGCGGCGATCGACTCAATGAAGGGCCTGGGCGAGATGTGCATTGCCGACAGCAAGGTGTACGTGCGCGAGACCGATGACAGCCGACCCGACTTCTTCGAGACGCGCTCGTCCGACTCGTTCCTCTCGACCGCCGCATTGCTCGTGCCCAACAGCGCGGTGCCGGACATGCGCGTGCGCTTCCTTGCAAAGGAGGCGCCGCAGGGCTTGCCCTTTGTGCGCCTCGTCAACGACCTCTGCGTCGAAGCGCAGGTGCGACCAGCCCCGCACGGCCACGTGCATCGCGCGCCTCGCCGCGCACCCGGCTTTTTCTTTGCCCACGCGTAACACGCGCGCTCGCAGAGCTCGCTATGCATGCATGATCACCGGCCGCTCGCACGCCGCGTTCCACCGCGCCGTCGCGCCGCCGCGCGCGTGAGCGTCCAGTCGCCGTTTGTCTTCTTTGGCGAAGTGGACTGGCACAAGTGCGACGTGACGAGCATCAGCCGCGCGCCGACCGACGGCCTCACGGTGCACGACCACATCGCCGACTTCTACTGGAAGCCAGGCACCGTCTTCCACTCGAATCGCACCTTCCTGTGCGGCGCGGTCGCGCGCGACGAGGAGCCGCGCGGCCCGCTCTGCGCTCAGATCTTTGACAAGATCTTCTACTCGGATCTGTCCAGGGCCGGCAGCAAGGCCAAGGCGGCGGATGCGCGCGCACCCGCGGATGGCGCGGCGCGCGCGGAGCCCACCAAGCCCGGTGAGCACCACTTCTCCGAGAAGGTTTCGTCCCTCGTCGGCCCGTCGAAGAAGCACGTGTACTGCCACGCGCACCTGATCACGTACAACGCGGCGGGCAAGCTCGTCGACGTGTGGCACCTGAACCCAAACTCGGTCGTCGCCGACATGGACCTCCAAGTGTACAAGATCCGCGCGCTCAACGCCATTGACGCGTGAGGCAGTGTCACCTCCACGTCGTATGTACGTGGTTCAACGCGCTGAGGCGCCACACGGCCGTGACACAGCAAAGAAGGAATTCCGAATTTTTGCATCGCAGTTAGGCGGCCGCCGACGCCGACGCGCCCGCATCGGTGTGGCGCGACGCGCGCGCGAAGTAGCGCCGCACGACGACGTCGGGCAGCTCCGGGCGGCGCAAGACGTTTGTCTCCTCCAACCGTCCGTCGGCGAGCACGCGGCGCTCCATCAGCGTCTCCCAGCCGTCGCCACGCTGAAAAAGACGGCAGCGCGTCACGACGCCGTTGCGGCTCGGGTTGGGCCAGCCGGACAGCATAAATTTTTTGCGTCCGCCGCGCGTGGCGACCTCCCTTTCGCTGCCATTGAGCGCGAAGCGGGTGACGTTGCGCCCGAAGACGCTCTTGTCCACAATCTGCGCGTCGCCATCCGCCTCAAGCGAGATCCGCAACGTGACGCTCACTGCGTCGACCAGACGGCAGACGTAGCGCGCGCCGGGCATCCCGAGACCAGCGATGAACGGGCAGAGCGATTCGGAGGCGGAGCGATCAAGCTGCCAAACGCCGAGCACCGAGCCGAGGAGCTCGCCGCCTGCGGCCGAGCTCGTCGCCGCGGCCTCGC
Organism: Diacronema lutheri; assembly: GCA_019448385.1. Lineage (NCBI taxonomy): Eukaryota > Haptophyta > Pavlovophyceae > Pavlovales > Pavlovaceae > Diacronema > Diacronema lutheri. The sequence goes on along the minus strand of JAGTXO010000016.1, from coordinate 230,852 downwards.
ACGCGGTAGCGTCCCCGCTCGCAGCCCACCCTGCGCACGCGCCGAGCCCAATCGCTCCGGCGCCCGCCGAGCGGCACGCGGGCGAGCCGTCGAGGCGAGCGGCGAGCTCGGCCGCCCTCCTCGCCAAAGCCCGCGCCGGCCAACGCGCGTGCCCCCCCTGTGTCAGCGCCGATGTTGCGACGCGGATCATCGATCGCACGGCCGCCATTGCAACGCTTCGCGGATCTTCGCCGACGCACACCTGCCCCTCCCCCCCCCCCCCCCCCCCCCCCCCCCCCCCCCCCCCCCTCGCCGTCGCGCTCGCGCGCGCTTGCGCGCAACTCGGCGGTCATGACAACCGCGACGTGCGTGCTGAACTCGCGCTCGATCCCGTCGGCGTGCGCGACAATCCGGTCGGCCGTCGGGTTGCTCACGCCGCCCAACGGACCGCGCCGTGTCAGCTGCGCCCGCCACGGCAGCCACCGCGCGCGGACCCAGCTTGGTGACAGTTGCACGCGACTGCACCGTCACGTGCGCCGCCACGCGTGCTACCCATCATCCCGTTGTGGGGTGTCTTTCCTTCCAATCTTCCCAAACGGAGTCATCATCCCGCTGCGCGCCGTCGACGGGCTGACGCTGGCGCTCTCGCGCTCTCGCGCCCGCCCGGAGCTGCCGGCGCGGCGAGCAGGGACATGGCCGCTGCGCAAAGGCTGGATGGCGAGCGCCGCTGCCGGCTGCGTGCTCGCCGGAGGTTGACCGCGCCGCCTAGAAGCACTTGCGGTGCACGATGCTCGGGCCCGACTCGTCGTACTCCTGCTTCGAGATCCACATCTGCTGGAAGGTGGAGAGCGACGAGAGAATCGAGCCGCCGATCCACACCGAGTACTTCCGCTCGGGCGGCGCGATGATCTTCACCTTCATGCTCGACGGCGCGAGCGCGGTGATCTCCTTGGACATGCGGTCGGCGATGCCCGAGTACATGGTCGTGCCGCCCGACAGGACGATGTTCGAGTACAGGTCCTTGCGGATGTCGACGTCGCACTTCATGATGGAGTTGTACGTCGTCTCGTGCACGCCCGGCGACTCGATGCCGAGGAAGGACGGCTGGAAGAGCGCCTCGGGGCAGCGGAAGCGCTCGTTGCCGATCGTGATGATCTGGCCGTCGGGCAGCTCGTACGACTTCTCGAGGGACGACGACGAGGCGGCGGTAGCCATCTCCTGGTCGAAGTCGAGCGCGACGTACGCAAGCTTCTCCTTGATGTCGCGCACGATCTCGCGCTCGGCGGTCGTCGTGAACGAGTAGCCGCGCTCAGTGAGCAGCTTCACCATCCAGTCGGTCAGGTCGCGGCCGGCGAGGTCGAGGCGGAGGATGGCGTGCGGCAGCGCGTAGCCCTCGTAGATCGGGACCGTGTGCGAGACGCCGTCGCCCGAATCCATCACGATGCCCGTCGTGCGGCCCGACGCGTAGAGCGAGAGGACGGCCTGGATGGCCACGTACATGGCGGGCACGTTGAACGTCTCAAACATGATCTGCGTCATCTTCTCGCGGTTGGCCTTGGGGTTGAGCGGCGCCTCGGTGAGCAGCACCGGGTGCTCCTCGGGCGCAACACGCAGCTCGTTGTAGAAGGTGTGGTGCCAGATCTTCTCCATGTCGTCCCAGTTGGTCACGATGCCGTGCTCTGCGCGAGACGCGCGCACGGAGGCGCGGGCGCGAACGGGCAAGGGTATGGGCGGAGCAGCTGTCAGATCTCTTCGCGCGCGCGAAGCGGCATCGCACACGAACAGGCTGGCGGCGGGCGAGCCGCGCGCGCCGCGTGGCGTTGACCGGGCGCGCACGCCCGCCAAAGCTGCTCGCGAACGAGGCGCGCGGCATATGCGCGGGCGCGGGCGCGGGGCAGGCGCATGGCTTCGCGTAGCACGTCGAGCGCGAGCCGCCGTGCCGCACGCACCGATCGGGTACTTGAGCGTGAGGATGCCGCGCTTCGACTGCGCCTCGTCGCCGACGTACGAGTCCTTCTGGCCCATGCCGACCATCACGCCCGGCTGGCGGGGGCGGCCAATGATCGACGGAAAGACGACGCGCGGCGCGTCGTCACCCGCGAAGCCCGCCTTGCACATGCCCGAGCCGTTGTCGACCACGAGCGCGGCGACCTCATCGTCCGATGCCATGGTGGAGAGCGGAGAGTTTGTGGTGGGGTCGGCCCGAGACGATTTGAACACGCTGTGTCTTCACGGCAAGTGCCGCCGTGTCTTCACGGCCGTTGGATTCGGGAGATTTCCTCGCGAAAGTACCCGCCACGATGGCTGCGTGTGAAATGATGGTCCCGATCGAAACGATGGCTGGTGGCGCTGCCGCGCGCTGCGCGCGCTCGGCCAGCGACGCAACGTCGCCGCGCAAAGCATACCGCCTCTACGCGCCGCTGCCGCACACGCGTACCTACGCGCGGTGCGCGCCGCTCTTTGGATACGCCACGGGGGGTGCGTGATATATATGCTGGCACAGCGCACCTTCACCCTCGGCCACAACCGACATGCAACGCCCGCTTGTTGCGGGTGGTTCCGCCCGGTCTGCATGCCGGCGTGGTGCGTGGCCGCTGTCGACGTTGAGAAGAGCCTTCGCCTCTCCTTCTCCTCGCGGTGTACACGTGTACGCACGTCGGCGTCCGCACTGAGATCGCCCAATTCTCAAGGGAGCCTTCGCCTCTCCATCTCCTCGCGTTTGCGCGTATCGCGTAGCGGATTTTGCGCCCTTTCGCTCGCTCCCTCCGTCACGCCTCGGCCCCGTGCGCGCCCCTCCTGCTGACCCGCCTGTAAGCGTCGTTAGTATTTTGTCCGCAACCCGGACCGATTCTTCACAGCACCCAGCTGGACTTCACGATGGTCCGCTCTCGCCGCACTCCGCGCGTCGCATCCGCGCGGCGGGCTGGTCGAGCGGCCACGGCGTAGCGTGCGGCACGCGGCGCGCGCCGCACGCTACAGTGCGTGGCCGTGGCGCGCCGGGGCACGGTCTCGTGCCTCGTGCCCCGCGCGCACGCGCGAGCGCCGGCGCGTAGGCTTGGGCGGCGCGTGGTGCGGCCACCGCCGCGCGGCGCGCGACAGTGATTGTGGTGCGGCGGCGGCCCCCGTTTCCCCCCTCTTCTTGCGTGCCGCGCCGTGCAGTCGTCCGGCATGCCCATCGATCCGGCGTGCTACACGACGTACGGCGAGCTGCAATCTGGCAAGAAGCTGCGCTGGATCACGTTTGGCGTGGACAACTCGGTGATCAAGGTCTACGCGACGGGTGACGCATCGAAGCGCGGGCGCGAGGCGTGGGCGGAGTTCACATCGCCCGCCAGCATGCCCGACAACGAATGCCGCTACGGCGTCTTCGACCTCGACATTGTGATGGACGACGGCGTGCACGAGCGCGAGAACACCAAGATCGTCTTCATCAACTGGGCGGACGACAACTCCAAGATCAAGAAGAAGATGGTGCACGCCGCGTCCAAGGACTCGTTTCGAAAGGGGCTTGATGGCGTCGCCGTCGACTACCAGGTGCGCCGCGCCGCGCCGCGCCGCGCCGCGCCGCGCTGCATAGCACAAGGGCGCCGACCGTGCCGTCGCTCCACGGCGCGCGCCGGCGCGCAGGCCGCGGACCGCGACGAGCTCAAGTACGGCAGCATGTTGGAAATGAAGGCGGCTGAGCTGAAGATTCCCAAGGTCTCGCTCGAAAAGATGCTCGCCTAGTGCGCGCGAGCTGACTGCGGGCGCACGCTGCAGGCGGGCGCATGGGAGGCCGCCGGTTGCTCGCTCGGCGCTCTGTGCGGCGCGACACGGGACGCGCTCGCAGACGCGCGCCTGCGTCGCGCCCGGGCTCCTGCGCGGCGCGGCAGACGCGCCCGCGACGGTCCGGTGTACACCTTTCGATTGTGGCTGGCGCTGCGAGCCTGCGCGCCACCATCGCGGTGCGGCCGGCAGCCGACAGACTCGCGTGCTCAGCCTGGCTGTGTCAGGGCCGCGCGACGAGTCCAGCACTTGCACAGGGAGCTCGGAGCTGGTATATAGGGCCCTTCCGGGTCCTCCAAGCCGACAAGCGGCCTTGCTGAGGCTGAAGATCGCGTAAAGCTTCGTGCTCAGCTGTGTGTGCTGCGGCAGCGCGGCGGCCCGCCCACCGCCGCCGCGCTGCTTGCCGCGCGCTGCGCGGGCATCGGACGCGCGCCGGCCGCACTGCGGCCGAGTTGCGCCGCCTCGTCCGTGGGCGTGCCCGCGCGGGTGCGCGCGGCGGCGGCGGCGTCATGCGCGCTGCTGCGGCTCGGCCGGGCCCGCTTCGGCCCCGGCGGCGCGGCGCGCGTGCTCGGGCTGGCCGAGCCGCCCCGCCGTGTGGCTGCAGCCGGCCGACCGGGCGCTGCGCCACTCGCGGCCGCGGCGCTGGCCCAGCGGAGGCGCTTGGCCGTCGGCGTGGCCCCGCGCGTCGGCGAGCTCGCGCCGCTCGCGCCGCCGCCCGGAGCGCCGCGGCTGGCGCCACGGCGGCGCGCGCCACGGCCATCGCGCCGTGAGCCGCCAGCACCAGCGCCGGCGCCGGGCGCGGCTGTGCCGGCGGTGGCGGCAGCGGCGGCTGCTGCGCCACCGGCCGTGCGCGCGCCACGGCCGCGCCCGCCGCGCCCGCTGCGCCCGCCGCGCCCGCCGCGCGCGACGCGCGCGCCGCGCGCGCCGAGCCCGTCGCCGCCGCTGCCGCCGTCGCCTGCCGTGCCGGCCTCATCGGCGCCCTCCTCGTCCTCCTTGTGCTCCTGGTGGGTGCGGAGCGCGCGCGCCCAGCCTTGCTTGACGCGCTCGAAGCGGCCGCGCTTGGACGTGATGCGCTCACGCATGCCGAGGTGGTCGGCGACCATGTCGAGCACGTCGTGGTAGATGTTGCGCGCTGCCGTCTAGTCGCGGTGGTAGAGCGTGCCGCACGTGTCGCACCGCGCCGCCCGCCAAGCGCCGCGACCACCCGCCGCCGTGCGCGCGTACGGCTGCAGCGTGCCGGCGCAGCGCTGCACCGGCCGCGGCCCGCCAGCCGCGGCCGGGCCAGCCGCCGCCGCCGCCGCGGGCGCGCCGGCGGCGTCCGCGGCAGGCGCCGCGCTCGGAGCGGGCGTGCCCCGCTTCACCTCGCGCAGCTCCGAGCAGCAAGCTCAGCGGCTCGGGCACGAGCGTCGCCGCGACGCCGCGCCGGCGCAGCGCGCGGAGCAGGCCCTCGCCGAGCGCGGGCGGCTTGCCGCGCACACGGCCGCCGCCGCCGCGCGACCGGAGCAGCCAGTCGCCGCACACGACGAGCAGCTGGTCGGGCCGGAGCCCCCGCTCGGTCGCATGCACGCGCACGAGCCGCGCCGCCGCGAGCGCGCACGCGCGCCGGTTGAGGCCGCCGCGCCGCCCGCGCGCGCTCAGCCGCGCGGGCGAGTTGTGCACGTGCCGCGTCTGCGTGCGCACCCGCGTGTGCGCGCGCGTGAAGCTGACCTGCTCGTTGGCCTCGAGCACGGTGTGCCCGCGGTGCTCCGCGCCGAGCGCCGCCTCGAGCGCGGCCGCCGTCGCCGGCGCGCACGGCGCGCCAGCGGCTGCCGCCGCGGCATCGAGCGGCCGGTGCGCTGCGCGACGGCCCTTCTCGCGCTCGGGCGCGTGCCGCGCGCGTGCGGCGCGCTCGCGCTGCCCGAGCGTGACCGAGACGGGCTTCTGCCCGCAGCCGCCCTCCGCGTACGAGACGAAGCCGGCCGTGCCCGGGTCCATCGCGGCGAGCGAGAGGCCGTGGCGCGTGCGCGCGTCGGCCAGCTGCGCGGGGGTCGCGACGTCGACCGGGCCGTTCGGATCGCGCCACCGCGTGAGATACGACGCCTCGCCGAGCCGCCGCGGCTCGAACACTGGCTTGACCACTTTGATGTCGCCGCCGTTGATGAGCACGAGCTCGACCGGCTGCGGCCCGGCGGACGCGATCGCGGGCGGCACGGCGGTGCTGGACCACCCGCGCCGCTGCTCCTTGGTGACGGTGTCGTCAGGCCGCTCCGCGCCCGACCAGCGAAGCGCGGGCACGTCCAGGTCGAACAAGCGGCCCAAGATCGCATCCTTGATGCGCGGGTCGCTCGTCGAGACGCGCGCGCACGGGTGCGGCCCGCCGTCCGCCGTCAGCAGCTGGCGCGCCAGGTCGTCGACGAAGCCCTTGTCCTCCTTGTCGAGCAGCAGGTACAAGTCGAGCACGGTCAGCGCGGTGTAGCGCTGCTGCATCGCGCTCCGCCGGGGGCAGAGCGCGTGCGGCGGCGGCTCGCCGGTGATGTGCGTGTAGAGCATGCCGAGCCGCGCGACCAGCGCAACGCCCATCTCCACCCTGTCCGGCTGCGCCCGCGCGCGCGCGTATGCGGCGCGAACGCGGCGCGCGCGGCGCGCGCTGCCGTCAGCCTCGCGCGCGCCGCGCGCGCCGCGCCCGCAGCCGCCACGGCGCACGCGCGGCCGGACGGCCGGACGGCCGCACGTGCGAAGGCGCCCTGCCCCGCCACCCCGGTGCGCGCCACGGCGATGGGGCGTCCGCGCGCGCATGTCGCGCCGGGCGCGGCGGCAGAGTGCGGCGGCCGCGCGAGCGACGCACCACCCAGCCCAGCCCCAAGCCCCCCCCCCCCCCCCCCCCCCCCCACCCCCCCCCCTCCTCTGCGCGCGCGCCCGCTCGCACGGGGCGGGCGGGCGCGGCGCGCGCGCGCGCGCGCGCGCGGCCGGCGCAGGCGCACCGTCAGGAAGTAGTTCGTCGTGTGCTTCACCGCGGGGTCGTCGTTCGACGCGTAGTCGACAGGCAGCACGAGCCAGTCGGCGAACTGCTTGAGCCCGTTGGGCAGCTGCTCCACGGCCCCGCCCGCGTCGCCAACCCACAGCTTGGCGAAGAGCCCCTCGACGGCCGTGTCGCGCTCCGCGGTCGGCGCGCGCCCACCGCGCGGCTTGGCGGCCTCGTCCGCGTCGACGGCCGCGCGGAGCAGCTTGCGCAGCAGCTTGCGCGCGACGCGGCGCGGGTGCATCTTGAAGGCGGTGAAGATCTGCTCCGCCTCGTGGCCGATGGAGCCTTTGAGCGCGAGGCCCGTGCGCGTCGGCGGCGCGTCGCCCTGCAGGACGCGCTCAATGTGCTCCTGGTTGCGCTGCCGCTCGCGCGCGTGCTCCTCCGTAAGCGGGTGGCCGCGCCTTACGCCCGACGGCAGCTGGAGCTGCCGGAGCACGTTGTCCACCTCCCGCTCGTCGGTTGGGTAGCCGGGCACCGCGTCGGCGCGGCGCGGCTGGCACCCGCCGGGCGCGCACCGCCCGCACTCGGGGAGCGACGTGTGCGTGCGGTCGGCGAACACCGCGTACGCCACGTGCGTGGCCTCGTCGGCCTCGGCTGCAACGCGCAAGAGCGTCGCACCGTATTTTTTGCGCGCGTGGAAGGCGCCGGCTGGGAGGCGCAGGGTTTGGTACGTGGCGACGAGCTCTTTTGGCCGCTGCAGGTAGGCGGCGGCCGCCGCCGGCTGCGGCGCGGCCGGCTGCGGCGCGGCCGGCTGCGGCGCGGCGGCCGGCGGCGCGGCGGCCGGCTCGGCGCACACGCCGCACACGAGCACGGGCGCGCCGGCCGGTCCGGCCGGTCCGGCCGTGCGCTGCGCGTCGGCGGCCACGGCCGAGCCGCCGGCCGTCGGCGCGCTCGCGTGCGCGGCGGGCGCCTGCCGCGCGGCCGGACTGCCGTGCGCGCGCGCGCCGAGCGCGGCCGGCTGCGGCTCGGCCGGCTGCGGCGCGGCCGGCTGCGGCGCGGTGGCAGGCGGCGCGGCGGCCGGCTGCGGCGCGGCCGGCTGCGGCGCGGCGGCCGGCTCGGCGCACACGCCGCACACGAGCACGGGCGCGCCGGCCGGTCCGGCCGGTCCGGCCGTGCGCTGCGCGTCGGCGGCCACGGCCGAGCCGCCGGCCGTCGGCGCGCTCGCGTGCGCGAGCGCCGCGGCCCCAGCGGCCGCGGGCGCGGGTGTGGCGCTGGTCGATCCGCCGGCCGCCGCCGCCGCGCGCGCGGCCGCGCGCGCGGCCGCGCGCGCGCGCTCGAGCTCGGCGCGAAGCTGCCCGGCAAGCCGAGCGCCGGCCGCGCGCACGGCGCGCTCGTTGGGCCACGCGCACCCGGCATTGCCGCGCAGACTGCCCGGCGGCGCGCGCAGCACGTGCTGCGCAAGCGCGAGCGCCCAGACGCGCGCCTGACCGGCGGGCGGCACGTGCGCGCGCGACCGCTCCGCTCGCTGCAGCCGCTCGACGGTCAGGCCGCGCGCGATGTGGCGCTCGGCGAGCTGCTCCGCCCAGCGCAACGGCGCCGCCGCGCCTCGCGCCGCGCACGCCGGCTCGCGCTCGAGCACGCGCAGGCCGAGCCCGCCGCTCGCGCGGGTGAGCACGAGCAGCAGCTGCGGGTCGGCGCCTTCATCTGGCGCATGCGCGAGCAGCAGCGCGTCGCACGTGGCGTTGTCGAGCGCGGCGCGCAGCCTCGCGCGGGCCGCGCTGTACTCGGGCTCCTCCTGTGCGAGCAGCGCGCGCGTCTCGCGCAGGCCGAAGAAGCGGCGGCACTCGCGCGCCGAGTCGCGCAGCGTGGCGAGCGCGGCGTCGAAGGCGCCGTCCGGCACGTCCGCGCGCGCGCCGTTCGACTCAACGAGCTCGTCCAGGCAGCGCGCGGCCGCGTGGCCAGCCGTCGCGTCCGCGTCCGCACCCGCGGCCGCCGCCGCCGACGGCTGCGCCGCCGACGCCGACGCCGCCGTCTGCGCCGCGGCCTCGGCCGTTCGCAGCGCACGCGCCGTCTCGGCGACGACGAGGGCGTGCACGTCGCAGCGGTAGGTCGCGAGGCGAGCCGTGTGCAGCGGGCTGCGCGCGAGCGTGCTCGCCGCGCGCGCGAGCTCGCTCGTCTCGCCGCGCCCGACGACGCGGGCGCCGGCGCGCGCGCCGGCGTCCGCGCCCGCCTCAGCATCCGCGCCTCCGGCGAGCGCGAGCCAGGAGACGACGACGAGGCACGCGGCGCGCGCGTCCGCCGCGCGCTCGGTGCGGTAGCCGCCGCCGCCGCCGCCGGGCTCGGCCGCGCGCGGCTCGTTGCGCGCCTGCCCGCCGACGGGCGGCAACTCGTCCACGTCGAGCGCGCTCGCGAGCAGCGCGACGAGTTCCTGCGCGACGTCGGCCATCTCGGATGCGGCGTCCGGCCTGCCCGTCGGATTGAAGAGCTGCACCCACCCACGCGCCTCTGGCGTGCTGCGCACAACGGCCACGACCGCCGCGCCAATCTTGCGCTCGGGGCGCATGACGAGCAGCGCGACGCGCGCCTCCTTGTCGAGGCCTTTGTCGGCCCACGCGCGCCGCACGCGCGCGCCGACGGCGGCGCGCTTCTTGCTCGTGCCGCTCGACGCGGCGTCCAGCACGTCGCGCGCGACGTCGAGAGGCGCCGTCGTCCACGGGCGCCCCTGCTCGGCCGCGGCCTTGGCAATCGCGCGCAGCTCGAGCCCGACGATCTTCCGCGGCACCTCGGTCAACGCGCCCTGCAGCGCGCCCACCTCGTATGCCGACAGGCTCGTGCCGTAGAGCGCGTACGGAGGCGCCCCGCCGCGCTCGCGGCGCGCGCCCACCGCTGCCAGCACGCACGCCACGTCGGCCGCGTGCGCTCCGTACGCCGCCTCATCGCTCGGCGCGGGGCGGGGCTGCACGTGCGGCGCGCCGGGGAGACGCGGCCGCTCGCCGGCCGGCTCCGCCGGCGGCGCGCCGGCCGCCGACGCGCCCGTTGGCTCGGCACGCGCGCTCGGCTGGCCGCCAGCGCGCGCGCCGCGCCGATGCGCCGCGTACACGACGAGCAGCGGCTCGCCCGCACGCACAGCCTGCTCGGTGCACACGCGCACGTTCTCGCCGGCGATCCGCGCCCAGGCGCGCGCGCGGGATGCGACGGCGGCGCAGCCGACGAGCCGCGCCTGCTCGGGGTTTGGGTCGCGCAGCACGGCCGCGCACCGTACGTACGCGACGCCGGTCGCGTTCGCGCCGTTCGCCGCCACCACGCTCAGCTCGAGCCGCTCGGGCAAGTCGCGCAGCGGCGTGCTCGCGTGTGCGGCGTGCACGACGACGAACGGCGGCGGGCCGCGCAGCCCCAGCGCCGTGAGCTGGCGCGACACGGCGGCGCTCACGGCGTGCTTGCCGCTCAGCGCGCCCACGCCGCCGTGCAGCTCGACGAGTGGCCAGGTGGCCGCGCCGACGAGCTGCGCGCCGTCCGCGCTCGGCGGCGACTGACCGCCTCCGCCGCCGCCGCCGCCGCCGTCTCCGCCGCCGCCGCCGCCGCCGCCGCCCAGCAGCATGCGCTCGAGCGCGGCGCCCGCGCCGCACGCGTGCAGCGCGTCGAGCAGCGCACGCAGCGCGCGCTCGACGGGCGCGTCGTGCGCTGCGCGTTGGGCTGTTGGCCGCTCGCGCGCTCGACCGCACGGCCGAGCGGCTCGACGCTCGGCGCCGCACTGCCCGACGTGATCGCATCGTTCATGCGCGCCACCTCGCGCACCACTTCGACCGCTCGGGCCTCCAGCGGCGCCTCGCCGCCGACGGCACGCTCGGCGTCACGCACGGCGCACCACCAGTCCTGCACGAACGCGAGCGCCGGCACGAGCGCTGCGAGCGCGGGCGCCTCCGGCGCGCCGCGCACGCCGACGAGCTCGGGCACGCGCTTGCCGTTGCCCAACGCCTTGCCGTCGTACGCCGGATGGAGCGTGTAGGCGAGGTGCGGCGGCACGCCCTCCGCCTCCGCGCGCGCGCGCGCCTCCTCGATCACGCGCTGGCTCTGCATGAGCTTCGGCGCGGCCAACTCGCGCCACCCCGGCGTGGCGGGCACGTAGAACATGACGCACAGCGGCGAAAAGTCGGGGCTGCCCTTGGGCTCGTCGGGCGTGACGTACACGAGCAGCCGGCCGCCAGCCGCCTTGTAAAGGAAGATGTAGAACTGCAGCTGCGAGTTCCACTCGGGCTTCACGCGCAGTTGCAGTGCGAAGCGCATCGCCTCCTCCGCCGTGCCGCAGAAGGACACGTTCTTGACCTCCACTGGCTCGGACAGCGCCGCGCCGCGCGGCGTCTCGACGAACAGGAGCGCGTCCATGGATCCGGCGACGAAGCCGCCCAGCTCCTCGTCGTCGCGCGGCGCATACCGCACGCAATCCTCGACGATCGTGACGCGCGCGCCGCCAACGAGCCGCCGCTCGAGCTCGGCGGCGAGCGCGCAGCACGCCTTCCGCTGGTTGCGAATGCCCGCCGCCATGTACCACGTCATCACCTTGGCGAGCGGCAAGTTGAGCTTGCTCATCTCCGTCTTCTTGCGGGATATGACGCGGCGATCAGTGATGATGTTGTGCACGTCGGAGCCCGTGATGTGCTTAAAGCGCGCAGGCTCGTCCGTGTTGCCCCGCACGATCGGAAGCATAACTTCGACGACGGGCGAGGCGAGGCGCAAGCACAGGTCCTCCATCGCCGCGCGATCCTTGCCGTTCACCACGAGGGGGTGCGTGTCGCTGGGGTGCGCGTCGACGAACACGGTGTGGCCCGGCAGCGCAGCCGCTGGCGCGCCCGCCGGCGCGCCCGCCGGTGCGCTCGCCGCGGGCGCGGCCGCCGCATCATGCGTCGACGCCGTGCGCGGCAAGCCCGTTGGCGTTGCCAGCCCAGATGCGCCCGCACCTGCCGTGCCGGCTGCACCCGCCACCGCCACCGCCGCATCGTTCACTGCCTCGCCCGCCATCGCCGCCGCGCCGTCCGCACCCGTGCCCACGCCCGCCACGCCGAAAGCGCCCGCGCCCGCGCCCGCGCCCGCGCCCGCGCCTCCGCCCGCGCCGCCGCGCGCGCCCGCGCCCGAATGCATCGTCGCCGCGGCCGCGCGCGCGCTCGCGTGCGCCGCGAGCGGCACGTCGTGCCGCCAGCGCCATGCGGCCAGGGCCGCCGCCGCGCGCACCACGCCGCCGCCGACGCGCGCGTCGGACGGGCTGGCAATGAGCCGGCTTGCACAGTCGGCCACGCCGGCCGCGTCGGCGCACCGCGCCAACTCGTCGCCGAGGCCATCGTACCTGACCGCGCGCGCGAGCAGCGTGACGACGAGCGCAAAGGCATGTGCGCTCATGCGCTCGTCGGCCACGTGCGCGACGAGCGGCTGCGCCCAGCCAAGGCCGAGCTGCTCGCGCGCCTGCTCGTAGGCCTCCGTGCCGCGCGAGCGCCCGGCCGTGCCGCGCTGCACGACGAGCAGCGGTCTCGCGGCGGCGCCGCCGGGCGGTCGCGGCGGCAGCCCGACGAGCAGCGCTGCGACCTGGCGGTCGTCACCGCCGCGCAGCGCGATGGCGAGCTTCGGTCCGAGCGGGTGCGCGCCCTGCCCATCGCGACTCGGCGGTCCGGTGCCGCCGTTGGCGGCGCCTGCCGCCGCGCCGGCCTCGGCGCACAGCGCATCGCCGTCGCGGACGACCCACGCGCCCTCGGCGCGCTCGCCGGCGGCGACGAGCGCGGCGAGCTCGGCGCGCACGAGCGCGTCGCACGTCGTGGCGCCCGACGCGTCTCCGTCGCGCAGCGCGTCGAGCACCACGACCAGCGGCGGCGCCGTGTTGACGCCCCACCGCGCGACGTGCGCGCCGTGCGCGTCGACCACGTCCGCGCCGGTGCGCAGGAGCGGCGGGGCGACAACGTCAACAGGGCCGCCCGTGGCCGCGCGCGCCGGCGCGACCGGCTCGCCGCGCACGTACAGCAGCGCCACGGCGCGCTCGTTCACCTCGACCACCGCCTCGCCGGCGCTGACGGCGTACGCGCCGCCGCCGTCCACCCGCCGCCAGACGCCGTTCGCGCCGCGTGCGAGCACGGCGCACGCGCCGACGGTGCGCTGGACGATCGCGCCGCTCAGCACGTACGCCACGCTGCCCGCGCCGGCCGTCGCGAGGCGCAGCGTGCCGCCAGCGCCGGCGGCGCCCGGCTCGCCGACGAGCGTGGCTGCGTCCGCCCGCGCGCGCGCGGGGAGGGGGTCGACGGCAACGGCGAGCGCGTGCTGCGCGAGCCACGGCGGCGCGGCGGCAAGCTGCGCCTCGATGCTGCCCTTGTCGGCGCGGACGCGCGGCAGCGGGCGCGACGCCGCGCGCGCCAGCGGCCACGCGGCGGCGGCGGCGGGCGCGCCGGCGAAGACCGGCGCCAGGGCAAAGGCGCGGTCGATCTCGGCCAAGAGCCACTCGACATTGCGGCTCGCGTCCCTCGGCGCGTCCGTCCGCCGGGCGCGCGAGCTACGCCCGCCGCCCGCGCCCTGCAGCGCGAGACGCAGCGCGAGACGCAGCAGCCTGTCGCACGGCTGCGCGCGCTCGCCTGGCGGCCGCGACGCGCGCAGCATCAGGCCGCGCAGCAGCTCGAAGCGCAGACGCTCTCGAATTGGGCGCGCCGCGTCGAGCTCGCAGCTGCCCGGCGCGCCGGCGTTGCGCAGCAATTCGAGCAGGCGCTCGACCACGGGCGCGCACGCCGCCAACAGCTCCAGCGCCGCCTGGAGGCCGCTCAACGCGTAGTCCTCCGGCACAGTCGCCGACTCGCCTCCGTCAGCGTCGTCGGCGGCGACGACGTCATTCTCGCCGGCCCCGCGACCGCCGCCATCGCGGTCGGCGCCACTGGCACGACCGCCGCGGCCGGGTGGCCCACCACCGCCGCGGCCACCGCCACGGCCGCGGTTGCGGCCACCGCCACGGCCGCGGTTGCGGCCAACGCCGCCGTCGACGCGGCCACCTCCGCCCGGCGGTGGCTGCGCGGGCGCGTTGCCACGCGCGCGTGGCGGTGCGTCCGCGGTCGCCGCTCCGACGGTCGTCGCGCCTGCCGCCGCCGCCGCCTGGCCGCCGATGGGTGCGGCCCCCTCGCGCGGGGGAGGGTACACCATGCGTTGGGAATGGACGTGTCCACAGAGCCCAGACGGGGTTCGAGTCCGGCGTTCACACTGGACGCTTTTATTATAGTTGGGTATAGTTTGCAGCGTTCTCCAGTCGCTGAAATCTTCGCGACGATCTTCGCTGCTCGCGTCCAGTGACGGTCGCGACTGCCCGTCACTGCGTGAGACAGTGACTGTGGCGACGACGACGATTTCGTCACTTGCAGCGCGACGATCGCGACTAAATCGCGACGAAAGCAACGATGGGCGCACACCTCATGGGGCGGGCCGCAGCGCCGGCAGCGGCGGTGGCGGCGACGGCGGCGGCGGCGGCAGCGCTGGCGGCAGCGGCGGATGCGCCGCTGCCCGAACGCAATGGTCCACCTGTTTCATCGCTCTACGCCCACGCGTCAATTCCAAGGTGTGGGACGACGTCAAGCTGCTCGCCGACGACGCGCCGAACTCGTGGCGCAGGGTGGGCAACTGCATCTGCAACGTGGTCGTCGGGCGCGACAAGAGGTGCAACACCATCTTGCGTTGCTCGATTGCCTAGAAGAACAATCGGTTCGTTACCTCGGTCGCCGGTCAGCACCTACGTGATTGCTACCCGGCCACGACGGACGGGGTCGCAACGGGCGCGGCGCGCTTTGACGCCAAGAGAGCGAGGTTCACGTCGGACATGGAGGCGCTCGGGAGCGCGAGCGCACGTGCGGGCGGCGCGGCTTTCTTAAGCCTCACCGCGCTGGGCATGCGCTCCCATGGAAAGCTTGACGCGCACTTCGCGGCGGACCGCGCGCGCAGGCAGCTCGCGGGGCAGGCGCGATTCTACATGTACGCGCCGCAGCTCATCTCGAAGCGCACGTTCGACGCCGAGGAGTATGAGACGATGCTCTCGCTGTTCAGTATCGACGGGCACAAACCTGCCTTGCTCACGTTTAAGCAGCTCACCGACTACGTGAACGCTGAGTACGCGTGCTTCGAAGCGTACCTCATCTTCCTCGTTAAGAAGATGCACGAAGAGGCTAAGGGCAACCCGTTCATGCAGCTATTCCACGACGGCGGCACTCTCGCCAATCACGTCAAGCATCACGCGGCCGGCGTCCCGCCCGACTTCAACAGCAACATGGTCGTCGCGATCGTGTTCGTCCGGCACGACAGGGACAACACCAACGTGACCGCCGCGGACACGCTGCAGTCGCGCATCGAGACGCTTGCCGCAGTTGAGCTCAGCGAGCTCATTGGTCAAGCCAGCACGCAAACGTTGGTCCCCCACGACATGGCGCGCGTACTGAAGGTGCGGCGCGCTCCCAGCAAAGGCCGCGCGCGCGACGCGACGTGTGCGGCGTGACTTGATTTGCGACGAATCGCCCCTTACTATCCCTTTAGGCGCCCGAAATCAAGCTGGCGGTCGACCTCAACATGACGCGAGTCGCCTCACGCCTCATGCTCCTCAACTCAGTCGTGCGGATGGAGCGCCCGCTCGCGACGCACATGAGCCAGTTTGACCAGGTCAAGGACACGTGCCCGCAGCTGTCTGACGAACAGTGGCAGACTGCTCGCGGGTTCGAGGCCGTCCTCAACCAGACCAAGCACCTGACCACGCTCGCGCAGAAGGAGAAGATGCCACGGCAGGGCCACAAGCAACCCTCGGCGCCAGCAATGCGCCGAGCGAGGATCCCCGGCGCCAGCAATGCGCGTGCGTGCCAGCACGCCGGCAGCGGAGGATGCCACGGCAGCGGCGAGCGCGTCCCCGCCGGTGTGCCGCTCGGCGCCCCGTCACGCGCAACGCGCGCGCCGCCCGCTGCATGCGCACGCATAAGCGCGCTGGTATCATGCGCACTTGCCCTGGGCAATTCCGCGCATCCCCCCCCCCCCCCCCCCCCCCCGCCCGCCCCCGCCCCCCCCCCCCCCCCCCCCAACACACACACACACACACACACCACCCCCCTCCCCCGTGGCGTCCGGCTAGTCCGTGCTGTTCTTTAAACCCAGTTTGCGCGTGGGCGTCCGTCCGGTGCGAGAAGCGGCTCGCGTCCTCGCGCGGGCGCGCCTCATCGCCGGGCGCCCGGCGCGCGCTTGTCTTGCCGCGCCACCACGCCGACCTGCGCTCAATCCTCGCTCGCCCTCCCTCCATCTTCTCTGCTGCGCAGCCCGTCGCGGGCGACAATTTGTGGGGAGCGAGGGCATCGGCCCGATGTGGCCGGTGAGAGTGCCCGGCGTGCCGCGTGGTGAGCGCCTGCACGGCTCGCCGGGTTCGGCGCGCGCCCATTCTGGCCTCGCTCCACCCCGCTGTCAACCTTGCATGCGCACCCCGCACACCCGGCGCTGCGCGGCGCGGCGCAGGCGTGCAAAACCGAGGGCAACGCGTGCTACGTGAACGCCCTCGCGCAATCGCTCGTCGCCTCGAACGTGCTTCGCCCAATGCCCCGCTCCGCGTCGCGCCACGCGGAAAGGGTCGAGAAGGCGCATTTTCGGGACTCTGGCACGCTGCTCGAGGACGCCGAGGCGCCGACACAGCTGTGTCTTGTGTCCGCCGTCGACGTCATCCTGGGCCGCGGCGCGCGAGGGGCACAGCAGGTTGCTGCTCGGCCGAGTGCCCGGGCTCGCGGCAGCCTTCGAAGACGGCACACGCGTTGGGCCAGTGCTCGAGCTGATCGCTGTGGCCTCGAGCGAGCGCGGCGAGGGCATCGCCATGTTCGTCAGCATCGGCGGCGATGGGGCGCGCGCGCCCGCACACGCTCCGGTGGGCGCCGCTGGGCCGCCGCAGGAAGGCAGCACCATTACGTGCCACTCGGACGTGCCCGTGCCAGCCAGCACTGCTGTCGAGGTGCCGCGCACGTCGGACGGCAATGGCTCGCAGTGCGACAACCACGCGCTCGTGTGCGCGCCGCGGCTGCTACTCGGCGGGCGCGACCACCTCCTCGTCGCCGGCGTTGTGCACATGGGCGAGGAGCCGATGAGCGGGCACTTTGACGCCATCGTGCTCCGCAACGGGAGTTGGTTCCTGTGCGACGACGACAACGTGCGGCGGCCCGCACGGCCGCTTGGCGGCGCGACCGGCGGTTGATCGCAGCCGCAACCGCCCCGTTTTACCGCACGGCGCGCGCGACGCAGATTTACAACGTGCCCGAGTCCGACGCGCTGGCGTGGGCAAATCGTGCGACCATGCTCTCGTACAGCCGACTGGGCGGACCTGGCTCTGGGCTCGGCGTCACCGCCGCCGGTCACATCGCCGGCGTGGCCGAGCTCGGAGCCCAACGGACCGGCCTTGTCGGCAGCCTGGCCGTGGGTGCGGCAGCTGGTAGCGGGGCCAACGGGTGCGACGATCGGCATCGCGGAGACGGCTGGAGACATCTCCACGATCGACCCAGCTGCGTGCGAGGCGCGCCGAGTTGTCTTCGCGACGCGCGCATTGCGAATGGCGGTGAGTGCGTCCTCGTCAACGGCGGCCGTTACCCCCCCCCCCCCCCCTCCCCCGCCCCCCCCCCCCCCCTACCCCCTTTCTCCTTTCGCACCTCGCACGCGCACGCCGTCCGCTGTCCGCTGTCCGCGGCCATGCGCTCGGCGCTTGTGCTCGCACCGGGTAGAGTTCGCGCGTGCTGCGTGCAGCGCCCTCACGCGTCCCCGAGCCCTCCCGCCCGCCCGACCACTCGCCCACCCGCCGCGCGCAGGACCAGCGCACGCCAACCGCCAGGCGCGGCCATATCGGGGCATGTGCAAGTCCCGACTTGCAGCTGAGAGGGGGATGGGGGGGGGGGGGGGGGGGGGGGGGGGGGGGGGGGGGCGCGCAGCACGATCGGCGCAAGCGCACGCAGCGCACGCAGCGCGAGCAGCGCGCGCGGCGCGAGCAGCGCGAGCGGCGCGTCCGTCGAAGTCCGCGCCAGCGGCAACGCACGCACGTCCCTCGGTGCCCCACTAGTTGCGGCCACCAAGTCGCGCACTGGCGGCGTCGCGCGCCACGGCCACCGCCTCCTCGCCGGCGGCGTAGCTCAGCACCTCGCGGTACCCTACATTGCGCTTGATGCCGTCCGTGTTGAGCGCAGAGCGGATGCGCGACGAACGGTCCGTGCGCAAGGCGGCGACGTACAGCTGGCCGTGCGTGAAGCGCGGATCGGCGAGCCACACGCCCGCGCACTCGAGCGCCTGCCCCCCTGGAAGGCGAGTGAGTCCGGGCGGCCGTCCTCCATGCTCATGAAGCGCCTGCGAGAGTCGCACACTCCGCACTCCCAGCAGAGGAGAGCAGGCACGTCCCACTCCCAGCTACCGTCCGCGTTCTCGAGGAGAACGGAGTGTGGCTGCGTCGTGCCGGGCGCACGCATTCACGGCGTCGAGCACGTCGTCCACCATGCGGTAAAGGGTGCCGGGCGCACTGCTGAAACCGATGTCGTGGTGCGAGCCGCCGGCGAGGTAGCGGAGTGTCACTGCGACCGAAGCGCCTCCAGCGCCCCGCAGAGCTCGGCAAACGCGGCGCGGCCCATCCTGGACACGGCGCGAAAAGGGCGCGCCGTCGCGCGGCCCTGGAGAAGTCCGGGACAAATCGATTCAGCCGCCTGGACCAGCGCCACCCACGATGCCCTAGTCGAGCAGGTCGGCCCTGCCGCAAGCGCGCGCGTCCGCGCTCACGCGCCGCAACCGACCTGAGACGCGCGCGCCGTCGCGCCGCCGCGCGCGCGCCGCCCTGTCGCCTCTTTCGCGTGCCGAGCAGCCGCGCGCCGACCGGCGCCGCACGGCGAACAGACCTTTCCAATCGCGCGGCGGCGGCCGGCCTGCCCACGACGGCCGGCGAGGCGCGCCCTGCCGTCGAGCGAGTGCGGTGTCGGCCCCTGGCCTTCACCCCGCGCACGCTCGACGGCTCGGCTGCGCGTCTGGCGGCGAGCCACTCCTGCTCGCCAGTCGCCGCCAGAGGCGGGCAGGAGTGGCGGCAGGAGCGGCTCGCGGCGGGCGCGAGGGGCTCGCCGCCAGATGCGACGACAGGTACATAACGCCGACCACCGCACGATCGGCCCGTTGATGCCCCAATACGGAGCCGCGCCGCAATCACGCGCAGCCGCCGTTGGGTCGCCCCGCGTCCGGGCGAAGGGGTTGGGCGCGCATACTCGCAATCGCTCCGTCGCGTCCCGAACGTTGCAGCGGGGCGCTTCCGTTTTCACTTTTCATGGAACAAAACTTAATCAGCGTTCTCCCTTCGCTGCGCTGGCGTCAGTGACGCGTCGCGTCGCGACGATGGCCGCGCGTGACGATGTGACGCGACGATCGTCGCCGTCGCGGCGTTGCGCGACGGTGACGAGTGACGGTCGCGAAGATCGTCGCGACGATGAGCGCCGGCACACTTCCAACAGCTATGTCGCCAATAACCGCGAGCGCGTCGCCGTAGGCGTCTTCCCGGGGAGACGCCTACGGCGACGCCCCTCCACTCGCGGCGGCTACTGGCATCGCCCACGACCACGTCGCGGAGCTTCGCCATGAACCCGCTCTCAACCAGCTCGCCTCGCTCGCTCGCAATTGCGCTGGGACGTTCGCGCGGCGCGAGGACGCGGAAATCTTTGGCTCCGCGCTCGCCGGCGTGCCACAGGCCGGGCGCGCGGCTCTGCGGCATCGGCGCGTGTTCCCCGTCGATCTTGTCGTCGTGCTCAATGGCATGGGCTCGGCGCCCCAGCTTGCGCAGACACCGTGCGAGCTCAAGTCGACTACATACTGCCCAAGCGCTGCGGCCACAGGCCGCTGAGCGGCGGGCGGTGGCCGTCGGCGGCGAGCGGCAACGCGCGTGCGCCCAGATCGACGGGGTGCCCTTCGACTTGCAGCCGGGCCAGGTGGGCCCAACGCAGGCGCGCCTCAACTCGTTCCCGCCGGTCCGCGCGCTGGTGCGAGCTGCGCCGCGCTCTCGATCGCGTCGGCGCCGCGCGCTCGCACCCGTCGCGCAGCGCGACCGGCGGCGGCGAGCGCGGCGCGCGCGCTCTCGCGCCACAGCGCGTGCGCGCCTGTCACGGCGAACGTCGCGGCGCGCAGCCGCGCGCGCGCTGGGACGCGCACGTCGGCGCGCCGACGATCGCCGCGAGCGCATCCGCCGCGCCGCGCGTGTCGCCGTCGCGGAGCAGCACGAGCGCGCGCTGCAAGGTCGCCACCTGCCGCCAACCGCGCGCCACATTTGCGTCCGCGTCCAGCTCCGCCTTCGTGCGCACGTGGGCGGGCCGAGCGGCATTCGACTTGTTGGATGCTCCTTCTGGCCCGAGCGCACGCGCGTCATGGCCGCGCGCGAGCGCGACGACCGCGTGCGTGATCGCGCCGCGCAGCCGCTCCGCCGCCTCGAAGTGCTCGTCGCGCTCGAGGAGACGGAGCGCAAGCGCAGCTTCGCCGCCACCGCCGCCGCCGCCGCCGGCCAGGCGTTCGCGCTGCTCGTCGGCGGACGGAGCGTCGGCGGCGGCGTCGAGCGTCGCGGCCGAGCGCGCCACGTCGCCCGCCGCGCACTGGCACAGCGCCTCGCGCGCGGCGCGCGCGGCGACGCTCGCGCTCATCGCGGCGCCGACCGGCGCGCCGTCCATGCCGGCATCGTCACCAGCACCGACGAGTTGGCGCGCGTGTGCCGCGAGCGCCTGCAAGCGTTGCGTGCGCTCCGCGGCGGAGAGGGAGAGGAGGAGCTGCGCGGCCGAGCGCGCTGCGGCGCCGAGCCCGCGTGCGCCATCCGCGCCGGCCGAGCCGAGCGCGCGCAGCGTGGCGGACGCGTCGCCGTCGTTGGCCGCGCACGCGGCTGCGCGCAGCGCGGCGGCGGCGGGCAGTGCGGCGGCGGCCTCGGCGGCGGTCGAGATGGCCGGCGCGCCTGCGCCGTCCGCGCGGTCCGCCGCGAGCTCGGCGAGGGTTGCGAACCGCACGGCCGCGCCGTCGAGGTCGCTCGCGACAATCCGCGCGATCGCGCAGCGCGGCGCGCGGCGGCGGCGCGCTGGCCACGGAGGGGAAGCCTGCGGCGAGCGCTCCGGCGAGCGCGGCACGCGCGTCGGCGCACGTGCCAACGGGGGCGTCGGCGTCGAGCGCGCGCGCGGCGCGGCGCGCGACGTCGGCCGCGCGCGCGCGGCCGAGCGCGTCCGAGCGGCGCGCGGACTCTAAGCCGAACGTCTCGGCACACGCCGTGCACACCTCGGCGATGCGCGCGAGCTCGGCGCGCGCATCGGCCGACGCACCGTGCGCGCCGGGCGCGTCGGCTTGACATGGACGCCTGCGGCGTTGTGGACGGCGCTTGCCGCCGGCGCGGCGGCGGCTGCGACGGCGGGCGTATCGCGGTGCGGGGTAGGTGCGTGGGGGTGTCCACCTCTTCCGCGTCATGCCGCGTCCTTGCCGCTCGTGTCGTCCCCGCTGCCGGCGTGCACAGGGTCATCGCTCTGCCTGCGGACGTGCGCTGCGCGCTCTGTGCCGCTCGCGACGTTCGTTGCCTCGTGGCCAAGTTGACCGCCCACGCACCCACCTCGCTGTGATTTGAGACTACGACGCACCTAGGCCCAGTCGAGTGCATAGACATCACTGTGATTTGAGACTACGACGCACTCGGCCGGACAGCTGGAGCAGGAGCAGGGCGCAGAGCAAAAGAAGAATGTCGGACGGCTCCGGCGAGATCCCGCCGCTCGACGGGGTGGACGCGCAGTCGCTGCGACTGCTCGAGCGGTACATCGCGAATCTGCTGCACCGTTCCCCGCTCGTGCGGCGCATCCGCACGACCAACGCGGCGTTCCGCCGGATGGACGCGCGCGCAATCGCGGTGCTCACGTGCGCGAAAGTTGGGTACGCGCGCGCTGTCGACGAGGCGGGCGAGGGCGTGCTGCGGCTCGAGCGCGCGCCGTCCGCCACGGCACTCGAGCGCGTCGCCGAATCGGTGCGCGCCGAGCTCGCTGCTCGGCCCGCCCTCGACTCGCTGCCGGCCGACGTGCTTGCGCGCGTGCTCGGCCATCTGCGCGCGACCGAGCTGTGCGCCGCGGTTACGGCGAGCCGCGCGCTCGCGCGGTGCGCGGCGGACGCGCGCCTCTTCGCGCGCTTTTGCGAGCCCGCACGCCGGCGCGCCCTCGTCGCGACCCTCGACGCGCGCGCTGACTGCGCGGCATTGCCGGGCGAAGCGGACAGCGCGCCGTCGGCGTACGCGCACGTCGACTGGCGGCGGGTGCACCTGGCCGAGTGCCTGTGGCGGCGTGCGTGCGCGCGCGCGCCACCCGCGCTGCGCGCGAGCGTGCGCGCCGGCGCAGACCCGGCGCGCGTGCTCTCCACCGCGCGCTCGCTCGCGCTGCCGCGCGACGTGGTCGCATCGCTGCTCGTCGCCGACGGGCAGAATGCCGAGGGCGCGCGATGCGGCTCGTTCATTGGCGGTGGGCTGCGACTGCTCTCGCTCGCCGAGATTGAGGACGAGCTCCGCGCCGCAGGCGAGTGCGCGAGCGCCGGCGCGCTGGAGATCCCGCTGACCGCGCGCGACGGGCCGCTGCAGCTGCTCGTGCGTGCCGAGGCCGAGGGCGGCGTGCGTGCAGAGGGAGGGTCTGTGTGGATTGCAGCCGGTTTTGGGCGCGCGCGCAAGGCGGGCTCGTGGCTCGCGCTGCTCGACCGCCTCGAGAGCGACGTCGTCTGAGATCCCCGCGCCTGGGAGCGACGCCCCTCAGAAAAACCCTAATTTTTGAGACCGCCAACTCGAGACCGTTCAAGCCCGACGCCGTCGGTCGCCACGCGCGCGCGCGCGCCCTCGATCGCCTCCTCGAGCATCTCGAAGAAGTACTCGGCGCCCACGTCGTTGATCTGTCCGGACTGCTCGGCGCCGAGCAGGTTGCCGCAGCCGCGCAGCGCCATGTCCGCCTGCGCGAGCTCGAAGCCGTCGCCGAGCGCCGAGAAGTGCTGCAGCGTCGTGAGGCGCGCGTCGGCCTCGGGCGTCAGGCGCGCGTCGCCGCCGGTGAGCATGTATGCGTACGCCTGCGCGGACGAGCGGCCCACTCGGCCGCGCAGCTGGTGCAGCGACGCGAGCCCGAACATGTGCGCGCGCTCGATGACGAGCGTGTTGACCGCAGGCATGTCGATACCGCACTCGACCACCGACGTCGACACGAGCACGCGCGCGGTGCCGTTGGCGAAGCACAGCATGCGCTCCTCCAGGTCGGCGCACTGGCCGTGCGCCCACTCGATCGGCGCGTCGGGGAACAGGCCGCGCAGCAGCTCGAGCGCGTCCGCGACGTGCGCGATCCGCGGGACCACGTAGAAGGCCTGCCCGCCGCGCTCGAGCTCGGCGCCGATCGCGCGCTCGACGACGCGCGGCGAGAAGCGCTCGCAGATGGTGGTGACGGGCCGGCGGCCCGGCGGCGGCGTGTTGAGGACCGACATGTCGCGCAGCGCCGACAGGCCGAGCGAGAGCGTGCGCGGGATCGGCGTGGCGGACATGGTCACGTAGTCGACGTCGAGTGCGAGGGCCTTGAGTTTGTCCTTCTGGTTGACACCGAAGCGGTGCTCCTCGTCGACGACGAGGAGACCGAGGCGGCGGAAGGACACGCGTTTCGACAGGATCGCGTGCGTGCCGACCAGCACGTCGACCTCACCAGCCTCGACGCGCGCGAGCAGCTCGCGCGCGGCGCGCGCCGGCGTCAACCGCGTGAGCAGCGCGACGCGCAGCGTGGGCATGCGCGCGCTCATCGTGGCATGGTGCTGCCACGCGAGGACGGTAGTGGGCGTGAGCACCGCGCACTGCCGACCGCTGCTCGCCATCCGGAAGAGCGCGTGCATCGCCACCTCGGTCTTGCCAAAGCCGACGTCGCCGCAGATGAGCCGATCCATCGGCTGGGGCCGCTCGGTCATGTCACGCCGAACCTGCTCGCACGCAGCGGCCTGGTCGTCGGTGAGCGTGAAGGAGCAGTTGGCGACGAACGCGTCGAACGCCGCGCCGTCCGGCGGGCATGTTGGCCGGCGCAGTTGCGCGCGCGCGCGGTAGGCCTCGAGGATGCCGACGGTGAGCTGCTTGAGCGACGCCTTTGCGCGCGCCTTCTTTGTCTCCCACGCCTTGATGCGCGCAGTGGAGGAGAGCTTGACCGGGCGGAGCGCCGCCTCGTCCGCTCGCCGGTACAGGGAGAGCATGTGCTGATCCGACGTCGGCACCTCCATGCGCTCGTTTGCAAACTCGAGCACGAGGTACTTCCCGGGCGCACGATCGGCCGTCGCGAGGCGCGCGGTCAGCACGCCGCGGAAGCGCGCGACGCCAATGTCGCGGTGGACGACATAATCGCCACGCTTGATCACGCGCCTTCGCAGCCCGCTCGCGCCGCGCGGCCGCGTGATCTCCTCGTCCGACAGCGCGCCGTCGGCCGCTTCCGCGCCGGCCGGCGGGGGCGGCCGCTCGTCCAGCTCGCGCGCGCGCGTGGTCGCCGCCTCGCTCGCGAGCGCGCTGACGCGGAACGCTACGCCATGCATCACGCGCAGCCGCCCCGCGCGCGCCGCGCGCGGTGGCGTTGCCGGCCGCGCCCGCCCGTGCAGCGACAAGGTCAACAGCACCAGCAGGCTGATACGTGGCGGCGCCATTATTCTCTGCATGACGTGCCACACCGTTGGCCGGCAGCATGGCAGCGGTCGTCCGGCGCGGGTTCGGGCGCGTGACGGATGCGCTCGCCGAGCGGCTCGGCCGCGCGTGCGCGCGCGTCTCGACCAACCTGAGCATCCGTGACCGACATGGCGACGACGAGTCGTACCACGCCGCCATGCCGCCCGACGTAGTCGCGTACGCCGCATGCGAGCGCGAGGTCGTCGCGGTCGTGCGGCTGTGCGCCGAGGCGCGCGTGCCGCTCATCCCGTTCGGCACGGGCACGTCGCTCGAGGGGCACATCCAGGCGCCATACGGCGGCGTCTGCCTCGACCTCTCCGAGATGGCCGCCATCCTCGAGGTCAACGAGGAGGACATGGACGCGCGCGTGCAGGCGGGCGTCACGCGCGGCGCGCTCAACGCGCACCTCCGCCACACGGGCCTGAGCTTCCCAATCGACCCGGGCGCGGACGCGTCGCTCGGCGGGATGGCGGCGTGCGGCGCGAGTGGCACCGCCGCCGTGCGCTACGGCACGATGCGGGAGAACGTGCTCGGCGCGACCGTCGTGCTCGCCGACGGGAGCGTGATGCGCACGGGCGGGCGCGCGCGCAAGTCGTCCGCCGGGTACGACCTGACGCGGCTGCTCGTCGGCTCGGAGGGGACACTCGGCGTGATCACCGAGCTGCAGCTGCGCCTGCACCCGCTCCCCGCCGCTGCCTCCGCCGCCGTCTGCACGTTCCCGACGCTCGCCGACGGCGCGTGCGCGGTCGCGGCACTTGTTCACTCCGGCGTCGCGCTTGCGCGGTGCGAGCTGCTCGACGCGTCGAGCATCGCCGCGTTCAACGCATATCCGAAAGAGGCGCCGGACATGCAGCTCGCGCCCACGCTCTTCCTCGAGTTCGCCGGCGTCTCCGACGTGGCCGTCGCCGAGGACGCGCGGATCGCGCACGCGTGCTGCGCGGACGAGGGCGGCGGCGACTTCCAGTTCGCGACGGGCGCGGACGAGCGACGGCGGCTGTGGGCGGCGCGGCACACGCTCTACTACGCGTCGCTCGCGCTGCGGCCGGGCAGCCGCGGCATCGTCACTGACGCCGCCGTGCCGCTCTCGCGCCTCGCCGAGCTGATGGCGCAGACCGCGGCCGACGTGACGGCCGAGGCGGTCGTAGGGCCCATCTTCGGGCACGCGGGCGACGGCAACTTCCACGTCATCCTTCCCGTGCTCCCCGCCGACCCGCCCGATTACGTCGCGCGCCTGCGCCGTATCAACGACCGACTGATCAGACGCACGCTCGCGGCAGGCGGCACGTGCACCGGCGAGCACGGCGTCGGCGCGGGCAAGCGCAGCTACATGACGCTGCAGCACGGTGACGCGGCGGTCGGGGCGATGCGCGCGATCAAGCGCGCGCTCGACCCGCTCAACATCATGAACCCGGGCAAGGTCATGCCCGACGCCGACGGCGATGGCGAGGGCCAGGCGGAGAAGAGCGCCGCGCGAGCGGAGCTGAACGAGTGACAATTCACATTCACAAACGGCCTCTTTCCTGAAAGTTGAAACGGCCGGTAGAGGGGGGGGAGGGGCACCCCCCCTCCCCCCCTACCCGACGCCGCCGAGGTCGGGCGGGCAAGCGTCGACGCGCAATATTGCGCGCAGCTCAACAAGCGGCTCGCCGAGGTGATCCTCGTACCGCACGCACATGAGGTCAGCCGCGCGACTGCCGGCGCGCGCCGCCCACGGCAGCACGCGCGCAAGTCGCGCCGTCTGTGCAAAGCGGACGCGCGCGCCGCCGAAGAGGGCGCCGGCGGCGCACATGGGAAGGCCGGTCTGCACCGCCTCGATGCACTTGAGCGCCACCTCGCCGAGCACCGTCGGCGGCAGGCCGAAGAGCACGTGCCACAGGTCGTGCGTCTCGCGGTAGCGGGTCATCACGTACGCGAGCTCCTCGTCGTCCACAAAGCGCACATCGGCGCGGTCGTCGGGGTCGAAGGCGTGGCGGTCGAGAAACGTGCCGTATGCGTTTCCAAACGAGCCGGCTGGCAGCGCGGATAGCGCGGCGGCGCTCACCGTGTGCGCGCGGATGCGCGGGCGCTCGGCAAGTATCGAGCGGCCGACTGTGTCTCGCGCCATGCGCTCGCGCATCCTGCGCAGCGCCAGCGCGCCAGTCGTCTCGCCGAGCACGCCGACAAGGTCCGCTCGTCGTGGGTTAGCCAACGCGCGCACCGACGCGTCGACTGACAACGCCGCCTTCTCGAAGAGCGACGTCGGCACGTGCGTCGCGTAGAGCTTCGACGCCATGCTGGGCCGGACAAAATCAATCTCTGATGACTGGACGCTTCACACTCATAAGACTGTCATGACCAGCCGCTGGCCGACCCGCTGCTCGATCGTGGATCAGAAGCCGAGCGACGCGTCAATGGGCGAGCTACCGTCGAGAGCAAGCGCCGAATTGCGCGCCGCCGACGCGCCCGCTTCGTCCACCGAGCGCGCCGCGCTCCCTGGGGCACGCGCGTGCGGCGCGCGTGCGCCGATGCACGGCTCGGGCCTCTGCAGCAGCGCGACGAGCGGGAGCAGCGCGCCCGCGTCGACGACGCGCTTTGAGAGCGCCTTGTCCGCCGCAATGTTGCAGAGCGCGCACGCCGCCTCGGCCTTGCTGTCGTCGCTGCCGTGACACATGAGCGCGATGAGCGGCGGGAGCGCGCCGGCATCGACGACGGCGGGGCGCAGCTCGGCGTCCGCCGCGATCGAGCAGATGCAGCTCGCCGCGTCGCTCACCACTTTCGAATCGGGCGCGAGCGAGAGCGCTGCGACGAGCGGCGCGAGCGCGGCGGCGCGCACAATCTCCGCGCACAGCTCGGCATTCGCGGCGATGTTGGAAAGCGCGCACGCCGCCTCAGCCTGCGCGTCGTCGCCGCCGGCGGTGAGCAGAGCGATCAGCCCGGGCAGCGCGCGCGCGCCCACGACCGCGCCGCGCAGGCTCTGCTCGTCGGTGAGCGCGGCGAGCGCGCCCGCGGCGGCGAGCTTGCACGCCGGGCTGCCGTGCTCGAGCGACTCAACGAGGGCGGGCAGCGCGCCTGCGTCGAGCACGCGCGCGCTGAGCTCGTGCTCAACCGCAATGCTCACCAGCACGCCCGCCGCCTCCACCTTGCCGTCGCAGTCGCCAGAGCGGAGGAGCGCGACGAGCGCGGGCAGCGCACCGGCATTCACGACCGTCTCGCCGATGCACGAGCCCTCGTCAGCCGAGCTGAGGAGGGAGATGAGCGTGCGCACCGCGCCCACCTTGCCGTAGCAGCAACCCACGTGCAGTAGCGAAACCAGCGCCTCGAGCGCGCCCGCGCGCACGATCCGCTCGCTCAGCTTGCGCGGCGACTCGGCCGAGCTCGGATCGTGCGCATCCATCACGCGCCGGTAGATCGCGCCGGCGGCGTGCGCCTTGGCCTTGAGGTCGGCGTCGGGGTCGCACAATCGCGCGAGACATAGCTCAAACGCCGCCTCGCCGCAGGCCGCGTCGGCCCTTGACATCGGCAAGGCAGCGTGGCCGACCCAAGATGTCCACCGTGTCGTTCCGGCTCTGTAGGCCGACGAGTTTTCACAAACTCAAAGGGTGGAATAATTATGATGAAGGCGCGCAATGCGCGGCCGGCGATCCTCGCGCTCGCCGCGTCGTCTGGCGGGCTGCGGGGGCGCTCGCTCGACGAATGGGCGTCCGACGCGTTCACGAGCTATCTGCGCGATCCGCTTCGCGCGCGCGCCGCGCCGAGCACGATCGCAGCCGCCGGGAAGGGCGCGTTTGCTGCGCGCGACGTCGAGGCGGGAGAGCTCGTCACGCTCTTCCCGGGGATACACTACCCGGCGCCGCCGGCTGCGGGTGCCGGGGACACTCTTTCTCACTCGTACGCCCTGGGCACAGCCCTCGCGTGCAAGCGCGACCTCGCGTACGCGCTGATGCTCGCCGACGGCGCGATTATCGACGCGACTCCGGCGTGCCTCGCCGAGTGCTGCATCCTTCGGCGGCGCATGCCGCGCACGAACGCGCTCGGGCACCTCGCCAGCCAGCCGCCCGCCGGCACGCCGCCCAACCTCTTGGTCCTCGACCTGCGCGAGTTTGCGCGCGCGCCGCCGATTGAGCCGGGCCTGCTCGCCCACGCGCCGACCGTCCCGTCCGCATACTCGCACCTGACCTCCTCGGGCGAGGCGGTGGCACTCGACGCGGCCGATCCGCGCCGCGCTCCGCGGCTGGTCGGGCTGCTCGCCGCCGCGCCGCTGCGCGAGGGCGACGAGCTGTTCTTTGAGTATGCGTTTGCGGCGGCTCATCCGCCCCCCCGCAAGACTGCTGCAGCAGCCGCAGCGTTCTCCGCCGCGATGCGCCGGCAGACCGCCTTGTTCACGGACCACATGTGCCGCACGCGCTCGGCCCCGCAGGATTTGGTGACGCGGCACTTGCTGCACGTCTTTAGGTCTTTCCTCTGGTCGCAGCCAATGCAGCATGCACGCACGACCTCACATTCGCCCGCGAGCTCGCCAATCAGCTCGAGAGCATTCTCGCTATTGTCGTGCTGCTGCGCCACGCGCAGCTGCGAGGCTCGGTCAGCGGCCAGCAGGCGCGCTGATGAGGGACACGCCGAGGGGGGGGGGGGGGGGGGGGGGGGGGGCTCCTGGTCCTGCGGTACGCCCCGACCCGGCGCGAGTCGCGATCGGTCGCAAAGCGCGCGCCCAAGCAAGCACTGGCTGCACTGCGCTCCCGAGTGGAAGACCGAAGATGTGCGTGGCGTTTTGAAAATGAAAATGCAAATGCGTTACCGTTCGGCCCGACGTTATTACCCGTACAGCCGGCCGGCGGTGCGTGGCGGTGCGTGACGGGCCGAGAGGCCGTGGCGGTCGGGTGTGATCGTCGCCAACAGGCACGGCCGATTTGCATGTCGAGCTACGCCTATCCGCCATGGTCGGGCCTCCACCTCGACATCGAGTCGCGAATCCGCGCCGCGCGCAGGCACACTCTGGCTTCACGCGCGTCGCTCGCGGAGCTGCGCGCGAGCGTACGCGAGCTCGGCGAGGCGCGTGGCGCAGTTGAAGGATACCCAACGGGCGCAAAGGCGGTGGCCGTGGCGCGCGCGGTGCCAGACGTTTCGCTTGCGCGCCAGACGATAATGCCGACGAACTCGCCGCGCGAAGCGCCTTCGGCCGGGCGGCCGTACGCGCGCGGGTCAACGCCTCCGCGGGAGCCGCCGGCACCATCATCGCGCCGCAAGAGCGCCTCGGACGTGCTCCTTTTTTGCGCGGAACCATCCGCGTTCAACGTGCGCCTCGCCGGTAAGCCGTACATGCGCACGCCGGCGGCGACGGCGAAGGGGCAGCCGTCGCCCGGGCCGCACCCGCCGCTGGCGTACGCAGCGCGCTCGCCTCAGCGCATCGCGCTCGCTTCGTGCGCAGCTCTTGGCGCGCCGCCGGCCGAGACCAACCGCGGCTCTTTGCGGCCCGGCGGCGGCGGCGCACTTTTCGGCGTGGGCGCGCTCGCGCGTGCGGCGCAACCGCCGGCTGCGCTCGACGAGGCGGCGCTTCTGCGCGCGCATGGCGCTGCCTACGTGCACTCGCTCCGCGCCGCGCGGGCGGCGCTCGGCACGATGCGTTCCATGAGCTCGCCTCGTCGCGCCGCGCCGCACGCCGGCAGCACGCCGGGGCGCGCGGCGCGCGGCAACGCGGCCGCGCGGCCGTCGACCGCGCCGCCGCGGTCGGGTGGCGTGGCTGCACGCTCGCTGCAGCCGAGGCCTGGCGGGCCGCACCTCGTTCTCGGCAGCGCCCGGTCGCTGGTCCCGTTTGCCGCGCCCGCTCTGAGCGCCGGCGCACGTGGCGCGACCGGCAGGCAGTCGGCGGGCGAGCGCGGCGGCGCGCGAGCCGCGCGCCGGCCTGCCACCGCCGGCGGCGCGCGCGCGTCGGTGGGCGCACAGCCCCAGCCATCCGGCACGCTGAGCACGCTCGGCGAGTGGGCTGTCTCGCCCGCGCGCGCCGAGCTGCTTGCAGCCGGGTGGCTAACTGTCGAACTGGGGTCCGGGACACAGGGGGGGGGGGGGGGGGGGGGGGGGGGGGCACGGGGCCGAGTCGGCGTGAAGGACTGACGAACGTTCGTCAGCGTGACGACTGACGAACGTTCTTCAGCTTCACCCTGAATTCAGCGTGAAGCTGAAGTCATGGTGACGAGGACCTGGGTGAAAGAAAAAGAATCATGAGAGGGTGCCTCGGGGTGTGCCACGCCGTCAAGGATTTTCCGATGTCCCTTAAGTTGACTTTCTATTCGAGGGCGGTCGCAAACAGATCGTCACACGTACGATCAATGGGCAACTTCGCCGAGAACGCATGACGAAAGCGATTGTGCGCACGCCCGCGCACGCCGCGCACGGCGCGCCGCGCGCGGTGATCACGTCTCCATGTGCCACATGGCAACCCGCACACCGCCACTTCTCTGCGCTGGACGGCGTCAGCGAGGCTGCGCGCGGTGGCTCCTGGCCCGCAGCGGCGGCGGTCGGCGCCGCGCTGCTGCTCGCGCTCGTCCACGTCCGGACGCGCGCCCGGTTTCGGCACGCCACGCGCCGATTGGTGTCAACGTCCAACGCGGACGTGCCACGCAACGCTGCCTCGCGTTCAACGACGTGCGAGCGCGATCGCGTGTTCCGCATGGTGCGCGCCGTCGCGTGCGATCACCGCTCGCGCGCCGCCTACCCCTCCCACACGTGCGCTCGCCCCCTCCCTCCTCCCCTCCCTCTCAGGCAATGCACGACATGAGAAGCCCCTTGCTCTCGCTGCAGCAGCTCACCGAGGTGCTCTCCAATGCGCCCCGCTCGACCCGCCTCGACGATCCGGTCGCCGCCGCCTCGCTCGGCGCCATGCGGACGTGCACGGCGCTCCTCGAGAGGCTCGTGTCGGACGTGCTCGACCTTGAGCGCCTCGGCGCTGGCCGCCTCGAGCTTACCTTTGAGCCGTTTGCCGTGCGTGAGCTTTTTGCAGATGCGCGCACCGCGTACCAGGCGCTTGCCGAGAAGAAGGGCGTGCGGCTCTGCTTCGAAGACCCGCCGCCAGACGTTGCGGCGCGGCTCTTCGTCGGCGACAGGCTCCGGCTTCTACAGTGCCTTGGTAACGGCATTTCGAACGCGGTCAAGTTCAGCGAGGCGGGCGCCGACGTTGTGCTGCGCGCGTGGCTTGAGCATGCGGACGGCGCCGCGCTCCATTTGGCCGTCTCGGACTCTGGCGAGGGCCTTGCCGCCGACGAGCTCGCGGTGCTCAACACGGGCGGCGCGTTCACGCAGGTGGGCAGAGGCAAGCTGCAGGGCAGCGCTGGCACAGGCCTCGGGCTCTCGATCGTGCGCCAGCTGCTCTGGCTACACTCGGGCTCGACGCTCAAACTGCACTCAACTGGTCGAGGCGCGGGCACGTGCTTTACGCTCGTGCTTCGGCTCGCCACGGCCATGCCGCCCGACACACCCCCGCCGGCGCCGACGCCGAGCAGCTTTGACGGCCACCGCGCGCACCGCCTGCCAGTGCCCCCAGGTTTCCGCTGCCTGCACGTGGAGGTAGCGGCACACCCGTACGGCGCTGCTTTGGCACAACCCGCGCGCCGACCAACTCCCCCCCCCCCCCCCCCGGTCCACCTTGCCCCGCCCGGCGCGCAGGACGACAAGGTGCTTCAGCTTGCAATCAGCCTGCGGATCTTCAAGCAGGCGGGCATCCCGTACGATGTGGCGAGCGACGGTGTCGATGCGCTGGCGGCCATGGCTTCGCGCGTGGCGAGCGGCGCACGGCCGTACGACGTCGTGCTGCTCGACAACAGGATGCCGCGCCTCGGCGGAGCAGCAACGACGCGTCGGCTGCGCGCCTATAACGGCGTCGTCATCATCGGCATGACGGGCGACCCGTCTGGCTCGGAGGAGCGCGAGGCCTTCGAGGCTGCGGGGCTCGATGCATGCGTGGACAAGACCTCGAACGGGTACCGGCGCGTCCGGCAGCTGCTGAGCGAGATCATTGTGGCGAGGGCGCGCGCGCCGGTGGGGAGAAGGGCGGCCTGACGCGCTACGGCTTCAAGTTGAGAGGACACGCCTGACCGTCGGGGCGCACCCGTAATGTTGCGCCAACGAACGCGCGTGGGCATAGATCTGAGCCTGTGAGTAGCGCCCTCTTTGGGTACGCCTATTTCCCTTGCGTGAGCGCAAACTTCTTGCCTGCGCGGACGGGCGTAGCGATAGTATGCGGCGGTTGAGCGCGGCGCGCGGCGGCTACACACGGCTCCGCGCCCGCGCTCCGCGAACGCCGCCGCCCACCCCTTCCCCCCCCCCCCCCCCCCCGGGGGAGGGGGGGGGGGGGGGTGGAGGGAGAGAGATGGAAGGGCGTGGGGCGCGGTCGACGTACCGGCCGCGCACTTGTCGACGCAGCCCCAATAGTCCAAGTACTGCCCGGTGCAGTGGCCGTCAGGCTTGTCCTCGATGCGCTTCGCGCACGCCTCGTACGCCGCGTAGATGCTCAAGCAAGAGCTGTGGCACTCCTTCTCGATGCCCGGCGACGGGTCCTCCGCCGGATCCGGCATGTCGACGATGAAGGCGCCGTTGTACCTCTGCGTGCCGCGGCCGGGCGAGCGCGCGCGCGCGCGCGCGCAGACTGTGAGGGCCCGCAGCTCGGCCAGCCGCCGTCGCCGCTGCCGCGCGCACCGCGCTCATGGCTGCGATCGGGGCCAGGTCGCTCTGCCCAAACTCCGAATCACGCGTCACCCGTCACGCGCTTCGCGCACGTGCTCAACATGGGGGAGAAGTACCTGCGTCCCGACGTCCTCGCCATGTCCGGGTACACGCCGGGCGAGCAGGTGAACCAGTGCATAAAGCTGAACACCAACGAGTGCGCATGGGGACCATCGCCTGCCGTGCGCGCCGCGCTCGCCTCGTACGACGTCGACTCGCTGCGCCTCTATCCCGACCCGGTCTCGCGCGGGCTGCGCGAGGCGGCGGCGGCGGTGTACGGCGTGACACCCGCGCACGTTCTCGCGGGGAACGGCTCGGACGATTGCCTCACCATCATCTTCCGCGCCTTTGTCGCAGCGCCCCAAAAGGTCGCCTGCCCTTGGCCCACCTACTCGCTGTACGATACGCTCGCAACGCTGCAAGGCGTCGGCATCGACCACATCGACTGGCTGCCGGGCTGGCAGCTGCCGACCGCGGCGCTCGCCGCGACGGGTGCGCGCGTGACATTGCTTGCCACGCCCAACAACCCGTCCGCCACCCTCGTCCCGCGCGACCAGCTCCGCGAGCTCGCGCGCGCGCTCGACGGCATCCTGGTCGTCGACGAGGCCTACATTGACTTTGCGCACGGCGGCGACGGGCTGGGCGCGAGCTTTCTGCCCGTGCTCGACGAGCACCCTAACGTGATCGTGCTGCGCACCTTTTCAAAGTCCTATTCCCTCGCCGGCGCGCGCCTCGGCCTCCTTTTCGCTGCGCCCGCTCTGATCGCGCAGCTCGAGAAGGTGAAGGACTCGTACAACGTCAACGCGCTCACACAGGCGGCGGGCACGGCGGCGCTGCGCGACGGCGCGCACCTGATCGAGCTCGTGCGCAAGACGATCGAGCAGCGCGAGCTCGTCTGCGCCGCCCTCGCCGAGCACGGCTGGACCTGGCCGCAGTCGGAGGCCAACTTTTTGCTCGCTGAGACAGGCTCGGTCGAGGTCGCGACGCGTGTCTACGACGGCCTCAAGGCGCGCGGGATCCTTGTGCGGTATTGGGCGAAGCGTCCAGACCTGAACACGAAGCTGCGCATCACCATCGGCGCGCCCGAGAGCAACCAGGCCATGCTCGCTGCCGTGAAGGAGATTCTGGCGGCAAGCTGAGGCCGCACGCGCACGCGCGGCCTCCAACGCCGCGTCTGACGGTCGGTCGCACAACGCGCCCTAGGCGTCCTTTGTCCTTGACGGGCTCCCCTCTCTCTCACCACTTTGGTGGCGGCGGAAGCGTCGGGACCGACGCGCCATAATTCGAGCCGTACGCTTGTGGCTCCGGGGGCGGCGGTGGTGGCGCGTGCACGGGGGGCGCAGCTGTGTGTACGCTGGCATCCAAACTGAGCTGCGCCGGCGGCTGCACGTGCGGCTGCGCAGACATCGCGACGAAATCGGCCCAGTCGTCTCGTACGGGCGCAGCGACCGCACTGGCGTCAAACTCGATCAGCGGTGCCACGTCGGCGACGAGCGGCGTGACAGCGGCGGGCGGCCACGCGGGCTCGGCGCGGGTAGGAGTCACCTCCTCGCCCTGAGTCGCGCGTGTGAAGTCGTTCAGGATCTGCGCGGCGCGCGCGATTGCGCGCGCGGGCGGGCGGAGTGCGTGACAGGGCTCAGCGCGCGGCGGGCGACGGCGGCCGGTGCGCCGCGGCTGGCGTACCGCGCCCGAGGTGAACTTCTTGACTGCGCCCTTATACTGCAGCGCGTGGAAGTTGTCCGCCTTCGGGTCAGCTGGCTTTGGCTGCGCAACCGCGACCGCCGGCTTGCATCCCGCGCCGGCCGCGTGTGGCGCGCCGCACGCCGTCCCACCATGCCGCGGCATGGGCTGCGCGGCGGTGAGCGCGCTGTCCTGCGCTTGCTGGCTTTGCTGCTGCGCGGCGGCGAGCTGCGCAAGGATGTCCTTCGACGAGAAGGACTTGACCGGCCCCCTGTACTGGAGCGCGTGGCGGGGAGCCGCATTGTCGGCCATCGTCAAGCTAGAACGGTTTGTTTGTCTCAATATCAGTGCAGGAGGCGAGCAGGTATGGGGGTGTAGATGGTCAAGCCAAATCCGATCAGGGGCACGGTTGAGCGCCCCGAGTGCAGCGCGGGCCGTTCGGAAGGACGTCCTTGTGAGGGAGCTCTTCGCTTGGCGAGCGGGAGAGCACGACGCGCAGCGTTGCTGCGGCGGCGTGCGGGCGGCGAGCAGCCGTCGGTCTGCTCGCGACGAGGCCGGAGCAGACGGCGCCGTGGCCGCCGGCGCAGGTGACGCGCGCCGACGAGCCGTAGCGAGCGTCCGTGATCCGCACGGCGGTTGGAGCGGGCCGGCTGGTGCGGCGCGCTCGGCCGTGGGCGGCGGCGTGCACGGGCGTGCCGCGCGCGGCACGCGTCGCCAGCCGCGCGCGACATGGGCAGAGCCCGCAAAGCGTCGACCGCTGCGTGGCTCGGCCGTGCGTCAACGCCGGCCGCGCTTCGGCCCGCGCGCGCTGCCGCCGCCGGCACTGGCGCTGGCAGCTCGAGCGGCGGCGCTCGTTCGCGTTATGACGACGGCTCTGGTGCCGAGCTGCCGCGCCGGCTCGTCGGCGCCGCCAAGCGATGCAACCTACGCGCTCGTACAGCGCCTTTTTGCCGAGAACGAGGAGACGTGCCATTTGCAATGCGCTCGCAGCAGCACGCGCGCACCATTCCAGCGTACCACGGTTGCGGCGCGAAGGTGCCGTCCCCGCCCGTCCCGTGCACGAGCGCGGCGTTCTCCGCGGCTGTGAGCGCAAATTCGGGCTGTAGCGCGTAGTGCCACAGCCGCTCTTGAAAGTGGCCCTCCTGCAGTGGTGCGAGGACAACGCGCAACGTGTACCGCGGGCACTTGGTCCGGTTGCGCGCACTCTCTTGCTCTCTCCCTCTCGCGCTCTCTCTCTCTCGATCTCGCGCGCGCGCGTGCACACCGCACGCCTCGACCGTGCGCGCACCTCAATATTGTCCCCGCGCAAGAGCAAGATGGCGAGGCGGCCCCAGGACTCACGCGAGTGCCGCCGTGCGCTCTCGCCCAAGAAAGCAAAGCTCCCTGCAGAGATGGGCGCGCAGAGCGAACGGGGGATGTGGGTGTGTGACCCGGCGTGGGGGCTGGCATCAGCGGCCACGCCCGGCGCCCAAGCACCGTGCACACGGGCAGAGCGACGCACCGCCGTAGCAGACCGGGATGAAGGTCTGGTTGAAGAGCCGGTCAAGAAACCATCGGTCGTAGGTGAGCTTTGCAAAGTTGGCCATGTCCCATGCCGACTGAAAGCCCGACGACCCCCCGCTATCCTTCCAATTCTGGTACCTGCGAAGTGAGGGCGCAAACCGGCGCGCCCACGTGAGCAGAAATCCGCCTGCTCGGAGCCCGCGGAGAAAACCTGCGAGGTCAACGGGCAGGACGCGCGGCGGCGCGCGCGCACGTGGTCGTGTGCCCGCGATACTTGCTCATTCGCATGTCGAACACCTTTCTGCGCAAGTGCAGGCGGCCCTCGAGCCCGTGGCCTCGGCCTTTGAGGATCGTCCTGCGGAAGCAGCCGAAGCCCAGGCGCACAACGTCGCTTATCGCCATGCCCGGTGAGCGAGTGAGCCCGGCAAGGCGGCGGTACGGGTTGTCAAACGTCGAGTCCTTCACAAAGAAGACAAAGTCTGCGAGGTTCGAGTAGAAGGTGGCCAGGTGGTAAGCCCAGGTATGGTCGCAGCGGCCCACGTTTGGAAGGGTTGTTGTCCGGATCAACCCGCTGAGCGATGCCTGCGCGGAGCTCGGGATCGAGAAGGCACCGTCGCCGCACTTTAGGTACACAATCACACGTTCGAGCTGCAGCTGCGAATCGCGCATCACGCCGGTCACCTCCTCGAGCCAATCGAGCGACTGACCGCAGTGCGAGATGGCCAGCTCGGCCGTGCGCCGCGCGACATCGCGCGCGGGCGACATCGTTGAATGGCGCCTCGAAACGGGCGCACACCCGGCGCAGCTGGCCGTGCATGGGCCCGTGGGAGCGTCTCCGCTGTCGCCGAGCGCGACCGGCGCAAAGGCAAGGACGAGACGTAACCGCATCAACGCCAACGACCGCATCAGCGCTGGCGCCATTCTGGGGACCGTACGTACTGTACCTGGAACTTTCATCGTCACGATACGAATGCCCTTGGCCATGGGCGACGCCGCGCTGCAGGCGGCGAGTGTCGCGGCCGGCGATGACGGGGCACCAGCTTCCCGCCGATGACGCAGCTGATGACTGCCGGCGATTGAGACGAGCTCGCAGGCACACGCGTATGGAGTACGTACCTTATACTGCCGGCGATGACGCCAGCTGCGCTACGAGCTCGCCCACCAGGTTCCCGCCAATGGAGACGGGGCGGCGCACCAGGTTCCCGTCATCGGCGATGACGGGGCGCGTATGGGCGCGGCGATGCGCACGGCGGCGTCGTGGCGCAGTGGCCGCCGCCCGCTCTCGCCCGCCTGCCGCGCGCAGACCGCGCCCGCCTCCGCGCGGGCGGCCGGCGACGGCGACAAGCGACGGCAGCGGCGGCAGCGGCGGTGCGCAGCCTCGGCCGGCCGCGCGCCGCCTCGCGAGCCTCGCCGCGCTCGCGCGCCTGGCGGGCGGGTCGGGCACGTCGGCGCGCTCGCGCAGCGGCGCTTTGAGCGCCTCGCGCCCGCGTGCGAGCGCAACTCTGAGTCGCGACCAGACGGCACGCGTCACTATGCGCGCGGCCTCTTCGAGCGCGTGCGCGCCGACTGCGGCGTGGACGCGGCCGAGTACTCGCGCTTCTTCCCGCCCGCTTCGGCGGTGGAGGCCGCGGCCTTTGAGGCGAGCAGCAGCGATGGCGCGCGTTGGCGCTCGTTTCTGATGGAGTCCGTCTCTACGGGAGCGTCCCCCCCCCGGAGCTTTCTTCTACAAGCTGCGCGCGCCCTCGCCTCCGACATCGCCCACATCGCCGCCACCGCCGCCGGCTTCGCAGAACGCGCAGAACGCCGCGGCCGCCGCGGCAGGGCAGGACGGGCGCGCGGGCGACGCTGCGGCGGCGGCGGCGGCGGTGGCGGCGATTCTCAAAGGCGAATCTATTTTTGTCGTCGTGCGCAACTTCCTGCCGGCGACAAGCGAGCTCGCGCCGCGCGGCGACCCGCCGCCCACCTGCAGCGCCCACCCGCCGTCGCGCGCCGCGCTCAATCCGCTCACCACCTTCGACCTGAAGGGCGCCACAGTCAACCGCCGCGCGCTCACCGACTCGAAGATGCGCGGCCGCGGCCTCGCGCGCGCGCGCGCGGCCGCGGCGGCGTGCTCGCACGGCGGCGGCGCGAGCGCGCGATGCGACGCTCGCGACGGGTGGGCCGGCGCGGCGGGCGTGGGCGGCGCGACGAGCGTGATCGTGTCACCGCCCTCGCCGCGCGCCGCCGGCCCGCTATCATGCGGCCGGCCGGGCGCGCTCTCGTCGGCGAACGACGGCGAGGCGAGCGGGCCCGGGTGAGGCGCGGTCGATGTCGAGGTCGGCTCAGCGCCGCCATCGCCCGTGCGCGCGAGCGAGGCTGGAGGCGCGTCATCGCGCAGCGGCAGCGGCGGCGGCACGTCGCGCCCTTCGCGCGCGCCGGCCGCTCACGCGTCGTGCGCGTACGGCACGCTGCGCGACCTCGAGTGGGTGGAGACGGCGCAGGCCGTGCACCTGAGCGCCGCCGAGCGCGACGAGCTGCGCGACACGCTCGAGCGCGACGTGGCGATGCTCGCGCGCGCGGGGATGGTCGACCACTCGCTCCTCGTCGGCGTGGCGCACGTGCCTGCCGAGCTGGCGGGCGAGGAGAAGGAGGCGCTCCTCGCGGCGCTGCGGCGTGCGGGCGGGCGCGTCTCGCGCCACCGGCAGACGATCTACTTCATCGGGCTGATCGACTGCCTGAGCGCATGGGGGCGCGGCTGGAAGGCGCAGGGCCTCGCGCTGCGCTGGGCGCACGCGGCGCTCTGCCTGCCCGGCCTTGCGCTCGGGATCACCGCGCCGCCGCCCGAGCTGTACGCCGAGCGCTTCCTCACCTTCGTCAACCTGCACGTCCTCTGCGACGCGCCCGACGAGCTCGCGCGCGCGCCCGCGCGAGCGACCGGCGCGCGCGCGCCGCCGCCCGCGCGCAGCGCTCCGCGCGCGAGCGCGCCGCCGCGCGACGCGCGGCGGCGATCGGCGGCGGCCCGCACGCGCGCGGAGCGCGCGGAGTCGTGGTCCTTTCTGTGGGAGTGGCGCGTGCGCGGGCTGCTGCAGGAGCGGATCCACGCGGAGCGCGCGATGCTACTTCGTCGCATTGACGAGCTCGAGGCGCAGCTCGACGCCGCGCGCGCGCCGGCTCGTGCGCCGGCGCGCTCAGCGCGAGCGGGCGCGCGGACGGGCGCGCGCCGGAGGCAGAGCGGGCGGCGCTCGGCGGCGACGAGGCGGAGCTCTTCTTCGATGCGCCGCCCGACACCTGGCCGCCGAGGCGCGGACGCTCGCCGCGTGCGTGCACGTCGGCTCGGCGGCGGGCGGCCGCTCGCGCTCGGGCGGTGCGGAGGGCGCTTCAAGCACGCGCGGGGGGGCCAGCCCCCGCAAGCCTCACTCGGCCGCACGTCACCCCGCTCGCCTCACTCGGCGCTCGCGGGCGCGCCGCGCGGGAGCGGGAGCAGCATCGAGACCTCGCGTTGATAGCTGCGGTAGGCTGGCTTCGCCGCCGCCTGCTCCGCCTCCATGAGCGGCACGGAGACGAATGCGAAGAGCGCGACCATCGGCAGCCAGCCGGCGAGAGCGAGCGCGCACTCACGGCCCGCGCCCGCGCCAAGCGCGAAGAGCACGAACGATGACCAGTGGCCGATCTCGCCCGCATAG
Organism: Diacronema lutheri; assembly: GCA_019448385.1. NCBI lineage: Eukaryota > Haptophyta > Pavlovophyceae > Pavlovales > Pavlovaceae > Diacronema > Diacronema lutheri. The sequence goes on along the minus strand of JAGTXO010000016.1, from coordinate 190,942 downwards.
TTTGGGTGGCGCGAGTAGCGCCACAGGCCTGTGTCGATCACGCCCGACTGGAAGCGCGCGTCGTTGGGCGACGCGGCGCGCGCGCGGCGGTACGCGCGGAGCTGCTCGTCGGCGATGGCTTGCACAGCCACGCTGCCGAGGCCGACGACGAGCGCGAGCGCGTCGAGCGCGCCGCCCGCGGCCGGCGGCGCGCTGCAGCCGGCGACGGCGACGGCCATCGGGAGCATCGCGAAGAAGACGACGGCGGTCGGCACGAGGTGATATCCGACGAGCGAGAGGCCAAACCAGTAGGCTGCGTCGGGCCAGCCGCGCGCGCGCACGGCGCGCCGTAGCTTGACGTACCGCCAATCCTCGTGCTCGAGCCCGCGCCAGCCGCGCAGCCAGTTGTATGTCAGCCGCAGGCACCAGCAGCCGAGCACGGCGCTCATTGCGACGCAGCGCGCCCACGCAGAGGCGCGCATCGGCCCGACGGACACGCGCGCGTAGAGCCAGTACGCGAGGATCACGGGCGGCGCGAGGTGCCAGTACGGGTCGTAGAGCGACGTGTTGCCGTGCTCGAGCGAGAATGCAAAGACGACGAGCGTCGCGAAGCCGTCGGCGGCAAGCGCGACGGCGACGGGATGGCCGCCGCGGAAGTGGAGCAACGTGCCGAGCGCCGCGGACAGCACCGCCGTCAACGCGTACGCGCGCATCACGCAGCGCACGCTGCGCTGCCAGCGCGCGTCGTACCGCACGTCGGCCGCGCTCATCGTGCCGCACTGAGGAGAGACGCGCGCTTTCCGACGATGGTGCGATGCCGTTGACCCCGCCGTACGGGCGCACAAGCAGTCGCGATCGGACGCCGGTCGTGGCCGCCGTGCTGACGCTGCTGCTCACCGCGTGCGGCCTCCTGTGCGTGGTCTGCCTCACCTCGGCCGAGCGCAGAAGAGCGCTTGAGCGGAGCATGCCACCGGCGGCGCTGGCGCGCGCTCAGGCCGGCGCCATGCGCGCAGCGCGCGGCATGACGACGCACGGCTCGCGCGGTGGCATGCCTGGCCTGGCCGCGGCATCCGCCAACGCGAGCGTGCTCGCGCTCGCGGGCGCGCCGGCGCGCATCGCGCCAGCTCCCGACGCCAACGCAAGTGCGGCGTCTGCCGACGCCCGCTCCGCCCTCGCAGGCGCCAAACGCCCGCCCGTCGCGCCGAGCAACCGCAGCGCGCCGTCAGCCGCTCGCGCGCCGCTCTCGCGCGCGAGCCGCGAGCAGTGCGAGCAACTTGCGCTCGTCGAAGACGGCGATTCGAACAGGTCGTGGACGCTGCCAAGCCTGTCGACGGCGCGTTCGCGCGTCCTCTTTGCGCCGCCCGACCGGCCGCCCGACCGGCCGCCGCTGCGCTGCGCGCTCTTCGTCTACTTTCACTTCGCAAAGGCGGGCGGCACGTCGGTCCGCGAGGCGATGGCGCGCCAGCTCAGCGCGAGCGCGCTCGCCGCAGCGGGCGTGGCGAGCACGCAGCCGGCGAGCTGGGGCCCGCCGCTCGACGAGCGGACCGGCTGGCGCTTCGCTTACCCCGTATACGAGCAGCTGCGGCGGTGGGCGGCGAGCCGAGCCGAGCGCGCGCGCGCGCCGCGCCTGCTCGTCGAGTGCCACGCGGGCTGCACATTCACGTCGATGCTCGACGTGGTGCGCGCGATGCGCGCGCAGCTCGAGGCTGACAATTGCACAGTGCTCACGCTCACGCACCTGCGCGAGCCCGTCTCGCAGGCCCTCTCAGCGTGGCGCTACTGGGCGCTCAAGTGGCAGGCCGCGCGGGTCGAGTCGCTCGCGCACTGGGTGCGCGCGTGGCTGCAGCCCGACCACTTTTACAACGAGTACCTCTTCGGCGCGCGAACGCGCGCGCTCGCGCGGCTCTACGCCACGCGCGCGCCCGCCGACGACGCGAGCGAGACGGACGATTGCGCGACGTGGGCCAACGCGACGGAGCGCGCCCTCGCGCAGGTCGACGTGGTGGGCACGGTCGACAACTGGGAGAGAACCTGGCTGCGCGTCGCGGACGTGCTGCGTTTGCCGAGGCTTGAGCCGCGGCAGCTCAAGGGACTGTCCGCGTGCGTCGACAAGCGCCGCCGCACCCCACACCCGCACCTCTCGGACCGCTGCCAGAGGACGGCGGTCTGCCGCGACTCGCGCGTGACCGCCGCCGACCTTGCCGCGATGCGCGACAAGATGAAGTGCTCGCGGCGCGCGTACGCAACGTGGGCGGCGCGCTCAGAGGCGGCGCTCGACAGGTACGAGGAAGCGCTCGTCACGCGCTCGCCCACGCTGCTCAGCGCGCCGCGCCAGTCGGCCGTCGTCGCGCGGCACGCGCCCGCTCCGGCGGCGGCGCGCGCCGTCACGGTGGCCGTGCCGGCACTCGACCTCTTCCGAGAGCGCGCATGCCACCTGCGTGCGAGTTACTTCTGCAACTGGCAGCCTGACGAAACGCGGTTCGCAGCGAGCAGGCGCGCCGTTGAAGAGCGCCGCGCGAGGGACCGCAAGGAGCGCGCGGCGCGCAGGCAGGGGCACCGCGCTGCCGTCGCCGCGCGCGCGCGCGACGCCAACCGCACCATGCGCACCTTGCTGCCAAGCGGCGCGGGCTATGGCGGCGCGCTCGCGCCGGCGGCGGTGCGCGGCGCGCCGCCGGGGGCGCCGGCGCACGCAGAGTGGCAGGCCATGCACGCAGCCGGGCCGCGGCTCGGCGGGGTTCGTGGCGCGCCGCACGCGCCGGCGCAGCGCCGCGCGAAAGTCGCCGCCGGTGCGGGCGCGTGGCACGCGGCGCCGCACGCGGGCCGGCCGCGGCGCCGCGCGCAGAATCGATCGGCGGGTGGTGACGCGACGATGAGGCGACGGTACACGTGACCCCGTCCCCTACCCCTCCTACTTTTATTTTCTTTTCGTGTGTGCTCAATAAAAGCTACAGTAGCTCGGCCGCTGGGGCAGACGCTGCTAAGCACGGCGCCGACGGCGCGGCGGCGCTCAAGCGCTCAAGCGCCTCGGTCGTCGCGCGGCCACGCGCGCGGCCGAGGCCCCCAGCCACGCCGTTGGTCCAGTCCCCGCGGCTCGTCGCGGCGCGCGCGCGCGAGCGGTCCGCGCAGCTCGCGCTCGCGCCCTCCGCGCTCGCGCGGATCAACTGGCGCGCGCTGCTGGGCAGCTCGGGCAGGCCCGAGTCGCCCGGGCGCGGCGAGGCGCGCGACTCGGCCCTGAGCGACGTGCGCTCGCGCTCGCGCGCGGAGAAGAGGACGCCCGCGCGGTGCACGGCGGGGAGCAGGTCGCGGACCTTGGCGTTGAAATTGGTCACGGTCGCGAGCTCGACGGCGAGCACGATCCGATCAGAGACGGCGCTCTGCGTGCCGATGGCGTGCATCACGTGGAACGCGTCGAAGCCGGCGACGATGCGCGAGGAGGAGCGCGCATCCGAGGCGGCGATCTGCACGTCCACGTCCTCCATCTGCCCACCGAGCGCAAACCAGACGTACGCCTCCATCATCGCATAGAGCCGCTCAGGCAGCGATGGCCCGGCAAGGACGAGGAGGCGGTGGCATTTGGCCTGGTAGACGGGCAGGTGGGCGAGCAGCTGGACGGTGGTGAGCGACATGTCGGCGCACAGCTGGTTGAGCCAAACCGTTGGTGGTCGCCGGTGCCGCGCTTCAAAGTCTTCCGCCCACAGGCAGAGCGCAACCGTCCGGTCCGTCGCGTCGTCGTCGAAGGAGTGCACGACGTATGCGTCCGCCGAGATGTCGTCCGCGTCCTTGGCTGCGATGGCGGCGGCGGCGGCGGCGGCGGCAACGGCGGCGCGCGCGCGCAACCCGTCGACGCCCGCGCCCGCGTCGCCGCCGTCCTCGTGCGCGCCGTCGCCGTCGGCGCCGGCCGCGCCGGCCGCGCGCATCGTCGGGCGCGTGCGCGCGCGCTTGAGGCCCGGAATGGGCGCGAGCGCGTGCATTGCAAGCAGCCCGCCCTGCAGCAGCGCTCTGCGCAGCTCGGCGTCGAGCGTGCACGGGTTGAACGCGCGCGTCGCCTCGTCGCACAGCTCGCGCGCCTCCGCCTCGCCCGCGAGCGAGCCGTACCCGATGAGCGGCGCGAGCGACGCGACGGTGCCGCGCGCCGCGAATGCATGCGCAAGGAGCGCACTGACGCGCACCCTAATGGAGTCCGTCGCCATGCTGATGCCAATCAGCAGAAGAAGCGCGGCCTGCGCGGAGGCGACGGGCGCGTACCACGGCCGCCACAGGTCCATCGCCGATGAGGCGCGCGCCTTGGCCACGCCGATGAGCTGCACGAGCGCGGCGAGCGCGAGCGCCGCGCCGGCGACGCGCCACACGGCCGCGAGCAGCGCGGCTGGCCGATCGTAACGGCGGAAGCGCGAGCAGAGTGCTCGTAGCACGAGGAGCAGCGGCAGCAGCCAAAAGCCGAGCACGACGCACGCGAGCTCCACCACCTTGCACGCTCGGTACGACTCGGCGGCGCTCGGGTGCAGCGCGGCGTGCTCGTCCTCGTAGGGCGTTGCGCCCAGCCCGGCGTACTCGGCGGCGATCTGCGGGAGCGTCGCGAGCTGCGACGCGATGAGCGCAAGGCCGAGCAGCATGGCGGCGATGCGAATCCACGGCGCGTCGCGTTGCAGCGGGCTGAGCGGCGCGAGCACGAACGGCACGCCCACAACGCCAACGAGCAAGTAGCTCGTGTCACGCACGGTCTCGCGCTGCGCGCGCGCGCTCAGCTGCGCCCAGCCGCCCGCGGCGCCGGCGTCGGCGGCTCCGCCGCGCGCGCGCGGGAGCACGGCGGCGTCGACGAGCTTTGCGAGCGCGGCGAGCAGGAGCAGCGAGACGCCGAGCGCGAGCGCGCCGCGCGTGACGGCGTGCTGCGTGTGCCGCGCCGCTTCGACCGCCCGCGAGAGCACGTCGACGATCTCGTCCGATGTGAGTGCGGCGGCGTGCAGCCCATCACCTCCTCCTCCTCCTCCTCCTCCTCCTCCATCGCCCGCGTTGGCGTCAGACGTCTCCGAGCCGCCGTCCAAAGAGCCGCTCGGCGCGCCGCGCGCGCTGCCGGGTTCGGAGTCGCCGTCCCGCGCCGCGCCGTCCGCCGCGTCGACGGCGGCGCGGGCGCCGACGCCCGACGCGCGGGTGCGCCGGCGCGTGTTGGTCGCGAACGCGCCGAGGTCAAAATTTGCGACGAAGCGAAGCGACGAGCGCAGCGCCATGCGCACCTGGTCGGAGCGGCGCGGCGCCCTTCGGATCTCATTGCCTTGGGCAACCGCTGCGCTGCGCCGCTTTTTGCTCGTCGCAAGCACGACCTCGTGGTATCTGAGGCAGCGCGGTGGCGGGCGGGAGGAGAGGGGCGTGCGGCAGCGCGGTGGCGCGCGGGGTGTCGGGGCGTGCGCGCGCGGAGACGGAGACGGGCGGCGTGAGCGCCGGCACCTACGAGCGCGCGGCCGACCGCTCGCACGCCGCGCGCCGCGCGACGCGGAGCACCGGCCGCGCGGCGCGGAGCACCGGCCTCGCGGCGCGACGCCTCAAGCGCCCCCACACGCACGCGCGCGCACGTCTCGCGCAGGAGGTTGAGCATGCGCGAGACGTCGACGGTGTGCTTGGGCTCGAGGAGGAGCATATGGCTTGTTTGGTTGAACTCAAAGCGCGCGTCCGCCGCGAAGAGCGCCGCCGTCTGCGGGATGACGGTCATGAGCGAGACGACGTCGTACGGCTTGACGAAGCCGTTGAGGTGTGCGGAGATCGGCACGTCCGCGCCGAGCGCGTCGAGGCCGCGCGCCTCGAAGTCGGCGGGCGCGACGCCGCAGAATGTCTCGAAGAACCACTGCTTGGTGCAGCGCGCCGGTAGCTTGCCCGCGCACAGCTTGCGCCACAGCCCCTCGAGGCCAAAGTACTGCGCCTCAGCCAGGTAGCGCATCACCGGACAGTGCGTCCGGTCGGCGAAGGAGCGCGCGAGCTGCATCGGCAGCATCGGCACGGCGTTGCGGCTCGTCACGGTCATCGGCAGCCCGCTCGAGAAGCAGAACGAGTAGACGGTGCGCGCGGCGGCCATGTCGAAGGTGTTGTTCACCGACGAGTCCGGCTCCCAGCCGGCGACGCCGGAATCGCTCGGCTGCAGCCCGCCTTGGATCGCGACCGTGTGCACCTTGGCGAGCACGAGCTCGGGGTGCGCGGCGATGACGTCGGCAAAGTCGCGCAGCGACGAGATGAGCACGACGCGCAGCGAGCGCGGCGCCGCGCGCCGCAGCACGTCAACAAAGAGCTCGCGCCCGTCGAGCAGCGCGCGCTCACTCGTGCGCTCGTACCCGTCGAGCGCGTACTCGTGCGGCTGCGGCGTGTACACGTGGCCCGCCGAGCCGACGCCGACGGGGACGTGGTGCGCGCCCACGTGATCGAGCAGGCAGCGCGCGAGCCGCGCGCGCTCCGTCGCCTGGTGGCCGCCGTTGGCGATCACGGCACGCAGCGTGACGAGCCGCTGGCAGTGCAGCGTCGCCGTGATCAGCAGCGCCTTGGCGTCGTCGGGGTCGGGGCCGACGTCGGTGACGATGATCAGGCTGAGCGCCGATGAGCCGGCCGAAAACGTGCGCTCCACGTACGACGTGATGTGGTTCGCGACGGCCGACGCGTGGGCGGCCGATTGACGGCTCGACGTGCGGCGGCTCGACGCGTGCGATTCGCGCAGGCTGTCCGACGGCTCCACGGCAATGTGCGGCGCGACGTGCACAGTCATGCGCGCTACGCGAGGGCGCGCGGCGGCGCCTGTGAATGCGCACGCGGCGCAGGCTCGTCCCGACGCGTGGGCGCGAGCAGGCGGCCCGCGGCCACTTCGTGAAGAAGCGGTTACACTTTCCTTTCAGGGACATTACCGTACGGGGGAAAAAGGTGATTGTTCGGTCCGAAGATATTTAAAAGAGGCGCGCTGCACGTGGCGATGGAGGCGCGCAGCGCACTCGAGAGCGCGCTCCTGCGCGTGGACGCGCGGACGGAGGCGGGCGCGAAGGCGGCGTCGCGGATCTGGTCGGACCTCGGCGTGCTCAAGCGCTCGAGCGTCCTCGCCTCCGCGCGCGTGGGCAAGCCTGCGCTGCTCGAGCGGCAGGCCTTCCAGCGGATGGTCGCCGACTTTCAGCCAGGCGAACGCAAGACGACGCTCGGGCTCGCGACGGGCCACCTGATTTTGAGCTTGCTGCGCGTGAAGCTCGCCCTTGCAATTGCGACTGTGCTCTGCGAGCAGCTCGCCGCCGCGCTTCCGCCGGCGGACGGCGGGCGCGAGCGGCTGAGGCGCGCGGGTCTCGTCGGCTCGGCTCAGCGGCTCGCCTACTACTGCGCGTTGCTCGCGCTCGGCACGACCATCCCACAGCTGAGTTGGTACGTGCGCGTTTATCGAGGCACTCTGTGTCGCGATGCCCGAGCTCGCGCCCACGCGCGCATCGCCTCGCGCCCGCAGCGCGAAATCGTGCACGCTCCCGTGCGGGGACAGCGCCCGCGCGGTCGACTGCGCGGGCGCAAACCCCGCGAGGCGTTCCTCCCTTTCCCCTGCGCGCGTCACGCCCACACGAGCTGCTGCAGGGTGTTGCTTGCGAGCGCCCTTGTCGCAGAGCCCGATCCGATGCTCCCGGGCGTGCTGCCCGAGTCGCTCGTACCGCTCGTCGCGCGTAGGCGGTGGGCGCACGGTGCACTCGGCAGCGTGCGCGAGCTGCTGCGCGTGCTGAGGCCGCTCGCGCAATGTGCCGAGGTTGCGCTGCTGCTGCTTGGGTGGTACTCCGCATTCGCGGGCACGTGAGCCGTGCAGGGCGCGAGCGTGGAACACGTCGCGCCCGCGGCGCCTCGCTTTAGTGGCCCGACAGAGCGGCGTGGTCCGGGCTGGTCCGGCCAGTGTACGGCTGAGAGTACGACCCGGGTCGTACAATCAAGGGTTTAAAGCCAGCCAATGAGCGCTCGAAGGGTCGGGCGCGGTTAAGGACGAGCCTAGGACCGAGACCCCCCTCCTGACCGGCCGATTTGAGTAGAATTCGGGGTCGAGCGGGCGCGGCGGACGGAGGGCCCGAGCCGGGCCGACGGAGGGTCCGACCCCGGAATGCGGGCGACCGGAAGGGCTCGGGTGATTGACGCCCAGTAGAATACTGACGACGCTTACAGGCGGGTCAGCAGGAGGGGCGCGCACGGGGCCGAGGCTGGACAAACGGAGCGAGCGAAAGGGCGCACGCAACATCAGGCCGAAATCAGGGCGTCGACCCTGTGCACGCCGGCAGCGGGAACGGCCGGGACGGCAAGGACGTGGCAGGACGCGTCATGGGCGGACACCCACACACGCCTAGCCACCCCTCGCCGGCCCCCGCCGGCCGCCGCCGCCGTCGCCGCGCCGGAAGCAGAGGCCGTCCACACCGCCGCAGGCGTCCACATCCGCCTGGACGCCGTGAGCCGCGTGGCGGTGCGGCGGCGCCTGTCCGCGCGCCATCTGCGCGCGCGCGAGCAGGAGCTGCGCGTGCCCACGCACGACGCACGCGGCGAGCTGGAGGCGCATGTGGCGCTCGAGGGCCGCGCGGGCGACGTCGCGCGAGGGCGCGCCCATGCGCGCCATCCACGCGTCCGCGCCCATGTGCGAGAAGGTGACGAGCAGGTCGGCGAGGCCGGCCGACCACTCGCCGAACGAGCCGATGACCAGCGCGCGGATCGGCGGGAACGAGTTGAGGCGCGCCTGCATCGGGCCCACCTGGCCCGGCTGCATGCCGAAGAGCTCCTCGTCGAGTTGAGCGCACGCACGCCGCCGCTCGCCGCCGACGGCCGCCGCCCGCCGCTCAGCGGCCTGGCAGCGGCGCGTGTCCGACTGGCCGTAGCGCGTGGGGCAGTACGAGATCGACTTGAGCTCGCACAGTGTCTGCACGAGCTGAGGGGCCGAGCCCGCACCGTTGAGCACTACGACGAGATCGACGGTGGGCACGCGCCGACGACGCAGGGCCGCGCGCCCGGCCGGCGGCACGCCGGCGAGCACGGAGCCAAAGATGTCCGCGTCCTCGCGCCGCGCGTAGGTCCCGGCGTATCCGCGAGCCAGCGAGGCGAGCAGGTTGAGAGCGGGGTCGTGGCGAAGCTTCGCGACGTGGTCGTGGGCGACGCCCGGTGCCGCCGCGAGCGCGTCGCCGAACGCATCGACCGGGATCGGGCGCTGGCTGCCGCTGCGCGCGAGGCGCGCGCCCGCCGCCGCGAGCTGCGCGCACACGGGGCTCGGCAGACCCAAGTAGCGCGCAACCGCCTCGGCCCACTCCGCCGGAGAGAAAGCGGCATAGGCTCGCGGCAGGGCCTCGAGGAAGAGGCCGCTCTCTTTGCCGAGGCCAAACCAGAGGCCGCGTGGGCGCGAGCCCGGCGGCATGGCGGCGTGCTCAGCGTTGAGCATGTCGAAGCGGCAGCGCTCGCGGTCGCCAGTGATGTCGGCCAAGAGGCTAGGCCGGCGTCCGGCGGCGGGAGCGGCGGGCGCGACGGAGCCGGGCGGCAGGCGGAGGACGCGCACTTCCGTGTCGCCCTGGCCGCCGCCGAGCTCGGCCTGCATGGCGTGCCAGGCGGAGGCGAGATCGCGCCCCAGGCGCGAGCCCGAGGCGAGGAACGAGCGCCACCCGTGCGCGTCCATGTCGGCGAAGGCGTCGTGCCCGACGCGCGCCGCGATGGCAGGCCGGTCGAGGACGCCCGCCTCCAGGACCGAGCCGTCCGCGGCGCGCGTGTCGAGCAGGTGCGGCAGGGCGAGGCTGGCGGCGCTCCAGATCATGGCGGGAGCGAGGTCGACCTGCTTGCGCAGGCCGGTGCCATGCATCGCAATCGGGAGCGGCAGCCGGCGGCTCGCGATGGCATCCGTCGAGACGGAGACGCCGAGAGCGACGGTAGCCTGCCGGGCGAGGATGTCGTCGAAGGCAGCCGCGGCCTGCAGGGAGTCTGACAGGTACGAGTGGGAGATCAAGTAGGAGAAGCGGAAGATGGTGGAGCGGCGGGTGAGGACCCACAGCGACTGTTTGGCCGACGAGCCGAGCGTTGTGATCAGCTTGTTCGAGATGCCAGCGATCTCGTCGGTCTTGGTCGCGAGTGTCCTGCCCACGTAGCCAGGTGAGCCCACCGGCACGCCGTAGATGTTGAGGCCGTAGTGGAGAGCGCCAGTGGCCGGGTCCGCCACCGAGCCGAGGGGAACGGCCCCCCGGCAGCCCTCGAGCGCATCAGCGCTGCGCGGATCGATCCAGCACGCCGACTTGGCCAGATTGGCGTGAAGGCCGAGGCCGGCGAGCGCAGCCTCGAAGCGCGAGAGCGCAGCGGCGACGAGAGCGGGCGGGCCGACGGCGTAGACGTCGTCATGACCTGCGCGCGCGGCCCCATCGACCGCGGCGAGCTCGGCGTCGAGGGCCACGAGCGCGGGCTGGATGGCGACCGCGAAGAAGTAGCTGCCCTCCACCGAGCCCTGCTGCACGCCTTCCGAGCTTCGGAAGGGAAGCTGCGTGAGGGGCGCGCCGCCGCTACCGCCGCCGGCAAAGACGGGCGCCTGCGGGCCGAGAGTCGCGTGCGCAAGGCGAGCGAGCGCGCGGATCTCGCCGGGGACGCTGCCGTCGGACAGCTGGCGGAGGACGGCTGCGCGAGAGACGGAGTTGAAGGCGTTGGAGATGTCGAGGGTGAAGATGCCAAAGCTCAGCTCAGCGTCCAGCAGCTCGCGCAGGCCGATGATGAGTTTGGTGGCGCCCGCCGCGACCGCCACCCCAAGCTGCTGCGGCGCGAGGTGGCCCGCGAAGGTCTCCTTCAAAGACGCGTTCGCGAAGATCGCCTTCGTCACCGCCCGGCGGAGCGCGCAGGAAATGCCCACCGGCCTGGCATCCTCCGCCTCGTCAGCAGACGGGGCGCGCTTGCGCAGGGCGAGCAGCCGCACGGACGAGAAGACAAAGTTGAACCAAGCTGGCAGCGCGCCGTTCGCAAAGCGCGTCGCGAAGTACGCACCGGCGGCCGCCGCATCGGCCGCGACGAGAGAGGGGAAGGGCACGGTCGGCACCAGCGCCGTGAGGTACTCGTAGCGCCAAGCCGACGCGCCAGCAGCCTTGTCGGTGTCGAGGTGGCGAAAAGCAGTCTCGATGTCGGCGGGCAGGACCCGAAGGTGCGGAGCGTCATCCACACCGTCGAGGACAGCGTCGACGCTCTCAACACGCACCGGGTGCTTGGCCACCATCTGCGCGAGCACCTCCGGGCGCGCGATGTCAGCGATGCCGTGGCTGTCAAGCAGGCGAGACGCATCAGAGATCTTGCCCTTGGCAATGAGAGCGAGCGCCCTGCGGAGAGCGCGGTCCGCGGCATCCTCACGCGCGGGCCAGCGCCGCGTGGCGTGCACCGCGCAATCACGCTCCCAGCCCGCGACCAGCTCGGCGTAGGCGCGCGTCTCCCACAGCGTAAAACGCTGCGCGAGCGCGGCGCCCATGCGGCGTGGGTCAGAGCGGGGGGTGCGGCGCAGGAGCAGCGCCGGGAGGACGAGCAGCATCTTCAGCGCGCGTTCCGTCTCCGGCTGACGCACCCCCACCGCGCCGACGCCCTCGAGTGCCTCAGCGTCACGGAGGGCGTGGAGCACCTCAACGAAGGCCGTCGCGAAGCGCTCCGCAAAGCCGGGCGGCAAGGCGGCGAGCATGGGCACCGCCGACTCGTGGAGGCCAGCGACCTGCATGACGGTGAGATGGTCGATCGCCGCGTAGCTCCCGTCAGCCGGTGCCCGGGCCGAACTGGGCACCGGCATGGGCGGGTCGGCCGAGGGAGCGGCCGGGCGCGCTCCTGCGCGCGCGCGCTGGCAGCGGCCATGCTCGTCGGAGCCGTCGGGCGCGTCGTCGTCATCGTCGCCAGGGAAGGGCCGGCGCAGCGGCTGCGGCCGCTCGGGCTGCGGTGGCGGCGGCGGCGGCGGCGGGTGCGGCGGCGGCGGGGGGCCCGGCGGCGGCGCTTGCTGCTGGGGCGGGCAGCGCGCGGAGCGCGGACCGGGGCGTCCCGACGAAGGCGGGCGGCCCGGCGGCGGTGGAGGCGCGGGCCGGGTCCCCGCACCGGCGGCCGAGCGCGTCCGCTGCGAGGGGGGGCTGGACGGACCCCCCGCCCGTGCCGCGCGGCGAGCGCTCGGCGTGGCCGGCGGATGGACGGGCGTCGGCGAGGACAAGCTGTCGGCCTCCGGCAGGAGGCGCTCCGCCTCAAGGAGCGCGCGATCCCGCGTGCCGCGCGGAATCAGCGGCTGCCCGCGGCCCGCCGCGCGCAGCCGAGCGCACGCCTCGGAGCCGTAGCGGCAGGCGAGGTGCTCGATAACGGAGGGCGCCACCGCGGGTGTCGCGTGGCCAGGTGACGGCCCAAAATCGCCCCAGCCTGTCGCGACCGGACGCGGGAGGTCGAGAGCGGCGCCGGACGACAGGGGCCGGCCGCAAAGGACGTCAAGCGCACGCTCCGCCAGTTCGCGGATCCGCATGGCCATGTACTCGTGCACGAGGGTCGCACCAGGGTGATCCCAGAGCTTGTCGGGGTGCATGCCGCGAGCCAGGGAGGCAAGCCAGGCCCGCCTGCCCGCTTGCAAGCGGCGTGCCTCAGAAGCGTCGGGCCCTGGGTTCGATGAGACCGGGAGGCTCTCGAGGACGAAGAGCGCAGCCGACGCGTCGCCCGCGAGAGGATGAGGCCCCGGCCCACGCGTCGAGAAGAACGCGTAGAGCTGGTGATAGGATGCCGTGAGGCCGGTGAGGAAGAAGAAGCCGCGCGGTGGAGGGTCGAGTGGCGGCGACGCGCCGTCGGGAGGCATCAGGGCCAGCGGCCTCCCCGCCATGCCCGCGGGGCCGCGCTACGATCGCGCGGGCCGGGCGTGCAGGGAGGCCGTCGCCATTCAAAATCCGACGTAGAATAGAATGGCGGATTCCGGGGGGGATCGCAACTGGCATCGCGCAAGCTGAGGCCCTCTGACTGACCGGACCGCGCCGAGTGCGCGTGCACCCCGTGGAGGGCGCGGCCAGTCGGACACCCTTCGCTACGGAGCTAGCCGCGGCATACCGTGTGCTAGACTTCCCGATCAACTTGTCGACGCAGTAGCTCAATCCGACTCCCTGTCCCCGATGGGCGGACCAGGCGAGTCGAGCGCCACCTAGTGCTCGGCCTGGCCGAGCGCGGTCTTCGTTTCTTTCCGTCGTCGTTCAGACACCGAATCGCCCAAAAGGCGCGAGCGAAACGTTTCGCCGGCCACCAGTGGGATCCGTCGTGTGTGTCACACGGACATGCAGTCACACTCACACATGCAGCACAGACAAAATGCCAACACCGTGCGCTGCGCCGGCGCGCTACTTGCCGTTGGCCGAGCTGCGGGTGTTGCGCACGGCCGTGTTGCGCAGCCAGCGCCTCGATGCGCCGGTGGCCGGAACCCTTGGCGCGCTTTGACTAAGCGACCTCGGCCTGCACAGACTCGAACGCGCGCGTGAACTCGAGGCGTTGCAGGTGGCGAGCACGTGAGTTCGCGTAGGAGGTCTTGTACCCGGTGGCCTGGCTGTCGACCGACGAGAGCTTGGGCGAGTTCGGCGGCACGTTGGCTCACTTGGGCCCGGTGCGCGGCTCTGCCGGCGCGGGCGCGTGCGCGGGCGCGGGCGCGACGCTTCGGACTCGCTGCTCGGCTCTGCCTGTGCGGGCGCGATGCACTCGGACTCGATGCCCGGCTCTGCCTTCGTGGGCGCGGTCGCGGGCACGGGCGCGCCCTCGACCCCGTCGCGGTTGAAGACATCGAACTCGCCGCACACGCCGTGGTCCTTGAAGTCGGTGGCCTCGCTGTCGTTCGCGTAAGCCTCGGGCGAACTCGCAACGAGCGACGACATCTCGGCGTGGAGCCAGCACATCTCATGCTGCACCGCGTGATCAGGTTCTTGAGCGCTCCGTTGAAAGAGCCACTCCCACGGAGGCGCTCGCTGCATTACACCAGATAGCCATCGAGCTTGTGAGCGTGCTCGTGCGCCCGTGCGAGGTCCTTGGAGAGCGCGTCGGCGCGCGCGCACATGCCGTCGCATGATTTGGCCGGTGTCATGCTGTGCTTCCAAGGCCTGGTGCTCGGCGTTGAGCGTGTCGTGATCCACGCGAACGAGCTGCAACCAGCTGCAGCAGCCGCGCGACGCCGCTGTCGCCGACGATGCGCTGGAGCATGTGGCCCATGAGGTGCGCGCGGCACGTGGCGAGCGCGACGTTCTTGCGCAGCAGCGCGAGGATCCGGGCGCCGCGGACGAGCCGGCCCATGCACTTGAGCGCGTAGATTCGGCCGCACATGCACGCGCCGACGACCGAGTCGGCGGGCCCGCCGTCGAGCCAAAAGTTGGCCTCGGCCGCATCGCGGCGGCGGGCGACGCGCTGAAGGATGCGCACGCGGTAGTGCCGGTCGACGAGCAGCTCGTCGCCGAAGATCTCGTCGGGCAGCAGCTCGGAGAAGTTCTGGAGGTACATGTTGTGCGAGCGTGCACGCGACGAGATCTCGTCGGGCGTGCCGTCCGTTCGTTCAGAGCAGAGCGCGTCGGACCGGCAGACAGACAATGCAGCGCGAAAAGGCACCTGCAGCGCGCGGCGTGGCCTCGCGTGCCGTCACGAAGCCGCCTGCGCGCACTGCGGAGGCGGCGAGCGCGACGAGGGCGGGCGCGGACGAGGTGCTGAGCGGCGTCACGTACGCGCCCTCGCCCGCCGAGCTCGACGCCGCGGCGCTGACGATGCGCGCGGCGTACCACACCGACCGCCTCTGAGACGATGCGCGGCGCCTGCGGAGGACTGGTCCGTTGGCGCGCAAACCGTGGGCGAAATGGCTCGAAGCCAACGGCCGTCCGCGCACGTTCAAACGCGCGCATCCGGGTGGCTCCCTCCCACCTTCGGCGCCGCTTTTCAAAAGGGTGTAGGGTGTAGGGTGTAGGATGCAAAACAAGCCCTCCCTACATTTGGGCCCGACTTCATTCCTTCATCGAAGCCGTGACGTTACTCACATACGAGTACTTTTACTTAGTGTCGGATGTATCTATTCTCTAAGTATTTACATAGTGTAGGGTGTAGGATTAGTACGGTTATGAAAGTCCCATGGGGGGAGAAGGAATGACGCCGTGACGAAAGAAGGAATGACGTCGGGCCCAAAATTAATGTGGTGAGGGCTTGTTTCAGCGTTCTCCCTTCGCTGACGTGACGTTCGTCACCGTCGCGGCATCGCGTGACGGTGACGAGTGACGGTCGCGAAGATCGTCGCGACGATGGGCGCCGGCACACTTCCAACAGCCATGTCGCCAGTAACCGCGAGCGCGCCGTAGGCGTCTTCCCGGGGAGACGCCTACGGCGACGCCCCCCCACTCGCGGCGGCTACTGGCGTCGCCCACGACCACGTCTCGAAGCTGCGCCATGAAGCCGCTCTTAACCTGCTCGCCTCGCTCGCTCGCAATTGCGCTGGGACGTTCGCGCGGCGCCAGGACGCGGAAATCTTTTGCTCCGTGCTCGCCGGCGTGCCGCCGGCCGGGCGCGCAGCTCTGCGGTCTCGGTGCGTGCTCACCGTCGATGTTGTCGTCGTGCTCAATGGCATGGCCTTGGCGCCCCAGCTCGCGCAGACACCGTGCGAGCTTAAGTCGAACTCGTACTGCCCCACGCGCTACGACCAGTCGGACACGCGTCGCTGTCAGGCCGCTGAGAGCGGCGGGCGGCGGCCGTCGGCGGCAAACGGCGGCGCGAGGGCGCCCAGCTCGACGGGGTGCCCTACGAGCGTGCGCTGCAAGGTCGCCACCTGCCGCCAACCGCGCGCAACATTTGCGTCCGCGTCCAGCTCCGCCTTTGTGGGCACGTCGGCGGGCCGAGCGGCATTCGACTCGTCGGATGCATATTCTGGCCCGAGCGCACGCGCGTCATGGCCGCGCGCGAGCGCGACGACCGCGTGCGTGATCGCGCCGCGCAGCCGCTCCGCCGCCTTCGCGTGCTCGCCGCGCTCGACGAGACGGAGCGCAAGCGCAGCTTCGCCGCCACCGCCGCCGCCGCCGCCGGCCAGGCGTTCGTGCTGTTCGTCAACGGACGGAGCGTCGGCGGGGGCGTCGGGCGTCGCGGCCGCGCGCGCCACGTCGTCCGCCACGCACGGGCGCAGCGCCTCGCGCGCGGCGCACGCGGCGACGCTCGCGCTCACCGCGGCGCTGACCGGCGCGCCGTCCATGCCGGCATCGTCGCCAGCACCTACGAGCTGGCGCGCGTGTACCGCGAGCGCCTGCAAGCGTTGCGTGCGCTCCGCGGCGAAGAGGGAGAGCAGGAGCTGCGCGGATGAGCGCGCTGCGGCGCCGAGCCCGCGTGCGCCATCCGCGCCGGCCGAGCCGAGCGCGCGCAGCGTGGCAGACGCGTCGCCGTCATTGGCCGCGCACGCGGCTGCGCGCAGCGCGGCGGCGGCGGGCAGCGCGGCGGCGGCTTCGGCGGCTGTCGAGATGGCCGGCGCGCCTGCGCCGTCCGCGCCGTCCGCCGCGAGCTCGGCGAGGGCTGCGAACCGCACGGCCGCGCCGTCGAGGTCGCCCGCGATAATCCGCGCGATCGCGCAGCGCGGCGCGCGGCGGCGGCGCGCTGGCCACGGAGGGGAAGCCTGCGTCGAGCGCTCCGGCGAGCGCGGCACGCGCGTCGGCGCACGTGCCAACGGGGGCGTCGGCGTCGAGCGCGCGCGCGGCGCGGCGCGCGACGTCGGCGGCGCGCGCGCAGCCGAGCGCGTCCGAGCGGCGCGCGGACTCTAAGCCGAGCGTCTCGGCACACGCCGTGCACACGTCGGCGATGCGCGCGAGCTCGGTGCGCATCGCCGACGCACCGTGCGCGCCGGGCGCGTCGGCTTGACATGGAAGCCTGCGGCGTTGTGGACGGCGCTTGCCGCCGGCGCAGCGACGGCGGTCGGATCGCGGTGCGGGGTAGGTGCGTGGGGGTGTCCACCCCTACCGCGTCATGCCGCGTCCTTGCCGCTACAGTCGTCCCGGCGTGCACAGGGTTAGCGCTCTGCCTGCGGACGTGCGCTGCGCGCTCTCTGCCGCTCACTACGTTCGTTGCCCCGCGGCCAAGTTCCCGCCCATCGCAGAAATGAAAGTGTCCTTAGCCACACTTACTTTAATGTGATTTGAGACGACGACGCATCCGACTGGACAGCGGGAACAGGAGCACGTGCGCAGAGCGAGGAGTCACCGAATCTAACTTATGACGATGCTCTTTCCGACCTCGGGGTAGGTGCGTCGCATGTAGCACATGAAGCGCTTGTTCATGCGTAGGATGACAAGCCTTTCGAGCTCCTCGTGGCCAAGGAGCGAGTTGCCGTCCGTCAGCACGGTGTTGGCGCACGACAGCATGCGCTCGCAGAAGCTCTCAGCCATGAGCGAGCCGACCTGGCCCCACGAGCGGCTCGCCATCAGCGGGATGTAGCCAAAGGTCGGATGCTTGTCGATGGTGCCGTTGTTGAGCAGCTTGCCGCGGTAGAATCTGCCGAGCGGCAGGCCGACGAGATCGTCGACCACATCGGGGCGCCGCGAAATCTCGCAGCCGGGAAACTCGACGGCGAGGTTGATTTGCGTGCGCAGCCAGGCATCGACCTGCGTCGTCACCCGCTCGCGCAGCGCGTGCTCGAGCGCGGCGTGGTTGGTCTGCTCGTCGGACAGCTGCGCCTGCGCGAGCGGCGTCCAACTACTCTCGAGCGCATGCGGCGCGCCGCGCGTTGGCGTGAGCGGCACGCTCGCGGCTGCTGGGAAGGCAGCAGCTGCTGGAAGGGGCGCAGCAGCGGCAGCGGCCGCTTCCGCGTTAAACCTGTCGACCTGCTTCTCGAACTTGATCATCTCATTGATGAGGAGCGCGCGCGCAGCTTTTCGCTCGCTGACGGAGAAATGACTGCAGCCCTTGGTGCGCACGTCCAGCACAGTGGCGAGCTGCTCGCGCGGCGTGATGGTGATCCGCGCGTCGGAGACTGGCTCCTCAATGTCCTTGCCGCAAAACCGGCGCTGAAATTCGACGAGTGCGCGCTTCAGGCACTCCTTGCCAAGCGGCGTCATGTCCGCGACGTCGCACATCTCGCGCGCGTGCTCAACCGAAGAACCGGCAGACACCTTGTCCCTCTTGATGATCGCAACTGCGCGACGGGCGACAAAAGCGCACGCCAGGTGGTCAAGCCAGCACGCAAACGCCCGGGGCGCAATCAGCGCGCGCGCACGCTGGTTGCTTTTCAGCGCTGCCTCGAGCTTGAGAAGCACGAGGGGGACGTACGGGCCCACAAACATCTTCTCCTTCTGCGCGAGCGTGGTCAGGTGCTTGGTCTGGTTGAGGACGGCCTCGAACTCGCGAGCAGTCTGCCACTGTACGTCAGTCAGCTGCGGGCACGTGTCCTTGACCTGGTCAAACTGGCTCATGTGCGTCGCGAGCGGGCGCTCCATCCGCACGACTGACTTGAGGAGCATGTGCGTCGCGAGCGGGCGCTCCATCCGCACGACTGACTTGAGGAGCATGAGGCGTGAGGCGACTCGCGTCGTAGTGAGGTCGACCGCCAGCTTGATTTCGGGCGCCTAAAGGGATAGTAAGGGGCAATTGGTCGCAAATCAATTCACGCCGCACACGTCGCGTCGCGCGCGCGGCCTTTGCTGGGAGCGCGCCGCACCTTCAGTACGCGCGCCATGTCGTGGAGGACCGAGAGGCGGCTGCTGTAGCTGAACCACACGGCGAGCTTGTGGATCCGGTTGATGAGCACCTGCCCCTCCTTAAAGGGATTGACGACTCTGCCCTTCTTGGAGCGCACGAGGTCGCCGATGGCCGACTTGCCAACCTTGTCGCCGTCGTGCATCAAGCACACGTTGCTGTCGAGGACATCGAGCTCGTTGCCAACTCCTGCAGCTGCTCGGTCGGACGTGACGACGCCAATGAGCTCGCTGAGCTCGATTCCGGCGAGCGCCTCGATGCGCGACTGCAGCGTGTCCGCGACGGTCACGTTGGTGTTGTCCCTGTCGTGCCGGACGAACACGATCGCGACGACCATGTTGCTGTCGAAGTCGGGCGGGATGAACTGCAAGCCGGCCGCCTGATACTTGGCGTGGTTGGCGAGAGTGCCGCCGTCGTGGATGAGCTGCATGAACGGATTGCCCTTAGCCTCCTCGTGCATCTTCTTAATGAGGAAGATGAGGTACGCTTCGAAGCACGCGAACTCAGCGTTCACGTAGTCGGTGAGCTGCTTGGACGTGAGCAAGGCAGGTTTGTGCTCGTCGGTACTGAACAGCGAGAGCATCGTCTTATACTCCTCGGCGTCGAACGTGCGCTTCGAGATGAGCTGCGGCGTGTATATGTAGAATCGCGCCTGCCCCGCGAGCTGCTTTCGCGCGCGGTCCGCCGCAAAGTGCGCGTCAAGCTTTCCCTGGGAGCGCTTGCCTAGCGCGGTGAGGCTGGAGACAGCCGCGCCGTCCGCACGTGCGCCCGCGCTCCCGAGCGCCTCCATGTCCGACGCGAGCCTCGCTCTCTTGGCGTCAAAGCGCGCTGCGCCCGCCGCGCCCCCGTCCGTCGTGGCCGAGTGGAACTCACGCAGGTGCTGACCGGCGGCCGAGGTGACGAGGCGATTGTTCTTCTTGTCAATCGAGCAACGCAAGATTGTGTTGCACCTCTTGTCGAGCCCGACGACCACGTTGCAAATGCAATTGCCCACTTTGTGCCACGACTTCGGCGCATCGTCGGCGAGCAGGTTGACGTCGTCCCAAACCTTGGATTTGACGCCCGGCGGCGGCGCATGGACGTAGAGCGATGGGACGGGTACACCATTGCGCTCGGGCAGCGGCGCATCCGCCGCTGCCGCCGGCGCTGTCGCCGCCGCCGCCGTCGCCGCCGCCGCCGCTGCCGGCGCTGCGGCCCGCCCGATGAGGTGAGCGCGCATCGTCGCTTTCGTCGCGACTTCGTCGCGACCGTCGCGCTGCAAGTGACGAAATCGTCGGCGTCGCCACCGTCACTGTCTCACGCTGTGACGGGCAGTCGCGACCGTCACTGGACGCGAGCAGCGAAGATCGTCGCGAAGATTTTAGTGACTGGAGAACGCTGGCTTGTTTTGCATCCCACACCCTACACCCTACACCCTTTAGAAAGCGGCGGCGCCTCAGAGCATGGCGGCTCGACAGCATGGCGCCTCGACAGCATGGCGTCGTCCAGCGTCACGCCGCGTCGTGGTCCTGCCGCTCCTCCGTGGCGCACGGATGGCGCTCCTCCGTGACGCAGCCGAACGACGCCGCGGCGTCACGGCCCGGGCGCAGTCGCCATCCTGGACGCCACGGATGGCGAACCGGTCGACGAGATCCGGCACGAGGACGTCTGCGCCATCGCCACGCAGCTCGACTGCGTCTACACGGGGCTCACGGGCTCGATGTTTGGCACCAAGTGGAACGTGTGCGGGGTCATGCTCCTCAGGCGCGCCGAGCAGCGCCCGCAGCCCGGCTCGGACGCCTTCGCCTCGTACGGCGTGCCCGCCTGGGCCGACACGTTCGACTCCACGGGGCCGTACGTGCCCGACGAGCGCGAGCGCGCGGCGGCGCTCGCGGCGGTGGCCGGTCTGCGCACGGCGCGCGCGCCGGCCGGGCCGGGCGGGCGCGAGCTCGCGCGCGCGCAGGGCTACCATCGCGCCGAGCGGGCTGCGAGCGCGGCGGCGGCGCGCGCGGCGATGGCCGAGGGCGGCCAGCAGCGCGCGCTCCACGGCGCGGTCGTCAAATCGGCGCTGCGCGGCGTGGGCAACCGGCTGCATCTTTGCGACGCGCCGGGCGGCACGGGCAAGACGTTCGTCGAGCGCGCCATTATCGCCGCCGTGCGCGCGGATGGGCACGCGGTCGTCGTGGGCGCGTCCTCGGGCGTCGCCGCCACGCTGCTGCCCGACGGCCGCACCTTCCACTCGACCTTCAAGGTGCCCGGCGGTGCCGACTCCGACGGGCAAGCCGTTCAATGGCGTGCCGCGCTCCGAGCGCGGGCGCTCCCTGGCCGCCGCGGCGGCTGGTCGTGTGGGACGAGGCGCCGATGCAGACGCGGTGCCACCTCGACTCGCCTGATCGGTGTTTGCGCGACGTGACGGGCGTCGACGAGCGCTTCGGCGGCAAGACGTTGCTGCTCGCCGGCGACTTTCGCCAGTGCTTGCCGGTGGTGCGGCGCGGCTCGCGCGCGCAGATCGTGCGCTCCTGCCTCAAGTACTCGGCGCCGTGGCAGCACGATCGGCAGCACGCCTTGGTCGAGAACTTTCGCGCCTCGAGCGCGGCGCGCGACACGGGCGACGCGCTCGGCGCGGGCGAGTGGGCGGAGCTGCTGCGCAGCCCCGGCGACGGCGCCTTTCCCGCGGCGGTGCCGGCGGCCGGGGCCATGCCCGGCGCATTCCCGCTCGATCCCGTGCAGCTGCCCGAGGCCGTCGGCGGCGTCCCCATCCGCGTGGGCTCGGCATACCCGACGGAGCTCGTGACGACTTTGTCCACGGCGCGACGTGTTGGACCGACGACGGCTCGCTGTGCGACCGCGCGGTGCTCTGCGCCAAGCAGACGGACGTGGCGCGGATCAACTGGCTGGCGATCGGCCGCTTCCCGGGCGCGGCGGCGAGGTGCGCGTCGGCGGACGAGCTGGCGCGACGACGTGGCGGGCAAGCAGATTGCGCTGGCGTCGGTCGAATTCCTCGACTCGCTCGAGCACGCGCAGATGCCGCACCGCGTCCTCGACCTGAAGCCCGGGATGGTGGTGATGCTGCCGCGCAACCTCTCGCCCGGCGAGGGGCTGTGCGGCGGCACGCGGCTGATCGTGCGCGGCGTGCGCGCCGGCGGCCGGCTGCTCGAGTGCGCACGACCCGGCGCGGCCGCCGGGCGCGACAGCACCGTGCTCGTCGCGCGTGTCGACCACCACTCGCCCGACGACGGCACGTTCGCGCTTGTGCGGATGCGCCGCCAGTTCCCCGGTGCGGCCGGCGTAACGAGGCGCAGGGGCAAGCGCTCGGGTGCGCGGGCGTGTGGCTCGCCGAGCCGTGCTTCACGCACGGCCAGCCCCACGTGGCCGCTTCGCGCGTCGGGCACACGTCGCGCGTCCGCTTTGCGCTCGGCGCGGACCTCGTGACGCGCAGCGTCGTCTTCAAAGAGGTGCTCCGCGCGGTCAGCGGTGGCGAGGCGGCGGCGGCGGCGCTCGCCGCGGCCGCCGTCGCCGCCGCGCGCGAATGCGCGGCGGCGGCGCGCGGTGGCGGCGAGCGCGGCGGGCGCGGCGCGGACGGCGCGCGCGGCGCCGGCGGCGGGCGGCGCGCTGGCGGCGGGCGCGCCGCCGGCGCGCGGTGCTGGCCAGCACCCGCCGGCGCGACGCCCGCCGCGCCGCTCGCGCCGACGCGCAGCCGGCGGGTGCTCGCCAGCACCGCGCGCCGCGCGACCGGCCCGCGTACCTGCGCGCCCTTCGCGGGCGCGCAGGGCGGCGCCAATGCGGCCGGCGTGCAGGGGCCTCAAGCCGGCGCGCCGCCCGCCGCCGCGTGGGTCGCCGCCACGCGCGTGCCGTCGGCGCTGCCGCCGCCCGGCGTCGCGCTCGCGCCGCAGCCGCCGCCGCCGCCGTCGCCGCCGCCTGCCGCCTGCCGGCAAGCTGGGCAAGCGCGCAGCGGCGGCGACGGCGGTGCGCGATCCGGCGAGCAGGCGGCGCGCCGCCGAGCCGGGGGCGGGCTCCGTGGGCGACGAGGCTCGCCCGCCACTGGCACCACTCGCGCGCCGAGCGCGCACAACGCGCGGGAGTCCGCTGCGTGGCCGGACGAAGCTGCGGTCACGGCTGAGGGGCGGATCCGACACGCCGTGGCCGTACAGCACATCGAGCAGGGAGGCCGTCACATCGACATGAATTTAAGTGCCACATCGGGCACGTGATACCCTGCGGACTGGCGCCACTCCTGCCGCCCCTCGCGCCGAGCCCGCGGCGCGCGCCGGGCAGTTGTTGCGCGCGCACGCAGCACGCAGCGCGCAGACAAGACGTGAAAAATGTGTCGCGGCGAGGACGAGGGCGAGCCCCGGCGGCTCGGCGAGGCGTCGCATCTCACACACACAGTGGCGCACTCCGAACGGCCCGGTCCACATTGCCCCCCCCCCCCCCCCCCCCCCCCCCCCGCGCGCGCGCGGCTAGCCGACGCGCCGGCCTCTTGCTCGCGGCTGTAGACCCGGGCGCTGAGGGCCTCGTACATGCCGGGTGGCCGAGGGACAGAAGCCCGTCTCGGTCACGCTCGTGCAGCGCAAGCGCACTGCGCACGCGCGGCACGCGACCGCGCGCGAGACGGGCCACCGTGCAGCGCATCGGCCCCCGTCGGCGCCGGGTGCGCCGGGCGGCCGCGCCCTATGCGGCGCGCGGCGTGGAGCACCGAGGGCGCACGGTGCTGGAGGCCAACGAGCGGGTCAGCTTCACGCGCGCGCACACGCATGTGCGCACGCAGACGCGGCACGTGCACAACCCGCCCGCGCGGCTGAGCGCGCGGGCGGCGCGGCGACCTCAACTGGCGCGCGTGCGCGCTTGCGGCGGCGCGGTTCGAGCGCGTGCATGCGACCGGGCGCGGGTTCCGGCCCGAGCAGCTGCTCGTTGTGTGCGGCAACTGGCTGCACCGGTCGCGCGGCGGCGGCCGTGTGCGAGGCAAGCCGCCCGCGCTCGGTGAGGGGCTTGCTTTGGGCGCTGCGCCGGCTCGACATCGCGACGACCCTCGTACCCAAGCTGCGGAGATCCAACGGATGCTCGCAGCTGCGCGAGGTGAAGCGGAAGTGCGCCCGCTCCGAGCGCGACGCCCGCCGCGGACGCCGACGGCGCGCCGCTGGCCCGGCCGCGGCTGGCGGGCCGCGGCCGGTGCGGCGCGGCACCGGCACGCTGCAGCCGTACGTACGCGCGCAGAGCGCCGGGCGGTCGCAGCGCGTGGCGGGTGGCGCGGCGCGATGCCCGCGGCGGCAAGCGTGACTCAGCGCGGCAACGTCGGGGGCGGTGCAGGCGGCGTTGAAGCGAACGAGAAGGTGGACGCGGCGGCGATGAGCGGCCACGGCCACACCGGCGCGTCACGGCCGCCGCCTCCGTCGCCTCGCGCGCGGCAGCGCGCGCGGCCGGCGCGACGGACGACGGCAGGGGCGTCGGCCGTGGCGGGCGTCGTGGGCGCGCCGCGCGCCAGCCACGCCGGCCTAGCCGGGCCGTCGTCGGCGTCGTCGTCGTCGGCGGCCTCGTCGTCGTCGGCCGGAACAGCGGCGCACTCGGCGCGAAGGAGGCCGACGGCAGCGCCGGCGACGCGCGCGTGTTGCCGCCTGCCGACAAGCTCGTCGCGCCGTGCGAGCGCGGTGTCGCCGTGTCGCCCTCGGCGGGCGACGTGGCGTGCGGCGCACGCGACGTCGACGCGGCCGCTGCCGCACGGCGGAGCAGGCGTGGCTGGTGCGGGGGCGGGGGGGGGGGGGGGGGGGAGGGGGGGGGGTTGGGGGGTCGGTCGATAAGGTCGCTGGGGACAATCTCCCATCAGAAACTCCCGCTTAAACAGCCGCTAGGGCGGCCGCGTCCGGCACGCCCAGCGCCGCGACGAGCGCGATGCATTCCACGAGCGCAGTGGTACATCGCTCGCCGTGGGGCGCACCACGGGCCTTTAATTTATGAGGCCAAGAGCGACGTCTTATCACACTTTCAAAAGCAGCGGATCAAAAGGCGTCTGCCAATCCGCCCGCGAGGACGACCGACGCGGACGACCAGCACGCGCGATGGCGCAGGAGACGACCGGCTCGATGACCATGGCGGCAAGCGTGACCAAGGGCCCCGGCGTCGGAGATGGCGCAGGTGGCGACGAAGCGATCAAGGTGGAGGAAACGGCGAAGACGAGCGGCGACGGCTGCACCGGCACGCCTCCTCTGCGCCCGGCCGCGCGCGCGGCCGGCGCGGCGGACGACGGAGGGGCGGCGGTCGTGGCGGGCGTCGAGGGCGAGCGCGACGCACTCGCCAAGACGGGTGCCGGCGGCTGCGACGACGACGCTCGCGAGCCGCTGTCGGCCGGCAAGCCCGGCGCACTCGCCGCCGCGGCGACCGTCGGGGGTCTCGGCGAGCTCGTCGGCAGCCTATGCGCGTGGCTGGCGCACGGCGCGGCTGGCGGCGCCATCGCGGCCATCTCCCCCGGGACGGCCGCGCGCGGAGCAAATGGCACGCCGCAGCGCGCCGAGCCGCCGGCCGCCGGCGATCCCGTCGCTCCGAACGCGTGCGTCGCCGCTGCGGCGCCCTTGGCGGGCAGCGCGGCGGCGCCGTCGTCGGCCGCGCGCGACGCGCAGCGCGGCGTCGCGGGATTCGACGCGGCCGCGCACGCGCACGCGCGCGACGGCAGGCGGGCGGCACGGCGTATGCGCAAGCAAGAGGGGGCGGTGCACAGGGCCTTCCGCAAGTCCCTCTGGCGCGACGCGACGTTTGTCGAGTTCGTTGAGAAGCTGCGCCCCGACGGCAGCGCGCAGCTGCTCGCGCGCGAGCCCACGCGGCACGCGGCGGCGGTGCTGTGCGAGCTCGCGCGCGGCCGCGACGGCGCGAGCGGCGCGGCCGGGCTGCTGCACGAGATGAGAGCCGCCGATGCGCGCGCGCGCGAGGCCGCCAAAGCGGCGGAGGCAGCGCGGCTTGCGCACGGGACGCTGCGCATCGTGGCAACCGTGGCGCTGGGCGGTGCGGTCTTCGCCGGCATGTCAGCGCTGGTCGTTGCTTGCGCGGCGCGCACGGCGACCGGTGCGCTTTTTGGGGCCCGCCGCCCGCGGGCGGCCGCGCGCGGAGCCGACGACGCGCTCGGCACGCTGCAGCGCGCCGAGCCGCCGCCCGCCGACAAGGGCAAGCGCAGGCGCGCCAGAGCCAACGACGACCCCGTCGACGCGGCGCGCAAGGCCGTGGGCAAGGCGGAGGGCAACTGCCGCAAGGCAGCCCGCCGGCTGCACCTCGCTGCACTGGGCGAGGAGGAGGCGCAGCAGCGCGTGCTCGACGCCGAGGCGGCGGAGCAGCTGGCGCGCTCGCGCGAGCCGGCCGGCGGCTGGGTAGGCAGCGCGCGCGCGCGCGCGTGCGCGCGCCCCGCCGCGCGCGCGCCCGTCGATTGGCGTGCGCGCAGCGCAGAGCGGCGCGCCAGCTCCGTCACCCGCGCGCCGCCGCGCCCGTGCCCCTCGCGCGCAGGGGCGCCCTGCGGACCTGCGGCTGCAACAGGCGCACTTTGGCATTCGCGAAGATGCCGACGCGGATGTGCGCCGCGCGCACGAGGCGCTGCGCCGGGCGAGACAGGGTGTGGCGTGCGCCCAGGCCAGCGTGCGGCAGATGGAGGCGGCGTTGCTCAACGCGACGCGCTGCGCCACCGCGGTGCTCGCGCCGCGTGGCGTGCCGGAGGGTGACGAGCAGGCCGCAGCGAGAGAGCAGGCGGCGCTGGACCGGGAGGCGCCGCCGGCCGCGCAACGCGCGGCGCCGACGGCGCGCTCGCCCTCGGAGCCGCCGTCCGAGTGGGGCCCGCCAGCGGTCGGCCGGCGCCCGACGCCGCGTGCACTGTCGCACGCCGCGGGGCGCGGGGACGACAACCCGTTTGCGCCGCTCGCAACCGTCAGCGGCGATTGGTCGCCCACGCCGAGCTCGCGCTCGCCGTCCTCGCCGCCGCGGCAGCCGCCGTCCGACCGCCGCAGCGCGCAGCGTCGCAGCGCGCGCGCGCGGCCGCCGAGGCCGACCGTTTCGCCCGAGGACGCGCTCGCAGCCGAGCGCCAGGCGCGCGCGCTGTCGGAGCAGGCGGAGCAGAGGCGCGCCAAAAAGGCCGCCGCCAAGGCCGCGCGCCGCGCCGCGCGCGCCGCCGACAAGCGGACGGCGCGCGTCGTCCACGCGTGCGTAAGCGCCGCCTTGCGGCGCGTCTGCACGAGCGTCGCCACGGGCACGCCGCTCGCCGTGCTCCGCGAGCGCGCCGAGGGGCCGCGCGCGCCGAAGGCGGCGCCCGCGCCGCCACGCCGCGCAGCGGACGGCGGCCGCGCGCTCCGCCACGCGCGCCGTGCGGCCGCCGCGGCGGCGGAGCGCGAGGCGGCGGTGGCGGCCGACGCCGACGAGCGGTTCGAGCGGCAGCCCTCCGCCGCCCGGTTCGACGGCGGCGATGGCGGCGGAGGCGGCCACGTCGAGGCGAGCGCGCGACCGCGCGCCGGCGAGGCCGGCGAGGCTGGCGCGCACGGCGCGCCTGGCGCAGCGGGGACCCCGGCGGCGTCGCTCGCGTCGCGCAGCCCGTGTGATGCGCGCCGCACGGCACGCCTCCCGCACGCACGCGCCGCAGCCACCTGCGCACGCAACGGCGGCTGGGGTGGCAACGTCGGCGGCGACGTGTGCGGCGATTGTTTCGGCGGCGGCGGCGTCCGTCGCGACGCCTGCGGCGGCGGCGACGCCACCTGCGGCTGCGGCGATGGCGGCGTCGGTGCTGGCGCTGGCGAGGCCCCTGCACACGGTGCGCCGGCGCGCGCGACGGCGTCGCGCTTGCTGCGCTTGCTCGGCGCGCCACGCGCCGTGCTTGGTGCGATGGCGCACTCCGCGGCCGTGTTGGCGCGCGGCGTGGCCGCAGCCGTCGCTGGCGTGCGCGCCGCCGCGCGCGCCGTGCGGCGCGCGCGCCGCCGAGCGCCTCGCGCGCGCCGCACGGCTGCGCGGCGGGCTCGCGGCCCGCCGATGCGCGACGTCGACGGCGCCCTGCGGCCCTCGCCGTCCTGGTTGCGCACACGCCTCGTCTGCGGCCGGCGCCTCGCGCCTCTGCGCCGCGCGGGCGCGCGCCCGCCGCCCGCACACGCCGCGCCGAGTTCCCGCGCGCGCGCTGCGCAACCCGACAGCGACGCGCCGGCGTGCGCGCCGCGGCGCTCGGCGCCTGTCGGTGCGCCGCCGCGCGCGCGTGGCCTGCGCGCGGCGCGCGCACGGCGCTTCCTCGACGTCGCCGGCCGCGCGGCGCGGAGCGCGCGCCTCGGCGCGCGCATCACGCGCCAGCGCACGCCGGGTTCGCCATCGGAGCCCTGCACGGCCGAGAGCGGCGACGGCGCGGGCGCCGGCGGCGTCGGCGCGGCGGCGCCTGGCGCGGCGACGATGCGCGCCACCGGCGCGCGCGCAGCGCGCGCTGCGGCGGCGGCGGTCGGTGGCGCCTCGCGTCTCGCGCGCCGCGCGATGGCAAGCGCCGCCGCCGCTGCCACCTCCATCGCCGGCGCTGCCGCCTCGACCGTCGCCGCCGCCGCCGTTGCCATCGGCGCGGCCGTCACGTCACCGGCGTTCGCCGCGGCGCGCGGCAAGGCGGCCGCATGCGTCGCTGCCTGCGCCCGCCCCACCGCCGCGCAGGCGGCCGCGTCGCGCGCGCTCGGCGCGCTCTTCGTGCTCGTCGACGCGGCCGACGCGGCGGGCGACAGCGACGCCGCGCTCGGCGCGCTCGCGGCCGCGGTCGACGCGACGGAGCTGCGCCCGCCGCCGGCCTTTTGGCGCGCGGGCCGCGCCGCGGCGTACGCACCGCGTCCGCCGCCCCTCGACTCGGCGCGGCCGCGCTACAACCGGCGCGCGCGCGCACCTAGCCCTCCCGTCGCGGCCGCGCGGCGCAATCTCGCGCGCGCGGTGCGCGAGCTCACGCGCGCCGCGCGCGCTGAGCGCGAGCGCGCGCCGGCGCCGCGCGGCGCGCGCGGCGGCGTGCTCCACGCGCTGCGCGCGTCGCTCCCCGTGCACGCGCGTGCCGCGCTCGGCACGGACGCGGAGCTACGCGCGGACATCGCCGCGTTCGCGCGCGCGCGCCGCGAGCTGCACAGCCTCACCGACGCCGAGGTGGCGGCGCTCGCGCGCCCGGACGGGCCGCCGCTGCCCGTGCGGCTCGCGTGCACGGCGGTCGCGCGCGCGCGCGGCGTGACCGTGCTGCTCGACATCGTGCCGCGCGGCGGCGGCGCGCCCGAGCGGCTCGTGTGCCGCGCCCGTCGCCGCGGCGCCGCCACGCGCACGCCACGGCCGACAGCCGCCGTTATCGCGCGCGCGCCTTGCATAGCGGCGCGCGTTGGCCACACTGAGCCGGCGCGCGCGTGCGCGGGCGGATCGATCGGGGTCGTGCGCCTCCGTTCAGCGCGCCGCCGCTCTTGGCGTGGGGCGCGGCTCGACGTGCACACCCGCGAGCGGCTGGCCACACCGGTGCCAGGCCACGTCGTGGCCTGCGCCGCCGCCTCGGCCATCGGCGCGTGCGTCGCTCGCGCGCGGCTTGGGCTTGCACGGCTGGCGCGCGCGTGGCCCTGCGCCTCCGCTCCACTGGCCACTGCTGCTGTCGCCTTCGCGCCTGCCGCCGACGGTGTTTTCTGCGCCCCACTGGGCGCTCCTGCATCCGCCTTCGCGCCTGCCGCCGACGGTGTTTTCCCCGCCGCGCTAGCCGCTGCTGCATCCGCCTTCGCGCCTGCCGCCGATTTTCCCGCCCCACTAGTTGCTCCTGCACTCGCCTCCGCGCCAGCCACCGACGGCGTTTTCCCCGCCCCGCTAGCCGCTGCCGCTGTCGCGTCCGCGCCCGCCGCCGCGGGCGCGTCCTCCGCCCCACCAGCCATCGCCGCCGCGCCCGCCGCCAACGCGCGCACCGCCAACGTGCCCGTTGCCAACGAGGCTACCGCCACCGAACCAGCCGCCCTTGAGCTTCCCCTCCAACCCGCCAACTCGGCGCTGCTTGCGTGGGCGGGCGACGCGGCTGCGCGCCGGCTGGCCTCCGCCGCCGCGAGCGCCGGCCTCCCGCAGGCAGAGGTGGAGCGCATCGCCAGCGGCGACATGCTCGCCTCAACCGTCGACGCGTGCTGCGAGGTCGTGCTGCGCGTGCACGGGCAGGCCGGCGGCGGGCATGTCTGCCACGTGCCGCTCGCCGCGCAACCCGCGGTGTTCCAGGACGGCGCCGAGCGCGCCGCGCTGCTGCACCGCCTGCGCAGCGAGGCGACGACGCAGGCTGTCATCGGCGTGTGGAGCCCGTCGGACGAGCGCGGCGGCGCGGGCGGTGACGACGGCGCGCAGCTCGCCTCCGGCCATTTCACCGCGTTGCGCCTTGTGCGCGTCGCGCGCGCGGGCGAGCGTCGCTACGACGCGGTGCTCGTCGACACGCTCGCGTCGCCCTGCAGGCGGGCGCTCGTGCTCGCCACGGCGATAACTGCCACGCTGCACGCGGCGGGTCTCGACATTTCGCGCGTGCGCCGCGCGCGGCTGCTCGACGAGGCGGCGCAGCGTGGCGCGACGTGCGGCCTCGCGATAGTGGGCGCGCTCAACGACGCGCTCGCCGCGGCGGGCTGCTCGTCCGCGCCGCGCACGTTCAGCGTGGCGGACATGTACGCTGTCGGCGAGCGCCTCCGCGTCGCGCTGACCGGCGCGGCCAGCGATCGTGCGCCGGGCGGCGTCTGCGCGGGCACGAGCGCGGTGCGTGGCGGGGGCAGCCCCGATCGCGCCGAAGCGCCGCCGCAGACGCGCGTCGCCAAGGCCGCCGCTGGCGTCACCGCCGCCGCCACCGCCGCCGCCACGCCGCCGCCGCCCGCGCTGGGCGCCGCCGCCGCCGCCACCGCCGCCGCCGCCGCTGCTGCCGCCGCCGTGGCCGCGCCGTCACCGCCGCCACCGCCGCCGCCGGCCGGCGACGCGGGCGACGCCGCCGCCGCCGCCGCCGCCGCCGCCGCCGCCGCCGCCGCCGCCGCCGCCGCCGCCGCCGCCGCCGCCGCCGCCGCCGCGCGCACATTCTTGAAGCTCGCGCCCAGGGCGCGCGCGGCCGCCTCGGCGCGTGAGGCGTTGCGCGCCGCGTGTGCGCGCGCGGACGCGGCGGCGGCGTCACACGCGTCGGCGCCGCACGCGCCCGCCGGTGCGCGCCGCCGGCGGCGCGCGGGCGCAGGCGAGCTGGCGCTCGCGGCTGCGCGCGCGCTCGCCTCGACGGAGCACGGCGATTTGACGGACGACGCGCTCGAGGCCGCCATCGAGCATGAGCTGGGCGACGAGCGCGGCCAACTGCTGCTGTGCACGCGGGGCGCAGCGGCGCAAAGGCCCGCGCTTTGCCGGCTCCTGAAGCACGCGTGCGCGTCGGCGCGCGCGGCGAAGCGCGAGCAATTCACGGTGTTCGTCGTGCGCGCGGCCACGCGCGGCGAGCGGGGGGGCGCCGCCGCGACGCGCGTGGACTCGGTGGTCGAGCTGTCGTGCGCGCTGCACGAGAAGGCGGGCGCGCTCGGCGGCCTCCAGAGCGTCTGTGTGCGCGGCTTTGCCCTCGAGCGCCGCCGGACACTCGACGCTGGCGCCGAGGCCGGCGCGTCCGCCATCGGCCAGGACGAGCAGGTCGAGGCAGAGGCGGGCGAGGCGTGCGTCGCCGGCGTGACGATGGCCAAGCAGCTGCGTCAGTTTGCCGAGCAAGCTGCCCGCGACGACGTGCTCTTCCGCGTCGCCGTGTCCGAGGCCGACGCCCACGCCCGGCTGGCGCGCGTTGCGGGTGACGATGTCGGCGCGTACAGCGTCGTGCTCGCAGTCGCCGGGCTCGTCTGGCTGGCCAAGGCCGACGAGGTTGCGCCGGCGGCCGCCCGGTCCGCCGCCGCGCCGCCCGCCGCCCCGCCTGCTGCCGCCACGTCCGCCGACGCCGAGCGCGACGCCTCGCCTTCCGACCGCCTGCGCGCGCTGACGCTCGCCGTGCGAGTCGCGCTCGCGCGCGGCGTGCTGCGCCACCTCCTCGCCGACGCGTCGCCGGGCGCGTCCGCGACCGCTGGCGGTAGTTGCGCGACGCCCGTCGAGGCGGCCGCGTCCGACGCCGCGCCGCCCGCCACGGGCGTCGTGACGAGTGGCGTTGCGGCGGGCGCTGTGGCGGCCGCACCGGCTGCTGCGGGCGGTGCGACGGCGGGTGCATCGCCCATCGCGCGGCCGGCGAAGCGCGCGCGGCGCACGCTCACCGCCGCTCCAGCCGCCTCGGCCGTTGCGGCCGGTGGAGGCGCACGCGCTGGCGCACGCGGCGCGGCCGGCGCGCCTCGCGCGCGCGCCGCGCGCGCGCCGGCCGAGTACGTCTGGCTTGCCATCGCGCGCCGGATGCTGGCGGCGCGACACGCGGCGGCCGCGGGCGGCGACTTTGTCGCGTCGTGCGTCGCCGCGATGCAGGCCGAGTACGGCGACGGCTGTGCCGTCGTCGTCGGCGACGCGCCTGATGACGCCTTGGTCGAGGCTGCGGCGGCGGCGCTGCTCGAGGGCAAGCACGCGGCGGTGAGCCTCGGCTGCGTCGACCGGCCGGCGGTGCTCGTCGTGCAGCGCGCCGTGGACGCGCCCACGTCGCGCGTGCACGGGTGGTGCGCGCACGCGGCGGGCGCCGCCGAGTTTGACGAGGGCGCCGCGCGCGACGTGTTCAACGCGATCGTCGAGCGCGCGTGGGCGCTGCGTCCGGACCCGGCCGACGGCAGCCCGCCGCCCACGCGCACGTGGGAGGTCGAGCGCATCGCTGACGACGCGCCCGACCAGGCGGGCGTGGCCGCGCTGCGCGTGCTCTACGCGCTCGTCGCGGCGCACGGCCGCTACCGCTCGGCCGCCGCGCTCTTTGGCGCGCTCGCGCAGCTGCACGCGCCCGACGCCGCCGGCGCGCGCGCGGAGGTCGTCGCGGCGGCGTGCGCGGTGCCGCCCGGCGCGCGGCCGGGCGCCGCGCCGGCGGCCGCGCGGGACGACGCGAGGGAGCGCGCATGGGAGGGCGCTCAGATCGCCGCGCTCGCCGTCAGCGCGGACGCTGCGCGCAGGCGTGTCGCGCCCGTGCGCGCGCTCGTCGACGCGCTCGGCACGCCACCGACCTCGGCGATCACGGGCGGGCCGGCGGTGCGGCTCGCGGGCGCGGGCGACGGCGGCCACGGTGTACGGTGGGTGGGCGAGCAGGCGGCGACGCCCGCCGAGCAGCTGCCGAGGGAGCTGCTGCGCGCCTACCACGAGGCGGTGCTGTGCGTCACGCCCGGCAGCCTCCAGCTCGGCCCGGCGGCGCTCGACCCGGTCACGCGGCCGCGCGAAAACGACACGCTGGAAGGCCTCCTCGCGCGCGTCAGCTGGCAGTGCGGCGCGAGGGCGAGCACGTGCGCCATGCTCGCCACGTTTTCCGAGCAGGCGGGCACCGGCTCGCGCGTCGCGCTCAAGGCCCTCCGCACGAGCTCCGACCTGGCCGGGCTGACGGCGGCTGCGGTCGGGCAGCAGGCGCCGCAGACGCCGCCGCCGCCGCTGCTCGTGATGCTCGGCCGCTGCCCCAGCCCGCTCGTCGGCGGCGGCCTCTTCCCGCCCGACCGCGCGACGGGCGAGCCGGCGGCGCACGCGGCGACGTCCGAGCTCGCCGTCGAGCTGCTGCGCGACGCGCGCGCGCTGGCCGGCACGGACGGGCGGCTCGTCGTGCTGTGCCTCGAGGCGTCCAACCCGCTCTGGTTCTGCCCCAAGGTGCGCGAGCTCGAGCTGCCGCGGACGCGGTCGGACGGCGTGCGCGCGTCCGGCTGCACCTGCCCTGCGACGTGCAGCGATGCGCGCGGCGCGGCGGGTGGCGCTGCCCGCGGCGCATCGACGCGGCCGGCGGCGCGCGCGATCAACAAGGCGGTGCTCGACCACTTCGTCGCGCTTTTCGGCCGCGAGGGCTTCGCGACCTTTGAGTTTGCGGGCGGCGGCGAGGCGAGCTGGCTGTGCGACAGCGCGGCCGGCACGACGACCGTCGCGGCGTGCGCGTCGCTGCCGCCGCACATGGGCGATGGGCAGCTGGCCATCCGGCGGCACATGCTCGGCACGGGCGCCGGCGCGCCGGCGCACGCCGTCGTCTCGCTCCGCGTCGCGCACGTGAGCCACGCCATCCGCCGCGCGGCGGACGACGGCGGCGCGCGCGCCGAGCGGATGGCGCGCGCCGCGCGCGCGTTTTGCGATGTGGCGGCCGCGTTGCGCGTCGACGCGATCCTGGCGGAGGTGCCCGAGGACCGCCCGACGGGCACGCCCTTCCTTGGCGGGCTGCTCGAGTTTTGGAACAAACGCAACGGGAGCTCGACGGCGCCAGCCACGCTCGCGCTCGGAGACGTGCGCGAGGTGGCCAAGCGGACGGCCGACGCAGCGGCCGGCCGAGCGGACGAGGTCCCTGCGGCTGGCCGTCCGCAGGTCGCGGCGCGCGCGTGCGCCGGCGGGATTGGCGGCGGCGCGGGCGCGGCGGGCGCCTCGGACGCTGCGCCCCGTGCACTGGCGGGCGCGTCGGGTGCGCGCACGGACGGCGGCCCTGCCGACGCACGCCAGCTGGAGAGCCGCTACGGCGAGGCGAGCAAGCTCGACCTACCCCAAGATTCCACTACGGGCTGCGTCCTCGACGCTCGCGAGGCCCAGGACCGCGCGCGCGTGCCTGCTGCGCCCGACGGCACAGCGCTGCGCCGCGTGCTCGACGCCGTCGGCGCGGGCGCGCCCGCGCAGCGCAGCCCGCGCTGGCACGACGAGCGATGGGAGGAGGTCACGGGCAGCAAGGTTGGCGACGTCGTGAACGACAACGCCGGCGTCGCGCATGAGACGCTCACCGACGAGTACGTGCACCGGCGGCGGCGCGAGGTGCGGACCAAGGCGACGACCGCGGGCATCCTCGGCGAGGCCGTCGCGCTGCGCAAGCTGGCGGCCGCGTACGGCATCACCGTCGTGTGCAACCTGCCGATGGTGCGTGCGGACCCGCACGACAAGAGCGCGCCGTTCGCCTTCTCGCCGGACGGGCTCGCCATCCTCCCCGAAAACAACGAGCAGGTCCTCGTCGAGGTGAAGACGCTCACCAAGGCGGGCGCCACGGCGCACGAGGACGGGCCGCCGCAGCCGCACCGCGATCAGCTGCAGCTCGGCATGCACGTCCTCGGCGTGAGCAAAGCGCTCTACGTGCAGTACCTCAGGCACGAGGACCGGATCGTCGTGCACGTTGTGACGCGCGGCGCCGGCTGGCTTGCATTCGCGCAGCCGAGGGTGCAGGCCTTCTGGGCGCGCGTCGTCGAGCGGCGCGCGCGGCTCGAGCGCGCGCGCGCCGACCACCCGGCTGCGAGCCGGCGGCACCGGCGGCAGCAGACGCCGGCCGGGCCGCCGCTCGTGCTCGCGCTGGACGGGCGCGTCCCCGCCGCGCGCGCCGCCGCGCTGCACGCCGTCGCGCACGGCACCGCGAGCGCGGCGGCGGTGACGGCGGCGGCGGCGACGGGCGACGCGACGGCGTTGCAAGACGCGATCGCGGCGCTGCGCGCGCCCGTCGGCAATGCGGCGATCGCCAGCGCAGCGTGTGCGGAGGGCGCGGCCGTCGAGCGGGCGATCGCGTACCTCGGGCAGCCGGCAGGCGACGCCGCCGCCCGCGGCACGGCCGAGGCGGCAGAGGAGGAGAGGACGGTCGACGCCGACATCTGCGCGTTGCTGCACCAGCTCGGCGCGAGCGTGGCGCACGTGCACGTCGAGGACGCGGATTGCGTCACGCGTGAGCACTGGGGCGGGGCGGGGCTCGCTGCAGCGGACGAGCCGCCGAGCGCCCCCGCCATTTCGAGCGTCATCGTCGCGCACATCGTGCGGCTCGCCGGCTTTGGCGTCGAGCTCCCGCAGTCGATTCGCGTCGCCCCCAGCACGGCCGACTGGCACGAGGGCTGGCTCGACGTGCAGTGCGTGCTGCTGCGCACGCGCCGGCGCGGGCGGCGCGACGACGACTTTGTGGCCGTCGTCAGGCGCGGTGGGCGCTGGTTTGCGTGCGAGCCCGGCCGCGCGCGGCGGCTGCAGTAGCGGTCGGTCCTGCGCCGCGCGCGCGGCGGCGTCGACGGGACCGGCGATGAGGCGTTCGCGGTCGTCTACGTGCGGCGCGGCGACGCGGCCGGCGACGCGGCTGGCGACGCGCAGGCCGAGCGGGCGCGCGGCGGGCGCGCGCGCAGGCGCACGCGCGGCGGCACGCGCAAGCGCAAGCGCGGCGCCTCCGCCGGGCTCGAGGCGGCCGCGCCCGCCGGCGCGCCGGCTGCCGCGCCCGCCGGCGCGCCGGCGGGCGCTGCTCACCGCCCGCTTGCCAGGCGTGCCACGGTCGCCGCGCGCACCACGCGCTCTGTGACCGACGCGCTGCACTCGGCGCCTGCCGCCACGGTTGCACCTGTCTTCGACTGGCGCGCCGGCCGCCCGCCCCCCGCCGCTCGAGCCCGCCACCCGCGGCCGCACGTGCGCGCGCCACCGGGCAAGGCCTGGGACAGCGTCTCGGGTGCGTGGGTGGACAAGCCGACTGGTGCTGCCGTCGCCGCCGCGCCGCCGCCGCTGCCGCCCGCCGCCGCGCCGCCGCCCGCCGCCGCGCCACCGCCCGCCGCCGCGCCGCCGCCCGCCGTCGCGCCGCCGCCCGCCGCCGCGCCGCCGCCGCCGCCGCCACCGGCGGCGCTCAACCGCTGGCAGCACGTCGGCGCGGGCGGCAGCGCGGCGGGCCGGCGGCTCGCGGCCATCGCACGGCGGCAGCGCGGCGTGCGCGCGCCGCCGCCCGCCGCGCGCTTCCTCGCCACGCTGCCGCCACCGCCACGCGACGGCCTCGCGCGCACGAGCAAGCAGGCGCGCGCGAGGCGCAACGCGGACGGCCGGCCGGCGCACGCGCGCGCGGCCAACGCGCGCGCCTTCTACCGCGGCGTGGAGCTCGGCGTGCACGCGACGCGCGCCATCGTCGACGCGCGCCACGCCGACCTGCCACAGGCCGTCTTCGTGGCGGAGGCGCGGGCGATCGTCGCGCGCTCCGCCGGCGGCGGCGCGCTGCTCGCGCCGGACGACGTGCGCGACCTGTGCGACGCGCAGACGGACGCCGATCGCGCTGCGATCTGGGCGTCGGTGGGCGCGCACGAGGCGACGCGCATCTTCGCGCTCGTCACGCGCAACGCGAGCTTGGCGGGCGCGGCGCTGCTCGTGCTGCACACGCCGGCGGGCGCGCCGGCGCGCGCGCTCGGGCTCGTGGCGACGCGCTCGCGCGCGCCGTGGACGGGCGCGCCGCGCGACGCGCACAGGGCGCTGGTGCAGCGGTTGGACGTGCTGATGGACGCGATCGCCGCGGCGCGAGGCGCGTCGCCGCTCGAGCTCGAGCTCGCGCTCGCGCCCGAGCCGCAGAGCGCGTGCAACGCGCGTGCGGCCGCGCTGCTCTGCCTGCAGGCCGTCGCGGACGCGAGCGGCCGTCCCGCCGCTGAGGACGCGCTGGCCGCGCTCGACGACGCGCGCGGCATCGACCGGCACTGCCACGCCGTCCGGCAGCAGATCGAGGCGAAGCTCGCGTGGCGGCGCGCCGACGGCGCCGTCGGCGTTGACGGCGCCGACGGCGCGCCCGCGCTCGCGCCTGCCGCCGCACCGCCGGCGTGCGCGCCGGCGCACGCTGCCGGCGAGGCGGCGGTCGACCAGGCGATCGTCACGCGGGTGCGCGACGCGCTGCGCGCGTGGGCGACGACTGGCACCGCGCCCAGCGCGGCGGTGCTCGACGACGCCTGCGCCGCGTACACGGCGCGCGCACGCGCGCGCAAGGACGCGCGCACGGCGCTGGGCCCGACGCGCGCGGCCGAGCTGCTCGCCGCGGCCGCGCGCGGCGGAGCCGACGGGGCGGATGCCGCGCGCGCGCTGCTCGGCGGCACGCCGCGCCTGCTCGTCGTGCTCCTCTGCGTGCCCGTCGCCGCGCCGTCCGGCGAGCCGCCGCGCCCGGTCGGGCTGCTCGTCGCCGACCGGCCGACGGACGACTCGCGCCCGGCCGCGCTCGTGCGCTACGACTTTGCGCCGCTCGACGCGGACGTGGCCGTCGCGGTCGGCGCGCATGCCGTCGCGCTGGCCAGTGCGATCTGGCCGCTGCTCGCGGCCGAGGGGGAGCCGCGGCCATCGCCCGTCGTGCGCTCGCAGCCGCGCGGCGGCGACGATGGCGCGCGTGCGCTCGCAACGTTCGCGTGCCTCGACGCGCTGATGACCGCCAGCGTCGGCGCGCACGGCCTCGCGGGCGGCGCGGGCATGCTGCCCGCGCTGGTCGCGCGAGGCGCCGCGGCCGCCCAGCGCGAGCGGCAGCTGCGCGCGGCCGCCGAGAGGCTGGGCGGCACGGTCGCTGGGTGGCCGGACACGGGCGCGAGCGCGGCGGGAGCGAGCGTCGACGAGGAGGCGCGCACGTACGAGGTCGAGGCGGTCGTCGACGAGCGCCGCAAGGCGGGCAAGAAGGTGACGTTCCAGTTCCGGATCAGGTGGCGGGGCTACGACGAGAGCGCCGACACGTGGGAGCCTGAGGCCAACGTGAGCAGCGACCTCGTCGCCCAGTTCCGCAAGACGCGCGACGAGCAGAAGCGGCGCGCGGGCGGATCGGGCAGCGGCAGCGGCGGCGCGGGCGCGGCGTCGGCATTGGCGTCGGCGCCGCTTCGCGCGCACGGCGTGTCGGGCGCCGCGGGCAAGCGCGCCGCGGCGGGTGCCGCCGCGAGCGCGCGCGACGCCGCGGGCGCGCGCGCGCCGAGCGTTCCCCGCGCGCGCGGCGTCGAGCGCGCGCGCGTGGACGAGCCCGCTGCGCCGAGCGCGCGCGCCGCCGGCGGCGCGACGGCGCGCACGCGCGGCAGCGTGCTCCTGGGCTTCGTGGTCAAGCGCTCGACGCTCAACGCGGGGCCGCAGGCGGTGACGGCGCAGCCCGGTGCGCGGAAGGAGCTGCGGCGCATCGCGGCGGCCGTGCACAGGCTCACGACACAGGCGTACCGCGTCATCAACAAGGTGGTGCGCGACGAGGCTGCGGTGGCGAGCGCGCAGGCCGTCGGCGCGGCGTCGGGCGGCCCGTCGACCAGCGTGCACACGTCGACCACGATGGACAAGGGAACCGTCCGTGCGATCTTCTCGGCCATCGGCTGGCACAAGGACGAGAGCACGTACGGTGCAGCGCCCCGAGGCAAGCCCGCCGAGCAAGCCGCCGCGCAGACCAAGGCGGCGACGGCGCGCGCCGTCGGCGAGATGGCCGAGGGCGTCCAGCCCGTCTGCGCGGTGGGCCTCACGGAGATCCTCGAGGCGGAGGCGACGCAGGTGTCCACCGCGTGCCTGATGCATCCATCGCGCGTCGTGAACGGGCTGCTCCGCGACGTCGTCCGCGCGGCAGTCGAGCGCGACGAGGCGCTCGTCGCGCTGCCCGAGATGCAGCGAAACGCGCGCGTGCGCGAGCTGTGCGAGCGGCTGCTGCGCGGCGACGTGGAGGGCGCGCGCGTCGGCTGCCCCGCCGCGCTCGACCGCCACCTGCCCGACATGGTCCTCCACGAGATCGACTACAAGTGCACGCCCACGAAAAGGTGGAACTACGACCGGCACACGACGCGCTACTTCCTCGTGCAGATCCGCAACCTGCAGCACGTGGCCGAGGGGCAGGCGCTGCTCTGCCGGCTCGCGCGCCTGTACACGCAGCTCACCGACCGGCCGCCGCGGTACAATGTGGCGCCGCTGCGCACGCACAATGTGCGCGCGAGGCGCGGCTGCCGCTGCCGCCGCCGAGCGCCCAAGCGCGCGCGCCGCCGCCGTGCGCGCCGCCCCGCGGCCAGGTTGGTCACGCGCCCGCGCGCTCGCGCGCCGCGCGCTGCGCGCAGGTGCCGCGCAACGTGCGCCTCACCGCGAACGCCATCTGGGAGACGCTCCCGGACGATGAGCGCAAGGAGCTGCGCGCGCGGCTCAAGGCGCTGGACCTGCGCGACCACGATGGCGAGCCGATCAAGTGGACCGCTCAGGGCGGCTCGTTTGTCCCGCCAATGTCGGACGTGCGCGTCAGGTACGCGGTCTTCGCGACGCGCTTCGACATCTCCAACCGCGTCTTCGACTACGCCGGGCGCGAGCGGCCGCCGGCCGATCTGCCGTGGCACGCGCGGCGCTCGTGGGTTGGCCTCGCGCCGCTGCCGCGCGTGCCGCTCCCGGGCCGGCAGCCCGTCAAGTCGGTGGTGACAGATGGCGTCGCCGTGCACGCCGTCGGGACCGTCCTCGTGCCGAAGGCGCAGGCGCCGGCCGGCGGCTCGAGCGTCCTGCACCGCTGGCGCCGGCCGGACGGGCGCATCGCCGTCGCGCTCGGCTCCGAGCTGCGGCGGGCGATCGACGTCGAGGAGGCGGTCGTCGTCGCGGCCGACCCGAACATGGGCAACATCACCACCTATTCTGCGCACGCCGGGCGGGCGGCCGTCTGGCGGCAGTTCACGCAGCGCGCGCGCGCGCGCGCCGCGGGCTTTGCGCGCGAGACGGCCAAGACCAACGCGGCGCGGCGGCGCGTGCGCACCGACGGGCGCGGCGAGGAGTTCAGCGTGGAGGCGGACGAGGCGCGGCTTGGCGAGGCGCACAGCGCCAAGGTGCTCGGCGAGGGCGAGTTCCACGCCTTCCACCGCGAGAGCGCGCGGGTGCGCGAGCGCGCCGCCGAGCACGTGTACGACGCGCCGGCGCGCCGCAAGGAGCGCTGGCGGCGCGACAGCGGCGGGCGGTCCAACGCGGCGCGCGTCGCCGAGGCGCTCATCGCGGCGCACTGCGTCGACGGCGTGACGCGCGACCGGCTGCTCGTGTGCGTGGGCAAGTGGCTGCGCGACCACAAGGGCGCGCAGCCCAAGGGCGCGCCGCCCGCCTTCCAGGTGGGGCTGCTGCGCGAGCTGCGGCGGCGCGGCGTCGCGGCCGTCTTCGTGCCCGAGCCGTACACGTCGATGCACTGCTCGATGCCGCGGCTCGCCAAGGGCGGCAGGCTGCAGCGCTGCGGCGCGGAGCTCGCGCAGAACCCGCGCCTGCCCGTGGCAAAGGGCGGCACGCGCACGGTGCACGCGCTCGTCATCTGCCCGGCGTGCAACGGCGGCAAGAAGCCCGTGCACCGCGACTACAACGCCGCGCGCAACATCTTCTACGACGTGCACGACATTGCGGCGCACGCGGCCGGGCGCGACACCACGTCGACGCCTGAGCGCTTTGCCCTCGTGCTCGCCTGGTGGGCGCGCGGCGAGGTGTGGGAGCGTGAGGAGCGCATGGTGCACGGCGAGGGCGACGACTGCGACGACGAGGGCGACGACTGCGACGACGAGGGCGACGGCGACGACGAGGGCGACGACGAGGGCGACGGCGACGACGACGACGACGGCAGCGGCGACGGCGGCGGCGGCGAGGGCGACGGTGACGGCGACGGCGACGGAGGCGGCGGCGGCGACGACGACGATGACGGCGGGGGAGGCGGCGGCGGCGACGGCGGTGGCGACGACGGCGGCGGGCGCGGCGACGGTGGCGGCGGCGGCTCTCGCGCCCGCACCCCCGCCCGCGGAGCTGCCAGCGCCAGTGCCGGCGGCGGCAGCGCGCGCGGGCCGAAGCGCGGCCGGCGTTGACGCACGGCCGAGCCGCGCAGCGGTCGACGCTTTGCGGGCTCTGCCCAGGTCGCGCGCGGCTGGCGACGCGTACCGCATTCGGCACGCCCGTGCACGCCGCCACCCGTGGCCGAGCGCGCCGCACCAGCCGGCCCGCTCCAACCGCCGTGCGGATCACGGACGCTTGCTACGGCTCGTCGGCGCGCGTCACCTGCGCCGGCGGCCACGGCGCCGTCTGCTCCGG
Source organism: Diacronema lutheri (assembly GCA_019448385.1). Lineage (NCBI taxonomy): Eukaryota > Haptophyta > Pavlovophyceae > Pavlovales > Pavlovaceae > Diacronema > Diacronema lutheri. Next base: position 149,530 of record JAGTXO010000016.1, on the reverse strand, counting down.
CCTCGTCGCGAGCAGCCCGACCGCTGCTCGCCGCCCGCACGCCGCCGCAGCAACGCTGCGCGTCGTGCTCCCCCGCTCGCCAAACGCGAAGAGCTCCCTCACAAGGACGTCCTTCCGAATGGCCCGCGCTGCACTCGGGGCGCTCGACTGCCCCTGATCGGATTTGGCTTGACCATCTATACAGCGTGGTCGATCATCACCACCAAGTCTGAGTGCGCAGACGTGACATTTTGACTCGGGCTCGCAAGCCTGTGAGTCGAGAGGAGCACTCGCGCTCAACAGCCGGGAGCCAACTCGTGCGACGATGAGTACGCGGCGCTCGGCGACGCACGACCTAGCCCCACCGGAGACGTGCGCGCGGCTGCGCGCGTACGGCGCCGTCGCGTACGCGGAGCTCGACGCGCCGCCGCCACGACAGCCGACGGGTGTGGGCGCCGCCGTCGCCGGCGGCTCGGCCGGCGCGCACGGCGAGAGCGCGGCATCCGGCGCACCGCCGGCAGCTGCAGGCTGCAGCAGCTGCGGCTCGGAGGCGCACGCGGCGGCGTCGGGCGACGGGAGCGGCGAGCCAGTGGATACAAACGACGACTATTGCGCCGTCTGCCTCGGCGGCGGCCGCCTGCTCCTGTGCGACCGGTGCGACCGGTCGTACCACCTCTACTGCCTCGACCCGGTCTTGGACAAGGAACCGTCCGGCGTCTGGCTCTGCCCGGCGCATGGCCCTGCGGATGCGGGCGGCGGCGCGAACGGTCGTACGGACCGCGCGGCGCGCTCGCGCAGCGCTGTCGCCGCCGCCGCCGGGCCGCCCGACCCCGACCGCCCGCGCTACCGACCCCCGCGAATCGATGGCGATCGGTTCCAGGTCGCGCCGACGCCGCTCCTCCCGCACGGCGGGCGCGCGGCGGCAACGGGCGGCGCGCCGGCGGAGCGATGGGATGTCCGCGCGGCGCTCGAGGCCGTCGAGGCCGCCGCCGCCGCAGTCGCCTCCCGCAGCGCCGCCGCGCTCGCCGCGTGCGCGCCGAACGCCGACCTCGCCGCGCGTGCAGCCGCTGACGGCGACGGCCTCGGCGCGGACGGCGCGGACGAGCTCCAGCGCTTCTTGCTCTTCGCTCGCCGCGTCGCGCCGGTCGCGCACGCCGCATCGAGCGCCAAGGCGACCGAGCTCGCGCTCTGCGCGCTGCACGACGTGCGGTACAATTTCTCACTCGCACGCTACGTGTGGGTGCTCGCGGCCGCCCGCGCCGAGCCGTGCCCGTCGCACAGCACGCTTGCGATGGCCGCGCCGCTCGACCTCGGCGCGGCGCTCGCCGGCGCGGTCGCGGGCGCGGAGGCCGCGCCGCCCACGCGCGAGCTCGTCGACGCGACGGTGGGGCGCGCGCGCGAGCAGCTCGAGATCGTGCGGCGTGCAGAGCTGCGCGAATGGACGTGCGCGGCGCGCGCCGCGCTGCGCGCGCCTTGGTGCGCGCGTGCCGCTCGGATGGCCGGCGCGCCAGCGGGCGCGGGCGCGGGTTGGCCGCCTGGCGTCGCGGCTGACGCGGAGCCGACCGCGGAGGAGGCGCAGGGCTTGGCGGCGCTCGCGGACTTTGAGTCACGGCTCGCGAACGCCTCCCTTGCCAGACTGGCCGGCTCGCTCGCGCCGCGCCGCGCGCCGGTGGACGACGACGGCGGAGCGATGGCTGGCGAGGTCGAGGGCGGTGGCGGCGTGGACCTGGGTAACCATGTGGAGCTCGGCGCGCACGCCGCCGAGCCGCCGGCCGGCGGGCGCGCAAGCCCAGGCAGGCCGGGCGAGCCGCACGCCGCCGCCGTGCCGCCGGTAGCGGCCACCGGCCGCCGCCGCGTGAGCCGTGCTCTCATCGAGGCGCTGTGCGCGGCCGCACGCGTGGCGCTGCGCGTGCAGCCGGACACGGAGCAAGCATCGCTGCGCCCGGACACGGAGCAACCATCGCTGCACCCGGACCCGGAGCAACCATCGCTGCACCCGGACCCGGAGCAAGCATGGCTGCTCTCGCGGCTCGAGGAGGCGAACCGGCGCGCAGCCGCGTGGCTCGAGCGGTACACCCAAGCCGTCGCCGCCGCCAAGGGCGCGGCGAGCGCACACGGCGCGGCCGCGGCCGCGGGCTCGGGCGCGGGCGGCGCTGTTCTGCCGAGCGTCGAGGCTTGGCGCCAGCTTGAGGCTGAGGCGCGCGCGATGCCCGTCGAGCTCGCGCCCGCCGCCCAGCTCGGCGCCGAGCTGCGCGAGATGGGCGACTGGTTCCGTCGAGCAGCGCCGCTGCTCGCGATCCGGACCGACCCGAGCGCCACGGACAGAGCGGCGACAGCGCGCGCACCGGACGGCGCACCGGACGGCGCACCGGACGGCGCACCAGACAACACGACCGCGCGCGGCGTGTTACCAGTGCGCACCGCCTACTCGCTCGCGCGGGAGGCGGAGCGTTTCGCGCACCCGACGCACGAGGTCGCGGCGGTGGGTGCGGCCGCGGCGGCGATACGCGCGTGGTGCGCGGCCGCTTCCGGAGCCTTCCCGCACAGGCTGGGCTTGCGCGGAGGCGGCGGGCGCGGAGATGCGGCGTTTGCAAGCCCGGGCGTGGAGTCGGCCGGCGACGCGGACGATGGCGTCGCTGCCGACGGCGCGGGCGCGGGCGTGGGTGCCGGGCCCGCCGCGCCCGCCTCGACCGCCACGATCAGCATCGCCGACCTTGAGCGGCTCGTCGCGGATGGCGCGGCGCTTTCGCATGGCGTCGAGCTGCCCGAGCTGCCGCGGCTTGAGGCGAAGCACGCTGCAGCGTGCGCGTGGCTCGCGCGCGCGCAGCCTTATTTGCCGCCCGCCGAGCGTGCCGACGGCGGCGGCGGGCACGCCAAGCCGGCGCTGGCGTCCGCAACGGACGCCGCGGACGGCGGCGTCTTTGGTGCGCTCGAGGCTCTGGTGGGCGACGCGAGGGCGATTGGGATCGGGCAGCTCAGCGAGGTGGCGCAGCTCGCCGCGCGCCTTGCCGCGATGCGCGGCTGGCGCGAGCGCACGCTCCGCGCGCTGCGCGCGGCCGCGCCGACGGACGCGAGCGCGCGCACGCTGAGCTCGCTCGCTCTCGAGGCCACCGAGCTGCAGCTGGCCGAGGCGGAGGCGGCGCGCGTCTCGCGCGCGCGCGCGCTGTGCGACTGGCTACGCGACGGCGAGCACGCCGTCGAGGCGAAGGGCATCTCGCTCGCCAGGCTGCGCGCGAGCGCGCGCGCGGGCGCTCAGCTCGCGGTGGAGGCGTGCGTGTGCGCGCACGCGGCTGCGGCCGTGCGGAGCGCGCTCGACGGCGGCGCGGCGGCGGATGGCGGCGGCAGCGGTGGCGGCGGAGCGGATGGGGACATGGCGAGCGCCGCGGCGCCCGGCGCGGCGGCGGACGAGGGCGCGCGCGCGGCGCGCGGCGCTGCGGTCACGCGATCGGCCGGCGGCGGCGGCGGCGGCGGCGGCGCGCATGCGGACAGCGGCGCGGCCGGCGGCGCCGACGGCCTCGGGCGCTCCGAGCTGGCCAAGGCGGTGGGCGCGCTCCTCTCGGCGCTCGCCACGCGCCTCTCCGACGCGAACAGCCTGAGCGCGCGCATCGCTTCCCTCGATTTGAGGAATTCGCTACACCTGCCCGTGCACGCAAAGCCGCGCCTGCGCGTGTGCGCAGAGATCGCGCGGGAGGCGGACGCGCTCGCCGTTGACGTGCCGGGCGCGCGCGCGCTCGCGTCCGCCGTCGCCGACGCGCGCGCGTGGGTCGAGCGTGCGCGCGCGCTTCGGCCGCACGCGACGCGCACGACCGTGCAGGCGGCGCTGCCTGCGCTTGGCGAGCTGCGCGCTCTCGAGACGGCTGGTAACCGACTGCCCTTTCTGATGGACGGCCAGCTCGAGTTGTGGAGGGCGATTGGCGACGCGTCGCGCTGGGAAGAGCAGCTTCGGCTGGCGCTGAGCGACGCGTGGCCGATGGCCAGCCTCGAGGCGCTGCTCGCGCGGCGCGGCACGCTCGCCGTCGCCATCCCCGGCGCCGCCATGCTTGAGGTCCTCATCTGGACGCACAGGGCGCGCGCGGCGCTTCGAGGCGCGCGCGGCGCGGACGATGTGGACGGCACGCGCGCAGAGGTCAGTGCCGCCGCTGCTGGTGCAGCAGCTGGCACCATACTCGCTGCTGCGGACGAGGCGGGCGCGCCGCGCGCCGCGGGCGCGAGCGAGGGCGAGGGCGGCGCGGCGGACGGCGCGGCGCCGCTGCGTGCGAGCGACCTTGAGGAGCTCGTCGCCGCGGCGGAAGCGTTCGATTTGCGCGCAACGCTGGCGGCGCACGCCGAGCGTGCGGGCCGGCGCGCGACTGCTCGCAAGGGCGCGGGGCAGCGCGCGCCTGCCGCCGCCGCGGCTATAGCGGCGAGCGGTGGCGGCGGCGGCGGCGGCGGCGGCGGCGGCGGCGCGCGCGGCGCTGCCGCAGCGGCGGCCTACGCGCAGCACGCGGACGGCGCGGCGGGCGGCGCGGCGGGCGCGCTCGTCTCGCCGGCTGTGGTCGACGGCGGCTGCCTGACGATCGATGAGCTGGACGCGCTGCCCGCCGCAGCCGCCGCACTCGACCTCGCGGCGGAGCTGTGGGCCGAGTTGAGCGAGCGCGCGCACGCGATCCGCGCGTGGCGCGACGAGGCCGCGCGCGCGCTCGTCGCGCAGGCGGAGGGCGCTGCGCTCGAGGCGCTGCGTGCGCGCGGCCGCGCGTTGCGGTGCCAGCTCGACGAACTCGCATGGATCGACGCGCAACTCGGCGAGGCCGACGGCTGGCGGCGCGCAGCTGCGGCGCTCATCGCCGCAGCCGCCGCCGCCGCGCCGCCCGGCGCGCGCGCGCGCAGACCCGACCTCAAGGCCATTGAGAAGGCCTTCAAGGAGGGCGTGCACCTCGGCGTGGTCGCGCCCGAGGCCGCGGCGCTCCGCCGCATCGCTGCGCAGGGCGCGCGCTGGCGGCGCGCACTGGGCCGCCTCTTCCTGCCCGCGCTGACGCCGCCCGAGCCGCCCGCGCGCGCGCCGGCCGGCGCGGCGCGCGCGCGTGCCGGCGCGGCGGCCGCCGCCGCCGGCGGCCGTTCGTCTGGCGTGTGCGATGCGGACGGACTTTCGGCCGACATCGCCGCGCTGAGCGTGCGCGCACCGCCGCCTTGCACGCCGGCGAACCGGCCGGTGCCGCACGGGTTGAGCGAAGCGGAGGCGGTCGAGGTTGCCGCCGACTGGCTCGCGTCGTCGGGCGACGAGGTCTTCTGCGTCTGCGGCGCGCCCGACGATTTTCAGCCGATGGTGCGCGCGAGCTGGGCGACTTACCTCAATTCGAGCGCGCACGGCGACGCCGCGCCGCGCGCCGCGCGCGCGCGCGCGCGCATGCGTGGCGCTCACCGCGCGCCGCCCGCTTTTGCACACCGCGCCGTGCATTGACAGGTGGAGTGCGCGACGTGCAGTGAATGGTTCCACACGCGCTGCGCCGGCCTCTCGCACGCGCGCGCGGCCAAGCTCGACTCATACGAGTGCGCATCGTGCGCCAGGCGCGCAGGGCGCGACTACCCACCCGACTGGGCGCGCGGCGTGCGGCGTAAGCTCGTGTGCGCGCGCGCGCCGCTCGAGACGGCGCGGCAGTTGCTCGCTGCGGCGGACGCGCTGCCGTGCGCGGTGCCCGAAGCCGCGGTACTGCGCAAGGCCATCGAGCACGCGGACGCGTGGACGGACGCGGCGATTGGCGCCGTGCTCGCCGCCGCCGCCGCCGGCGCGCACGGCGGCGCGCGGTCGGGCGCGCTCAACGAGTGCACGCACGTCACCGACGCGATGCGCGCGCTGCCGCCATCGTGTGTCGATGCGCTCATCAAAAGTGGCACGAGGCTGCGCGTCGCGCCGCTGCTCTGGGCCGCGCTGGGCGTGCGCCAGTGGGCGGCGATGCGCGCGTGCGCGGAGTCGGACACGCGCGCGCCCGCGCGCATGGTTGCCGTTACGCCGTCGACCGCTGCGGACGGCGCGACGAGCGCGGCGGACGTGGCGGCGGCACGCGTCGCGGCCGGAGCCGAAGCCGCAGCGCCGACGGTTGGCGCCGTGGTCGGCGCCATGTTTGCCGCTGCGGAGGAGCGCTCGGCGCGCGCAGCGCGCGCGCGGAGCGAGCGACTGGCCGCGACCGCGCCCGCGCCCGCCGGCCCCGCCGGCGCGGCGGGCCCCTTGGGGTGCGGCGTGAACGCCGGCCATGGCGCGCCAAGCGAGCTGCTGCAGTGGGGCACGTGCGCGTGCGCGCCCGCGGTCGCTCCGCGCGCCGACGCCATCGTGTGCGCATCGCCATTGCGCCTGCGCGCCATCTCGCCGCCCGCGGCGGGCACGCTCGGGCGCGCGCCCGCCGCGTCCGCCGTGCGCGCCGCGCTGCATCGCGCGAGCCCGGAGCTGGCGCGGATCGTCGGCGCGGACTGCGCCGTGCGGAGTGCGCTGGCCACCCTTCACGCAGATCTGGATGAGGACGGCGAAAGCGCCGGCGCGCCCGAGTCAGCCGACGCCGACGTCGCCGCCGCACCGGCGCTGGAGGCCGGCGACGACGTCGCGCTCGTCTCGGATTCGCTCCGGTGCGCACCGGATGCCGTCCGGTGCGAGTCGGACGCGCTCCGGGACGAGTCCGACGCGATCCGACACATTCTGGACGGACGCGAGCCGAGCGACGAGCAGCCAGCGCCGCCCGACTGGGTAGCGGACGAGGTGGGCCCGCTCGGCGCGCGCCCGCCACGGGCTGCTCTCGCGGACCTCGGCCGTGCGGCAGCGCGCGACGCACGCTGGGCGGCGCGCGCGCTTGACGGCGGCGCGCGCGCCGTCGCCGCGGCCGAGGCGTGGTCCGACAGCGCAACGGCGGCGCTCGTGGCCAGCGGGCACGGCGGTGGCGGCGGCGTGATTGGTGCATCGGACGGCACGCTCGAGCAGCTCATCGCAAGCGGATCGCTCCTGCCCGTCGAGCCGCGCGAGGCCATGGACGAGCTGTCGGCGCGGATCGCGGACGCGGCATGTCGGCGCGAGCTCGCGCGCGAGCTCGCGCAGCTCGCCGCTCAGCTCGCGCCAAAGGTGGAGCAGAGGGGTGGATCACACGCGCAGCTCGCGCGCCAGCAGCGCCCGAGCCTCGCGCGCGCCGAGGCGCTGCTTGTCCGAGCCACTGCCGCGCTCTGCTCGCCCGCTGGCACGGCCGCGGCGGGCGCGGCCGCGCCCGCGCCCGCCAGCCGTGGCGCTGGCGCTGGCGCGCCCTTGGCGAATGGCGGCGGCGGCAGCGGTGGCGCGGGCCGAGGCACGGCGGGCGCGACGGAGGCCGTGCGTGCGGTTGCGTCGGCTGTGGACCTCACGCACGCGTGGCAAACGTCCGTGCGCGCACTGCTCACGTCCCTCGAGGCCGACCGCGCCGGTTGCGGCGCCGTTGAGTGCCTCGCGGGCGGCGCGGGCGGCGCGGGTGGCGTGCCGGGCAGCAGCTTTGGCGCCATCGTTGACGAGACCGCGCCGCAACCAGCGCACGCGCCGCCGTTCCCACAGCTCGCGCCGCCGGCGACGGCGCCGCCGTCGTGCTCAACGGAGGCGCTCCACGCGTGCCTCGCCGCGTCGGCCCACCTGCCGCTTTGCGTGGAGCAGGCGGGTGCAGCCGCCCTCCGTTCGCTCCTGCAGCTCATCACCGCCACCGCCGACCCGCGCGTGCGCGGCGAGCAAGGCGTGCATGCTTGCGCCGCATACGCCGCGCCGGGCGGCGCGCCGTGGGGCAGCGTGCACGCGGCCGCTGGATATGCGTGGCTCGCGAACCCATTGGGCTACGCGCAGCCGCTGTGCGTGCCACAGCCGCCGGGCCATCCGCTCGAGTTCGAGCTTCCGCGCGCTGGAGGCGGCGGCGGCGGTACGGTCCTCTTCGCACCACCCGGAAACTGCGGCGCCGAACCGGCGCGCGCGGCCGCGCTGCGCGACGCGCTGCGCGCGCTCGAGACGCGCGACGACGCCCGCGCGGCGGTTGCGCTCGTCCGCAGCGACGCGGCCGTGTCGGCCGCCGGCGCCGGCGCGCGCGCGCGCGCGCGCGCGCCGGCGCGCAGCGGCGGCGCGGGCGGGAAACGAACGCGAGAAGGGACGCCAGCGCGCGCGAGCGCCGGCGCGGCGGGCGCGCGCGCGGCGAAGAGGGGCACGAGTGCGACGCCGGCGCCGTCGCCGCCGCCGGCGCGTGCGGGCGGTGCGGCAGCTGCGCCGAGCGCAGGCCGCGCGCGCGCCGACGCGCTCGGTGCAGGCAAGCGCGCCACGCCCGATGCGAATATTGCCGACGCGCCGAGCGCGTCGGCAGAGGTCGCCTCGTCGGCCGTCGGCGCGCGCGAGGAGAGCCGGCGCGCCAAAGAGCGGCGCGGCGCGGCCTACCTGTTCGACCGGCCGCCGCGCACGATGGGCGGCCGCAGGGGGCGCGCGATCGAGGCGGCGAGCGCGCGCGCAGAAGCGGCGGGCGGCGGCTCGCCGAGCGGCGGCGCGGCTGACGCGTCCAACGGCGACGGGCGCGGTGAGTGACGAGCCGCGCACGGAGGCATGCTCGACCGCGGCGAGTCGACGACTCCGGATGCAGTGAGAGGAGTGAGAGAGAGGGACGCAAGTGGTGGGGGATTCCGGATTCACGTACCCTATGAAAATACCCACCTGCGTCCATTTCGTAGGTCGCGGATTTCGTAGATCGCGAATTTCGTAGGTCGCGCGAGCCTGAAAGTTGTAGGAAGACTTGTCGGCGGATCACGGTCGGACGCGGGACGCCGTCATGAGCTCGCCGACTCCACCGCCGGCACCACCGCCTCTCTCCCACGAATCGATCGAGATCGTCAAGTCGACCGCGCCGATCATGCGAGAGCACGGCTACGCCATCACGACGTGCATGTACAAGGACATGTTCGCAAAGTGCCCCCACATTCGCGTGCGCGCGCAGCGCGCGCCGCTCCGCGCGCAGTGCGCGCGCGCGCGCCACACGCGCCGCGATGACCAACGGCGATGCGCCGTGCCTCCCACCGCTGCGCGCAGGGCATGTTTAACCTCTCGCACCAAGTCGGCGAGGGCGCGCTCTTCGACGTGCCCGGCGGTCGCGCCGAGCAGCCGATGTCGCTCGCCGCCGCCGTCGCGGCGTACGCCGAGAACATTGACAATCTGGCAGCGCTTGGGCCGGCAGTGGAGACGATCGCGCATAAGCACGTCTCGCTCAATGTGCTGCCCGAGCATTACCCCACCGTCGGTGCACACCTCATCGGCGCCGTCGCGACCGTGCTCGGCGACGCGGTCACGCCCGAGATAGCGGCCGCATGGACGGAGGCGTACGGCTTCCTCGCGCACGTCTTCATCACGCGCGAGAACGCGCTGCGCGACGAGCTGGCGGCGCGCGAGGGCGGTTTTGACGGTTGGAAGCCGTTCGTCGTCGCGCACAAGTCCAAGGCCAACGCATCCGGCAGCATGGTGTCGCTCGTGCTCAAGCCCGCTGATGGGTCCGCCGCACCGCGCTTTGCTGGCGGGCAATACCTCTCTGTCCGGTGCGACCCGGGCACGGGCATGACGACGCGCAACTACTCGCTGTGCGGTGAGCCGGACGGTGTCGCTTTGCGCATCACCGTCAAGCGCTCCGCCGCGCCCAAGCTCGCCGAGGTCGGCTCCGTCTCGGCGCACCTGCACGATGCGGTCGCCGTCGGTGACACGCTCGACGTCGGCATCCCCGCGGGCACCTTCTCGTTCGACCAGGCACTTGCGGACACGGCACCGACGGTGCTCGTCGCGGGCGGCGTCGGGCTCACGGCGCTTGTCGGCATGCTCCACCAGGCGAAAGCGCCCAAGGCGCCGCTCCACTACGTTGGCTTTTTCGAGAGCGAGGCCGAGGCTGCGCTCGCCGACGTCGTCAAGGGCCGGTGCGCGGCGCTCGCGGGCGCGGCGCACACGCAGCACTGCGCCACGCCCGTGTCGGCGGCGCTGCTCGCCGATGCCGCCGGCGGCGCAGCTGCCGCGCGCGGTGCCACCTTCTACTTCTGCGGCTCGCCCAGCTTCACGAAGGCCGTGCGGCGTGCGCTCGACGAGCTCGGCGTCCCAAAGGCGCAGCAGCGGTACGAAAACTTTGGGCCGTCACTCTTCGACAACGGGACGGCCGCGTAGGCAATCGGTGGCGGCCGCCTCTCGCGTCTCGACCTCAGCGGGCGCCCGCGCAAGGGCGTCCTTTGCAAATTGGCCAATCTGAAACATTGCATGTGGGGGCTGCCACAAGGCGCGCGGCCGCAGGCCGCTCCTTTCCCAGCCGCACCGCCGCCACAGCCGCCGTTCGGCCGCGGCCGCCGCGGCCGCCGCGCCGCGTGCGTGCTCAACCTCGCTGCCTGAGCGGGTTCTGCGGGCTCTTCTGCCAAGCCTTCCAGACCATCTCCTTGTACTGCTGCAGCTTGAGGCCCGGCTTCTCCTCCTTCACGCGCGGCAGCTCGGCCGTCTCAAACGCCTCCCACGCAGCGCGCAGCTTCACCTTGTCAACCTTGGTGTCGTTGGCCGCGTCGAGCGCCGCAAGCGCGTCGTCCAGACTCGACGCGTTGATCGCATCGAGCGAGTTTGTGTTCTCCTCGAGCTTGCCCATGTAGTCGCCGTCGCCGTCCTTCTGCTTGGCGGCGGCAGCCTTGTCCGCCTCCAGATTGGCGGCAACCTCGGCCTGCGTGAGCTTGGAGCTCAGGCTGGCGTACTTGTTCACCTTATTGCCCGTCTGCTTGCCCGGCTTGCTCGCCTCCGCCATCTCGGCGTCGAGCGCCTCGTCGGCCTCGGCCTTCTTCTGCGCCTTTGCGGCCTTCTTTGCCTCCTCCTCGAGCTTCTTGGCGTTGGGCTTCTTAGCGCCGTCCTCCCACGAGGCCGCCTCGGCAGCGGCGGCGGCGCGCGCCTCCGCCAGCGCCTTCTGCTCCTCCGCCAGCGCCTTCTTCGACACGTTCTCGCTCTTTGTCTGTGGGGCCGGCGGCCGGCGCGAGCGGCACGGCGCGGCGTATGAGCGGTGGGCGGGGCGCGGGGGTGTCGAGCGCGGCGCGACGAGCGCGTGGCACCCTCGCACGAGGCACGCCGGTCGCGCGTGCAAGCGTGCGCGCCGCGTGCCGCCGCGCCGCGCTCGTCGCGCTGCTTTTGCGCGCGTCACTTGCCATTGCGATCTCGATCAGAGCGCTCCTTCCGCCCCTGCGCAAGTTTCGGCGGACGAGAGCCGGGAAAACCGGAAAAGTATGTTCGGGGAGGGGGTCAGGGGGTCGGCAGGCAAACCCTCTGCGGGTCAGACTCTCCGGACCTGCAGCGGGGACGCAAACAGCTGGCGGGTCGTGGGGTCATGGCCAATGGATGCCCCCCTTCCCCCTCCTTTCTCCCTCAGACCCGACGCTGCGCGCCGTGCTGCGGCACGCGGCGCCACGCGTCCGCGCTGCGCCGCGGCGCGTGCAGCAATCCACCCTCGGAGACGAGCACGAGCGCGCGCTCGGGCGGAGGGCGGCGGCCGACCGCAGCAGATGAACGGCGCCTTAGCGCGCGGCGCCTCCTCGTCCTGCAGCATATTTGGTCGGCCCGCGGCGGCAGTGCCGACATGCCCGCCTTTGCGGTGCCGGCAACACACGTGCAAGTGACGGTCCGAAATTTCTCTGAATCAGCCGCGCGCGCACCAGCGGCACGGGCTGGCGACCTCGCACCAAGGACGGCGGCGCGCCGCACGCTGGGGCTCAGATCGGCGGAGGCGGCCCCAAGCATGTGCGCGCGACTGGTGCCGCCAAAAAAGGCCGCACCGCCCGCACGGCGGGTGCCGCTTTGGCCGGCGCGCGGCGCGCCGCGTCGAGCCACGCGGCAGCACGCCGCCGAGGGCGCGCACGCGGGGCTAGGTCGTCGCTGGCTGCGGCGCTCGGCAGGCAAGGCCGGGGAAGGCGGCGATGACGACCGGCGGCGTCTCTCGACGTCGCTTCACGCGGTCGAGATGAGCGTGACGGCGATTGGGAGCGCCTCGACGGGCACCTTGGCGTGCTCGCGCCCGAGCACCTCGCCGCGGCACTTGAGCGCGCCGCAGTGGCACGCAAACCCGCCCTTCTCGTCGCGCAGGTCGTCCTCGGTGGAGTCGTAATCAAACGAGACGGAGTCGCCCGCGCGGATCGGCTTGGTCGCGACGAGGCCGGCGGTGAGGTCGGCACCAATGGCAACCATCGTGTTGGGCTCGCACGAATGGCACAGAAAGTTGTCGAGGTCGGTCGTGCGTATCGACGACGAGAAGAGGCGCGAGCCGTCGGCCGCGCGGCCGAGCTGGATGACGCGGTTGTAGTCCTCAACCTCCTCGTCCCACTGCAGCAGGTTTGGCGGCAGCAGCATCACAAGCTCACCGGCGGCGATGTCGCGCCCGGCCTCGATGTACCGCCCGACGCGGTCCGAGTGCTGCACCGTCAGCCGGTGCTGCGAGATGAGCGCCGCCGCCTGCCTGTTGAGCAGCTCGAGCGCGGGGCCTACAGCGCCGGCGGCGAGCAGCGCGGCGCGCGCGGGCGGCAGGGCCTCGCGCGCAGCGGGCGTCTGGCTCGGGCTCATGCCGTACGTCGGCTCGGTCTGCAGCCGCAGCCACCATGTTTCCTCCGTGCGCACCTCGGCGAGCGGCGCGAGCGGCGGCGCGCCGCGCGCCGCGCGGTCGGCGGCGATCCGCGCGGCAACGTGCGGCTGAAAGTGGCCCGCGTACTTGTCCTGCAGCTCGGGGCGGCGCCAGTCGTCGGGCGTGACGAGGCCGCGGCACGAGGCCGCGCCACACATGCACTTCCAGCTCCCCGCCAGCTCACAGTCCTCCGACGTTGCGTAGTCGAACGTGAGCTCATCGCCGGGCACGAGGTCGCGGCACGCGACCATTACGCCCTCGTGCGCGTCGCCGGCCGCGACAAACCAGCAGGTGGGCTCGCACGAGTGGTTCATGTAATTGGAGATGTCAGCGGTGCGCACGTTCGCGTACTCCTCGGGCGCCAGGTCGTTGAACTCGGCGAGCGACTGGAACGCGTCGTCGCCGAGCTTGTACATGAAGTGGCAGTACGCGCGCCGCGCGTCGTCGGGCAGCGCCTCAATCCACGCGCGCGTGCGCGTCGTCGCGTTGGTGAGCGCGCCGGCGGCGGAGCGCTCGGCCCACACGACCTCGCCGCGGTTGATGCCCATGTACACGTAGAGGCCGAGGCCTCCGCCCACGCCCGGCCGCGGCTGCGCGACGACGAACGGGTGCGTCGATTTGACGGGGTCGTCGGGGAGGGAGGAAAGGACGGCGCTGCGTTTGGCCCACTCGTTGAGCTGCGAACGCGAAGGCAGCGCGGCGCGCGCCGCCGGGTCGGTCGGGTACGGCACGCCATTCGCGCCGAGCGCCGGTTCAAGGTCGTGCATCTTGGTGTGTGTGTTCGGCCTCGCCTGCCGCGCCGGGACTTGCTGACGGCAAGGCGGAAAAGAGGACTTTGCAAAAAATGCAATTAGGTGCACGGTGACGCTCGTTTTCGAAAGCGGCGCGTCCTTCCGACGTTCTCTTCCCAAGGTATGGGACGTGGTGGGCAGAACACGAAGCACGTGCCGTCGCCGCACGGCGTGGAGGGGTCGGTGAAGGATGGCGACGCGCACGGGCCGCTCGTCTACCTCGGCGCGATTGTTCTTGGCTGCGCCGTCAAGAGCGGCACCTCGCTCCTCAACCGCATGTCCCGCCTGCGCGCGTCCGACTCGGACCGGCTCGCCGACTCGCCGGCCGTATGGTTCGCGTCCTACTCGGCGCTCTTCGCGCTGCAGGTGGTGGCGGTGGTGCGCGAGGCATCGGCGCAGCGCGCCGGCCGCGGCACTGGCGTGCGTCTCGCTCTCAGCCCCGCCGAGGCCGCTCTCCTCCTCGTCGTCGCGCTCGTGTACACGCTGATGGAGAATTTGCAGTTCTACGTGCTCGAGGAGGTGCAGGCGCCCGTCTTCCAGACGTTCGGCAACCTGAAAGTGCTCGCCGCCGCGCTCTTTTCGCGCCTTCTCCTCGGCACCCGCTTCAAGGCGCACCAGCATTTTGCGATGGCCCTCCTCGTGCTCGGCTCGTGCCTCTTGCGCTTCTCGGTGATGTGGGTCAGCTCGGCGCGCATCGCCGCGACGCTCGTGCTCATCCTATGCTCGGGCTTCAATCTTGTGCTGTACGAGAAGCTGGTGTGCAAGCCGGGGCTCTCCGTCGCCCTGTGCAACATGACCTTTTACCTCGCTTCGATGCTGCTGCACGGCGCGCTCGCCGCGGGCACGGACGTCGGCCTCGCCGGCAACCTCGCGAGCTTCAACCTCGTCACGTGGGGCGCGGTCGGCGGGCACGTGCTCAACGGCACGGCGAACACGCTTCTTGTCGTTTATGCTGGCGCCGTCGGCAAGCAGTTCATCTCGCAGGGCGCCGTCGTCGCGCTCGCGTTTGTCGGACTCTTTTCGAAATCGGACGCGTTCCACCTCACGCCGGGATTTGCGGCCGCGAGCGCGCTCGTCTTTGGCGGCGTCTGGTCGTGGAAGTATGCACCGTCGGCCTTTTTGCGCGAGCCGCGTGCGCGCGAACCCGGCGCCAAGCCGCATTTTGAATGAAACTGGCGCCCGCGCAGCACCGCCGCCGTACGCGGCCAGACGCCGGATTCGGCAGCGGCCCTCGCGGCCACGCAGGCGCTGCCCAGCCGTGGCCATCGACATCGCCTGAGTCTCGTGGCCGCAAGAAACTGACTATACACGTCTTGTGCGTGGTGGCTCTCACTCGCCGGTGTGACTCTGCCCAACTCGACAGCCCGCCGCCTCTGCGAGCGCGCCGCGCGCGAGCGCCAGCTCAGCGAGCGCGCCGCGCGCGAGCGCCAGCTCAGCGAGCGCGGCGCGCATCGCATCGGCGTGCGCGCCCGTGCCGTGCGCGTGCGGCTCGAGCAGCAGGACGGACGACCCGACCGCTCGCGAGGCGCGCTCCAGCGCCGTCGCGCCGTCGAAGCGCGGCGCGCCGCCACCGCACGGCGCCTTTGCCGCACTCGCCGCGGCACCGCCGTGCGGGCCCGCGCCGCCCGCGAGTGGTACTTGGGGCGGCATCGTGGGCAGTGCGCTGAGTGGCGTGCAACCCTGTGACGGCGCGCACACGGACCGCGGCGTCACGACGTTGCCAGGCGGGGCGGGCGCGCAGACCGTCGCGCTCGCCGCTGCGCCCGCGCCCCCGTTCGTGGCCGCCAGGTGCGTAGCGTGCGCTGCGCTCAGCGGCAATGCGGCCCAGCTCGCGCCGTCCGCGCCTCTGCCCGGCGCAACGCCGACACATGACGCGCCGCCGCCACCGCCGCCGCGCACGTGCGCACCGCTGAGCTGCACCTGTAGCTGGCGCGCGCTGCGCGCGAGCGCCCACCCGTCCTCCCGCCGGTCGGCGTCGAGCAAGTAGCGGAGCGCGCGCGCCTCGTCCGCGTGCGACTCAGCGTCCAGGAGCGGCGCGCGCAAGGCAAGCAGCAGCGCAAGCGCTGCGAATGGCGCGAGGCTGAGCAGCCGCTCGGCAAAGTCGTCGGTGCAATCGGCCGCACCCGCCTCGCGGAAAAGTCCATCCCACAATGCGCACACGTAGTGCAGCGGCAGGTCCTGGCAGAAGAGCAACCGCAGCCAGCGGACGAGGTAGACTGTTGGTTCCACGCGCAGCCGCGCGAGCGCCGCACCGAGCTGCGCGTCTGCGCGCGGCAGCAGCACGAGCTGCACGAGCCGCGCCGCGCGCTCGACCGCTGCGCGCTCGGCGCAGTCGTCGTGCGCGGGCGCGAGCGCCGGGCCGCCAGCGGGGTCGGCGGTCGTAGCCGCGGGCGCGGGCGCGGCCTTGCCCAGCCCGACGCCGAAGCCGAGGCCGAGGCCAAAGCCGAGCCCGAGCCCATGGCCGGGCCCACGCTGGTGCGTCCGCGCGTCGGCCGCTGCCGCACCCGGCGCGCCGCCGCGCGCGCCGTCCGGCTCGGCGAGCGCGCTGCACGCCGCTGCGGCCGCATTGCGCGCGGCGGCGGCCGCGACGCACGACGGCCGCCTCGTCGGCCTACCCGCCGGCTCGAACCACGGCGTGAGCGCGCGGAGCAGCGCGCAGAGCTGAGCGTACACGTCCGCCTCGACGTACGGGCCGTCGAGTGCGAGGTCGAGCAGGCTCAGCTCATCGGCGCTCGGCGGCGATGGCGGCGGCGGTGGCGCAAACGACGCGCACGCTGCGCTGCCCAGCGCTGCGCTCGGCGGCGCCGCTGCGAGCTGGCGTGCGCCCCACGCGCCTGGCTGGTGCCAGCGCGCGCGCACGAACGCGTCCGCGTCGCGCTGGCGGACGAGCAGCAGCGGCGCGGCGAGCTCGTGCATGCCCTGGCGATAGGAGAGGGCGGGATGCTCGAGTGCCCATACGGTGAGCAGCCGGAGCAGCCGCTCGCGCGTCGGCGCGCCGCCAAAGAAGCCGTCGCCCGGGTGGAGACGCGAGACGTCCTGCCGGATCTGCGCCTGCAGCTCGGCGTGCGCAAAGTACTTTGGCCAGCCGGACGACTCGTGCGTCGAGAGCGGGTTGTGCAGACGCGGATCCAATTCCGTGCCGCCCACGCACGCGCTCGCATGCGGGTCGGGCAGGTGTTGCGCGAGCAGCCGCGCGTACGCGTCGTGCTGCGCACGCGCGGCGGCGAGCGCCTCGCGCGCGCCCGCGTGCAGCGGGAGCGTGCCGAGGCAGTGCCGCCAAGCAACCGAGCGCATCGCCGAGTGCTCAGGCGGAGGAATCAGCGCCGGCTCGCGCGCCCAGGGCTGCGACAGCGCGCGCAGCTCCGCCAAATAGGTGCCCATCTTGGCCGGCTCCCCCATGCGGCCGGCGGTTTTTAAAAGGAGCGCAAGAGGGCCCTTCGGGGTTCTGCAAGCCGTAGCGCGTCGTGAAATCGTGCTCAGCTGTGCGTGCTGTGCCACAGCCGATCGACGGCACGGGCGCGGCGGCGGAGGCCGACGCGCGCGAGGCGGCGGTGGTGGCGCCTTCTGAGCGCGGGGGCGTCCGGCCTGGGTGCGACATTTCTCTCGGTGTCGAGCTGCACGCATTCCGTGCCGTCGCCGCTGCCGACGGGTGCGCCATCGGCCCGAACGGAGCGTGAAGGGGAGGGGGAGGGGGGGGGGGGGGGAAGCGGCATTCGACCGGTGATGTCACTGGCATCCGCGGCTCGTCTCTGCGCGCGGTGAGGCGCGCTTCACCCGCCCTGCCCCCTGCCCCTTGCCCACCCCTACCCCCCCCCCCCCCCTCGCCTCGCCCGCTGGCACCGCCGCAGCCCGCCGACTCCTCGCAAAGCGGGCGCGTTCGCTTAAAAGGCGGAAGTTTCCAAGGACCTTTTTTATGGACGTCGCATTTTCAGGCCGCGGCACGTTGATGAACGGTCGTCAGGAAGCTAGGAAGCTAGGTAAAAATGCCTCGCATTGAGAATGTCGAGGTCGTCGAGCAGATCCACATCCAGCGGATCCGCCAGAGGCTGCACGCGGCCCGAGAGCTCGTGCGCGCGCGCGCACAGCCGCGCCTCGCGCAATCCTTGCGCCGCGCCGCGAGTCACGTGGGTGCACGCGCGCGCTACGCGCCGCGCAGGGCCGGCGGCGGCGGATGCGCGCCAAGCTCCCGCCTATGATCATCGGCTTGACCAGTCTGTTCGTCGGCACCTTCGCCGTCACGTTGGCTCTCAAGGGGGCCGCATTCCGGCTGGCGATCGTCGAGACGACGCTGACCGGGCTCGTCGTTTTCCTTTTGTCGGTGCTGCCGACCGAGCGGCGGACAGTCACGGCGATCGGCGTGGCCACGCTCGCCTTTCACATGCTCGCGACGGGATTCGTCGTGATGTACGTCGTCCTTCGCATCGAGCATGGCCAGCAGAAGACAGCCGACACACAAGACGCGAAGCGCGACGCGCCGTTCCTGGCGTTTGCGGCCGGGACGCACCTCGATGTGGAGTACTGGTGCCTGTCGGCGGAGGCGTGGGCGGCGGATCAGACGGCTTGTGCGATCAGGAGCGTCCATTTCGCCTCGGGCGCAACGCAGACGGCCAGCTGGGCGCTCGGCTCCGCGTACCTCACCGCGACGATGGCGCGCTACGGCCACGGCCGGCCGCGGCTCGACGCGCTTTACCTTTCGCTGGGCTGCAATTGCATCTTGTTTGGGATTGTGCACACGGTGGTCTTTATCGTGGCCGCGTCGATTGGCGGCCCCGTCTACTTCCCCACGCCGCCCGCCTCACTCATCGGTCACGCCGCTATCATCATCGTCGGCGCGCTCTCGCTTCGGCCGGCGCTGCGCGCGTCGCTCATCGGCTGGCTCGCGGCGCGCGGCGAGGCGGGCTCGTCGGCCGTCGCGATCTCGAGCCTGATGGGCGCCGGCACGACTGAGGAGGTGCTCGCGCGCAGCCGCGCGCTTCTCCGTGCCGTTTCTGCCGAGCAGCTCCGTGCGAGCGACTTCATGGGCACGTACATCGCGGCGGACACAGCCGCACGCACGCGCCCGGCGCACTCGGGCGAGATCGACGCCTTTGTCTCGCATAGGTGCGCGCGCATTGCGTCACGCCTGCACGCCCCGATGCGCCCGCTTCGCCGGGTCCGGCCTCGACAAAGGCCACCCGCCACCGGCTTGACGCATTGATGACGCATGCGTTCAAGCGCCCACGAGCCCATGCGCCGTCGCTCACCCGCCCGCGGACGACGCGCAGTTGGCAGGCCGATCCGGGCGCGAAGTGGGACGAGCTCGTGGACTGGTGCGATGAGTTCAAGCGGCAGCATGGCCGCTGGCCGCTGCTTTGGATCGACCGCTTTTGCGTCGGCTCGCACGACGTGCCGATGAGCATCGCGTGCCTGCCCGTGTTTGTGTCTTCGTGCAACACGATGCTCGTGCTCTTCGATGAGACCTTCCTCTCGCGTCTCTGGTGCATCGTCGAACTGTGGTGCTTCCTCGCGGTGAGGTCGCGGCGCGCGCAGCGCGCGCGGCGTGGAGTGTCAACTGCGTGGCACGCTCACCCGCCGGGCGCCTGCGCGACGGGCCGCCGCACGGTGCGCAGATGGGCGGCGATCCGGCGAGCGTCGTAGTGCGCGTCTCAAGACGCCAGGTTGGAGCCCAACCAAGCGTATCGCACGGGCTCAGGATTCAGAGGCTCACCATGTCTGACGACGGCGCAGTCGGCGCGCCGCGCACCGCGTCGACGGCGGCGCCGCCAGGCAGCCCGGTCGGGCGCGCCACCGACATGGCGCCAAGCGCGATCTGGCGCACGGCTTCCCGCGCAGCCGAGCGGTGGCGCAACCGCGCGTCGCGCGTGGCAGCGCGGCTAGTGAGCGCGGTCGTCGGAATGGCGCGCGCCTCGCGCCTCGCCGCGCGCGACTCGCTCGCGCCACGCGCGCCGAGCGGCATGGCGCAGCCGGCGGGCGAGGGGCGCGAGGCTCCGTCGATCGAGGCGCTCATCGCGCGCTTTCACGTGCAAGATGCGGTCTGCTCATCAGTTTCTGACCGCAATCGGCTGCTCGATCTCGTCGAGACGTACCCGGGCGGGCTCGCGCGCTTCCACGTCGAGGTGCGCGCAATGCTCCTTCGATGCGACCGCGCCGCGCCCGGCAGATCGTCGTTGCGCAACGCCTCTGCGCTGATCGGCCTCGGCGCAAAGACGAGGAGCCGCGTCACGCCGAGCCCAAGCATGGTTGGCGCGAGCGTGACCGTGTGACACTGCTTGCAGCCTTGTGCTTCGGTGAGATGAGGCGTGCCGCACATTCACAAACCATTTGCGCAAGGCACAGACGTCGCGGTGTGAGAGAGCCCTGGGGCTCCGCCTGCGGAGGTGCGGCCGCCGGACTGTGTGAGGCATTGACGGCTCGAAAAGCGACGCCGCAGATCGGCCGCCCAAAGGCCTTTTGTGAACGCACGCACTCGCACCAGCGAGACCCACTCGCACCAGCGAGACCCACTCGCACCAGCAAGACCCACTCGCACCAGCGAGACTCACTCGCAATCGCACCAGCGGTACTCGGCGTGCTCCACGTACCAGTCGAGCAGGCAGCGCGTGAGCGGCTGGCGGACCGATTGCACCTCGCGCTGCGGAGCGCTGGCGTCGCTGCCGCCGCCGCCGCCGCCGCCGCCGCCGCCGCCGCCGCCGCCGCCGCCCACCGGCCCGAGCGCGCCGTCGAAGCCGCGCGCGAGCTCTTCCGCCTGCGCGCGCAGCCGCGTCGCCTCGGTCGTGCGCTTCCGCTTATTCGTCTCGAGGGCGTCCAGGAGCGCAGCATACGCGGCGAGCGCGTGGCGAAGGGCGCGCGCGCCGCCGACGGTGCCCGCGTCGGGCGCGGCGACGAGCGCGTCCGTCGCCGAGCGTAGCAGCCCCTCCGCCATGATTGGCTCGGCTTTTGCCGCGAAAAGACTGCCGAGTTCGAGTGTGCACAGCGCAACTGAACGGCTGCCGTCGCCGCTCAGCGCGCGCCACTGCGCGAGCGCGCGCGAGAGCGCGCGCTCGGCGTCAGGCAGCGCGCCCGCCAGCGCGTGCGCGCGGCCGCTCAGCTGCTCCGCCCACGCGCACGGCGCGCGCAGCGCGGCCGGCGCCCATGAAGATGGATCGTGCCGCGCGGCGGGGTCGGCCGCCTCGCGTTCGGCGCAGAGTGGTGCGAGGGTGGCGAGCGCGTCGGCAGGCGCGCGCGCCACCTCGGACTGGTACTCGGCAAGCAGCAGCCGCGCGCACGCCTCGCGCCACGTCGCGCATTTGCCACCAGCGCCCGCTCGGCCGCCGCCGCCGCCGCCGTGCGGCGCGAACGCGCGCGCGAGCTCGGGCACGTCCGCGCTGCTGGCGAGCAGGCCGGCGGCGAGCGCGGCGAGTGCAAAGGCCTCGCGCTCGTCCTCGTTGCCCGCCGCGCGCGCGAGCGCCAGCCCCTCGTCCGCGAGCGCGCGCGCGCCCGCCGCGTCGCCCGCGCGCACGCGCGCGAGCGACGCGCCGTGCAGCACAAGCTGCCGCTCGCCAACGCCGCACTGCGCGGCGAGCTGGCGCTGGCGCGCGCGCGCGTGCAGCTCTTCACGCTCGTGGCCCAGCGCGCCGTGCACGCTCGCCTTCGCTTCGAGCGCGAGTAGCTCCATCGGCGCCATGCGCATCGCCGAGCAGATGTCGAGTGAGCGCGCGATCAGTGGCGCCGCGCGCGCGAGCTCGCCGCGCGCTGCGTGCTCGCGCGCACGCGCAAATTCGGGAAGCTGCGCGAGCTGCATCGCGGTCGGCGAGAAGGCGAACGGGCAGTTCGCCAGCGTCCGCGCGCCGCGGCCGAGCGGCGCGCGCGGGAATGCGCCGGCGAGCAGCATCCGCGGAGGCAGCAGAGGACGATTGATGGCGGACGGGGCTCTCCTCCAATAAATGCGGGTTGACTTTGAGAGGGAAACGGGCCTTCAACCGGGGGAGAGAGATGGTGCGCGGCTGAGCCGCTGCGCTGCCCTTGCGCGGTCGAAGCGCGCGGCCGCCGCGCGCAACCGACACGACGCTGCCCCCCGCGCGCGCCGCGCACGCCCCTCGCGCGCCCGCGCTAGTCGAAGAAGGGCGTCTCGGCCGCGGAAAAGCGCGTGCGCATGCTCGAGATCTTCCACCAGCCACCCGTGCAGCCCTACCAGCTCAAGGACCTCGAGCGGATCGCGCCGAAGAGCAAGGGCGTGATCCAGCAGGCCGTGAAGGATGTGGTGATGGAGCTCGTCTACGACAACCTCGTCACGCAGGAGAAGCTCGGCACGAGCCAGTATTTTTGGTCGTTCCCGAGCGCGGTCGCGCAGCGGAAGCGCGCAAAGCTCGCCGAGCTCACCGCTGAGGAGAGAGCGTGCGCTGAGTACGCGGCGCGGCAGCAGGCGCTGCTCGCCGAGGCTGAGCGCAAGCTCGCCGTCCCACCCTCTGCGCCCGAGTACAAGGCGCGCCTCGCGCAGCTCGAGCGCACTCGCGCGCAGCGCGCCGCGCTCGAGGACAAGGTGCGCAGCGAGAACGAGGATGAGGCGGGTGCGCTCCGCCGGATGGCTGAGGACTTGCAGGTGATGAAGGACGGGGTGAACCGGTGGACGGACAACATTGCGATCACCAAGAGCTACTTCTTCAACAAGATGAACATGGACAAGCAGACGTTTGACCGCTGGATGGGCATCAAGGGCGGCTCCTTCTTCGACTCGGTTGACTGAGTCGAAAAACCAACCCCCCCCCTCCCCCCCCCCCCCGCGCCCCCCCGGGGGAGGCTCCCCCCCCCCCCCCCCCCCCCCCCTTCTCCGCCCCTTAGCTCACGCCGCGCGGCGAGCTGCTCGCGCGCCCGCTCGCCTCGGCGGCGGCCGCATTCGCCGCTGCCGCCGCCTCGAACGCACCAAACGCGACGACGGTGAGGCTGATCCGCTCGATGGGGAGGGCCGCGCCGTTCTCGTAGAGCACGCCGAGGCGGTCATCGCCAATCAGCGCCATCGCCGAGTAGGCTGCGGGGCCTGGGTGGATTAGCATTGGCTCTTGCCAGCCGCCCTGCCCGCGCCAGCGCGCGTCGGCTATCTCGCCGCCAGCCGCGACGGGCCCGCTCGACGGCGGCGTGTGGGCAGCGATCGGCCCAACGCGCATCACGCTGCCAGGCGCGCCCACGCTCGCCGCGGCGCTGCCGTTGCGCGCCAGCGCGCCGGCCAACGACGGGCGGAAGCGCAGCGCGAGCATGCGGCGCGCGTGCGGGTCGGCCGGGTTTGAGAAGAAAAGGCCACCGGAGCGGAGCGGCGGGTGGGCGCGCGCAGGGAGCGCGAGCAGGTGCCCCTGGCAGCCCGGCTCTACCAGCTCCGCGTCGTACCCGGCGTGCGCCCAGCTCTCGCCGCCGTCAGTCGAACGCATGACGACCCGCCGGCGAGCGCCCGCCATCTGCCGGCAGTTGAGCACGAGCACGTCGGCATGCGGCAGCTCGGCGACGGTCGCCTCGTTGGTCCACGCGGCCGCGAGCCCGCCCAGCCGCCACGTGAGCCCGCCATCGTCCGACAAGATCGCGTGCGACTCATGGCGGACGGACGGAGGCCTCTCCGACGTGACCACGTGGTTGCACGGCG
Organism: Diacronema lutheri; assembly: GCA_019448385.1. Taxonomy (NCBI): domain Eukaryota; phylum Haptophyta; class Pavlovophyceae; order Pavlovales; family Pavlovaceae; genus Diacronema; species Diacronema lutheri. Next base: position 126,539 of record JAGTXO010000016.1, on the reverse strand, counting down.
CAACGAGCCGACCGGAACGGAGCTGGATGCCGGCGCCGGGGCCGGTCGCGTACCACGTCCAATCGCGCAGCTTGACGTCCGCCGTGATGTTGCGCGGCCGCGACCAGCTCTCTCCGCGGTCGTCGCTGTGCACGACGAGCACGTCGCGCGAGCCGGCGGCAAGGCGCGAAATGATGGCCGCCTCGGAGTCCTCCGCGCGGTTCGCAGTGAGGAGGAGGAGGACGCGGTCGTTGCGCGCGTCAAAGATGGGCGTCGGGTTGCCCACGGTCGCCTCGCCGCTGTACCCCGCCGCGCCGCCCGTCGTGACGACGCGCAGCGCCGACCAGCTGCGGCCGCCATCGTCGCTCGATCGCATCACAACGTCGATCGCGCCCGCGTCCGTGCAGCCGACGCGGCGGCCCTCGGCGAACGCGAGCAGGCGGGTGCGCGCGCTGGCGTCCGCACTCGCCGGCTGCTCCTTACGTGGCACCGCGAGCAGCGCCGGTATGCGGAAGCAGCCGCGCTCGTAGCCGCGCTCTGTGCGCGCGACGAACACGTCGACGCGCGCGCCCACACCCGTGCGCCGCCTGGGCAGGGCGCGGAGGGCGAGTGCCAGGAGGAGCGCAATGGCGAGCGCGGCGCCCACATACCGCGCCGCGCGGCGCCAGCGCGAGCTGCGCGGGTGCCACGGCCGCCGGCCCATGTGGTCGAGCCCGCCGATGTGGAGCGGATCATCGTCGTCGGTCGCCGTCACGTCGAGCGAGCCCGAGCGGCCGCGGTCGAAGAGCGGGCCAATCGGCGCGCTACGTGCGAGCAGCTCCGCCTCCGAGCTTACCGACGACGTCTCCGACGCAGCGAACATGCGCTCGTCCCGCTCCTCGGCACTCGCCCTCGCGCCGAGGTCGGCTCGCGCCGCCGCCATCGCCCAAACCCGCCTCCCCTCCGACCTCGGCGCAATGGACGAAGGCCAGCGCTTCCAAGACGTGAACCGGCTGCTCGTGCGCACAGGCCCGCTCGCCAACAACGGCAATTACGGCTCGATCTTTCCCGAGCACGTGCCGTTCGAGCCCTCCGCCGACATCTTACCTTTCCTCCGCACCGCGGCGCAGATCCTCGTCGTCGGCGCGGGCGGCCTCGGCTGCGAGCTGCTCAAGGATCTCGCGCTGCTCGGCTTCGGGCAGATTGAGGTGATCGACATGGACACGATCGACGTGTCCAACCTGAACCGCCAGTTCCTCTTTCGCAGCAAAGATGTCGGGCGCTCCAAGTCGCAGGTCAGCCGCGGCGCGCGCGCGCGTGCCTGCGCCGGGCGCACGCCGAACCCACTCGGCGCGGGCGTGGCGCGCGCAGGTGGCCGCTGAGTTCGTGATGCGGCGTGTGCAAGGTGTCAAGGTCACCGCCCACTTCTGCAAGATCCAGGACATGGATGCCTCCTTCTACCGCAAGTTTCAGATCATCGTCCTTGGCCTCGATTCGATCGAAGGTGCGCGCGCGCCAAGCCCGCGGCCGCGAGAGCTGAGAGCGGCGCGCGGCGAACAGCGCAGGCGGGCGGCCGATGCGACGCGGCGGGCGGACGTGCGATGCGCGCGCGCGCGCATCCTCTGGCGCGCCTGTGCGAGGCTCGACACGCGCCGCCGCGCTCGCGCGCTGCCGCTCCGCTCGCTCGGCGCGCACCGCCGGCGCGCGCCGCCCGCAGCGCGCCGGTGGATCAATTCGATGGTCTGCTCGCTCGTCACGTACGAGGCGGGTCCGGACGGTGCGCTCACGCCGGACCTTTCGTCCGTCATCCCGATGATCGACGGTGGCACCGAGGGCCTCAAGGGCCACGCGCGCGTCATCTTTCCGCGCGTGAGTGCGTGCTTTGAATGCACCCTCGACCTTTTCCCGCCACAGGTGCGCATGTACACGCACCCGTCTCGTCGTGCACGCGTAACGCACAGTAATTTTATCGACTGCGTGCTGCTTTGCCGCGTCGCGCGCGCGCTGCACGGCATACTGCCGCGCGCCCCGGCGACGCAATCGCCCCATCGGCTGGCATGCCCGCGCGCACCGCGCCGTGCGCGCCGCTTTAACCCGACCGCCATCGGCTGCACCGCGCGACGTCATGGCACCGCCCGCCTTCTCAACCCGCCCCCCATCGGCTGCACCGCGCGACGTCATGGCACCGCCCGCCGCCTCAACCCGACCGCCCGCCCGCCGCGCGGCAGGTGGCGGTGCCCCTCTGCACGATCGCCGAGACGCCGCGCAACGCCGCGCACTGCGTGCTCTACGCGCACCTCATCCAGCGCGATCGCGACTTCCCGGACTCGCCGCGCCCGGACAATGACGACCCGGAGTATCAGCAGTGGGTCTATTTAAAGGCGGCTGAGCGCGCCGCGGCGTTCGGCATTTCCGGCGTTACGCTCACGCAGACGCAGGCACGACGCGCCCCGCGTGCTGCACCGTGCGCGCGCGGACGGGCGAGGACGAGGGGCGCGCGCACCGCACCGCCTGCCACAGGCGCTCCCCGTTGCACGGCCCAGCGCGCTGACCCGCTGACGGCCGACCCGCTGACGGCTGACCCGCTGTCGGCGCTTGCTGCCGCGCGGTGGGCGTCCCTTCCGGCAGGGCGTGATGAAGAACATCATTCCGGCCATCGCATCGACGAACGCGATCATCTCCGCCATGTGCGCTGCCGAGGCCTTCAAGATTGTGACCAACTGCTCGGCCTATCTCAACAACAATGCCATGTACGGACAGCGCGACCGGAGCTGCGCGACGCCGTGTGCCGCGCGCGCGACAAGCTCCGTTGAGGCGCTCTGCCCCGTGCCATGCGCGTGTGCGTGCAGGTACATGGGCGGCGAGGGCCTGTACACGCCCACCTTTTGTTACGAGCGCAACCCGACGTGCGTCGCCTGCTCGACCGCGCGCGTCGAGCTGGCCGTCTCGCCAGGCGAGACGCTGCATGCGCTGATCGAGCGCATGGTCGACGATGCCCGCCTGCGCTTCAAGGCACCATCGATCCGCGCGGAGGGCGGGCTACGCGGCGATACGCTCTACATGCGAGGGCCGCTCGAGGCCGCGACGCGCGCCAACCTCGAGCTGCCGATGCGCGAGCTCGTGCGCGACGGTGCGAGCCTCATCGTGACTGACCCAGCGCTGCCCGTTAATACGACCGTCATCGTTCGGTTCAGCAGCTGACGTCCTGCGGATCACAGGGAGAGCGTTTCTGCTCGAGGAGTGTTCTCAGTCCTTCGCCACCTCTTTTCGTGGCCTCCTCTCGAAGCACGTCGCTCCAAGGGAGAGCCACGCCGAGCAAAGGCCAACGACGACGACCGCACAACGTGTCGCGCTCACTCGTCGAGCTGGCCGAGCTGCACGACGTCCGACTTCTTGACGGGGTACACGACGAACGACTTGGTGAGCTCGCGCAGCTTCGACTCCTCCGACTTCCAGCGCAGCGCCGTCGTCGCGGTGATGAGAGCGCCGACCTGGCCGTTCACGAGCGTCGCCGCGCCGACGCCCTTGCGGTCGACCTCGAAGCCGGCGCGCGTCAGGAGGGTGTACGTGTAGTCGTACGTGACGTAGTCGCCCGCCGCGCCGCCCGCGCGCTTCGCCACGTCGCGCACCTTGACGTCCTGGTACACGTCGGAAGTGGCGGACGCGACGACGGACTGCGCGAGCACCTCCTTGGGCAGATCGGCAGCCGTCTTTGCGGAGCGCGGCGCATCGAAGACGACGAAGGCGGCAGAGTCACCCTTGATGTAGTTCCCTGCGGACACGGTGCCCGACTCGCCGTTGCTCGAGATCGTGGGCAGCGCCGTCACCCACGTCTGCGGGTAGTTGAACGCGACGAGGAGCGGCGACGACAGCTTGAAGCCGCGCGTCTTCTCGCCGTCAATGTTGGCGGCGGAGGCGCGGCCGAGGAACTCGGCGAGCTGGATGTACCCGCCGACGGACGGCAGCGGCGCGAAGCCGAGCGAAGCGAGCCGCACGTTGGCCTTCGACTCGGCGAGGACCGCGCTAGGCGGCGCGAGCGCGAGCGCGGCCGGCGCGGCGAGCAGCGCCGAGAGGACGGACCGGCGCGTGGGCGTGGGCGCCGCGCCCATCGAGACCGCAGCGCGCTGCCGCGCGCCGCCGCGCACTGCCGCGCATCCGCCGCGCGCCAGCGCCTCGCAGCCCGCGAGGAGCGCGAGCGCGAGGGACGCGACGAGCCGTGTCGCGGGCGTCATAATTGTGCGGCTCTCGCGCTCGCCGCGGGGTTTGAAACGGGCCCCATGGACGCGCTGAGGACGGAGCTTGTGCGCGTCGAGGTGCTCGACGCGCTCTCCGCGGCGCGCGAGGTGCTGGCCGTCATCACATTCGCAGAGCCGCTCGGCCGCCGCCGCCTCAGCGCGCGCTCGACCATGGCGGAGGCGCACGACGGCGCGCAGCAGCGCGCTGTCTGGCGCGGCGGCGCGGGCGCAGTCGAGTTTCGCGGCGCGCCACTGCGCGTGTGGGTGGACGTATGGGACGCGCAGGCGTCGCCGCGCGGCGCCAACGCCTTTCTGGGCAAGGTTGACGTTCCGCTGGACGCAGCGCGCGTGGGCGTGCCGCTCCTGCTGCAGCGGCCGCTCCTGCGCGGGGGTTTGATGCGCGTGCGCCTCGAGCGGCGGCTTGAGCGAGCGGAGGACGCCGCGCGCGCGGCGTCCGCGCCGGGCAGATAATGCTGCGTGCGCCGAGGAAAGGCGCTGCGTGCGCCGAGCGGCAACAGGGCGGCGCAAGCTCTTCGCCGCACTCTTGCCGCTGTGGTCGGCCGGCGCCGCACCGTTGGCTGGCGGCCCGCGGGCTTGTCGGCCGCGGGCACCGTTGACTGAGACTCGGTCACACGTGGATGGCGCGCTGCCGGCCATGCGGCACGCGTCCATGACGCGAGGCGCTAGTACTCTGCACAATCTGGAAGGGGGTCGCCAGTGTCACGCGCACTCCGCGCTCAGACTCTTGGCTCACCTCACACCTGCGCGCCCCTGCCGCTTTCGCCGCTCTCGACCACGCCCGCTGTGCTCAGCAGCTTGCCCACGCACGGCAGGTAGGCGCGCACGACCTCGTTGAAGCCGCCGACCGACGCGATCTCGACGGCGCGCACAAGCCGCTCCTGGCACGCCTTGCAGCGCGCGGGCTGCGCCCACATGACGTGGAACGCGTCGAGCGACGCGTACACGGCCGCGGCCGACTCCGGCCCGCCGAGCAGCACCACCTCGACCTTGTCGAGCGAGCCGCCCGTCGCAGCCCACACGTAGAGCTGCATGACGGCCTCGAACGAGCGCGCAAACTCAACGCCGATGAGCACAAGCAGCTTGCGCGCGCGCGCGAGGTGGAAGGGCAGGTGCTCGAGGCGCTCGATCGGCTCCGCATCCGCCCTCGCCGAGAGCACGTCGAGCCAGACCGTCGCGCCGCTCTGCTCATCGCGCGCGCACCAATCCGCGAGCGCCTCGCGCTTCAGCTCGGCGCTGTCGAGGTGCGAGTGGACGACAAAGTAGTCGACCGAGCTCTCGGCGGCGGCGATGCGCGACGGCGCCATCGCCATCGTGGGGTCGCGCTCACGATGGCGGACCTCGACCCGACCGTTCCACTTGGCGCGCTCGGACGAGCGGTACGGGTGGATGCCGATGGTCGGCGAGGGCGTCCACGACCTGCTTCGCTGCTGCCTCGGGCACGAAAGCGCTTCCGTCGGCCGCACCTGCCCCAAGCACGAGGCGGCATGGCGCTGCGCGGGGATCGGAGCGCGCTCCACGCCGCGCGCGGTGCGTGGCGCGAGCGCGCTCATTTTGGACGCCGCCATCGCCGCGTTGGGCGGGGGCGTGATGTCAGACGAGGCGCTCGTGCTCGACATGATCGTGTCGAGCGAACGGCGCACCTGCCGGAGGCTTTGCACCAGCGCCTGCGCCGTCTCCGACAGGGCGCCCGTGTGGAGCTGCGTGCGCAAAAGCTGCGCGCTGCTTCCGCCCGTCGTCGTGCTCAGTCGCATCATCTCGGGCGCGACGCCCTGCGAGCCGCGCGTGGCCGCGCCACCGCCCGGCCGAATCAGCGCGCACAGCCGCGCGCCCACGCCGAGCGGCTCGTCCACGCCGCGATCAGCTGCGTCGCGCCCGGCGCCGCGCTCCCAGATCGACACGCGCGAGAGCGCGCCCTCGCCGCTGGCCGCCTCCTCGTCGCCCGAGCGAACCGCGTCGGCGAGGTCAACGATCGAGGTCACAGAGAAGGCGCGCGCGGCTGCGGCCATCACGTCCGCCGCCTCGCGCGGGCGCGCGCCGCCGGCTGCGCGCGCCTCGTCGAGGCCAAGGAGCGCGATGAGGGGCAAGTGAACTGCGACCACTTTCCATCGCACAAGCCGCATAAGCAGCGCGCGCAGCCGCGGCCGTGCGCGCGGGAGGCACATCGCCGCGGCGGTGAGCACATAAGCACACGCGACCGCCATCAAGCCTGCGCCCACGCCCGGCTGCCGCCGGTCGTCGCAGCGCGTGGCCAAGCAAGTCGACTCGCGGAAGAGCACATAGGCACTCGGCGCGCCCGTGAAGGCGCGCACTGAGCTCCACAACCGAGCTGCGAGCCCCGCATTGCCGTCCGCACGCGCGGCGCGCACATGCGCAAAGGGCGCCAGCTGGGCGATTGCGAGCGCGAGGAATGCGACCATGGCCCACGCCACGGTCGTGCGCGCGGTGCCGAGCGCTCGGCCGCTTTCGCCGGCGGGCGACGAGAAGCGCTCGGTCACAGCGGTCGTCACGTCCACCGCCGTGCGCGCCTGCATCCACACGAGCGCGTCCACGCTCTCGAGCGCGTACCCGAGCGCGACGACGAGCTGGAAGGTGAGCACCAGCACGACCGCCACCAGCGCGAGGCGCGCGGCGCACGCGTGCGCGCGGTCGTCGCGCAGCCACGCGACGACGACGAGCATCGCGAGCGTCACGAGGGGGAAGGTGAACGCAAAGGCGATCTGGCCCGACGCCGTGTCCGACGAGTAGGACCACACGCCGTTGGCCACGGCGAGCACGATGAGCCCGACGAGCAGCGCGACGACTCGCCCCGACGCGCGCGCGTCCATCGCGCGCGCGACGTCGAGCGTCGCATCGAGGCGCGCAGCGAGGCGACTCTGCGAGAGAAGGCCGTAACCGTCGCGGCCGAGTGCCGTCGCGGTGGTGGCGGCGCCCACGTCCACGAACCGAGCGCCCGCCGCGCTGGCGTCGGGCGCGCCCGATGTTGGCGCCGGGCCCACCGCCTTGTGCGCCGCGCCACGCGCAGGGCTCGCGAGCGTCGTCGCGCTGAGCGCCATACCGCCGGGTGCGTGCTCAACCCTCCAGCTGAGCAAGCGAGGGTCAATTGCACTCGCTGACTCGCCGTGGTTGACGCGCGCGCGAGTGAGGAAGGCGACTTTGTGGTACGTCTCGCGCAACAGCCCAACCACGTGCTCGAGCTCGGGCGCGTGGTCAGGCTCGAGGAGCAGCAGGTGGCGGACAATCCGCCCATCCGCCGCCGTCACGCTGACCACGCGGCTCGAGGCGATCGGCGGACGCTCGGGCGGCGCACCGTCGGACGCGGCGGCCTCGTGCTCGCTCGGCGCCACAAGCGCACGCGTGTGCGGGAGCGCCGCCATCAGCGCGATCACGTCTGCCGCCACCGCGCGGCGGCGCGCGGCGTCCGGCGCGCGGCGTCCGGCGCGGCACTGGTCAGCGCCACGCGCGCGCCGGGCGGGCGAGCGGCCGCACGTGCGAAGCGCGCGCGCGCCCACCGTATGGCTTCACGTTGCCGTTGAGGCGCCTGCGGATCTCCGAGCTCGGCCCGAGCCGCGTCTCGAGACCCTGCGCTTCGTACTGCGCCGCGTCGATGCCGCAGAAGGTCTCGCAGAACCACTGCGCACGGCGCGACGCGCGCGCCGATGCGGCGCGCGTGCGGACGCGGTCGGTCGGGTCGCGTGAGGCCGGCCGAGCGGCGGTGGCCGAGGGGAGGTGATTGGGCGCACGCGGTGGCGCGCGGCGCGCACCTGCTTGGTGCAGCGCGCCGGTAGCTTGCCCGCGCACAGCTTGTGCCACAGCCCCTCGAGGCCCAAGAACTGCGCCTCGGCCAAGTAGCGGAGCACATCCGAGTTGCTCCGTTCGGCGAAGGAGCGCGCGAGCGACATGGGCAGGAGCGGCACGGCAAAGCGCGAGACGACGGCGAGCGGCACGCCCTCGGCGAAGCACCAGTCGTACACCGCCTGCGCGCCCGCCATGTCGAAGCCGTTGTTCACCGACGAGTCCGCCGCCCAGCCGAAGCGCGCGCGCTCGTCGCGCTCGAGCCCGCCCATCACGCTGACCGAGCCGACAGCGCGGCGCACGAGCTGCGGGTAGGCGAGGATGGCATCGGCAAAATCGCGCAGCGAGCTGATCAGCACGACGGTGAGCGCACCTGGCTCCGACGTTTGCAGGATGGAGAGCACAAGCTCAGACGCGGGCCGGAGCCGCGACGCGTCCACGGCGTCGAACCCGCTCAGCGCGTACTCGTGCGGCTGCGCGTCGTATGGCTGGCCATGCGAGCCGATGGCGACCGGCACGTCGGGCACGCCGAGCTTGTCGAGCAAGCAGCGCGCGAGCCGCGCGCGCTTCTCCGGCTGGCCGCCGCCGTTGCACACCGCGCCTACAAACGTGATGGCGCCATCGCGGTGCAGCGTCGCAAGCACGAGCAGCGCCTTGACTGCGCGCGTGCGGAGCAACGCGAGGGCGCGATGGGCAGGGCCGAGGAGAGGAAACGGTATTCCATCGGGACGGTCAACGAGCGCACGCCAACGGCGCGTGAGCGGCGCTGGCGCGCACAGCGCCGGGGCCCCCGCGCGCACCGTCGTCGGGGTCCGGTCCCGGGTCCGTGACCAACAGAATATTCGGCCGCCTGGATGACGGCAAGACAAAGGTCGACGCTGAGCGTCGGCGAGCCGAGGTGCGCGTCGGCAAGCCCAGCGGGGAACGTGGCGCGTACAACGTCGTCTGCATCCTGCTCGCTGATGAATTTCGTGGATAGGGTCGTAAAGGGAGATGGGTGTGTACCCCCACATTATTGGATGAATAAGCGGGTCAGTTAGAGTGGACCATGGCGGCCCCCGCCCATTTTCCGCATGCTCGACAACGAGGGCTGACATTCCCGTGGCCGCAAAGGGCGCCGCGAAAGTGACAAGGCGCCTCAGGCGCATGGGTTCGCACCCAGGACGCGCGCCTGATGGCACACCCGCGCAAATGCAGCTTGCACCCGCGCACGTGCGGTCACTGCGGCGTCTACAAGAGCGGCGGCAAAATGTCAGCGCGCGTGCGCCATCGTGCGGCTTCAGCGAGGATGTCGCCCAACTCGGAGCGCGAAACCTCCGTTTGGATGCCAACCATGTAGTCGGCCCTAGCCGCGCGCTCGGCGCGCTCGGCGACCGACCCGTGCCTATCGGCGGCGAGCGCAGCGCCAGAGTCTGAGCGCGCGCTCGGCAGCCGCCAACCGCCATCCTCGTCTGCACGGTTGAGATTGACGGGGTGCAGCGAGAGCACATTCCAGAAGCCACGCCCCTCTGAGAAGGGGAAGGGGGGGGGGGGGGGGGGGGGGGATGGGGAAGAAAGCGCGTGGTGAGCGCGTGCAGCGCCCACCAAGCCGCGCGCGCACGCACGTCACACGGCCCTCCCCCGGCTCTCCGCCGGCTCTCCGCGCGCGCGTGCGCGCGCGCACCATAGGTGGCGTTGTGCAGGTGCACGCGCGTCACCGAGTGCGAGGTGACGGCACCCTTGACCGCGCCAACCGCGAGCGGGTCCGTTGCGTCCGTCTGCAGGAAGCGGCAGTTGCGCCCAACCGCCTCCTCGGACAAATAACCCGTCAGCGCCTAGCGCGCGAGCGGCACAGCGCGGCGAGGGCGCGGCGAGGGCGCGGCGAGGGCGCGGCGAGGGCGCGGCGAGGGCGCGGCGAGGGCGCGGCGAGGGCGTGGTGAGGGCGCGGCGAGGGCGCGGCGAGGGCGCGGCGAGGGCGCGGCGCGCTGAGCGGCGCGACGCGCGCGCCCGCGGCGCGGCCCGGCCGCGCGGAGCGAACGCTGCCGCCGCGGGCGCGCGCGTCGCGCAGCACCTCGAATCCCTCGTTGACAGCGACGATCGGCTGCTCCGCGCTGCCGAGCTGGTCGGGCGCGGCGACGCGCGAGACGACGACCGACAGGCGCGAGCCCTCGAGGCACGCGCGCAGCAGCAGCTCGTCGAGCTGCACGGGCAGCGGCGCGCCCGCCACCGACCGCGTGCTGCCCTCCACGCACGCGTCGTGCTCGCGCGGTTCGCTGGCGCAGCCCGTTGACGGCGCGCTGCAGGCGACGGCGACGGCAGCGGCGGCGGCGCGCGTGCCGTGCGACGCGTGCGAGGCGGAGCGCACGACGCCGAGCGACGAGAGCTGCGCGCTCGACGCCGCGTCCGCCGCGTCGAGCTCGGGCAGGCCGTCGGCGACGAGCCTCTGCAACAGCGCCGCGGAGAGCACCGCGCCCATCCTGCGCGGCACGCCGAGCGGGTGCACCTTTGCCGCCTCGGCGGCGAGCGCGGCGGCCGACGCGACGCCGGCAGAGCGCGGCGGCTTCACGCCGCCATTGGGCGTGCCGCGCGCGTGCGTACCCGGCGCCATCGCTGAGCCGGGTGGCAGGACTGTCTTGCTCGTGATCGCGCCGCAGCTGGGCGGTGCGCCCGGCAAGGGGTGCGGCGGCGTGGTCGGCGGCCGGGCGAGGGGCGCGCTCAGCGCCGCCGTCGCGGCGATCGCCGCGGCCGACGCCAGCGGAGCGCACGCCAAGCCGTTGGCAGAGACGGCGCGCGTGATTGGCACGAGTGCGCCCGTGCGCACGCCGTGCGCGTCCAAAGGCTGCGCGTGGAGCGACGCGGGCTTGGCGGCGGCGGCCGGCGGCTCGGTGCCCGAGCCCCAGCGCGAGGGCACGCGCGGCGGCCGCTCGACGGGCAGGCCGGGCGGCGGCTGCGCGGCCGCGGCGGCGAGCGCGTGGTAGTGCGGGTGCTGCTGCACGTGCCCACGCGCCTCCTCCTCGAGCGGCGTGTGCGACAGGTCCTGATGCGACACGCAGAAGAGCTGCCCGCGCGAGAGCAGCTTGAGTGAGCGCGCGTCGGTGCGGCTCGCCTCGAGGAGCGCGTCCGCGTTCTGCAGCGCGTTCTCCTCGTCGTCGTCGTTGGCGATCGCCTCGGCCGCCGCCGCGGCGGAGATGGCCGCGCGCCGGCGGAAGGCGCCGACGAGCGCGTCGCTCGGCCCGACGGGCGAGGCGGAGACGAGGTTGAGGAAGCGGCGGCGCGAGCGGTCGTAATGCACGAGCAGCACGCGCGCCGGCTGGCCCGAACGCAGCCCGCGGCTGAGCTGCGCGAGCGCGGCGACGGACGTGTCGTGCCCGGTGAGCAACCCAAGGCCGAGCGGACTCGCTTTCAGCTCAGCGGCCGTGTACCCGCTCATCTGCTCGAACGCGCGGTTCGCAAAGAGGATCTACCGCGATGCGCGGTGTGTGTATGGATGGAAGCGGGGGAGGGGGGGGGGGGGGGGGGGGGGGCGGGAGGGGTGGCGGGAGGCGCGCGTCGGCGCGCACCGCGCACGGCGCGCGCGTGACGCCGGCCGCGCGCGCGCACGCACACCCGCACACCAGCACACCCGCACACTCGCACACCCGCACACTCGCACACCCGCACACCCGCACACTCGCACACCCGCACACCCGCACACCCGCACACTCGCACACTCGCACACGCGCACACGCGCACACGCGCACACGCGCACACGCGCACACGCGCACACGCGCCCACTCGCACGCGGCGCGCACGATGGGTGCCGTGCCCGATCCGTCGACGACGGTTAGACCATCGCCGCAGCTCGCCGCAACCATCGCGAGCACGGCGCGCGCGGGCAGCGCGACGACGTCGGACGCCTGCGGCTCGGCGCCGAGCGCGGGCGGCAGCGCGAGCGCGAGCGCGCCGCCGTCGTCGGCGGCGGGCGCGCCCGCCGCCGCGTGCGTGGGCAGCGCGGACGGCGACGCGTGGCCGCTGCCAAGCGCGCCGCCTCCGCCCGTGCCCATGTGTCCGGACAATCCGGGCGGGAGGAGCATCGGCGCCATACCCTGTCCGGACAGATGCGCAGAGTCCGTGCGCGCGCGCGCGACGGGCGTCGTCGCCGTCGCGAGCCCCCAGTCCTGCGCGTGCCCGCCTCCGCCGACCGTCGGCCCCGCGAGCATCGCCGAGAAGGAGCCGAGGCTGACGAGCGGGCTGCTCCCGCCGCCGCCGCCGCCGCCGCCGCCGCCGCCGCCGTTGGGCGCGGCGGTGCCGCCGCCGCCGCCGCTCGTGCGTTCATTCGCCGCGCTCGCCGCCAGGCGCGCGTGCATGACCGAATCCATGTGCGCCGTGCGCACACGCTCGCGTTTGAGGTGCGCGAGCGCGCGCTGCGGGGCCGCGTACGCCGCGCCGCCGGCGTTGGTGGGCGCGCCGAGCGCGCGGAGCGCGGGCGAGGCGAGGGGCAGGTGGCGCATGATCTGTGCGCGCAGGTCCGCCTCGTCGTAGAAGGCCGAGTGCTGCGTGATCAGCCCGTTCTTCACGTTGTCGATCGACACGCCCGAGCACTGCACGCGCGCGCCCGTCGCGGGCATCACGAGCGGCCGGCCGTCATAGTCCGGTGCCCTGTACGCGCCGAGGTGCGTACCGGACCATGTCCAGTGCGTTACGACCTGCGAACCGTCGTCCGATACATCGAGGGAGAGGAGCGAGTGGACCATGTCCGGGAAGGCCGTCACGAAGCGGTCGCGCCGTGCGACGTACGAGTCGAAGCCGCCCTTGGACTGGTTGCCGCCGCGCACGGCGAGCGCCGCGCGCGTGCGCGACTCGTTGAAGGCGAGCGCCGGATCGAGAAGCGCGGCAAGGTCGTCGCCCTGCCGCTTCTCGATGTACGCCCACCGGTACCGCCGCGCAACGATCGCCTTGTTCCGCTCGTGCAGCGTGCGGTCGGTGGCGTGCACGATGATGCGAAGCACGCGCTCGCCGCCCACCGTCGCGTTGTCGCCGTCAGCGGCCGCCTTGGCGGCCTTGGCGTCGAGCACGTTCGAGGCGCGCCTGGTGCGGTGGTCGACGAGGAGCACGTCGAGCGTGCAGTGTAGCCAGCGCTGCGCGCCGTCCGCGAGCTCCGCGTCGAGGCGCGCCGACTCGGCCGCGGCCACAGCCGCGCCCGCCTCGCCGTGCGCGCCGCCATCCGCCGCGCCCGCGTCGGCGCCGACAGCGGCGGGGGGCGCGGGCGGCGCGTCGGCGGCAGCGGCCGGCGCGCCACCCAGCGCGAGCGCGTCGCGCGGTCGCACGCGGATCAGCGCCTCGGGCGTCGCCTCGGACGCGAGGAGCGCGATCGAGTGCGCGTCGCGCGCGCCGAGCGAGCGCGCGCGCTCGACGGACGCGGTGAGGGCGCGCTCGAGCGCCGGCCGGTCGTGCGGCACGATGAAGGGCGCGGCGAGGAGGGGCGTGCCCACCAGCTCGTCGCGGCACTCCTTGTCGCCCCACCTGAGCAGCCGGAGCAGCCCCGCCGAGAGCGCGATCAGATTGCCGCCAAGCGACAGCTCGAGCGAGAGCGCGCCCAGCTCCGACCGCGCCTCGCCGCCGCCATCGTACTCGGACGCAAACTCGGACGCGTGGCCGTCGGCGGCAGCGCCGCCGGCGCCGTCGCGCGCCGCCGCCGCCGTGTCCGCCGCGGCAAAGTCCTTGAAATTCGCCTCGAGCATCTGGTACCCGTCCTCGGCGCGCGGCACGTGGCGCGTGCCCTTTGCGCCACCGCCGGCGGCCGCGCCGTCCGCGTCCGCGCCGCCGCCGAGCGCCGGGTCGAGCTGCGCGACGGCCTTGTCGGCCTTGGAGCCGCGCGCGCCGGGCAGCGCGTCGTCCGACTGCGGCACGTACGGCGCGGCGAGCGTCTTGGCGCGCAGCCGGTCCCAGTCGACGCCGTGGAAGAAGGGGTGGCCCTGGATGCGCGCAAGGCCCTCCTTGCCAACGCCGAGCCGCTTCGCCGGGTCGGTGCGCAAGAACATGCGGACGAGGGACGAGAGCGTGGGCGGGAGCGACGAGTGCAAGAAGAGCTCGCCCGCGCAAATCTTCTGCGCCATCTGCGCGAGCGTCGAGCCGCGGAACGGCGTCTCGCCGGTAGCCATCTCGTAGATGAGGCAACCTATGGTCCACCAATCAACGGCGAAGCCGTATTTGTCGCCTTTCAAAATCTCGGGTGCGAGGTACGAGGGCGTGCCGCAGATCGTGCCCGTCGTCGAGCCACGCCGGTCGTCCGACTCCTGCACGTACAGCGCCGCCATCGCCTCGGCGGAGAGCGGCGCGCCGCCCGCTGCAACCGCCGCGCCGGCGGCCGCCGCGCGCGTGTCGGCGTTGGCCGAGTTGGCGCCGCCGCGCAGCCGCTTGGCGAGGCCAAAGTCGGTGAGCATCAAGTGCCCATCAAGTCCAACCATGACGTTCTCCGGCTTGAGGTCGCGGTACACGATCCCCTGCTGGTGGCAGTGGTCGATCGCGAGCACCACCTCGGCGGCATACAGCTTCACCCACGCCTCGGGCAACGACCGTTTCGCCTGGCGGCGCGGCGGTCGGCGGCGCGACGCGCGGGGCAAGTGCGCGAGACGTGGTGCCGGGCGCGTGGGCGGCGGGCGGCGGAAGCGCCGCCGCAACCGCCACCGCCGCCGCGTGCGCGCACGCGCGCGCGCGCGCGCGCGCGTGTGTCTTGCCTCGATGAGGGCAAAGAGGTCGCCTCCGCCCGCATAGTCCATCACGAGGTAGAGGTGCTCCTGGTCCTGAAAGGCGAAATGGAGCGAGACGATGTACGGGTGGCGAACCGTCTGCAAGATCTCCGACTCGGCGATCGCCTGCGCGATCGACGTCTGCCCGCGCAGCACGAGGTTGGTCTTCGCGATCACCTGAGGCGCAGCAGGCGCGCGCGTTATGGCGGAGGGCGGAGAAGCGCGCATGAGCGGGTGGCTGCGTGCACGCGATGCTGGTTCGCGCAGCCGGTGAGCCTCGCCCGCATCCTCCGCCCCGATACCCCGCCGCGCGCGCGCCGGCGCGCCGCGCCTTCATCGCGTAGATCTGGCCGTTGAAGACGCAGCGGACCATCAGGACGCGGCCGTACTCGCCCGAGCCGCAGAGCGAGAGCGTCTCAAAGTCGTCGCGCGTCAGCGCCCGCTGTGGGTGCGCCGGCGCCGCCGTGAGGCTGGGCATCACGCCCGGCGCCCAACTCTCCGCGGCCTTCTCCCCGTGAGAAGGTCGGTTTCAAAGCCGGCGTCCCCGAGGGGCTGACTTCAACAGCCGCGCGACAGGTAGCGCCGGATCAGCGGGGGACAGCGCCGCTCCTGCGGACGGAGTGGTAGACTGGGTTGTCGCCGGCGTTGTCCACGCCTGCAAACGCGACGGCGGCACGCACGAGCGCCGGCCGCGGACTCGTCATCTGGCGCGACGAACGTTCACAGAGTCGCCTCGACCCTGTGCGCCTTTGTATAGGAGCCGTGCAAACTGCAATCCCTGATTATTGCTGGCGATCCAACAAATACACCCCATCAAGAATTACCCGATAACAGTATGACTGTTATGACATTGTCCTTGCAAATCGGGACGAAGCATGTGAGTAGCAACGGGCCTTATTAGTGATCGAGCCTCGCACTGCCCCAACGACCGAGGGCGCCCCGCGCTGCCCGTCGCGCGGCGGCGAGGTCTCGGACGCGTCCCTGGCCTCACCCTGCGCTGCCGAGCGCACCGAATCGGCCGCATGTGGGACAGCACCTTCGCGCCCCCGGTCGCGGAGGTCGCGCTCGTGACCGACCTGGGCCCCGACCCCGACGACGTGAAGGCGCTGCTCGTGCTCGCAATGGCGCACCGCCGTGGGCGCATCCGCACCGCCGTGGGCGCATCCGCCTTGCTGCTGTTGTCGCGAACGGCGGCGGCCAGCCCGCGCGGCGCGCGCAACTCGCGCGGCTCATCCTCGACCGCGTCGGCGAGCCGGCCGTGCCCGTCGGCATCGGCTCGCTCGGCGTCGTGCAGGCCGAGCAGCCGCACGAGTGCGCGATGCGCGGCTTTGACGCCGTCGACCCGTCGCGCCTGCTCGATGGCGCGGCGCTCCTCTCGCGCACGCTCGCGCGCGCCGCGCCGCGCGCGATCACGATGCTGCTCATCTCGGGGCTGCGCGACTTTGCCGACCTCGTGATCGCACAGCCGGCGCTCGTGCGGCGCAAGGTGTGCGCCGTCGCCATCCAGGGCGGCCTCATCCTCGACGCCGCCGCGCCGTACGGCTACGCGCCTGACACGTCGCAAAACAACGCCTTTGACCCGGCCGCGGCCGACGTGGTGTACAACTTTTCCTTCGCGCACGGCATCCGGATGAGCATCGTCAGCCGCGACGCGGTGCCGGTGCGTGCACGCGCGCGCGCGCGCCCCGGCCGCGTCCTGCCCCGGGCCTCACTGCGCCTCCACGCCGTCGCGCGCGCGCAGCTGCTGCCGATGCAGCTCGCGCGCTCCTTCGCCGTGCGCACCAAATCGGAGGTGTTGCGCTACCTCGCCAACGCGCAGTTCTTGGGCCTGGCGGGCTTGTGGAAGAAGCTGTGTGCCGGCCAGCTGCCCGCCCGTTGCGACAAAGCGTGGTACTTTGCCACCTTTTGCGGCGTCAATGGCGCCGACTTTGAGCGCAAGGCGCTCGCTGGGCTCGGCGAGGGCGCAAACATCCTCGCCCATCTCAACGGTTTCGTCAAGCCGTACGACGGTGCGCCTCGCTGCGCCCCGTGCCTTTGCGCGCCGCTCGCCGCGCACCGCCCACCGCGCGTTGGTGTCTGCCCTGCAGTGAGCGATGCCCGGCGCTTGGCTCGCCGGACGCTGTTGTTGCACTGCCGCTGTGCGCGCCGCCCGCGCGCTCACCACTCGCGCGCGCGCGCCGCGTGCCACGCAGTGATCGCGGCGATGACCGTCTTGCCGTCAACATCCGACTGGTTCTCGCCCGGCGCCGAGGTGGTCGTGAAGGGCGTCTCGCACCGGCTGCTGCTCAGTGCCGCGCACGCGATCGACGTGCGATCGGTGCACAACCTGCTGCGCGAGACGTACCACTCGGTGGCTCTCATCGACAGTGACCCCGCCGCGCCACACCGCGCATCGCCGCACTCGTGGCAGCTCAGCGCGCGCGCGCGCGCCGGCGCAGCCGTGCATCCGCTAGGCGCGAGCTTTGCTTTGGCGGCGCACGGCGAGCAGCGCTGCCCGGGCGCGCCAAGCGCCAGCCCGCCGCAGCCGCGCGCGTGCCCCAGCGCGTGCGGCGCGCAGCCGTCGGAGCCGTGCGCCACGCCCGCGCCGTCTGCGCGCGGCACGCCGCCGCTGACGCGGCGGCGGGGGGCGCAGTCAGCTGCCGCGCTGCGCACGCGCGCACGCGGCCTTGTCGATGCGGCGGACGGCTCGTCCAGTGCCGTGCTCAGCGTGCTGCCACCAGAAATCAGTTCCCCGAGTGCAGCCATGGGCCGCGCGTCCCTTCGCGCCGGCACGGGGCGGCAGCGCGCCTCGGGCTGGCAGCAGTCCATCGCCATGCAGCAGGAGCAGCTGCGCGGCCCGTTGGCCCCGCGCCTCTCCTCCGCAGCCATCGTCGAGCTGCTCCACGCCGACCGACTGCGCTCGGCCGACGGCACGGCGTCGCATGAGCTCACCGCCGAGCTGCTCGCGCAGTCTGTCGCCGCAGCGCGCGTGCGCCAGACGGTCGTGATGCTGCGCGTGCTCGCGCTCGCGGTGTCCGTGTGAGCGGCCGTGCTCGCGCTCTTCATCTCGACGACCGACACGAGCGGTTCTGGCGGGCTGCGAGCCGCGCCCGTCGCGCAATCAGGCGTTGCGCTCGCGCGCGCGTCGAACGTTGTGTTTGACCGCGCGCGCGCGCTCGTGCTTGTGGTCGGGTTCGGCGTGACGGGCAACCTGATCACGCTTTGCTTCCAGCCCGTGCCCGAGCACCTCACGCGCCTGATCGCCGCCATCCTCTTTGGCGACGCGATGATTGTCGGCGCGACCGTGCCGTACGCCCTCACGGTCGCACGCCTCGCACCCAGCCTGTGGGCCGGCTGGGCGGCTGGGGACGCACATGACGCGGACGAGCGTACCATCGCGCTCGCGGCGCTGCTGCAGATCGCCACCAACGCTGTCGTGCTCGTGTGCCGGCACGTGTGGCTCTGGCGGTACCGAACGGACGTGCAGCGACTGTTGCCCGCACAATGGCGGAGCCTCGTTCTCCTCTTCTCAGGTGTCGCGCTCGTGCATGCGGTGGCCTTCATTGGCCGAGCGTTGAGCGGCAGTCTGCGCGAGACCATCGCCGCCGAGGGCGACGCGCGCGGCGCGCTGGTTGTCTTCCTCGTCTTCGCGCCGATCCCGGCCGAGGTGCTCTTCGCCGCCTTCGCCGCGTCGCCGCGGCTGCAGCGGCGCGCGCAGGCGCTGATCGCGGCGCCGGGCAGCGGCGTGCAGGGCGTCGTCGCGTCGCTAGCGCCGCTCGTTGGGTACGGTTCGGCCGAGGGCGCGCGAGACGTGGCCGAGCTGCACGCCTTGGCGCGCGCGGCATTGCGCGGCGTCGTGCTCGACGCCGCCGGGCTCGACGCCGTGGGCAAAGCGTGGGCGGCGGTTGACGCCGCGCGCCCGTACGCGCGGCCGGCCAGGGCGAGGAGCAGAACGAGCGACTCGGCACGCGGGCTGCACACCGCGCCGCGCCGATCCGCCGACAGCGCGTCCAAACGCCCGTCCGCGCTCACGAGCACGCCCGCTTCGATGCGCAGGGCCGTGCCCGCGCTGTTGCGCTCGGCGAGCGTCGAGGGCCGTGTGACGGGCGCCGCTGCGCGCCAGGAGGCAGCGCCGCCCCCTGCCAACACGCCGGCGCAGACTGCCGCTCTGATGACGGAGCGCGACGAGCAGCTCGGCGCGCTCGCGCGCACGCACACAGTGGCGGTGCGCACCTACGACGGCTACGTCGTGCACGGTGAGGACGAAGCGCACCTCAAGCTCGCCGCTCTGCGCCAGTTTGCGCGCGACTTTGAGCAGGCCAAGGGCAGGCCACCCGTCGCGTTCGTCAGCAGCCTCTGCGACCCGCCGCCGGCGTGTCAGCCGCACGCGCCCACACCGGCGGCGAGCGGCTCGCGACCCGTTTCGGAGGCAGCGGGTCGCAACGGCGACACGGGTGGCGCCGTGCACGCTGCGCGGCTGGCGGCAGCGCGTACGTCGCGAGCCTTCGCCTCGTCGGCGCAGCGTGCAGATGGCGAGATTACCGCCGCGGGCGCTGCGGAGCGGAGCCACGCGGCCGCGCTCCGCTCGCTCGAGCACCTGCCCGTGCGGCTCGCGCGCTCGTCGCGGCTGCTCGTCCTCGCGTCGCCATCGCTCTTCGAGCGGCTGTGGCCGACGATGGAGATCTTCGTCTGGTGGCTGACGGGCGGCGGGCAGGACATGGTGCGCGTACTGCCCGTCGTTGCCGACGAGCGCGGGCGCAGCGCGCTGCTCGCGGCGGTCGACGCGTTCCATGTCATGTACTGCGACGAGCCACGCGCAAGCGACCGGCGGCTCGTCTTGAGGCTGGTCGAGATCGCGAGCACGTCCGCGTTCAACGAGACCGTGCGCGCGCTCTACCCCACCGTGCTAGACGAGCTCGCGCGGGTGGCGCACGCGGCCGAATTGGCAGCCGCCGCAATCGACGGTGCGGCCGGCGCCGCCGACGACCAAGGCAGGGCCGATCGGTCATGACTCATGATGGTCATGATGAATCGACGACATTGGTGGCTACTCGATTCCCCCGCAGCTGGTGCTGACCCCTACGTTAGTATGATGATAGATCGCTCGTCATAACCGTCGAAAGATGGCGTCCCTTTTTCCTGCCCGGGTTTGTACGCTCAGCTTGCTGCTCGCGCCCGCGCTCGGCCTGTCGTCCGTCCCGTCGTCCACCGAGCTCCGCCGCGCGCTCATCGCACGACGCGCGGCGCCCACGCTTGGTGGCCTGTTGCCCGCCGACGTTGAGCGCCTGCTCGACCAGTACATCGCCGCGCACCCGCCAATCGATCCTGCGCACGCGGCGCGTGGCGAGCTCGCGCGCGGCACGTGGCGCGTGGTGCACGCGCCGCACATCGAGCAGCTCGGCCGAGTGCTCGGCGTGGAGTTTGACGTGACGTACGAGCTGGACGCGCGCGACGGCATCAGCTCGCATGTTCGGTACGGCGGCGCGCTAACTGGCGGCGGCTTTTTGTCCGCGCGCGGCGCATGGGCGCCGCTCGACGCGCGGACGGTGCGCGTGATCTGGGAGGACATCTGGTGGAGCCCGGGCGCGGAGGTGCCCGTGCGCGAGCCGCCGAGCGGCGCGCTCGCGCAGCTCGTCCAGCGCATCGGCCGCGCGGGCATGCTGCCCGAGCTGTCGGCGTTCCCGGTCGAGCTGCTCGCGTCGACGCTCTGCGCATTCCGCTTCAGGCCGACAGACTCGCGCGTGGTCGCCGCGAAGCTGGTGGAAGGCGAGGCGGTGTGGTGAGAGTTGGGACACGTTACACTTCGCCTCGGCGGGCAACACCACTGAACAATTCGCGCAGACGGCTCTTGTCGATGTGTGGCAGTGCCAGCTGTCTGAAGCGCGAATGCACTGAGTCAGTCTGATCATCACGCGGGTGCGGGTGCGCCCTCGCCCGATGGCGGCGACGAGGGCGAGGGCGGCGGCGGCTGCGCGCCGCTCGCCTTCTCGTCCGGCCGGATCATCTTTGAGAGGTACTCGTCGTAGCGCGAATCGCCGACGACGCTCTTGCGCGGGCCGAGCAGCTCGACAAGGTCCTCAACGCCGACCACCTCCTTCAGGAGCAGCCGCTCGGCGAGCGCGTCGAGCTGCGGCCTCTTGTCGCGCAGCAGCGCGAGGACGGCCTCGTACGAAGCCGCCACGCGCTGGCGCACCTCCGCGTCGATCACCTGCGCCGTCGCCTGCGGCGGCGAGGGCGCGTGCACCGCCGCGCCGAGCGCCGCGCGCGCGCGTGTGAGAGCGCGACGTGCACAGTCGACGGCGATCCGGCGCCAGCAGCGCAGCGCGCGCGCCACACGCGCGCGCGCGCGCACCTCGGAGTATGGCTTGAAGAGCTCGTTGCTCTCGTTGTCGCCGCCGCGCTGCTGCGCGAAGGAGACGTGGCCAATCTTTTCGGAGAAGCCAAACGCCGAAACGCACTGCTGCGCGATGGCGGTCACGCGCTCCATGTCGTTCTGCGCGCCGGTGCTCACCTCGCCGAGCACGAGCTGCTCGGCCGCGCGCCCACCGAGCGCCATGCGCACCATGTCCTCGAGGTGCTCCTCCGAGTAGAGTGCGATCTCGCGCGGCAGCGACTGCGAGTAGCCGAGCGAGCCGCGGCCGCGCGGCACGATGCTCACCTTCATCACCGGGTCGGCGTACGGCAGGAACCAGCCGGCGACCGCGTGCCCCGCCTCGTGCCACGCGACGGTGACGCGCTCGCGCTGCAGCTGCGTGCGTGTCTTCTTCTCGAGACCGCCGAGCACGCGGTCGACGGCGCGGTCGAGGTGTGACATGCCGACAGAGCCCGCGCCCTCTCGCGCGGCGATCAGCGCCGCCTCGTTGCACACGTTTGCGATCTCAGCGCCGCTCATCCCCGGCGTGAGTGCCGCCAGCCGGTTCGCAAGCTCGGGCGAGCGCTCCTGCCCACCGTTGAGTGTGAGCGGCGTCAGGTGCAGCCGAAAGATTTGCTCGCGACCGCTGGGGGAAGGGGAAGGGGC
Organism: Diacronema lutheri; assembly: GCA_019448385.1. Lineage (NCBI taxonomy): Eukaryota > Haptophyta > Pavlovophyceae > Pavlovales > Pavlovaceae > Diacronema > Diacronema lutheri. The sequence goes on along the minus strand of JAGTXO010000016.1, from coordinate 104,829 downwards.
ACGGACGGGCGCGCGGCGGCGGGCGGGTGAGCGGCGCGTGCGCGCAAGCGCGCGCCAATGGAAGCGCTCGGCGCAGCTGACGCGCTTGGCGCGGGACTCTGACCCCGCCGCTCGGCGCGCACGAGATGTCGGGCTTGTCCACCGAGATCTGGCGGTCAAAGCGGCCGGGCCGCGTGAGCGCATTGTCGAGCACGTCGGGCCTGTTCGTGCCCGCGAGGATGATCACGCCCGCGCTCGACGCAAAGCCGTCCATCTCGACGAGCAGCTGGTTGAGCGTGTTCTCGCGCTCGTCGTTGCCGCCGCCCGCAACGCCGCCGCGCCCGCGCGCGCGCCCGACGGCATCGATTTCGTCGATGAAGATGAGGCATGGCTGCCGTGGGGCGGGCGGGCGGGCGGGCGGGCGGGCGGGCGGGCGGGCGGGAGGATGAGGCGCGTGAGCTGGCCGCCGCGCGAGAGGGCTGGAGGGCTGCGTGCGAGCGCGCGGTCGCAACGCCGCTCGCGCCGGCGGGCGCGCGCACGCACCGCTGCCCTGCGCGCCTCGGCAAACATGTCGCGCACGCGCGCGGGCCCTACGCCGACGAACATCTCGATGAAGTCAGATCCCGAGACGGAAAAGAAGGGGCGCTCAGACTCGCCGGCAACGGCCTTGGCGAGCAGCGTCTTGCCGCAGCCCGGCGGGCCGACGAGCAGCGCGCCCTTCGGGATCTTGGCGCCGAGCCGCGTGTAACGCGCGGGGTTCTTCAAGAAGTCGACAAACTCCATCACCTCGCCCTTGGCCTCCTGCAGCCCGGCCACGTCGGTGAAGCGCGTGTCGACCTTGCCCGCGCGCTTGGCCTTCGACTTGCCCACGGAGAAGATTTGGCCGGCGCCCCCGCCCATCGCACCGCTCGCAGCGTTCCGATACGCGAAGACCATCAGGCCGAGCACGAGCAGCGTGGGCAGCCAGCGCACCGCCTCCGCGGCCGCGCTCGTCGCCGTCACGTACCGCACGGGCACGCACTGAGACGGCTCGGCGCCGAGCTCGCGCTGCGCCGCGTCGAGCCTCTCTTCAAACTGGTCGACCGAGCCTGCCGCGCGCCGGAAGCGCGGGCCGGGGCGTGCACGTGGTGAGCGTGTGCGCGCCCGTCACGTGGCGCGTCCGCCCTCACACCGCGCGCGGGTGGGCAGCGCGCGCGCCGACGGACGGGCAGGGCAGGGCGCGGCGCGGCGCGCGGTGCTGCCAGTCACCGATAGAGAAGACGAAGGCGAGGACCTCATCTTCGCCGGGCGAGACGCTCGCGCCACCCGTGCCGTCGGCGCGCCGGCGCATCAGCAGCGGCGAATCGGCCGGCGCGCCGCGCTGCCCTGCCGACGACGCGGCCGGCTGAACGGGCGGAGCACCGTCGACGACCGGCGGCGCGTGCGCCGGGTAGTCGCCGAGGTACACACGCACCTGCGAGCCGTTGACGACGACGAGGCGGCGGACGCGACCAGACGGCAGCACCTGCGCGAGGAACTGCTGCATCGAGATCTCGCGGCGCGCGCCCGCGCCGCCCGCGCCCTCAAAGCCGAGGATGCGCGGCCAGTCAAACGCGCTCGCGAGCAACAGCCCGGCGCCCGCCGCCATCACGAGCTCGGCGGGCGTCGGGCTGCGCGCACCGTCCTTGTCGCGCTTCGGGCCACCGCCCGCGCCGCCGCCGCCACCGCTGCCGCCGCCGCCCCCGCCATCGCCGCCCGGCTCGGACGCTGCGGGCTTGGCCCGCGGCGGCGACGACCCTCGGACTGCGGCGCCCGCAGGCATGTCGCGCGCGCCGGGCGGGAAGAAGCGCTCGAAGCCGCGCGGCACGGGATGGCGCGGCTCGCCACCGCTCGGTGCGCACAGGCGCCGCGCCGCCGCGCGCGCAAGCGCGCCGCGCGGCGCCGCCGCTCGTCTGAGCGCGAGCATACTGGCAGGCGTCTTCCTGCAAAGGCGCGCGCCTCTTCGACGACAGCGTCTGCCCTATTGACTTCAGTTATCAAGAGGGAAGACACTGGGGTTGACTTCAGCTCACCGGATCACGCCGTCGTCGTGCACGCGCAGGTTGACGTTCTTCAGCCCGTCGATCAGCCCGCCGGCGTAATCCTGCAAGTTGGCGACAAACTGCTTCTCGACCGCGTACCGCTCCTCGCACTCCGCCTTGAGCGCGCGCTGGCATCCTGTGAGCTGCGTCATCAGGCTGTGCTTGAACGCGTCGTCCGACTTGACGAGCAGCGCGCGCGCCTGCTCCTGCGCGTCGCGCAGCTGTCCAAGGCTCGCCTGGAACGCGCCCGCCTCGCCCTGCAGCAGCTCCTGCAGCGCGAACGCCTGCGCCGCCACCTGCTGCGCGCACGCCGCCTCGCGCTCGATCCGCGCGGCGATCTCGACGCCGAGCGCGTCGCGCAGCTCGCGGAGCGTCTTAAGCAGCGCGGCGTGCGCGCGCTCAATCACGCGGTGCGACGCCACGCGCTCTTGCTCGAAGACGACGTCGGCGAGCTCGAGCCGGCTTCTGGTCGAGGCGATGTCGACGTCGACCGCGCGGCGCGCGTCCACGAGGCGCGCGGCCTGCGCGCGGTCGAGATTGTCGGCCTGCGCGGCAAGGTTGATGCTGACGTCGTCCATCACCGCGATCCGCGCCTCCACTTCTGCGGCCACGCCGCGCTGCAGCCGCTCGATCGTCCGCTCGGCCGCCTGCAGCCGCGCCTCGGCCGCTTCGCGCTCGGCCCACTCGGCGCCGTGCAGCTCGTCATTAAAAACGCCAATCTCGTCGACGAGCGCGTTCAGCTTACCAACCCGCTCGTCCGAGCGCACCTGCGCGCGCAGCGCGCGCAGCTCGGCTGCGTCCGCACCGCCGCCGCCACTCGGCCCGGGCGCGCGCGGCGCACGCGCGCCGGCGCCCGCAAACGCCGACGAGCCAAATTGCGCGGCTGACGGGCGGACGAGCGAGTTGGAAGGGCGCGTGAGCGCGCTGGCCCCACCGATGGCCGAGCTCGCCGTCGACCCCGCGCGCGACGTCGCGCTCCGCGGCTTGCTGAGCAGCGAGGCGCTCTTCATGGCGACCATGATGAAACCGTCGAAATCCGGAATAGGACAAACGGGCGCCGGGCGCCGATTTGTGCGGCCGCTGCCCAGCAGCCGATCTCCGCAGCGGGAGCGCGGCGCAGCAGATGCCGCAGCTGACGGCCCTCATGAGCGCGCTGCTGCTCGGCAGTGCGCGAACAACGCCCGCAGAGCGCCGCGCCGAGGCGAGCGCGAACCGCGCGGCCTCCGCCGCGCCCACGGGCGCACTCGGGCGGTCGTCGGGCGGCGGCGGCGACCCATCGGCGACACCGTGGACGGCGCCGACTCCGACGCAGCTCTTCTCGGACGCGCCGCTCGGCGGCGAGCCGCCCGCCGCGCCCGGTGCGCCACCTCCGCCCGCGCTTCCGCCTCCCTCGCCCGCGCCCGTGCGCTGCGCGCCGCCGGTTGACGGCGACGTGTCGCTGACGTCGTACCCGTCCGGCACGATGCTCTTCTACAAGGACGGGAGGTGGGGGACAGTGTGCAGGCACTATACGCAGGACACGCTCGAGAGTGCGCACGTCCTTTGCCGCCAGCTCGGCTACGAGGCCGCCATCGAGCAGCGCATCTCCGAGGAGGACACGTCGACGCTGCCTATTAATCTCTGGGCGGTCGAGTGCCGCGCGGGGCGCGGGCGCGCGCTCACCGCCGCGCGCGGACACGCGCGCGCGAGCGGCGGCGAGGATGGGAGCGCGAGCGTCGATGCGCCGACCAGCCCGACGCGCGTTCCCCGCCTCGCCGATTGCCACTCGCACGTATGCAAGCACATCCACTGTGGTTGCACGCCTGCAGACGCGCTCGCCGTCACGTGCGGCGGCGCCTACGTCCCCGACTACCCGGCGTGCGGCTCGGCCGGCGCGCTGCTCGAGCCGGCGGCCGACGGCGGCGCGATAGGGGCCGCGCTCGCCGAGGCGCAAGCTGCCGCTCAGCCCACCCGGCCTGCGCACGGTGCGCGCGCGCCGCGCCGCCGCGCCGCGCGGCCTCGCGCTCCCGCGCCGCGTGGCCCACCCGCCGACGTGCCGCCGCGCGCGCGCCGCTTTGGTTCGCGCCGCGCAGGCCCACAGCACACCAACCTCGGGCGGCGCACGGCCAGTGCGCCCAGTGCGCCGCTCCTCGCCATCGGCGCGCTCGGCGTCGTTGGTGCGGCTGTGCTCGCGGTCGGCGGGATCGCTCGGCCAGCGGCGCGTCTAGTGGCGTACGCGGGCGGCGCGGCCGACCAGCTCGCGTGAGCGGCGTGCTCGCGTCTGTGCGCTTAGCTACAGCCCAAGCGGGCGCCCGACGACGCCAGTGTATTCGCACATCGACTCTAAATTCTTCCGCGCGGTTCGCGCTGCGCGGCACCGAGGGCGCCGCGCCGAGGCGATCACGGTGAGCCGCTGCCGTACGATGAGCTGCCGCTCCCAGATTTGCCCGTTGCAGGCTGGTGCGCGTCGAAGGCAAAGCCCGCCGCGCGCATCTGCACGAGCGCGACGAGCTGGAAGACGCGCGCCGAGATCGGGTTGCCGTCGACGAGGAAGCACGTGCCCGACGACGCGTCGACCACCGCGCTGATCGCCCCGTCGTCAAGCGCGTTGTCGCGCACATCAAGGTGCGCGAGTCGGCGCGCTCTGCGCACGAGCCGCGCGAGCGGCGCGCCCGCGTCGGGCTCGAGCTCGCAGCCGCGCAGCCCGAGCTGCTCGAGGTTGAAGCGCGCGTGCGCCGCTGCCCTTGCGAGCGCCTTGACGCCCGCCACGCCGATGTGCGCGTTGTACGAGAGGTCCAGCTCGACGAGCGCCGCCATCGGCTCGGCGAGGACGAGCCGCGCGACGACGGCGCGCACCGCCTCGCTCGAGAGCAGGTTGGACCTGAGCGAGAGGCAGGTGAGATACGCGAGATTTGCGGACGAGGTGAGCACCGCCGCGATGAGTGGCACGTGTTGCACGTCCACCTGCTTGCCGTCGAGCGCGAACGCGAGCTGCCGGCGGCCGGCGGCGACGAGGTCGAAGCGGATTTTCTCGTCGAGCACGGCCGAGTGCACAAACCAGCTGCGCACGTCGTCCTCGATGGCGCGGATTGTGTCGCGGTCGGCTTCGAGCGTGACCTCACCGGACGATGGCATCTCGTCGAACGCGAAGCGCACGCCGCCCCCGCCGTGCGCGCGCGCGCCGAGCGAGCGTTGCGCGAGCGCAGAGCCCGTCGTGAGCAGCGCGCGCAACTGCTCTCGGGGCGGACTCGTCAAGAGCCCGAGCGCGCGCAGCACGTTGATCCCACCCGCGCGCAGCGACTCGGCGGTGCCCATGGCCCCGCTCAAGGTGGGCGTGGCGCGAAGAGGCGCGTCGCCGTGTGGAGGCGGGTGCGCGACGGTCGAGTTGCGCGCCGCGCTTCTCCGCGCGAGCCGCGTGGCCGAGCCGCGCCTGCCCCTCGCCGCTGCCGCAGGAACGTCGGCATTGCAGTAGCCGTACACGGCGACCGCGCGGCGCGTCACCTCGGCGAGGCAGACGAACACGTAGATCTCGCAGCGGCACCACGCGCGCTCGCCGTAATCGATCAGGTCGATCGGGTGGCGCGCCGCGTGCAGCGCGCTCATCGCCTCGTCCGTTGGCTCGACGGGGATGAGCACGAAGGACGAGCGGGCCGCGTACGTGATGAGCGACGAGATGCCGAGGCGCTGCTGCGCCGTGTCGTCCTGGTCGATGCACGAGTAGCTGTGCGCATGGCGGCAGACGGCGGCGCACGGCAGGCGGCGCAATGCGGCACGGCGACGCGGCCTGAGCCCGCATCGCCCCTCGACCCGTCGTGCAAGCATGGCGGCCCGCGCGCGCGCGAGCCAACGAGCGCCGCGCTCGCGCGCCGTGCAGGCGCGATCGAGGGGTGGTGCAAGCGGGGGAGGGGGGGGGGGGGGGGGGGGGGGGGGCGGCTCGCGCGCGGCGTCGGCGCGCGCGACGGCGCCGCGCCGCGCGTGCGCACTCGATCCAGATTGCGGCTTGATCCTCGGCGATGGCGTGCTTGGCCATCAGCATGCGCACGCCCTCGGTGATCAGGTGGTACTTGGTGTGCTCGTCGTCGTCCGGCCGCTGCGCGTCGGTGCGCCACCATCGGTGCGAGATGAAGATGATCGTGTCCGTCGGCTTGCGCTCGCGCCAGATGCCGCGCGAGTGGCGCGGGATCTCGTCGGAGAGCAGCCACGCCGTCCAGCCAACGACGAGCATCGGCGTGCGCTCGCGCGCGATGATGTTTGCTTCGGCGTCGAGCGCGACGGCCGCCATCGCCGCCTCCAGGTCGCCGCTCAGTGCCGCCATGTCGATGGCCGACGTTCTGTCGTCGTCGCTGAGCTGCGCGTACGGTTGGCCGCCGCCAATGATGCCGCGGATTCGTTTCTCGCGCTGCGCGAGGCGTAACGCGCGCGTGCCACCGCCCTCGCCGCGCGTTGTGCCGCAGCGGCGCGCGAGCCAGCCGCGCGCGTCGGCGCCGAGCAGCCTCAGCTCTGCGTGCAGGTCCTCCTTCATCATATATGTGATCGACGACACGAAGCCCTGCATATGCGCCCACGTGCCCGCAAGCCACGCCCACTGCGCACCCGCCTTGTCGTACGGCAGCTGCGTCGCCCACACGGCGAAGAAGGGCGCCCAGCACAAGGCGATGATGAGGAAGAGCCGCGAGAAGAAGACGAGCAGCGCCGCGGACGTGCGCTCGTCGACGACGTCGAGTGCGTACGTCTCGTCCGCCGGCGCACCGTTGAGCGCATGCGTGGGCTGCGGGAGGGCGCCGGGCAAGGATGGCGCCCTCACGCGGATGCCGGTCGCGTCGGGTGGCGCGGGCAGCCGCGACGGGCTTGGCAACACGTGTGGCGACGGGCTCGAATCTGCGCCGTGGCGCACGTCCTCGACGGTGGCGGCGCGAGCGCGGCGTGCTACAACCTTGGCAGACGGGCGCTGCGTCGGCAGGTCCGCGCCCCCGCGCCCACCGTCCGCGCCAAGCGACGGGCGGAAGATGCACGTCGTGAGGACGAGCATGATCGCGAACGGCAAGAAAGCCATCAGCCCGTAGATGTAGCAGATCTGCACGGCGTTGGATGTGTCGTCAAACGGGACGGGCAGGCAGTTGAGCCCGCGCACGGCGTACGCGCGCATCGGTAGCTGCGGCCAAAAGCGGTAGCCAAACGTGGGCACCCACGCGTACACGGCGACGAGCGCGTACACGGCGAGCAGCCGGTGCCAGATGGTGCGCACGCGCGGCGGCGTGTACGTGTGCAGCCGGCGGACCGACGACGTGACGCGGAAGAACTCGGCCGTGATGAGCACGTTGATCCACATTGAGCCCGCCGAGCCGAAAACTGTGTACCATGCCTGAAAGTCACACATCCAGTCGCCGTGCCATAGTGCGTCGCCGTCGTACCAGTGCCCGTGCGCGACGTGCAGGCCGCACGTCGCCAGGCAGAGGAGCGAGAAGACGAGGTCGGGGATCGCGAGCCCGACGATGAAGTGGTTGTACACGCTCGCCCTGAGCCGGCGCCGCGAGAGGATGAGCGCGAGCACGCACGTGACAGCCACCGTCGAGAGCGCCGTGACGACCACCCACGCCTCCCAGTAATGCACGCTGGCCGCGTCCGAGACGGGCACGCGGACCAGCATGAACGCGGCGACCCGCTTGTCCCACGTCGCGCTCTGGCCTCGCGCCGCGCGTGCGACTGCACCGCCGTCCACCTCCGTCAACGGACGGTACGGCATCTCGGACGCTTGCCCCCTGACGACCGCCCTGGCGGCTCGCGGGCGCGAGCGAGCGTGTGATGACCGCGGATACTGGTTTTGGTTTAGGCTTTAGCCCCATATCTCGGCCCCGTGCGCGCCCCTCCTGCTGACCCGCCTGTAAGCGTCGTTAGTATATACTGTTCGCACAGTACTTCCTGGTGGCTTTGCGTAACCTTTCCTCCAGTTCGGCAAAAAGTGACGATAATACCTGACGTCGAGAAGTCGCTCTCCGAGCGGCCCGCGACCCCCGCGGCGGGGGGCGTCCAATGGCCCACGGGCCGACCGCGTCCAGCGCATGCTAAACAGCTCATATCCAGCTCCGCCGCTGCCCCCGTGCCGGCGCGTCGTCGTCGGCTCGCGCGCACACGCACCGTCCGCCAGGATCGCGCGGTGCGTCCAGTCCGCGCCGGCGCGCCGCCTCGGGCCCGAGCACTCGCACAATCGGCTCGCACGCAGCCGTCGTGAGCCCGCTCTTTGACGCGCTGCGAGCAGTGGTGGTGCACGCATCTTTTCGGTCAGCACTGCGAGTAGTAGTCGAGGTTGTGCACGCATCTTTTCGGTCAGCACTGCGAGTAGTAGTCGAGGTTGTGCACGCATCTTTTCGGTCAGCACTGCGAGTAGTAGTCGAGGTTGTGCACGCATCTTTTCGGTCAGCACTGCGAGTAGTAGTCGAGGCACTCCCAAAACGAGTCGAGCCAGTCGCGCCAGCCGTGGAAGCGGTCGAAGACAGCGCCGACGCACGAGAGCGTTGCGAGCGCCTTGAGGAGCACGGGCACCGCCGCCGAGAGCGCGAGCATGAGCGGCTCGTGCACGAAGAATGTCTGGCCGAGCGCGACGCTCCACGAGGTGAGCATCGAGCGGCTCGCGCTCTCGCCCATCACCTGCCCGTACGTGATGATCACCGTGCAGCACACGGCGAAGCACGTCCACATGGCGCACCACGCGAGCACCTGGAAGTAGATGAGCGGCAGGTGCGCCCACCGCTTGTGCTCGTCCTCGGCCATCGCTGCGAGCCGGCGGCGCTTACGCTCGCGCGAGCGCGTGGCGACGCGCTGCGCGCGGGTGCGCGCCGCGTTCGCGCCCGCGACCGGCTCGTCGTCGAGCCGCGCGTACGCGCGGCCGCCCGCGCCGTCGGCCGGCGCGACGCGCGCGCCGCGCGAGATGAGCGCGAGCTGCGGCGCGCGCGCGTTGGCCGCCGGCAGCGGCGGCAGCGTCGGCAGCTCGGACGCGGGCGCGCCGTGCGCCTCGGCCGCGAGCGCCGCGGGGTAGCCGCGGCTGGGGGCCACGCGCGGCTGCTGCTGCTGCTGCTCCTTCCCCGCCTTCGCCGCCTCGACGAGCAGCCGCGCCGCGTCGTCGCGCGCGCGCCTTGCGGCGAGCAGCTGCACCTGCACCGCCTTGGCCTCGCGCAGCGCGTCGTCGAGCTGGCCGACGCGGCGCGCGCGGCTGTGGCGTGCCGCCTCGCCGAGCAGCTCCTCCTCGCGCAGCGTGAGCCGGCGCACCTCGGCGGTGAGCGCGGCGACGTCGGCCGCGGTCGGCGCGGTCGAGCGGCGCGCGGTGCGTGCGCTGCGCCGCCGGCGCGCGAGCTCGCGGCGCGCGAGCCGGGCGCGCTGCTCGGCCTGGATGCGCGTCGCGGCGAGCGCGCGGTCGGCGCGGCTCGGCGCGCGCAGGCAGCGGCGGAACGGCCACGCCTCGTACAAGAACCAGAGCTGCTTGAACGTGATCATCGCCGGCAGGCACACCGCCGACGTGATGAGCGACGTGAGGATGAACGTGACGACGTCGTGCCCCGACGCGTCGGCCACGCTGGGCGGGTGCGCGCGCACGCGCGAGTAGGCGCTGTCGGGCGGCACGCCCGTTTCGATGAGCCCGGACACCGCCTCGTCGAGCGCGGCCGCCTCGGCGTGCGCGCTGTTGGACGGCGCCGAGTAGAGCATGCACTCGCACACGAGCTCGACGGCGATCACGTTGAAGAAGATCTGCACGAGCTGCGCACGCGAGTAGGAGCGGTTCGACGAGAGGAAGACGGCGACGAGCGTGTGCTCGTCGCGCAGCTTGCCGCCAACCTCACCGCGCACCTCGTCGAGTAGCTCCTTGGTGCCGACGCGCCCGCGCACGGACGTCCACTCGCCGCCGGCCGCGCCGCGAGAGGCGCGCCGGACCGCGCCGCCGCCCTCGTCGAGCGCGCGCGCCGCCGCGTCGCGCTCGTGCGCCTCGTCGCGCAGCCGCGCGGCGCGCCGCGTGGCGATCGCCGCGGCCACCTTCTTCTGCTGCTCGGCGCGCCGCGCGGCGGCCGCGCGCCAGTCCCAGCCACAACCGAGCGCGAGCACGAGCGCGTTCGCGATCGCGAGCGAGAAGACGAGGTCGTAGATCGCCTGGTTCGCCGCGTAGTCGAAGTGGGTGAGCGCGTGCCCAAAGTCGTGGAAGGAGAAGGTGTTGACGTGCACCGCCGAGATCTGCGCGAGCAGCTCCTCCTTGCTCAGCGGGATCGACAGGCCGGCGAAGTCGGTCAAGTGCGTGCACGCGCAGCGCACGACGCGCGCGCCGCGCGCGTCCGCGCCCTCGCCGCCGTCGAGGAGGTGCAGGCCGTACGAGAACTCGGGCGAGCGCGGCAGCGCGACGCACCCGTCCGTCGACCAGCGGCCGGTCGGCTCGTCCCAGTACGTGCATGACGCGGCGGGCGGCTCGGGGCAGACGAGCGCCATCGCGTGCACGAGCGCGCGCGACGAGAGCACCTCGGCGGCCGCGCGCGCGAGCTCGAGCGCCTCGCCGTCCGCGCCCACCGGTAGGTCGAAGGGCGCGCGCGCGAGCGACGCGTTCGCGTCGCCGTACCGCGCGGCCGCGTCGGCCGCGCTTGACACGTCGGCGAGCGCGCGCGCGCGCAGCGTCCAAAAGTCGAGCGGCGTCGCGACCGCCGTGCCGTTGAACCAGAGCCAGCGGCCGCGCATCGACGCGGCGTGCGCGCGCATGTGCGCGCGCACGCATTCCTCGTTCTGCGCGCGCGACAGCGGGTCGGCGGTGCGCTGCGCGGCGGCCGATGCGCTCAGGTAGAGCTCGACGATGAGCGGCTCGTGCAGCGCGCGCACGGGTAGCGCGTGCCCGTGCTGCGCCGACGCGATCTCGACCGCAAAAACCTGCGTCGACACCTGCTGGCGCAGCGCGTCCGCATCGGCGCCGCTGTCGGAGCCGTCCGCCGCCGCGCCACGCGCGGCGAGCGCTTCGGCCGCGATGACGGCCGGGTCCTTGTGCACGTTGCGCCCGTACGAGACCATCTTCACGTCGACGCCGGCGCGCGTGTCCTCGGCGTGCATGTCGACGACGCCGCTCGGCAGCTGCAGCGCGCCGCCGTGACCGCCGCCCGCACCATCAAGGCGGGAGAGGCCGCCCTCGCCAATCAGGTGCGGCGCGGCGCGCGCGGCGGTCACGTTGAGCTTGGCCGAGCCGACGCTGACGGGCGCCTCGCCCGGCACCAGCTCGCGCAGAACGCCGCTGCCCACGTGCTTGGCCGCGGCGAGCACCGCCGCGGAGATGGTCTCGTCCTCGTCCTGCGCGAGGTCGCTCGAGTTGGTCGAGAGCAGCGATGAGAGCGACGTGACGAGCGAGTGCGCGGTGGATGTGCCCTCGCCGATGCCGACGGCGGCGGACGCGCCGGCGAGCGCGCCGATGAGCCCCGCCGCCGTGACCTGCGCGCTTGGCGTGAGCTGCTCGGGCCGCGCGGTCACCGCCGCAACCGTCGCGGCGTGCTGCCCGATCGCAGAGCTGGACGGGGGCACAGCGCCGTGCGGGCTAGCAGCGCCGTCGCCGGCGCCGTCGCCGCCGGGCGCGCCGCCCGCGGCGGCGGCGGCGAGGATGTCGAGCATGCGCGCGCGGGCGCTCGCCTGCCGCTCGAGCTCATCTGATCCGAGCGGACGCGAGTGCGGCCCCTCGTGGCCCGTCGGCGGCGGCTCGGCGGCCTCGAGGTTCAACTTCTCGGCGAGCGCGCTGCACAGCTGCTGCTGCTGCTCCAGGTCGGCGCCAACGGCCGCGTCGAGCACGCCGTCAACAACCGCCGCCGTGAGCTCCTGCGCGCGCACCGCCGTCTCGCTCGCGAGCACGTGCCGCACGTACGCGCCGAGCGCGTCGTGCACGCGCACGACAAAGTGGTAGTGGCCGGCGGGCATGTACGCGCTCGCCGTGCTCGACGCGCCGAGCTCGACGAGGACCACGTCGTCGTTGGCGTTGGCGCGCGTCGAGCGCGCGTGCGCAAACTCGTATTGCAGCGGGCTCTGCTCGTCCGCCCAGCCCGCCGCTGCGAGCTCAAAGCGCGTAGAGAGCTCGACGCCGTCGGGCGGTGACACGGCGAGCGAGCCGCCCGCCGGCGGCCGGTTGACGCGCACGGCGGCGGTGCGCACGACGGCGGCGATCGCGGGCGCACCGCGCGCCGTGACGGTCAGCGTGAACGCGTACTCGCGGCCGGGCTGCAGCACGCCGCGATTGACAATCAGGTTTGGCGTGCGCGCGCCCGCCGGCGAGACGGCCGGGTCGTTGAGGTTGAGCGGCACGCCCGCGCGCGCCGCCGGCGCGCCGCGCGCCTCGGCGTCGTGCCGCGCAGTCCACGCATACTCCCACACGACGCGACCGCGCGCCTCGGCGTCCTCCGAGCGCGCGTCGAGCGCCGAGCCGATGCGGAAGCGCGCCGACGGCGACGCGACGCGCACTCCGTCGGCCGTCGCGTGCTTGGCCGGCGAGAGAACGACGGTCGGCGGCACAATCCCGGGCGGCGACGGCGGCGGTGGAGGCGGGGCGGGCGAGCGCGCGCGCGTCGTCGCGCGCTCGGCTGGCGCGAGCGCGGCGGCCGGCGGCGGCTTTGGCGGTTCTGGCGGCGGCGGCGGTGGCAGCGGCGGCGGTGACGGGCGAATCGCGCAGTCGGCCTCGAAACGGCGGACGCGCGAGATCTGGTAGTGGTTCGTGTCGCGCCATGTGCTCGGCATTGGCGCGTGCTCACGGCACAGCTCGAAGCCCGCGCCATCGGCCGCGCACTGCAGCGCAAGCGAGTCGAGCACGGCCGGGTAGCACGCCCACTGGTTGCTTTCGAAGCGCGCGACCATGCCGACGGCCTGACGGGCGCAAAAGGCGTCAAGCGCGCTCTGCGCGCACCCCGCGCGCGCGCCGTCCTGCAAAGCGGCGAGCAGCAGCGCTAGCCGCGGCGCGCAGCGCGCGAGCCTGGGCCACTCCACCATGGTTTAAAGGTGAGCGTTGTGCCGTTTTTAAGGCATTCGTTACGCCGCTGCCCCCGCCCCCCAGTTGCGGGGCCCGGGCTCCGCAAGTCCTGCGGAAGCCCGGCGGGCGCGCATGCGCTGCAGCTCGACAACCTCCTGGCGGTCGCGCTGCCTGCCACGATGGGAGCAGGCAAAATACCTGCGACCGCGGAGGGCGTCCTCGCGGTCGCGGGACGCTGCGACGCAGAGGCGAGGCTGAGTCCATTTCAAAAATGGCGCGAAAATGAGTCCCAGGGCGGAGGCGCTCGAGCGCGAGGTGGACGCGCTCACGGACCAGACGGCGCGGCTGATCACCGAGCTGCGCGCGGAGAACCGCGCGCTCCGCTCAGACGCGGCGGAGATGCGTGCGCAGCTCCGAGCTGCGCAGCGCAGCCGGCGGGCGGAAGGCGCGGCCGCCGCGGCACGCGCGTCGACGGGCGACAACGAGCTCGCCGCGGTGCGCGCGCAGCTCGCGCGTGCTTACGGCGAACGCGATAGCGCGCTCTCGCGCGCGCAGCTCGCCGAGGCGGACGCGGCCCTTGCGCGGAGCGAGGCGAGCGCGCCCGCGGCGCGCGTCGCGCCGAGCGGCGCGGAGCGCGCACAGCACGAGGCGCAGCTCGATGCGCTGCGCGCGCAAGTGCGCCGCGTGGGCGTCGAGTCGGAGCGTGCGCGCGCAGAGTCGCTCTCGTTGCGCGCACAGCTCGCTGCGCTTGCGCCGCACGCCGTTTTGCCACCACCCGCGGCGGCTTGCGGCGGCAGCAGCGCGGCGCCGAACGCGCCATGGGCTGACCGCGCGGCTGATTTCCTGACGGGCGGCGGAAGCGGCGGCGTGGGCGCGCGCGGCGACTGCGCGGGCGCGTGCGCGTCGACACACTCGACCGAGCGCACAGAGGACGCGTGGCGAGGGCACTCGTCTGCGGACCAACCGGGCCAGCTGGCGCATGTGAGGCTGCCGATGGAGACAGGCGATGTGCGCCCGATTGGCGGGCAGGCCGTCGAGCCCGTCGCCGTGCTGGCCGACGCGGCGACGGCGATGGTTAGCGGCCTCGCGCAGGGGCCAGTTCGCGCGCGCGCCGCCTCGCGCAGGCCCAGCGAGGAGCCGGAGGGCTTCCCTGTGGCAGTGGACGGGGCGGCGTCGGAGGCACCGGGCGATGCTCTGCTTGGCGCCGGAGCTTGACTCGTGCGTGACCGCGATCGAGGCGCAGGGCCAGGAGGGGCAGTTCGTCCTGGCCCTGCGCGTCGAATATTGGCGCCGAACTGCCTCGGCAGTCCCGCCCCCCCGCCCCCCCTTTTTTTTTTTTTTTTTTGTCAACGGTTGCATATTGTGCTCAGTCCGTCAGTCAACGTTCCCATACGCGCATTGCCGGACGGCCGGGGTCGGAGGGCTCCCCACTCACGCGAGCGGCACATGCGGCGGCTCCGCGCCGCGCGCTGCGCGCGCAGAGCGCGCGCCCACGGCGAGCGCCAGCGCCGCGAGCGCGGCCACGGCAAGGGCGATCAGCGGAGCGGCCGCGCCCGCCGCTATCGCGCGCGGCGCGGCCGCGCTCGGCATCTCGGCAGCAAGCGCTGCGCCTGCGCGCCACGCGAGGAGGATGGTGGTGGCAGCAGCAGACGCACGCGCGTGTGAGCGAGGCCACCGAGCGGATGCACCGGCGCGCGCGAGCGGCGGACGGGTGTCGCGCGCGCGCATACCGGGCGACTTGAAGCCGCAGTGGTATGTGTAATTGCTCATCTCGCCGTTGGCGCACGTGACGTACCTGGCGATGGTTGGAAGGGGGGGGGGGGGGGGGGGGGGGGGATGGGGGAATGGGGTGAGCGAGGCGGAGGGCTCGGAGCCGTCGCGCGCGCAGTGGGCTCGTACATGGCGAGCATGTTGCGGTAGGTGGAGCATGCCTGGTCCTTGTAGGTCGGGTCGAATCGGCACGCCATCAAACTCTCCTCGTTGCCGATGCAGTGCGGCGATGAGACCATCGGATACGACTGCGGCGCGGACACGTCGCCCTGGTAGACGACGCGCTTGAAGCCGAGCATCTTGCACACCACCTGCTCGCACCGCGCGGCGCGGCGCGGCGCGGCGCGGCGCGGCGCGCGGCGCGCGACGGCCGCGGCGCGCGCGGCGCGTCGACGCAGGCGCCGGCGCGGGCGCCCGCCGGCCCGCGCGCGCGCGCGCGCGCTCGTCGTGCTCGCACCTGCGCGAACATGGCGTTCGCCGCCTGCTGACAGACGGTGTGCCATTCACCATCGTACCACATGAGCACGTGCCCCGACGGGTAGGCCGTCAGCTTGACGTCGCCCGGCACCGGCGTGTGGCAGTTGCCATCGTACGCGGTTGGTTGCGGCACCTGCGGCGCGGCGCGGCGCGGCGCGGCGTGGGCGGGCGCGCGGGCGCGCGTGCCCGCTGGTCGGCGCGGCGCGCCATCGGCGAGAGCGCTCGGCGGCGCAGCGAGCGCGGCGGCGGGGGGGGGGGGGGGGGGGGGGGGGGGAGGGGGGGGGGGGGGGGGGGGGCGCGGGGAATGGTCGGGCGTGCCATGTCGGGTCCGTGAATGTGCGGGCCGAGCTGGTGGACCTCCTCCGCGGGCGTCAGCTTCTTGGGCTCGGGCGCGCCGACGCCGATCGGGTAGGCGGGCATAGACGCGATCCCCGCCATGTTGACGTTCCGCCGCAGGAGGACATAACCGTCCATGCCCCACGTCGTGCCCCAGCTGCGGAGGCGCCGCGCGCCGCGCGGCGCCGACGCGGCGGGAGCTGAGCGCGCGCGCGCGAGGGCGGGCGGCGGGTTGACGCGCAGGAACACCGGTGGGCGCGCGCGCGGCGAGCAGGCCTGGTGGCGGGCGCATGAAGTAGGGGCGTGCGGCGCCTCACGAGTTCTTCAGCTTCCAGTAGTTGACGCCCGCGTCGGTCGTGCCGTACCCGACGATGAGCACGACGTGGTCGAGCGCGCCGTCAGACGCGAGCGGGTGGTCGAAGACGCCCGACTTGTACAGCTGCGCACAGAGGCGCACAGAGGCGCGTGGAGGCGCAGGGCGGGCGGTTGGCCGGACCACAGTGGAGCGGGCGGTTGGCCAGATCCCGGTGGAGCGGGCGGTTGGCCGGACCCCGGTGGAGCGGGCGGTTGGCCGGACCCCGGTGGAGCGGGCGGTTGGCCGGACCACGGTGGAGCGGGCGGTTGGCCGGACCCCGGTGGAGCGGGCGGTTGGCCAGACCCCGGTGGAGCGTGTGCGCCCCGCGCAGCGTTGCGACCACTAAGTGGCGCGTGTCTTCGGCGCGCGCGCAGCTGCGCAGCAGCCCCCCCGTACCTGGAAGACGGGGTGCGAGGCGGAGATGGCCGCGGCGACGGGCTGCTGCGCGACCGCGTCCTGCAACGCGTCCTCGTCGAGGTGCGCCACGTCCTTGTACCCGGCAACCGTTACGCTCGGCTCGCACGAGAGCACCCGGCAGTCGTAACGCCGGCCCTGCGCGCGGCGCGTCGGCGCGCGGCGCGCCGGCGTGAGCGCGCGCGCGCGCGCGGGCGCGCACCGCGCACCGCGCAGCCGCGCAGCCGCACCCTCCACGCCGCGCGCCGGCACGCGCCTGCCCGCGCCGGTCACGCGCCTGCCCGCGCAAGGGCGGGCCCAACCGCCGGTCACGCGACTGCCCGCGCAAGGGCGGGCCCAACCGCCGGTCACGCGCCTGCCCGCGCATGGGCGGGCCCAACCGCCGGTCACGCGCTCGCACCTGCGACGAGAGGAACGGGTAGTCCGCCTCGGTGCACAGCCCTCCGTGCATGGACGTCCAGCCGAACGCCTTGTCAGGCAGGCCGCCGTGGCAGCCGTGGTCTGCGCGGCACGCGCGCGGCCGGCCGGCGGCCCCATCGTCGGGCGCGCGCACTCCCGCGTGTGGCGACATGCGACCGCGCGCGCGCGGCGTGCGCTGGCCTGCGCACAGCGCGCGCTCCGCCTCTCCCCTCCCGCTCCGTCGCTCCTGTATAGGGCGCGGTCCGGACTGTGGAGCGCTCCCTCCCCCCCCCCCCCCCCCCCCTCCCCTGTTGTGCGCGCACCGGTCATATACGACGTTGCGGCGCCATGGTCGCAATCGAGAAGCTGCTGCCGGCTGAGCCGCTGCAGGGGCTCCTTCATCCCGCCGGCGATGAAACTGGCGGACTCCATCGCCGCGGCGGACGCAAAGGCCCACGAGCCGGCGCACTGCGCGGCGTGCGTTGGTCCGCCCGCGCACGCGGGGGCGGGAGAAACGCGACGAGGACGACGCGCGAACGCCGAGCGGTGAGCGACGGGCAAGAACCACGGCGGTGGCGGCGGGGGTGGCGGCGGCGGCAGCGCGCACCATGCCCTGGTCCTCGACAGGCGAGACGCCGCCCATCGCCACCCAGTCGACGGCCTGCGGCAGCATCTCCTTCATCCCGTAGTCGCCCTTCTTGTGCACCGCCACCTGCCACGCCACCACGCCGCCACGCCATCGTGCCGCGCGTCGGCAGGCGCGCGCGGCGCGCGCGGCGCGCGCTGCGGCGCGCAAGCGGTCGAGCGTGCACGCCGCCGCCGCCGCCGTCGCGCACCTTCTTCTTCGTCGCGAGATCGAGGGCAATCTTGCGCCGCTCGAGGTCTGGCGTGAGCATTCGGTCGCGGAACTGCGCGGCGCGTGGCGCGCGGATGCGCGTGAGCGCGCGCGTGCGAGGCGGCGGTAGACAGGGGCCCGCGCACGCCCAGTCACACGCCGCGCGCCCACGCGTCGGCGGGTGTCCGCCCTCCCGCCGTCAGCGAGATTGACGAGCCCACCACCGTGCTGCGCCGGGGCCCCGCGTCGGCAGCGGGATCGCAGCCACAGGCGCAGGGCGGCGCGTTCGAGCGATAATTCGCCCGTCCCAATCGCAGTCAAACTCTGCGGACCGCATTCGCCGATCTCGCTGCGCGCGGCGCGCCGCCGCGCGCACGCGCCGCCGCGCTCGGCCGGGCGCGCAGGCACCGACGCCGCTCGCCGGGGGATCGGGGGGCAAGGGGGGGGATGGGGGGTGAGGGGGGTATGAAGGAGGCGACGGAACGGCGAACCTCGATCGGCGACATGTCCGAGAACTGGTTGTGCCCGAGGCTGAAGGCGAGCGGCTGCGCGTTGTGGTTTGCGATCAGCTGCGAGTTGCGCATAAAGTTGGCCAGCGCCTCAGCGTCCTCGGCGGGCGTGAGGTATGTCTTGGCGTACGTGGCCTTCCATGCGGCAAAGTCGGGAGCGCTCATATCTGCCCGCGTGCGCGTCGGGCGCGCGGCCGCCCACGTGCCAACGGCCGCCAGCAGCGCGCAGGCCGCGAGGCGCGAGGGTGAAAAGTGAGAGCGCGCCATCCCTTCCGAGTTCGGATCCTTCCGTGAACGGCCGTTGGCAAAAGGGCAGGAAGAGGGGGGGCGGGGTGAGCGCGCGAGAGCACGCAGCGTACCGGCACTAGGCGGGCGCAGGGGGGGGAGGGGGGGGGGGGGGGGGGGGGGGGGGGGGCGTTTGGGCGCAAGGAGGAGGGGGGTGGCGGGTTGCATTGCACGGCTTGTGAGTTGTGCCCCGCCAATGGCCCCAAGTCCCAACCAAGCTCGGGCCCAGCTGCTCGACGCAGAGTCAAAGTTGCTTGGCCGCGCGCCGCGGGTGCGCCGCTGCTCGTGATAAGCTGTCCGACGCATCTTAATTCGGTCCATGACGAGAGCCCGGTGAGAGATTTGCCCCTCCCTCCCCCCCCCCCTCCCCGACGTCTTCTCCGACGTCTCTCCACGTGGAGGACTGTCCCAAAAACGAGATGTCTTCTCCACTTCTCCTAAGAAATAGACGAAAACCAATTTAAACCATGATAGTCCTCGATGTGCCTATATGCTGTTATATTCATTCGTCATTCAGCACACACGATAAATAGAACGGCCGCCCCGCCTCGACGCGCGGGATACGCACGGCTCGACGCTCGCGACGCCTTGACGCGAGTAAAGGGATCGGGACGCCCTGATGCATGGGATCGTACACCTCGCGCTGCGCGCGTTTGTCGCCGATGATGCCGCATGGCAGTCGGTTTTGCGCGAAGCGGGCGTGGTCGACGAGGATGCTATTCTCGATGCCGTGCAGTACGCCGACGCCACGACGCTCGCCCTGTTCCGCGCGACGGCTGCCGAACGCAACCTCGATCCGAGCGCCGCGCTCGGCGCGCTCGGTGAGCACTTCGTCGACTGGCTCGCCGAGATGGGGCACATGCGCATGCTCGACGCGCTCGGCACGACACTCGACGACGTGCTCCGCAACGTCAATACGCTGCACCACAACTTTTGGCGCACGCACCGCGGCGCGCATTTCCCAATCCTCAAGGTCGACGGCCGCTCGGCCGACGGCACGCTTGTCATCTCGTGCGTCGCGGCGGGTGGCCGTGCGCGCGCGCACGACCGGCCGCAACTCGCGCTCATCATACGTGCGTACGTACCGCGCCCTGCCCGCGCCAGGTACGCGTCGAGCCGCGGCGAGGTATTCGTCCCTTTTGCCGCAGGCGTCGTGCGCGCCGTCGCGAGGCTCGTCACGGGAGCAGCGCTTGGCATGCGCCGGCTGGACGCGCCGCACGCCGGCTTCGACGCGACGTGGGCGTGCACGCTCGTCGCCGACGATCCACCGCTGGCGCCATCACCCAACGCTCGCGCTCGCACGGCGCGCGAGGTTCGCGTGTCGCGCGGCTGGCACCACGCACTCATCGAGTCCTGCTGTGCAGGCGCACCGCCCGCGCCGCCTGCGCCACAGCCGCGCGCGCGATGGGCGTGGTGGACGCGCGAAGCGTCCGTGTCTCGGCCCTCGAGCACACAGACCGCAGTTGCCACCCGCCCGTCGAGCGCGCGCGATGTGAGCCCGGCATTCTCAGCGCGATGGGTGCCCTTCCACAATCTGGCCCTCGCGGCGCTGGCGAGGGTGTCACACAGCGCGTCGGCCAGAGCGAGCACCGCCTCGCGCGGCCTCGAGGAGCCGACGCTCGTAGAGCAGCTCGACCAGCTGCTCCTGGCGCTGCCCGGCCTCGCCGACCCGGGCGCGGCGCTCATGCGCGCCGTGCGGTGCGGGAAGGTGGCTGCCGACTTTGTCGACGTTGGCGAGCTAGCGCGCGCGTCTGCCTTCTGGCGCACCAATGTGGGCACGATCGCCGACTACGAGCTCTCGGCGCCGGCCAGCTTTGCGACGCGCTTCGTCTCGCACACGTGGCTGCCGCCCGCCGACTGGCGCGAGCTGATGGGCGCCAAGCTCGACTACTCGGACGTGAAGGCGGCCGTGCTCGCGTCGGCCGCGCGAGACGTTGTGTGGGAGCGCCGGCGGCACGTCGGCCGCGCGCGCGTGCTCGCGTCTGGCCACGCATCGCGCGGCGATGCGCCGCCCACGCGTGCGCCCGGCGCCTCCCCCGCGGCGGACGACGCGCGGCTCGCGCAGCAGCCCGCGCCAATCGAGCGGTGGCAGGACGTGACGCTGTGGGTCGACAAGTGCTGCGTCGCGCAGCAGCACCCGATCATGGTGCCGACGATCGCGATGCTCGAGCAGTTTGTGCGTAGGTGCGAGGGGATGATCGTGCTCTTCACGTGGGACTTCTTCGAGCGCCTCTGGTGCGCCGCAGCGGCGGCATTGTGCGGCCGGGCGCACACTGCGTGCCGCGTGCGTTGCGTGCGGCACGCTCACGCGCGTCGTCCTGCCGTGCGCTGCGCCGAGCCAGGTGCGTGTACGAGTGGGCGCTCTTCCTTGTGCTGCACGACACGGAGCACGTGCAGCTGTGCGTCGACTTTTTCCTCTCCGAGCGCACGCTGCAGCGCTACGTGGCCGCGATCCGCGAATTCAAGCTCGCGCGCGCGCGCACCTACTATACGAGCGACATTGGCCTTATGCGCGAGCGCATCGAGGCCATGTACCAGTCTGTCGAGCATTTTGAGCGTTTTGTGCAGCTCGCCGTGATCTCGCTGATCGCCGTCGTCGTCGCAAAGCGCGCCAGTCCCATCCCCGAGGCCGCCTCGGCGGAGAACGACCTGCTCGTGTGGGCACGCCTCGCGGCTGAGCTTGGCTTCGCGCAGCTCGCGGACGTGCTCGCTCGCGCGCGACCGGCCGCGTGGCTCGCGCACGGCGCGCCGGCAGAGGGCGGTGGCGTGAGTGCTCGCATGCGCTGGATGGTCGGCGGCAAGACGTGGCGCGCGCACCTTGCTAGCCGCGTCGACTCGTGGTACCAACACGAGCTCAAGCCGCTGTTTTGCGCGAGCCGCGCGCTCGCCGTGCGGCCCGCGTTCCTCGACCTCAAGTCGCCCAGCCCACTCACGGCAACGGAATGGCAAGCCGCCGCGCGCAGCGCGTACGCGTGCCGCTTGGCGAGCAGCACGCACGCCACGCTCGGCGACGGTGCGCACGGCGAGCAGGCCGTGCGGGCGCCGCCGGTGCGCCGCGAATCGATTGCGTCGATGTGCTCGCTGTCGTCTGTCGAGACAGGCGTGGTGCACGAGGTGCGCACCGCGACAGGTGCGTCCCGAGCTCACGTTGGGGAGCCACCGACGCCAAGCCGAGGCCGCAAGCCGTCGCTCGAGGACTTGGTCGTTGAGCCCGCATCCGCCAGACGCCGTGGGCGCGCAAACTCGCTCGTACCGAGCAGCGTCGAGGGGCTTACGCCGGGAAAAGGCGGAAGCAATAGCGCGCTCGCTGCGCACGCGCGCAGGCCAACGCACGTCACGCCGTTGTCGAGCGTCGACAGCCTCGCGCACGAGGAAAGAAGCAGCGCAGGTCGGACAGAGCCGGCGCGCGCTGGCTGCGAGCGCGACGCGACACGCGACGGTGATGAGGGGCCTACGGCGCCGACCCGCACCCGTCAATAGTACGAGTGAGGGAGGGTGGGGGGGGGGGGGGGGGGGGGGGGGGGAGCTTGACCTGCGCTTGCCAGCGCCAACGCAAATGTCACTCCTTGCGCCAAGGGTTGGCAGGCTTTGCCACCGCTTCCTTGGCACGCGCCCGGCCACGGAGCTTGACTTGCTGCGCGCAAGGGCGCATCGCGGCTGCAACGACAGGCTAAGCGTGGAAAGGTGACGCCAGCTCGCGCCTTTATAGTTTTATTCGTTTTTGGGAGCGCAACCTCCCCCCCCCCCCTCCCCTCCCACGGCGATAGTCGAGAGTGTGAGGAGAGCACGTTCCGTGTGCCATCGCTGGCCTCAGCGCGCCCCCGCGTCGCGCGCGCCCGCCAGCTCGCGTCTGAGCTCCGTCTTGCGCGCGCGCGCGAGGTGTTTGACGCACAGCTTCGTCGCCTGCTTCTCTTCGAGCGCGCAAAACTCCGCGAGCATGCGTTGCTGCTCGGCCATGTGCCCCTTGATGTCGTGCACTTCCCTGTGCGCCTCCTTCACCTTGCGGTACTCGTCGACGATCGCCGCTTTGCGCTCGGCGGCGTCGCCGTGCGACGAGGCGCCGTGCATTGCCGAACGGTACCGCCACGACGCGCAGATCATCGACGATGCCGCGTTGGCGGCGCCGTCGGCGTGACCGGTGCCGTCCGTGCGGCAGAACCACTCGACGGCCTTGTCGTACTCGACGATCGGCCGCTCCTCGACCCCGTGCCTCGTGAGCCGCTCCCTCGCGTCGCGCTCGGCGTGGTCGTGCCCGCGCATCGCAGTGATCGACTCGCGCGCGCAGAATGGGTGATCGGCCTTTTCGGGGAGGGCGCAGAACGCGGCGAGCATCTCGCGCTCCTCAGAGCGCATCGCCACGAGCTGCTCAGGGCTCGGCCGGACCATTGCCTCGTCGCGCCGCTCGGCGATCACGCGCGCACGCTCGGCCGGGTCGTCGATCGACCGCAGCTCGCTCTTGAATCTGAGCTTCTTGCAAACGGGTGAGTCTTCGCGGCCGGCCTGGTTGCACCACCAGAAAACGGGCGTGTCCTCGAGCCGCGAGCCGTCGCGCCGCAGGTGCTCCACGCCCTCCGCGGCCGCCTGAGCCGTGGCGAGGAGCACGAGGGCCGCGCAGAACGCCATGGCCCGTCCGGAAATGTCTGTTTGCCGTCCAGCAAGCATGGGGGTTCCTAAGTAACCAAAAAATGGAGGAACAGCCGGCCGTCATCGACTTGCCGGTGCCCGCGCCGGTGCACACGCCGCCGCCCCACTCTTACTCGGCACCGCGCCGCCCCACCTCGAGCACAACCTTGCGCGTGCCGCACGCCTTGCGCGTGCTCGATCAGCCGCCTGGCGCGCCGCCGCACAACACGCACGATGCGCCGCCGCGCGCGGCGCACGACGTACCGCCCGGCCGGCGAGGCTCGCCGGCGCGGCCGGCGCCCAGCTCGCCCGCCGCGCCAGCGGCGCCGCGGCCGGGCACTTCCGCCGCGCGCACGAGCCCGCGCGCCTGTGCGCTGCGTGGCGCGTACGGCGAGCCCACGCCGCCCGCTGCGCCGCACCCGCTTGCCGGCCGGCCGGCTCGGCCGTTCGTCTCGCGCGCGGCGCCGGCGGCGCCGGTGCGCGACGCGTCCATGCCCAAGCACTCGTGGCTGCTGCTCACCGAGGAGGGCGCAAAGCCCGGCCCCGACTACCGCCACGCGTGCTACACGCAGCCCGCGCGTTTCTGCGGCCGGCTCGGCACGGCGCCGTCGCACTGCCTCCATGCGCAGCCGCCGCTCGGCGGCGCGGGTGCGGGCGGTGAGAGCGGCGCATTGGCGTTCGCGTCGACAGCCGCGCTCGTGCTTGGCGACGACACGTCTGATGTCGTCGCCGTCGGCGCGCGCGCGCCGGGCCTGCGCCCTTTTTCGGAACGCGGCGGGCGAGCCGTAACAGCGGGGCGCTCAGCCGCGCCGCCGCTGCCGCTCCCGCCGCCGCCGCCGCTTCCGCTCCCGCCGCCGGCACAGCTCGCGGCCGCGGCGGCGAGCGTGCCGCCCTTCTCGCCCGCCAATCGCGCGCTCGACGCGCTCCTCGTCTCGCCGTCCACACGGATCGGCGCATCCTTCTCGCGCGCGCTGCTCGGCGTGCGGGCGCGCGACCTGCGCGACGGCGCCTCGACCGCGGCCGCGCTCGAGGCGGCCAGCGCGGCCGCGGACGCGGACGCAGCCGAGACCGCCTCTGCGCGCACACGCGCGCGCGCCTCGCCGCATGCGCTCGTAACGTCTGCGACCGCTGGCGCGCCTTCCCCCGTGACGACGCTTGACGACTATGACGACGTGCGCGAGCCGACGTGCGTCGACGAGGCGGCGTTGCTCTCCGCGTCGGCAGCGCTCGCCGTCGGCGCGGTGCTTGGCGAGTGGCGTACGACCGTAGCCGCCGCGCGCGCGGCCGCGCTCGACGCGCGCCGCGCGCCGACGCTCGACATGGCGCTGGCGCTTGGAGGGGGCGACGGCGACGGCGACGGCGACGGCGACGGCGAGGGCGGCGAGGGCGGCGGGCGCGTGAGCGCGCGCGCGGGCGAGGAGGGCGAGGGCGCGGCGCGGGCTTGCAATGCGGACGACGCGGCTCGCACCGAGTCGCGCTCACGCGCCCGCGTGCACGCCGGCGGCGACCTGCGCGCGCGCCCGGCGCACATCCGCGCGCACTCGCAGTTCCACACGCTCGCCCCGCCCCGTCCGGTGGGTCATGCGAGCGATGGCGCGCACCTGCCGGCGGCGGGCGCGCACGCCGCCGGCCGCGCGCGCGAAAATGCCGGCGACGGCGACGGCGGCGGCGGCGGCGGCGGCGGCGGCTGGGAGTCGGATGGGAACGACGAGGGTGACGAGGCGGGGCGCGCGCCACTCGTGGAGTGGGCGCCCGCCATTGTGCTCGGGTACGATGCGGGCCGGCGCCTCTTTTTCATCGAGTGGGACGCGGCCGATGCGCGCGCGCGTGGGCGCAAATGGGTGCGCCGGCTCAACCTGCGCTTCGCCGCCGAGAGTGTGGCGCAGTTTAATGAGCGCAGGAGGCGCGCGCGCGCGCGCCGCGCCGAGGCGATGCGACGGCTCATCGAGCGGGCGAGCGCGCGCGTCGGCGCGCGCGACGTCGCGCCGTTCCCAGACGAGTGGGCGCGCCGGCTGCGCGAGCGTTCGGTCCTCGTGCCGCGCGACGCGCAGCGGCGTGCCCTCTGGCTGCGCGCTGGCCGCGTCGTTGCCGAGCCCGACCACGACGCGGTGGCCGCACCCGACGCCGGCGCGGGCGCGCGCCAGCTGCCGAGCCCGGGCAAGGCCGCACGTCCGCTCAGCCCAAACCGCCGGCCGGCGAGCCCCGGCCACCGACCGATGAGCCCGCGCTCGCGCGCGCACCGCGCGCTCCTTGATGCGACCGTCGCCGGCGTGGGCGCGCAGCGGCCGCCGCCTGGGCAGCCGCCCTCGCGCGGCGCCGCGGCTGCCGCGGCCGCGCTCGCCGGCGCGACGGCGTCGCTGCTCGGGCAGGTCGAGGCGGAGTACGCCGCCGCGCTCGAGGAGACGATCCTTGACTACCGCAGCGGCGCGCTCTTTGCGATGCGCGCGTGCAGGCCGCCCGCCGCCGCGTACGCGACGATCGACGTGCGCGCCGCCGTCGACGCGCAGCGCGGCGCGCGCGCGCACAGCGCGGCGCGCGCGCGCGCAGCGCGCTCGCCGGGCGTCGAGCGCCCGGCGTCGGTCTCGCGCGCGCGGCGCGGCATCGGCGAGAGCGCGCGCGCGCTCGACGCCGACGGCAAGGCCGCCGGCACGGCACGGCCTGCGCCGTCGGCGGCAGGCGACGCGGCCGCGCGCTCGCTCGCGCGGCGCGGCGCGGCCCGCTCGCCGGACAGCGCGGCGGCTTCGCGCTCCGATGCGGAAAGCGACGAGCCGGACGCGGAAAGCGACGAGCCGGACTCGCCTGACGCCATCGCCGAGCGCGCGCGCGCGGCCGCGCGGCGCCGCGCGCACGCCGAGCGGTACGCGAGCGCGCGCGCGCTCATCGCCGCGCGCCTCCTGAGCGCTCGGCCTGCGCTGCGGCCTGCGCTCGTTGCGATCCACGTGGAGAGCGTTGGGCTCGCCGAGTTTCGTAGCGGCGCGCCTTTTGAGCCGCAGCCTGGCGCGATCGTCGGCGCGCGCGACGCGCGCGCCGCCAAGCACCGGCGCGCGGCCGCCGCCGGCGCGGGCGCAGAGGCGCCGTCCGGCGCGGATGGGGGCGCGGGCGCGAAGGGCGGCGGGCTGGCCGACGGCGTGTACGCGCTCGGGCCGGCGGATGGCGCGCTCGGCGTGGCGGCCGACGTGTCGGTTCCGCCGTCGGCGCGTGGCGGTGCGCGCGCCACGGTTGATGAGTTTGGTGGCGTTCGTGACGATGGCGCGGAGGAGCTCGTGGGCGGTGCGGTTTCGCTCGACGCGTTTGCGCGCGTGCAAGCCGAGACGGCGCGCCGGTACCACGCGCACCTCGTCAACCATTGGTCCGCCTTTTGCGAGGCCGCGCTCGTCGGCGGCTTGCGCGCCCACCCCGTGTTCAACGTGCGTGCGCGCGCGTGCGCGCGTGTGCACGCCGCGCCGCGGCAGCCGCCGTTGCGCCCGCGCGCGCCGTGCCGTGTGGGCGGGGTCTTGCCCGGTCGCTTGTGCTCCGCTGGCGAGCCAACCCGTGCGCGCGCCACCGCCGCCCGCACCGCGCGCCACCGTCGCCTCGCGCACGGCGCGCAGACGATGGACCCCGCCGACTACGCGGGTTCTGAGGGCGAGCGTCTGATGCGCCTCGTCGACGCGATCATGGCCTCGTGCCTCCGTCAGGCGGTGCATGCCGCGCTCGACAGGCTGGTCAGCGCGTTCGCCGCGCACCGCGCCGAGCAGCCCGCGCCGCTGCCGCTGATCGACGAGGGCGACGGCGCGCTCGCGTTTGGCGACGAGGCGCGCGCGGCCGCCGCGTGCGCGCGCGCGACAGCCGACGGCTCGCGCGCGCCGCGCGCCGAGCGCGAGCGCACGCTGCTGCGCGCGGGCGCATCGACGTCGCACGCAGCGCCGCTGCTCTTCGTCACGCTCACCGTCACGTTTGGCATGCCGCCGCCGCCGCCGCCGCCGCGGCGGGCGCAGCTGCACGCGGCCGCGCCGGCCGTCATCGTCGGCCGCGTGCGCGGCGGCGCGCCTGGCGACGGCGACAGCGTTGGCGACAGCGACGGCGTTGGCGACGCCGCGTCGCCGTCGGCGAAGAAGGGCGTGGCGGCGCTCGGCGCGAGTGCATCGCTGAGCGCTTCGGACAGTAACGGCTCCGACGGCGAGTGGCTTGACGCCGACGCCGGCGCGGACGCGGACGCGGCCGCCGGCGCAGACGCGGCTGCAAGCGGCGGCGCGGTGCGCGACGGCATTGGCGGTGAGCTTGCCATCGAGCTGCCGACGACGCCGCGCTCGCTCGGCGCGGCGTCGACGCGCAGCGGCGCGGCGCGCGCTCGCACGCGCGAGGCGCGCGCGACCGCCGACCCCGACGCGGCGGCCGAGGCGGCCGCGCGCGATGCGTGCGCGGCAGCCGCGCGCGCGGTGCCGCAGTTCGTCGGATGCTTCCGCTTCGAGCCGTCGCTCGACGAGGTGATGGCCGTGTGCGCGCGCGCGGTCGACGTGGCGGCCGACGCGGCGCGCGGCGTGCCCGCCGCGCCGCCACGGGCCCTCTCGCTGCTGCAGCTGCCGGAGGCCGCGCTGCCCGCGCCATCGTCGCGCGAGCCGGCGCGCGCGCGCGCGCGGCAGGCGGTGTGCGAGGTGGTCGCGTCGGCGTGCGCAGGACCGGCGGCGCTGCTCCGCGCGTTCGAAGCGTTCGCGCCGCTCGCCGCGCTCGACGAGAGCGACTTTCTTCGCGCGCTCGACGAGGGCGCACCCGCGGCGGCCGCGCGCTGCGCCGCGCGCGCGCGAGACGGCGGCGGTGCGGGCCGCTCAGACGAGGAATGCAGCAGCAGCAGCAGCAGCGAGGGCGAGAGCGATGACGCCACCCGCTCCGACGACGAGGGCAGCGCCGGATCGGACGGCGGCGCGCGCGTCGCGTCCGTGCCTGTCGAGCGCGCGCTGTTCGCCGCATGCACGCCGTGGCGCGGGCGGAGCGGTGCGACAGTCGCCGAGCTGCACGCGCGCGCGGTCGCGCTCGACGCGCTCGGCGCACGCGCGCGCACGCTCGCCGTCGCCGACGTGAGCGCCGGCCTCCTCCTCGTGCGCACGGCGCGCGCGCGCGACGCGCTCGCCTCGCGCGCCGACCGCCTGTGCGACGCGGTCTGCGGCCTCGTCTCGAAGCGGCTCGCGTCGCGCGCGCTGCGCCTGTCGGCGCAATTCGCGTCGCTGCACGCGACGCTCACGCAGGACGCACCCGACGCAGAGGCCGTCGCGGCAATGGGCGCGCAGCTGGACACCTACCCCGAGACGGTGATCGCCCTCGAGGCGCGCGTCGGCGCGGACGTGCTCGACAACGTCGCGTTGCTCGACGGCGTGCGCCGCGCGCTGTCGGACGAGGCGCTCGTCGCCGTCGTCGCGCTCTCGCGCTGGCCCGAGCGCCTCGCCGCCGCGCACGACGATGCGGCCCTCCGCCTCGAGCGCGCGCGCGCGCGCGCGAAGGCCGAGCTCGTCGACGAGCGTCTCGCGTTCGCCGACGAGCTGGACGCGGCGCAGGCGGAGTTCAGCGCGAGCATCGCGCGGCTGGGTGGTGCGGAGTGCAACATCGACGAGACCGCGCCCGTCGCGCTCGCCTTCGCCGCGCGCGTCGCCGACGCGCGCGCGCGCGCGCGCGTGATCGCATCGCGAGAGTCGATCTTTGGGTGGGCGCAGACGGACTGGGGGAGGCTCGACGAGCTGAGCGCGGCGCTCGAGCCCTTCGCCGCCATGTGGCACGCGGCCAACGAGTTTGCAAAGGCCTACCCCGTCTGGTTCGACGGGCCGCTTCTCAACGTCTCCGCCGCCCTCGTCGAGGAGGGCGTGGTGGCGTGCGAGCGCGAGATGGCGCGCGCGACGACCGCGCTCGCGGGCTGCGCGCCGCCGCTGCGCGTTGTCGACGAGCTGAACAAGCGGCTCGGAGAGACGCGCGCGGTGCTGCCGCTCATCGGCGCGCTGCTCAACCCGGGCATGCGCGAACGCCACTGGTCGGCGCTCACGGCCGCCGCGGGTGTGATCCGCGCGCCGTCCGCGATGGCGACGCTGCGCGCGCTCGTCGACGCGGGCCTGCTCGACCACCTGCCGCTGATCGAGGAGGTGTCGCTCGTCGCGTCCAAGGAGCACGCGCTCGAGCGCGCCCTCGACAAGATGGTCTCCGAGTGGGCGGGCGTCGCGTTTGCCCTCGCCGAGCACCGCGCGTCCGGCATCGCCATGCTTGCGCAGCTCGAGCCCGTCCAGGCGAGCGCGCGGCGCGCCGCGCGGCGCCGCGCCACGCGCCTCGCGCGCCGTGCTCGTGCGCGTGCGCGCCGCGTGCGCGCGGCGCGCCCACCGGCGCGGCGCTCGCGCGCGCGCGCACGCGCGTCGCGCCGCACCGCGCGCAGGCGCTACTCGACGAGCACGTGCTCAAGGCGCAGGCGATGCGCTCGTCGGCCTTCATCCGGCCCTTCGAGCGCCGGCTGCGCCAATGGGAGGCGGCGCTGCTCGCAGCGCAGGAGCGGCTCGACGTGTGGGTGCGCGTGCAGGCGGTGTGGCTCTACCTCGCGCCCATCTTCGAGTCGGCGGACATTGCGCTGCAGATGCCCGCGGAGGCGGCGCGCTTCGCGCAGGCGGACGGCGCGTGGCGCAAGCTGATGGGCGAGACCGTCTCGCGCCCGCAGGTGCTCGAGTGCCTCGGCCAGGACGGGCTGCAGCAGACGCTCGCCGAGTGTGCGCGCAGCCTCGAGGGCGTGCAGCGCGGCCTCACCGCCTACCTCGAGACGAAGCGCCTCGCCTTCTGCCGCCTCTTCTTCCTCGCCAACGACGAGCTGCTGCAGATCCTCGCACAAACCGCCGACGCCGAGCGCGTCCAGCCGCACGTGCGCAAGTGCTTCGATGGCGTCGAGACGCTGCGCTTTGACGGCGACGAGACCGAGCGGACGGTCGGCGCCCTCTGCTCGGACGAGGGCGAGGTGGTCGAGCTGCTCGCGCCGGTGCGCCCGGCCGACGCGCGCGGCCTCGTCGAGGTGTGGCTCGCGCAGGTCGAGGCGTCGATGCGCGCGGCGCTCCGCGCGACGTGCGTGCGCGCCGCGCTCGCCGCCGCGCGCGCGCCGGTCGGCACGGCCGCGCGCGACCAGTTTCTGCTCGGCTGGGCGGGCCAGGCGGTGATTGCCGTTACGCGCGCCGAGTGGACGCGCGGCGCCGAGCTCGCGCTCGCGCGCGCCGAGCCCGCTG
This sequence comes from Diacronema lutheri, assembly GCA_019448385.1. Taxonomy (NCBI): domain Eukaryota; phylum Haptophyta; class Pavlovophyceae; order Pavlovales; family Pavlovaceae; genus Diacronema; species Diacronema lutheri. The sequence continues at coordinate 74,631 of JAGTXO010000016.1, read as the reverse complement.
TGCGCGCCGCCGCTGCCGCCGGCGGAGGCGACGGCGGCGGTGACGGCGATGGGCTCGGCGCCTTTTGCGAGGCGCAGCGTCGGTCGCTCGCGCGGCTCGTCACGCTCGTGCGCTCGCGGCTGCAGCGCTCGCAGCGGCTGACGCTCGAGGCGCTCGTCACCCTCGACGTGCACGCGCGCGACGTGGCCGACGAGCTGCGCGCGCAGCGCGTCGAGTCCGCCGCAGAGTTCGCATGGCTCGCGCAGCTGCGCGTCTATTGGAACGGCGAGCTGCCCGCGCTGCACACCGCGCGCGGCGGCTCGCACGGCGCCTCGAGCGGCAGGCGCGCCAGCCGGCCGGCTGGCGCGCACGCCGCCGCAGACGCGGCGGCGGCCGCCGCCCGCGCCGGCGCCGCCGATGGCCGGCGCGCGTCGGGCGCGCCGCCTCTGGACGGCGATGCATTGCTCGGCGATTCGGCCGCGACGCCACGCCTGCCGCCCATGGCGCCCGCCGTGGGCGCGGCGGCCACGCCGTCGAGGCGCAGCTCGAGCCACGCGCCGTCCACGCCCGGCGACGGCAGCGCGGGTGGTGCGCCCGCACCCGCGCCCGCCCGCCGGCGGTCGTCCGCCGCGTCGCGCCACGCCGACGCTGCGCTCGACGCGGCGCAGCTTGGCGTCGGCGGTGCGCTCGCGCGGCTCGAGGTACGGATGGTCAACGCATCCGCCGAGTACGGGTACGAGTACCTTGGTAACAGCCCGCGCCTCGTCGTGACGCCGCTCACCGACCGCTGCTACCGCACGCTCATGGCAGCGCTGCAGCTCGACCTGGGCGGTGCGCCCGAGGGGCCGGCGGGGACGGGCAAGACGGAGACGACCAAGGACCTCGCCAAGGCGCTCGCCAAGCAGTGCGTCGTCTTCAACTGCTCGGACGGCCTCGACCACACGTCGATGGGCCGGATGTTCAAGGGCATCGCCGCGTGCGGCGCGTGGGCGTGCTTCGACGAATTCAACCGCATCGACGTGGAGGTGCTCTCCGTCGTCGCGCAGCAGATCCTCGCCGTGCAGCGGGCGCTCGCCGCTCGCGCGGCCGGCGTCGGCGGCGTCGGCGGCACCTTCTCGTTCGAGGGTACGCTGCTGCCGCTCGACCCGACGTGCGGCATCTTCATCACGATGAACCCGGGCTACGCCGGCCGCGCCGAGCTGCCGGACAACCTCAAGGCGCTCTTCCGCCCCGTCGCGATGATGGTCCCGGACTACGCGCTCATCGCCGAGGTCTCGCTCTACTCGGCGGGCTTCTCGGACGCGCGCGCGCTCGCGCGCAAGATCGTGCAGACGTACAAGCTCTGCTCCGAGCAGCTCTCGTCGCAGGACCACTACGACTACGGCATGCGCGCGGTCAAGGCCGTCCTCGGCGCCGCGGCCGCGCTCAAGCGGCGCGCGCCCGACGGCGCGGACGAGGCGCGGCTGTGCCTGCGCGCGCTGCGCGACGTGAACGTGCCCAAGTTCCTCTCGCGCGACATCGCGCTCTTCGACGGCATCGCGTGCGATCTCTTCCCCGGCGTTGTGCCGCTCGACACGGCGGACGAGCGGCTGGGCGGCGCGGTCGAGGCGGCCGCGGCGCGGCTCGAGCTGCAGCCGACGAACGCGTTCAGCGCAAAGGTGCTCGAGCTCGCCGACATGCTCGCCGTGCGGCACGGGCTCATGCTTGTCGGCCCGCCCGCCGGCGGCAAGACGTGCGCGTACAAGACGCTCGCCGCGGCGCTCGACGCGCTTGCGACCGAGCAGGAGCGTGCCGACGCCACCGCGCACGCGCGCGCGGCGGCCGACGCGAGGGCGGAGGAGCTCGCGGCGCTTGAGGAGGCGCATGACGAGCTGGTCGCGCAGCTGCCGCCGTTCATCGGCGACGGCCTCGCAGCCTCGGCGTCCGCCAGTCCCGCCGCTGCTGCCACCGCCGCTGCCGGCCTCGCGCCCGCCGAGGTGGGCGTGAACGGCCGGCGGCGCTCATCGGGCTCCGGCCGGAGGGGCGGCGCAAGCGGCGCGGGCGACGGCCGCCGCCGCTCGTCCGCTGCCGCCCCGCCGCCCGCCGCCTCGTCGGGCGCCGCCGTGCGCGAGCCGGCAAATCGCGATGGTGGCGGCGGCGTCGCGACGCGCTACGCACGCGCGCACACGCGGACGCTCTTCCCAAAGGCCATCTCGCTCGGCAGGCTGTATGGCGAGTTCGACAAGGCGAGCCACGAGTGGTCCGACGGCGTGCTTGCCGCGCAGGTGCGCGGCCGCGCGCCGAGTGGCGCGCGCGCGCCGCCGCCGCGGCTCACCGAATCGGCATCCCCCCCCCCCCCCCCCCCCCCCCCCCCCCCCCCCTCCCACCACCACCACCACCGCGCGCGCGCAGTTCCGGCTGTGTGCGGCCGACCGTGGCCCCGACCGCTTTTGGCTCGTGCTCGACGGCCCAATCGACGCCGAGTGGATCGAGTCGATGAACACGGTGCTCGACGACAACAAGAAGCTGTGCCTCGTCTCGGGAGAGATCATCGCGATGAGCGCGCGGATGTCCGTGCTCTTCGAGACGGACTCGCTCGCGCACGCGTCGCCCGCGACGGTCTCGCGGTGCGGGATGGTCTTCGTCGAGCCCGCGGCGCTCGGCTGGCGCTCGCTCCTCGCCTCGTGGCTCGACGCCGAGCTGCCGCCTTTGCTCGCCGCGCGGCCGGCGGTGGCCGCTCATCTGCGCGCCATTGCGTTGTGGCTTTTGCCCCCGACCCTTTGGTTTGTGCGCACGCGTACCTCATCGCCGCTCGGCTGGGCGTCGCTTGGCGACAACGTGCTCGTCGGCGCGCTGCTCCGCGCCCTCTCCGCGCACCTCTACGGCTGGCTCGGCCACGCGCCCGCGTCGCTCAGGCGCCCCACGCAGCCGCCGCCGCCGCGCGCGGGCGCGCGGCGCGGCGCGGGTATCGCCGGCGTGGCGGCGTCGGCGGCGGATGGCGGCGGCGGCGGCGGCGGCGGCGGCGGCGGCGGCGCGGCGGCAGTGGCGCCACCGGCATCCGTTGCCAAGTCGCCCTCTCGGCGGCACGCGTCCGCTGCGTCCGGCACGCAGGCCGAGCCGCCGCGCGCCGGCGGCGGGCGCAGCGCGGCCGGCGCGGCGGCGGACGCGGCCGCGGCGGACGGCGGCGCGACGGCGTCGGCGGCGCCGAGCGAGCCGCCGGCGCTGCCGACGGGCGTGAGCACGGAGGCGCAGCTGCTCGACACGCTCTCGTCGCTCTTCGCCTTTTGCCTCGTCTGGTCCGTCGGAGCGCCAATCGATGCGGCGGGCCGCGCGCCCTTCGACGAGTTCGTGCGAGCGCTCGCGCGGCGCGAGGTGCCGGCTGCGCTGGCGGCGGAGGTGGAGTGGGCGGCGGACGAGGCGGCGGGGCGCATGCGCAGGCCGTCCGCCGCGTCCGCCGCCGAGCACTCGCGCCGGTCGAGCGCCGCCGGCAGCACCGCGCCGGGACGCGCCGGCGGCGGCGGCGGCGGCGGCGACGACGGCGCGCCGCTGATCGCTCTGCCTGCACCGTCGCAGCCCGCGCTGCTCTCCTTCGAGCCGCCGGCCGACGGCGCCGGCCGCTCGCGCCGGCCGAGCACCGCGGCCGGTGGGCGCGGCGGTGGCACCCGGCAGCCCGCGCGCGCCGTCGACGGCGCCAGGTTCGACACGGCCGCGCTCGGCTTTGAGCTCGTCTTCCCGCCGGGCATCGACGCGCTGCCGATGCCGCCGGTAGACGCCGAGGGCCTGCTCGCGGGCGCGCCGCGCACGCCTCTCAGCTCAAGTGGCGGCGCCGCGGCGGCGGGCCTCGCGTCGGCACCCGGTGCGCGCGCGCGAGCGGCGCGGCACGGCGCGCCCGCACGGCGCGCGGCGCGCGGCGCATGGCGCGCAGTGTCACGCCTTTGCTCTCGCGTACCCGCGTGCCCAGCTGCCGCCATAGTTCATCCCGATTCCGGCTGCGCCCTGCCCCCGCCACTCCTAACGCTCTTCCTCCCCCCCCCCCCCCCCCCCCGCCCTCATCGGCATCAGGCTCGTCCGTCTTTGACTTCTGCTACCGGCTAGACGAGAGCGGCCGAGGCGGCGCGGCCGGCTTGTGGGTGATGTGGCGCGAGACGGCGCCTTTCGCCTCGCAGCCGTCGCCCGAGCCGCTGCACGTGCTCATTGTCCCAACCAGCGCCTCGATCGCCCTTGCCTACCACCTGCGTACGATCGTCGCGGCGGGCGGGAGCGCGCTGCTCGTCGGGCCGACGGGGGCGGGCAAGACGTGCGCCATGCACGCGCTGCTCGACGGCGTGCTCTCCACCACGCCCGCACCCGCCGGCGCAGACGGCGGCGGCCGGCGGCGCGCGTACGCGCAGTGCTGCCCGCCGCCTGCAGCGCCCGACGCCGCTGGCGACGAAGGTGCCGGCGGCGCGGCGAGCGCCGCGGGCGTGCGCGCCGCAGGCGGCGGCGCTGCCGGCGGGGCCACCGGCCCCATCCGCTTCCGCTCTGTGCGCCTGCACTTCTCCGCGCGCACGGCGTCGGCAGACGTGCAAGGCCAGGTGGACGGCATTGTAGACAAGCGGCGCAAGGGCGTGTACGGCCCACCGCACGGCTGGCGCGCGCTCGTCTCGTGCGACGACTGTGCAATGCCCGCGATGGGCGCGTACGGCGCGCAGCCGCCGCTCGAGCTGCTCCGCCAGCTGCTCGAGCAGGGCGGCTGGTACGAGCGAAAGGGCGGCAGCTTCCGCGCGCTGCTCGACGTGCAGCTGCTCTGCGCGATGGCGCCCGCCGGAGGGGGGCGCAACCGGATCAGCGCGAGGTTCTCGCGCGCGCTGCACGCGATCGCCGCGGTCGAGCCTGACGAGCGCGCGCTCTGCTCGATCTTCGACACGATCTACACGGCGCACCTCGAGCAGGGCGTTGCGCCCGCCGGCGGCGCCGAGCGCGGCGGCGCGGAGCGGTCGTCGTTCGAGCTGCCCGTCCGCTCGCTGCGCGCGAGGCTCTCTCTCGCGACCGTCCGCCTGCACGCGGCCGTGGCCGCCTCGCTGCTGCCCACGCCCAGCCGCTCGCACTACACCTTCAGCCTGCGCGACGCGCGGCGGCTCGTGCTCGGCGTCTGCCGCGCGACGCCGTCCGCGCCCTACCGCACCGCCGAGTCGCTCGTCCGGCTGTGGGCGCACGAGGCCGAGCGCGTGTACGCCGATCGCCTCGTTGACGTGCCCGACCGTCAGACCTTCCGCGCGCTGCTCGACGGCGCGCTGCGCGCGCATTTTGCGTCGAGCTACACCGCGCTCGTGGCGGGCGGGCGCGGCGGCGGCGGCGGCGGCGACGGCGACGGCAACGGCAATGGCGACGGCAGCGGCGGTGGCGGCGGCACCGGTGACGACGGTGGCGACTCGCTCCTCTTCACGTCGTTTGTGCCGCCGAGCTTTGGCGCGGCCGCCGCCACGGCCGCCACGGGCGCATCAATGCCGCCATTGCTGGCATCCGCGTCCACGCCCTCGGAGCGGCCGGCCGGCGCGGCCGCGAGCGCGGCGCTCGCCGACGAGGCGAGGCGCGCGGTTGCGCGCGCGCGCACCACGTCCGCCGAGCCGCCGCCGTACGCGCACGCCGAGGGCGGCGCGCGCGCGGCACTCGTCGTGCTGCACGCCTTCCTTGCCGAGCAGAACGCGCAGTCGCCGCGCGAGGCGCCCGCGCTCGTCCTCTTTGAGTACGCGGCGGTGCACGTGTGCAGGCTGACGCGGCTGCTCGGCACGCCGCACGGCCACGCGCTGCTTGTCGGGCTGGGCGGCTCGGGCCGGCAGTCGCTCGCAAAGCTCGCGACGCACGTCGTTGGCGGCAGCTTTCACCGGCCACAGAATGCCGCGCGCTCGTACGGCGCCGCCGAATGGCGCGACGACCTCAAGCGCGTCCTCGCTCTCGCGGGCGGTGGCGCGCGGCCGCGCACGTCGGGTGGCGCGTCGTCCGCAGCCGGCGCGCTCGGCGGCGGCGGCGACGGCGACGGCGGCGGCGGCAGCGGCGGCGGCGGCGGCGGCGGCGGCGGCGGCGGCGGCGGCGGCTCATTTGGCTCGGCGCGCGAGCGCGCGGCGCCCGTCGTGCTGTGCCTCTCCGACTCGGACCTGAGCGACGACGCGTTCGTGGAGGACATCAACGGTCTCCTCAACCTTGGCGAGGTGCCCGGACTTTTCTCCGCAGAGGAGCGCAGCGCGCTGCTCGAGGAGGTGGGCGCCTTCGTCAAGGCGTGCGCGGCGGACGGCGCGGCGCTACCGGGCGGCGCGGGCGGCGGCGCGGCCGCGCCGGGCGGCGGCGGTGCGGCGGCGGACGGCGCCGACGGCGGCGCCGACGCGCCGGCCAAGGGCGCAGAGCGCGGCGCGGCGCAGCTGTGGGCGCTCTTCTCGCAGCTCGTGCGCGTGCGTCTGCGCCTCGTCCTTGCCCTCTCGCCCGTCGGCGATTCGCTGCGCGCGCGGCTGCGCGCGTTCCCGTCGCTCGTCGCGTGCTGCACGGTCGACTGGTTCGACGCGTGGCCGGCGGAGGCGCTCGCGTCGGTCGCGGCGGCGTTCCTCGACGCGCCCGCGGCGGGCGTGCCCGCGACGCTGCCGCGCGCCGCGCTGTGCACCGCGCTGTGCGCGGCGCACGAGTGCGCGCAGCGCGCGGCGGCGGCGGCGGGCGCCATGTCGCGCGGCAGCGTCACGTACGTGACGCCCACGCGTTACCTCGAGCTGCTGCACACCTTCTCGGCGCTGCTGCGCGCGCGGCGCGACGCGCTCGACTCGCGCAAGCGGCGGTATGACGTCGGTCTCGAGCGGCTCGCGGCGACTGCGGCGCAGGTCGGCGCGATGGGCGAAGAGCTGAGCGCGCTGCAGCCGCAGCTGCGCGCCGCGCAGGCAGAGGCGGAGGCGCTGCTCGTGCAGATTCAGCGCGAGGAGGCGGACGCGCAGCGCACGCGAGCGCTCGTCGAGGCGGAGGAGGCCGCGGCCAATGAGCAGGCCGCCGCGGCCAAGGCGATCACCGCCGAGTGCGAGGCTGAGCTCGCCGGCGCGGAGCCAGCGCTCGCCGCCGCCGTGCGCGCGCTCGGCACGCTCAAGAAGGAGGACCTGATCGAGGTCAAGTCGCTCAAGGCGCCGCCAATGGGCGTGCGGCTCACGATGGAGGCCGTGTGCATCATGATCGGCGTCGCACCCGGCAAGCCGCACAAGCCCGCGGGCGGCGGCGGCGGCGGCGGCACCGACGGCGACGGCGGCGACGCCTCCGACCTTTATTGGCAGCCCGCGCGGCGGCAGCTCGCGACCGGCGGCAAGTTCCTCGAGAGGCTGGTCTCGTACGAGCGCGACTCGATCCCGCAGGTGACCATCGACAAGATCAGCGCCTTCTTGACGCGCGCCGCCGCCGACTTCTTACCGGAGAAGATCCGGACGGTCAACCGCGCGTGCGAGGGCCTGTGCCTGTGGGTGCGCGCGGTGGTCGAATATGACGCCGTCGCCAAGGCCGTGCGGCCCAAGCGCGAGGCGCTGCGCGCGGCCGAGATCGAGTACGCCGCCGCCGCCGCCGCGCTCGCCGAGAAGAAGGCGGCGCTCGGCGCGGTCGAGGCGCACCTTGCGTCGCTGCAGGCGACGCTGCTCGACACGCAGGCGCGCAAGGCCGACCTGCTCGCGCAGGTGCACGACTGCGGCGCGCGCCTCGCGCGCGCGCAGACGCTCGTCGGCGGGCTGAGTGGCGAGCGCGAGCGGTGGGAGGCGACCGCGCTGCGCCTCGGCGCTGAGTACGCGTGCCTGGTGGGCGACATGTTCCTCGCCGCCGCGTTTGTGGCATACCTCGGCGTGCACGCGCCGCCGATGCGCGCGGCGTGCGCGAACGAGTGGGCGGCACTGTGCGCGCGGCTGCACCTGCCGTGCTCGGCCGTCGCGGAGGAGGCGGCGCGCGCGCACGCGCGTCTCAACCTTGAGGGCGGGCCCGATGCGCTCGCCACCGGCGCTCGGGCGGCGCGCAGGCCGCCGAGCCGGCGCGCCAGCCGCGCGCCCACGCTCGGCGAGGCGGCCGACGACGCGGCGCGCGCGCGGGAGAGCGGCGCGGGCAGCGGCGATGGTGCAGGGCCGCCGCCCGCGCTGCCTTCCGGCGGGCGCAGCGCCGAGCGCACGGGCACTGCGCTCGAGCAGCAGCTGGCGCTCTTCTCGCTGCCCGCCATCCTCGCCGAGCCGCTCACGCTGAGCGAGTGGGCTGCGGACGGGCTGCCCAACGACAGGCTCTCCGTCGAGAACGCGCTCATCATGCAGACCGCGCGCCGCTGGCCGCTGCTCATCGATCCGCAGGCGCAGGCGACGCGCTGGGTGCGCGCGACGGAGCGGCGACGCGCCGCGGCGCTCGCCGCTGCGACGGTGGGCGGCGGCGGCGGTAAGGGCGGCAAGGGCGGCGGCGGCGGTGGTGGCGGTGGCAAGGGCGGCGGCGGCGGCGGCGTGCTCGCCCTCACGCCGTCCGACGCCGACCTCGCTCGCGCGCTCGAGGGGGCGCTCGAGTTTGGCAGCGCGGTGCTCGTCGAGGGCATCGGCGAGGCGGTCGATGGCTTGCTCCTCGAGCTCTGCGCGCTGCCCAATCCGACGGCGCCCGGCGAGCCCGGTGCTCCCAACGCGCCCGCGTCGGCCGCGTTGAGCGCGGGCGGCGGCGCGCGCACGGTGCGCGTGGGCGAGGGCCCGGTGACCGTCTCCGCCGATTTTCGTTTGTACCTGTGCACTCGGCTCGTCTCGCCGCACTTTCTGCCGGAGGTGGTGGCGCGCCTGACGCTCGTCAACTTTGGCGTGACGCGCGAGGGGCTCGAAGACCAGCTGCTCGGCACGCTCGTCAGCAAGGAGCGGCCGGAGTTGCACGCGGAGCGCGCGCGGCTCGTGCTCGAGGCGGCGAGCAACGCGCGCGCGCTCGCGGACGTGGAGGCGCGGATACTCGGCGTGCTCTCTGCCGCGCGCGGCAATCTGCTCGACGACGTGACCGCCGTCGACGTCCTCTCCGCCTCCAAGCGCATCGCGGACGAGGTGAGCGCCAAGGATCGGCTCGCGCACGCGGCCGCAAAGGCGCTCGACGGCGCGCGCGCCGCGTACGCGCCGGTCGCGGCGCGCGCCACGACGGTCTTCTTCGCGATCGCCGGGCTGCCCGCGCTCTCGCCCACCTACCACTTCTCGCTCGACTGGTTCGCCGCCCTCTTCGAGCGGACGATCGCGCGCACGCCGCGCGGCGCGGACGGCGGCGCGGACGGCGGCCACGCGGCCGGCGCCGTACCGCCCGCACTCGCCAAGGCGGGCCAGCCGGTCGCGCTCGCGACGGGCGGCACGACGCGGCGCGCAGCACCATTCGTCGCGCAGCAGCACGCGTCGGCGGCGGCGGACGGTGCGCTCTCGCGCCGGCTGGGCGCTCTGAGCGCGCAGCTCAGCGCGACCGCCTACACGGAGGTTGCGCGCGCGCTGCACGCGCGGCACTGCCTGCCGTTCGCGCTCGACCTGCTCGCGCGCCTGCGCGAGGCGGAGGGGCGGCTCAACGGGCAGCTGTGGCGCTTCATCCTGACCGGCGATCACGTGCCGCAGCAGCCGGTCGTCGCGGGCGTGGGCGCGCGCTCGGACGCGGTCGCGAGCCAAGGCGACGACGCCGCCGACGCTAGCGCCGCCGACGCGGCCGGCGCCGCCGACGGTGACGGCGAGCTCGCGCGCCCCGCGTGGCTCAGCGCCGCGGGCTGGGCGCAGCTGAGGCTGCTCGGCGGTGCGGGCATGGCCACCTCGTGCCCGCAGTTTGCGCGCATCCACGAAGCGGTCGCGCGCGATCCGACGGGCGGCTGGCGCGGCGCGGCGCTGTCGGGTGAGCCGCACGCCGCGCCGTTGCCCGAGCCGTTCGGCGCGCGGCTCGACGGCGCGCTCGACCGCCTCGCGCTCGTCCGCTGCCTCCGGCCCGAGTGCGCGCTCGCGGCCGCACGCGCGCTCGTCGGCGCTGAGCTCGGCGACGCCTTCTCGCGCCCGCCGCCGCTCGAGCTGCGCGCGGCCTTCGCCGACTCGACGGCGGCGACGCCAATCCTGGTTGTGCTCGCGCCCGGCGCCGACCCGCTCGACCTCATCCTCACCCTGTCCGACGAGCTCGGCATCGGCGCGAGCAGCGTGTACGCGCTGTCCCTCGGGCAGGGGCAGGCGTCGGCTGCGTCCGCGGCGATCGCCGAGGCGGCGGCGGCGGGCGCCTGGGCGGTGCTGCAGAATTGCCACCTCGCCGCGTCGTACATGCCCGAGCTCGAGCGGCGCGTTGGCGCGCTCGCCGATGACGGCGGCGTGCAGCTCAGCTTTCGGCTGTGGCTGACGTCAGCGCCGTCGGCCCACGTGCCGATCGCGGTGCTGCACCGCAGTGTCAAGCTGATGCTCGAGCCGCCGTCCGGGCTCAAGGCGAGCCTTCTCGCTGCCCTCGAGCAGCGCCCGCTCTCCGACGCGCCCTTCTTTGACGGGCCGCTCGTCGCCGCCGACGGCGCAGCGATCGTCGCGCCCGACGCGCCGCGCCGCGTGCGGCGCGTCTCGCGCGCGGGCGGTGAGGTGCACGCGACGGCGGGTGGCGCGGACAGCGGCCGCACGGCCGATCCGGCGCTGTGCGCGTACCGCCGGTTGCTTTTTAATCTGGCCTTCTTCCACGCGCTCGTGCAGGAGCGGCGCACGTGCGCGCAGCTTCGCCAGCCGCCGCCGCGCCGCGCCGATCCGCGCCGCGCCTCGCCCCGCGCGCCACCGCCTCATGCACGCGCGCCGCGCGCACCCCGACGCGCCGTCGCCGAGCAGCTACGGGCCGCTCGGCTGGAACGTGCCATACGAGTTCACGCACGCTGACCTCGCCATCTCCGCGCGCCAGCTTCGCCTCTTCCTCGCCGACGCGACGGAGCGCGCGGGCAAGGCGGCGGCGGCCGATGCGGCCGCGGCGCGGCGCGCGGCAGAGCTTGCCGCGGCGGACGCCGCCGCCGCGGCGCGCGCGGCGGCGCCCGCCGAGGCGGAGGCCGACGGCTCCGTGCGCGACGAGGCCGCCGCCGGCGCGCTGACCGCCGCCGGCTCGGGCGCCGCCGGCGCGCGCGCCGCCGCCGCCGCCGCCGCCGAGCGCGCGGCCGCCACCGCCGAGCGCATCGCGAAGGCGGCCGCCGCGCCGCCGCCGCCGCCGCTCGACGAAGCGGCGCTCTCCGAGCGCATGCGCGCCGTGCTCATCCCGTTCGACGCGCTGCATTACACCGCGGGCGAGTCCAACTATGGCGGCAGGGTGACGGATGACATGGACAGGCGCGCGCTGACGGCGCTGCTGCACCACCTTGTCAGCCCGCTCGCGCTCGCAGACGGCTTCAGCCTCTCGACGGTAGAGCCCGATGCCGACGTGCTCGACGCGGCGCGGCGCGCGGGGCTCGCTGACGGCGCGCCGCCGCCGCCCGCGCAGCCCGCGCAGCCCGCGCAGCATGCACCGCCTCCAATCGGCGCGTCGCTCGAGCGCGCGCGCGAGCACGTGCGCGCAATGGCGGACGACGGCGGCGGGCCCGAGCTGGTGGGGCTGCACGCGAACGCGAGCATCGCGCGCAACGTGGCGGGCGCGCGCGCGCTCTTTGACGCCCTGCTCGCATCGCAGCCGCGCGGCTTTGGCGGCGGCGCGGGCGCGTCCGTCGCCGAGCTGCTGCGCGCGGGCGGCGCGCCGGCGTCCGGCGCGACGGCCGCCGGCATGGACGACGGCGCCGGCGCGCCCGCCGCGAACGGCGGCGGCAGCGGCGGTGGCAGTGGCGGCAATGACGTGGCGCTGCGCGGCGAGGACGCGACGATCGACCTGATCGCCGAGAACGTCGAGCGCCAGCTGGTGGGCAGCGCCTTTGACACTGAAGCTGCTCTGCGCCGCTACCCGCCCGCCTACTCGCAGTCGATGAACACGGTGCTCATCCAGGAGCTCGCGCGTTTCAACCGGCTGAGCGGCACGATACGCGAGAGCGTGCGAGCGCTGCGCAGAGGTGCGCGCGCGAGCACAGCGCGCGGCGGGCAAAGGATGGGCGTCGCGGCGCGAGGCGCGAGGCGCGAGGCGCGCGCCAACCATGCCCCGCGCGCCCGCCCTTCTTTCGCCAACCATGCCCCGCGCGCCCGCCCTTCTTTCGCCAACCATGCCCCGCGCGCCCGCCCTTCTTTCGCCAACCATGCCCCGCGCGCCCGCCCTTCTTTCGCCAACCATGCCCCGCGCGCCCGCCCTTCTTTCGCCAACCATGCCCCGCGCGCCCGCCCTTCTTTCGCCAACCATGCCCCGCGCGCCCGCCCTTCTTTCGCCAACCATGCCCCGCGCGCCCGCCCTTCTTTCGCCAACCATGCCCCGCGCGCCCGCCCTTCTCTCCACACGGCACTGGCGCGCGCTGTCACGCAGCGCTGCGCGGGCTTGAAGTGATGGACAGCGCGCTCGACGCGGTCGCGTCGGCACTGCGCGACGGGCGCGTGCCCGGCGGGTGGCTCGCGCATTCGTACCCGTCGCTAAAGCCGATCGGTAGCTATGCGCGCAACCTGCGCGAGAGGCTCGGCTTCGTACGTGCGTGGGTCGCGCGTGGCGCGCCCGAGCGCTTCTGGCTGCCTGGCTTCTTCTTCACGCAGGCGTTCCTCACCGGCGTCCTTCAAAGCCACGCGCGCCGATCGGCGATCCCGATCGACCAGCTGCACTTTGCCTGCGCACCCGTCGCGCTTGCGCCGGCCGGCGCCGAGCTGGGCAGCGACGCCGAGCGCGCGGAGCTGCCACCGCCGCCCGAGGATGGCGTGCACGTATATGGCCTCTTCCTCGAGGTGCGCGCCGCCGCCCCCGCGCGCCGCACCGCGCCGACGCGCGCGCCGACGCGCGCGCCGACGCGCGCGCCGACGGGCATCCCCTCAACGCCCCCCCCCCCCCCCCCCCCCCCCCCCCCCCCCCCCCCCCCCCCCCCCCCGCAGGGCGGGCGCTACTCGCTCGAGGCGGGCACGCTGGCCGAGGCATTGCCAGGCGAGCTGCACACGCCGATGCCGCTGCTCTGGCTCAGGCCCACGCTCGGCGCCGATCTGCCCGCGAGCGGTGCGGCGATGACCGAGCGCGAGTATGAACTGCCGCTCTATCGGACGACCGAGCGGCGCGGCACGCTCTCAACGACAGGCCACTCGACCAATTTTGTGATGCTCCTCGGGCTGCCCACACGCGCGCGGGCGGAGCACTGGGTGCGGCGCGGGCTCGCCGCGCTCTGTGAGCTGGACGACTGAGGATTAGATACTAACGACGCTTACAGGCGGGTCAGCAGGAGGGGCGCGCACGGGGCCGAGGCGTGACGGAGGGAGCGAGCGAAAGGGCGCACTAGATGCATCAAGAAATGGCGGCTTCATCGTTAAAAGCTTTGCGCGTCGCGTCGGCCCCGCGGGAGGTGGCGCGGTGCGTGTCGCGCTATGCGTGTCGCCGCTGCGCGTGGGGGTTCCTGACATACCCGGGAACCCCGCTCTTATAACCGCGACACGTGCAGGCGGCGCGGCCGCAGCGCCGCGAGCGGCGTCATCATCGGCGTCGGTCGCGGGCACCGGCTCTCGGTCGAGGTCATGAAGATCATCCTGCGGCGGCTATTTTCTCGGCAGGAGCGCGGTGAGGATTGCGGATGACCTCCACACATCCACCGACACGCTCACGGAGTCGATCGTCCGCGCCACCATCGAGCGGTACGAGGCCACCGGCATCGTCGATTCCCAGCCGAACTTGACGTGCGCGAAGCTCATGAGCGAGCTCGACCAGGAGCTGATGCTCGCGATCATGGCGGAGCAACCGTGACTTAACTTAATCGAGATTGCGGCCGAGCTGCAGGCCGTCACGCTCAAGGCGTTCACGCGCGAGTACATTCACTACAACTTCTGCGCCGCCGGCCTCTCGCTCAAGAAGATGCAGCGCGTCCAAGCGGCCCGCGACGAAGAAGAACACCTCGGGCATGCTGAGGAACAGCTGCGCGCGCTCGACGCTGCTGTTGATGTGCTCAGCAGCCTTGATTCACGCCTGCGCGGTCGCATCCCAGCCAACTTTGCACAACTCGAGCGCCTGCGCGACCTGCTGCGCGAGCGCCACGCTCTGAGCGGCCGGCATAGTGGGAGCAATGGACTGCGGCGCCGGCACAGGCGCGGAGCAGGCACCGAACGCGCCGGCCCAGCCGCCCGACGCCACGAGGCCGCCGCCACCGACCTTGCCAGGGTGCTTGGGCGGGGGCGTCACCTCGACGACAAGGTAAAGAATGCAGATGTCCAAGTCCTGCTGCGCGCCGCTCGGCGCGTAAAACCTGCGCGCCACGTCGGCATCGTCGGTGATCAGCGTCAGGCGGACGAACACTGCGGGCGCGCCGACCTCTCGCTGATGCCGATCCGGTAGAGCCGAAGGGAGTGAGGCGGCTGCGGCAGGTTGCCGTGAGCCGAGTCGTGCGTCGAGCGTAGGAGCGTGGTGAGCACGTCGCGGCTCTCGACCAGCGCGTAAAAGCCGTCGGCTGCTTGTAGACCAACGAGAGCGCGTAGCGGCGCGGAAGCGCTTGCTTCGTCATCCTCACCGTCTTCGCCGGTCGAGCGCGATTAGCGGCGCGACGCGTCTCGCGCGCCGGGCCGGCGCGCCGACACATCGCTCGTCTCCGCCGTGCGCTCCTCAAGCTGCGCGGCTTTGATGTCCGCCGCCTTTGCGGCCGCCTCGTCCATGTTGGCGCGCGTCTCCGCCGACCGGGCCTGCGCTTGCGCCTTCTCCCCGAGCGCAGGCGCAAAGTGCACCTTGTTCTCCTCTGCGTGCGCGCGGCCTCCGACTTGGCGAGCTCCGCGGCCTCCGCGCTATACTGAAGAGGAGCTTGGCCCTTTTTAAAGCTTGCACGCGAGTGATCGCATCGTTGTCCCCCGAGTTGGCGCCCATTTTGACGCACAATGGCTCGCCCGGCTTGAGGGCATCAACGTAGAGGGCATCAACGTACGCGTCAAAGGACACGAGGTACACGCGCAGCGTCTCCAAAGCCTTCCCCTCCTCCTCGGAGTCGTCCGCCACGACTTGACCGAATCCTGCGCGGGCACCGCCCTAAGCCCACGCGCCGGCTCGTGCTCGTCCGGCTCGTGCTCGTCCGGCTCGGCCGCCGGCAGCGCGCTCGAGCTACCGGCCTTCGCGCCGGCCCCGCCGCCGGCGAGGGCGCGCACTGGAGCCGCTTTCTCGGGCGGCTTCGTTGCGCCAGCGCTGGGCTTGCGAGACGAGCGCTGCGGCAGCGCGCCAATTGTTGTAGGCGAGTACGTGGTAACCCTCGGCACGCGGGGTCGCGCGCCAGCCGGCGCCGAGGTCTCGCGCGCGCGATCGGCCTCGTCTTGGTCGGCCTTGCGCTTCGCTCGCGTCATCTTGTCGGCTATCGCCTTGTCCAACGGACCGGCGCGCGCGACCTTGACGCGACCAACGCCGGCGCGCGCGCCGGCGTCCGCGTCCAAGCGGAGGGCCGCGAGCGCGCCTGCGCCGGCCGGCGGGCCGGGCGCGGCGGATGTCGCAGCTGCGGCGGCGGGGTCCTGGCCATTTTGGGAACCCGGGGCCGGCACGGCGACACCGTCCGCGACGCCGCCGTCCGCTGCCGGCTCACCGAGCGTGTGGCTCGTTCGGCTGGGAATCGACGATGCCGGTGGCCTCGTACCGCTCGATGGTGGCGCGGACGATCGACTCCGTGAGCGTGTCGGTGGATGTGTGGAGGTCATCCGCAATCCTCACCGCGCTCCTGCCGAGAAAATAGCCGCCGCAGGATGATCTTCATGACCTCGACCGAGAGCCGGTGCCCGCGACCGACGCCGATGATGACGCCGCTCGCGGCGCTGCGGCCGCGCCGCCTGCACGTGTCGCGGTTATAAGAGCGGGGTTCCCGGGTATGTCAGGAACCCCCACGCGCAGCGGCGACACGCATAGCGCGACACGCACCGCGCCACCTCCCGCGGGGCCGACGCGACGCGCGCGCGCACCTCTCGCGGCCATTTTCGCTTTTTCGCGCGCGGGTCTCTCCTATTCCTTCGTCCGCGAACTCAGACCCAACGGGCAGTATTATTATTTTGGCCCGTTCCAAGCAGCTTTTTGGCACCCCGCCGCCGACGTCGCGACTTTCGTTTTGGCAACTCGCGACGAGCCGATTTTTGAATACGCGTCTCGGGAGGGATTTCGCGACGTCGCGGATTGGGGTGGCGCAGTCTCGGTTTTGCGTCGCGAAATCGTGGCGCCAAGGAGAGCCGAGGAGAGCATGGCGGACGACGACGCGGGCGCGGATGGCGGCGGCGTCGGCTCGAGCGCCCCGGCCGGCGTCGTCGCCGTCTCCGTAGTGGATCAGTCTGTGGCCGCTCCGCAGCCGTCGGCGCCAGCCGCTCCGCGACGTGCCGCGCCCGCCGAAAGGCCTGTCGACGCCGTCGACACGACCGGGGAGCAGTTTCGGAAGGCGCTCGCGTGGATAGACCAGCAGCCCAACCCGGGGCAAGCGGTCATTGCGGGCGTGAAGGCACTGCAAAACGAGCTCAACAAGAAGCAGTGGTTCAAGAACGACGAGGGCGTGTACCAGCGGGCGCTTGGCCTGAGGAGCGACGACAAAGTCACCTCCCCGAAGAACGCGCGCCTCGTCGTCGCCAAGTTCCTCGTGGTGTACGCGCCGTTCCGTGCGGCAATGGGCGCCGATCTGGACGCTGTGGCGATTCTGCCCTACGGAGGCGCGGTGGACCTCGCCGGCGACGACGACGACGACGCCGACGGCGCGGCGGAATCCGTCCTGGGGTGGGCGCCGTTTCAGTTCGGCGACGCCGGCAACGTCTCCGAGCTCGTGCAGCGGGTGGGCGCGATGATCAAGAGCCTACGCTGCGACTTTGACCTCAACAACAGCACTCACAAGGCCACGCTTGGCGGCTTGGTTACCGCGCACGGCCTCACGAGGGAGGTGCGGCTCCACGCGTGCGCCTGCGCGCGCGCGGTGCCGCGCACGCGCGCTACCCTTACCGGCAAGCTCGAGCGTCTAGTATCCCAGCGACGCGTCATGGCGCCCCGTGCCGTCTCGCGCAGGTGGGCAACAACCGGCTCGAAGTCAACATGGACAAGTGGTTGGAGCACGGCATGGCCACGTTCCGCCCCGCGCCTCCGCGCAAAGTGTCGATGATCGACGCAGTGGCGCGTCTCGTCATGGTCATGCGCCTGCCGGCCCTCCAGGAGGAGCTGGCTCAGCTCCGCTGCGGCTTAACTCGCAACGAGCTGGACAGGAAAGGGTCTTCGACCGCACACCTCCTCAAGTCGCGGTGCGAGGCGCCGTACCCCGTCCTCGTGGGCAGGAGAAGCACGCCTTACTTCCCCATCTCTGCCTCGCTCACAGCTTCCTGCGGCTCGCGCCCGTGCGCGTGCGATGCCCGACCTCGGCTTGCTATCAGCTTGCGCTCATCACCCGCCCCACTCGCACATGCGCCCGGTGCCGCTCGCGCGCAGGGACAGTCCAATTCTCAAGGTTTTCTACAACAGTAGCACGACGTTTGAAGACCCGGCAGGCATGGCTCAGGAGACGTTTCTGTCCGACGAGTCCCTCACGCCAAACCCCAACCAGGACTTTTCGCAGGTCGACCCGGCAAGCTTTACGAGGAGTACAACCGGGTGAAGGCCGCGATCGCCGTGCCGGCGGCCAACTGGATGAAGTCAGGCAATAACGACGTCCCTTTCTCCAACTTCTGCAATGACCGGCCCCTCGCGTACATCTTCCACATTTTCAAGGAGTCGGCAAAGCTTGGACCCGACGGGCGGTTCACGGAGATCATACCCGGCTGGTTTACACGCGAGCTACCCGCGCAATTCCAAGCTTCGGGTGGGCTCGCGCCCGAAATTGGCGCGACCGCGAGCGGCGCGCGCCGCTCGCGCGCGGGCGCTGCTGGCCTGGCGCGCGCGGACCTCCTCGTTCAGGGGGGAGTCTCGCGCGAGAGGGGCGGACGCACGGCGCGCAAGGCGACGCGCTCGCTTCCCTCGGACGGCGGAGCAGAGGGGGTCGATGCAGGCGCCCTGGTGATTGCGGACGCCATCAGATTCAGCTCGGCGCCGCCCGAGACGGCGCTGTCGTACCTCAAGGTGTGTCTGCAGCTCGTGCTAGCCGCGCGTGCTCGGCGTGCCCTGCTGACAGCGTCGCGCCTCCGCCATGCGCCTTCGCGTCCCCTCTTTGCGGCGCCCGCCCGCATCGTGCCGGGGTTCGTCGTCGGTCGCGCAGGGAACACTCGAATGTGCGGTGATGATCGAGAACAGCACGGACCCGCGCATGCAAGCGCTGTACGGCCGTCTTCTGGACAAGGCAGGCGCGGCGATGTCAATGCTCCAGCCGTCGCAGACACGCGGTGCCGATGGGCTGGCGGCCACTGCAAGTTCGCCAGCGCACCGCCGCGCAGCGCGCGGACGCTCGAGCGGCCGCGGCCACGGGGGGCCCTCGCGCTCGCGCTCGCGCTTTGGCTCGCGCTCTCCGCTTCAGCGCTCGCGCTCGCGCTCGCGCTCGCGCTCGTGGCATCATTCACCCACGGCAAGGGCTTCGCTCGAGCCTGATGCCATTGATGCTGTGGCTGCGGCGCAGCCTCAGGAGACCGATTGGTAGGGGAGGTGACTCCTCACGTCAAGCACTGTATGGGTAAATCCGCGCCGCTGCGCTCCGGCGATTGGAGGAGCCAAGCCTACCGCGCGCCGGCCTGACGATGCCTCTGAGTGCGAGACGGTTGCGCATCCGCAGGCGCAGCGGGACGTCTTTGTTCGCACGGACCGCGGAACGCTCGAGCTCGTCCTCTTCATCCGCAAAGCCATCGGATTGAAGGTCGAGACCGTAAACAAAGTTTCGCTCGCTGTCGTACACGGGGTTGACGGGATGATCGCCCTCCTCGATGCAAAGGTTGTGCAGGAGCATACACGCCTTGACGACAAACCCGACACGGTGCGTATCCACCTCCATGTCCCGACGGAAGATCCCCCACCTGCGCTGCAGCAGCCCGAACGCGCACTCAATGTTGATGCGGTAATGCGAATGCCAAAAGTTGTACGCGTCCTTGTCGGGCGGCAGGCTCTTCCCGTCGTACGGGGTGAGCAAATAGTCGGTGAGCGCGTACGCGGCATCGGCGACGATGAAGTACGGCGGCTTAAGGCCGCGCACTCTGAGGCCGGCCGTCGGATGTGTGAAGAACTGGCACGTCGTCCACGCGATCGAGTCATTGCACGCGCCCTGGTGCTCAGCGGACATCATCAGGAACTTACGGTTGCCGTTGGCCATGGCCTGCACGTTGACCGAAAAGCTCCCCTTGCGATTCATGAATCCCATCGGAGCGTCAGCCAGGTGTGGCTTTCGCACGTGGACGGCGAGGCCGTCCAGCGCGGCGACGCATCCAAGGAATAGCGCGCCCCAATTGTCCGACATGATTCGTGACTGCTCCTCCAGCTCGGCGGCCGTCTGCGGGAAACGCATCTCATCGGCAAAGCAGTTGTTGATGGCGTCAATGACCTTGTACAAGTGTGAGTAGAACGACGCCCTGCCCGCGCGAACGGCGCGCGCGCGCCGACGCACGCGGCGCACGGGGCGCGCGCGCAGCAACAAGGTCAGGTGCACGCGCGTCGCCCGCTGGCGCACATGCGGAGCGCCTCGGACGCGCGCGCGCGGCGCGGCAGGTGCTGCACAATCAGCGCACGGCGCGCGCGCACGTACGGGCTCATGGCGTGCAGATCGGCGATGTCTAAGTGGTTGCTGCCTGCGAGGAAGCGGAGCGTCGAGCCGAGCTTGAGCTGCGCGGAGATCGGACACTTCGGACAGCCGCCAGGTTTCGTGCGGTCGGCGGGATCGAGATCAGGCGCGATGCGCTCCACGATCATGTCGAAGGTCGCTCGGCTCACTCGGTACCTCGCCTTGAACCGGCCATCGCTGAAGCTGTCCAATCGGCGCACGGCAGCCCGGCGGTCCTTCTTGTCGTACGACGCGCGCCGTGGCGTCGCTGCCGACGCTGCCGCCCGCTTCAAAGTCGCTCGGCGGCGCGTCAGATAGTAGTGCGCAGCCAGCGAGGCGCAGGCTAGGCGCGTATGACGGCTGCCGATCACGCCCGGTGACACGCGCCCCATCCCGCCGAGCAAATTCCCGCCACAAACAAGTCAGCCCCCTTGGCCCCAAACCGCGAAGCCGTTTGGGAGCGCCTCTTGCGCACAGCAATTTCGTCGCGGAATTTCGGTGCCAAAACGAAAGTCGCGACGTCGGCGGCGGGGTGCCAAAAAGCTGTTTGGAACGCGACATCCTTCGCGCCCTCGGCAAGGGTACGCTTCGACGTGATTCGCCCAAAAGGTCGTCCACTTTAAGCTTTCAATAACGGCAGTCGTGACGCCTCGGCGATCCCCCCAGGGATGCACGGTCTCGTCCACCTCGCGCTGCGCGCGTTCGTCGCCGATGATGCCGCATGGCAGTCGGTTTTGCGCGAAGCGGGCGTGGTCAACGAGGATGCTATTCTCGATGCCGTGCAGTACGCCGACGCCACGACGCTCGCCCTGTTCCGCGCGACGGCTGCCGAACGCAACCTCGATCCGAGCGCCGCACTCGACGCGCTCGGTGAGTACTTCGTCGAATGGCTCGCCGAGATGGGGCACATGCGCATGCTCGACGCGCTCGGCACG
Source organism: Diacronema lutheri (assembly GCA_019448385.1). Taxonomy (NCBI): domain Eukaryota; phylum Haptophyta; class Pavlovophyceae; order Pavlovales; family Pavlovaceae; genus Diacronema; species Diacronema lutheri. The sequence continues at coordinate 54,033 of JAGTXO010000016.1, read as the reverse complement.
ACACTCGACGACGTGCTCTGCAACGTCAACACGCTGCACCACACCTTGTGGCGCACGCACCGCGGCGCGCATTTCCCAATCTTCAAGGTTGACGGCCGCTCGGCCGACGGCACGCTTGTCATCTCGTGCGTCGCGGCGGGTGGCCGTGCGCGCGCGCGCGCTTCCATAGCAACCAGACTGCATCTCTCATCCACACTCCTTGCGTCCACGGCCGCGCCAGGTACGCGTCGAGTCGCGGCGCGACGTTCGCCCCGTTCGCCGCCGGCGTTGTGCGCGCCGTTGCGAGGCTCAAGACGGGTGCGCTCCTCGAGATGCGCCGGCTGAGCGCACCGCACGCCGGCTTCGACGCAACGTGGACGTGCACGCTCGTCGCTGACAATCCGCCGCCGGCGCCATCACCCAACGCTCGCGCACGTACGGCGCGCGAGGTGCGCGTGTCGCGCGGCTGGCACCACGCGCTCGTCGAGTCGTGTTGCGCAGGCGCATTGCCCGCGCCGCCTGCGCCAAAGCCGCGCGCGCGTTGGGCGTGGTGGACACGTGTGGTGCCCGTGTTGCATCGCGAAAGCATGTCGGCAGTCACTGGCGCTTGCTCGTCCGGCGCTCGCTCGTCCAGCGCGCACGGCTTGCACTCATCGAGCGAGGCGGTGGCAAGCGAGGCGACAGCTACACGCTGGATGCCGCTCCGCACGATGTCGCTCACCGCGTTCGGCCGGGTCGCGCAACGCGTGTCCAACGCGGCGAGTATCAGCACGCACAGCCCCGAGGGGCCGACGTTCGAGCAACGACTTGACCAGTTGCTCCTGGCGCTGCCCGGCCTCGCCGACCCGGGCGCGGCGCTCATGCGCGCCGTGCGGTGCGGGAAGGTGGCGGCCGACTTTGCCAACGTTGGCGAAATGGCACGCACGTCGGCCTTCTGGCGCACCAACGTGGGCACGATCGCCGACTACGAGCTCTCGGCGCCGGCCAGCTTTGCGACGCGCTTCGTCTCGCACACGTGGCTGCCGCCCGCCGACTGGCGCGAGCTGATGGGCGCCAAGCTCGACTACTCGGACGTGAAGGCGGCCGTGCTCGCGTCGGCCGCGCGAGACGTTGTGTGGGAGCGCCGGCGGCACGTCGGCCGCGCGCGCGTGCTCGCGACGGGCGTCACAGCGCCGTGCGCGCCTAGCGCCACCGAGTCGCCCGAGCGCGCGCCGTGCGCCTCCTCCGCGGCGGACGACGCGCGGCTCGCGCAGCAGCCCGCGCCAATCGAGCGGTGGCAGGATGTGACGCTGTGGGTCGACAAGTGCTGCGTCGCGCAGCAGCACCCGATCATGGTGCCGACGATCGCGATGCTCGAGCAGTTTGTGCGTAGGTGCGAGGGGATGATCGTGCTCTTCACGTGGGACTTCTTCGAGCGCCTCTGGTGCGCCGCTCGCGGCGGCATGGTGCGGCCGGGCGCACACTGCGTGGCGCGTGCGTTGCGCGCGGCACGCTCACGCGCGTCGTCCTGCCGTGCGCTGCGCCGAGCCAGGTGCGTGTACGAGTGGGCGCTCTTCCTCGTGCTGCACGACACGGAGCACGTGCAGCTGTGCGTCGACTTTTTCCTCTCCGAGCGCACGCTGCAGCGCTACGTGGCCGCGATCCGCGAATTCAAGCTCGCGCGCGCGCGCACCTACTATGCGAGCGACCTCGAGCTCATTCGCGAGCGCATCGAGGCCATGTACCAGTCTGTCGAGCATTTTGAGCGCTTTGTGCAGCTCGCCGTGATCGTGCACGTCGCCGTCGTCCTCGCAAAGCGCGCCAGTCCCATCCCCGAGGCCGCCTCGGCGGAGAACGACCTGCTCGTGTGGGCACGCCTCGCGGCTGAGCTTGGCTTCGCGCAGCTCGCGGACGTGCTCGCTCGCGCGCGACCGGCCGCGTGGCTCGCGCACGCCGCGCCGGCAGAGGGCGGTGGCGTGAGTGCTCGTATGCGCTGGATGGTCGGCGGCAAGACGTGGCGCGCGCACCTCGCCGGCCGCGTCGACTCGTGGTACCAGCGCGAGCTCAAGCCGCTGCTTCGCGCGAGCCGCGCGCTCGCCGTGCGGCCCGCGTTCCTCGGCCTCAAGTCGCCCAGCCCGCTCACGTCCGGTGACTGGCAAGCCGCGGCGCACGGCGCGTACGTGCGCCACTTTGCGCTCAGCGTGCGTATCGGCGATGCGCACGAGGGGCAGATCGCGCACGCGTTGCGCACGCATCGTGAGTCAACCAGCTCGCTGAGCTCGCTCATGGGAGTCGAGGCAGACGCTGAGCACGGGTCGGACTTTGCCGCCGGCGAGCTTCACGCGAGCGTGGATGGGCAGCTGACGCCGAGCCGGCGCCGCAATCGGGCGCTCCAGGCCGGCATACATGGCGGCGGCCGTACAAGCGCGCCAGATTCCCCAACGCGCGTGTCGGCGCTTGGTACGCCGCTCCCAAGCGTTGAAAGATTGCCGCTGGTATGACAGGGCGCTGGGCACGCAAATGAAGTATGGGAAAATGAACTTTCAAATTGCCAATAAGGGGGCGCTGCCCTGGGGCTGGAGACCCCGCCGTTCGATTGGCCAGGCTAATTCGATTGGCTCGTCATATATTAAAATGACGAAACGCTGGGACGAACTCGTTTGGATTATACTCATTATGCATATTATCTTTATTTATTCTCAGGGCTCGGTGTCCACCTCAGCTCTGTTTAAAAAGCTGAGGGGTCTCCAGGATTGTCCCCATAGCTCCGGACTTTGTGTGCTGTTGCGTCCGGCTGAAACCGCGTGCCGCGTGCCTCCATCGCGCGACGCCCCCTCTGGCCGCTCGCGATGGCCAACTTTTCGGAGGATCTCACGTGGATGGTGGTGCGGGACACGTCGTCATTCCTGCGGAAAGGGCGCTTCCCGAGCGCCACATTCAGCTGCGAGCGCGGCAACTTGTCCGGCAAGAACTCTTTCAAGTTCTCGGGCCTTGCCAACAAGCGAACCGTGGACGTGCAGCCGGGCGACGGCTCGTCGCTCAAGCTGACGACGACGGCCAAGGACTTTGACGCCGTCGCGCGCAAGGTGGGCCTCGCGCGCAAGCGCGGCACGCGGGTCGCCCGTTAAAGCGGCGCGCACCGCCTGTCTGCGCGGCCGCGACCTCGCCGCCGGTCCGCCTTGCTCGCGCGGGTGTCGCCGCCGATCGCGCGCGCACGCCAAGACAGGGCTCGCGCGCCGACGCCCACGGTCTGACCGCCGCATGGGCCGCGCGCGCCCGTGCCGTGCCGCGCTGCTTTTGCCGCGCAGCCCAAGGCGATGCGCAAGACGAAGGTGCTCTCGAAGAGCATGACGGCGGTCGCAAAGGCCGTGTCGATCGCGACGGCCGACACCTTCTACCGGCCAGACATGAAGCGCGCGGCACTGGCAAAGGCGTGCACGCTCAAGGAGGCGGCCAAGCGCAAGGCCGCTGGTGTGACCAAGGGCAAGCCTGCCCGCAAGAAGTGGGCGTGGGGCAAGTAGGCTCCCCCGGTGGCGAGCCTTGAGTGCAGGCACGAGCGGCGCCTTGTCCGAGCGCGGCTCGGTGCGGCTGTGCTGGCGCATCCACGGCCGCGCGATGGTCGCAGCGGCGCGGCGGCTGCACCGCGAGTGCCGGGGAGGGAGTCTTAGAGATGCTACCCGTCCGCGAATGATGGCGCGCAGGCTAGAGCTGCCCCCGCGCAGGTCGCCTCGTGACCCGCACCGCATGCCGGTGGCAAAAATGTGGCGTACGCCGCGTGTGGCGCGCCCCGCGTGCCTGCCCTGGCGGCTGCCACCAGCTGCCGCGCGCCCGCCCCTGCGCGTGGCGGTCGCGTTGCACGGCGCCCGCCGCCGATCGTGGTGGCCGCCGCAGCTGTGGCACCAGCCAGCGCCTGGGCTGGCCCTAGGTTGTGACTGAGCGCACGCGCTCACGAGTCACGACACGCATGCGCACGCGCCGGCCTCGACGTCACGCGCCACGGGCGCAGCCGTCGCGCGCGCCGCACCGCCGCTCGGCGTGGCGCGCGCGTCGACCGGGCGCGCGGCTGGGCACGACGATGGGGCGATTGGGGCCGGCGAAACTGCGGCGCGGCGCGCGGCTCGCAGCAGCGCCGTGACGCGCGCGTTGATCGAGCGCGGCGCGCCGCCGCTGCCGCGTGCGCGCGGCGCGCGCTCATCGACGGCCGCGGCCGACGCGCCGCGCGTCGCGCGGCTCGCGCGCGCGCTCAAAGATTCCGCGCGGTCGGCGGCGTCGAAGGCGGTGGCGAACACGCCCGCGCTCAAGCGCGCCGACGTGCGCTCGTCCGACGGGCTGCACGCGTCGCCCTTGCCGCCGCGCGCCTCGACCGCGCAGCTGCGCGGCCGAGGCGCGCGGCCGTCCGCGCTGCTCGCGCCGGGGCTGTGACGCATCCGGCCAAAGATGGCGCTGAGCGTGGCGCCGGCGGGTGGCGCGAGCCCACCGCCGGCGCAACGGCCGGTGCGCGCGGCATTGGCCGCCGCGCCCGACGGCGCGCCGCGGGCGGGCGCGCGCGGTGCGTGCGCGCCTGCGCCCTTTGGCGCGCTGCGCGCCTTGTCGCGGCCGTGCTCGACGATGGTGGCGCCGAGCTGCGCGAGGCAGCGCGTCATCTCGCGCTGCAGCTCGGCGTTGAATTTGCCAAAGCCCATCTGCGTCTCGATCAGGCTTAAGATGAGCCGACGGTCCGCCTCGACGCTCGCCTGCGCCCCGCGCGCGTCGATCGTCGTGAGCGCGGCCTGCACCGCGGCGTAGTCCGAGTGGAGGGCGCGGTGGAAGGCGGCGCGCTCCTCGCGGCACATGGTGAGGCGCACGTCGCACCGCGCCTGGAAGGCGTGCAGCAGCTCGAGGAGGCACCAGACGCGCGTGAGGCACTCCGGCTGCCGCCACGGGTCGACAACGAGCGCCACGCAGCCGATCGCGGTGAGCAGCCGCGGAATGTGCTGGATCGACGACACGATGCGCGATTGTGGTACTGAAAAGATGTCCAGCCAAAAAAAAACCTCGCACGGCGCGGCGCGGTGCGCAGCCGCCGTCGCGCCGCCGGCGGCGCACGCGACGGCGCCCGGCGCGGGCGCGGCGGCGGCGGCGGCGGCGGGCTGCCCGTGCTGCGCGCGGTGCAGCGGCTGGCGGCCATACTCGTCAAGCGCGTCGACGAGGCGGAGGAAAGGCATCGACTGCGCGTGCGAGACGAAGACAGTCGCGATCCCGATGCCGAGGGACTGCAGCGGCGCATTCACCGCGCGGCACTCGTCGAGCGCGGCGGCGACGAGCGACGTGCCCGACTCGGACGTCAGCTCGGCGACGAGCCGGCCGATGTCGCGCGTGCGCGTCGCCGCGTCGAGGCCGTGCTCGCGCGCAAACGCGCGCAAGAAGCGAAGCGTCACGCCCAAGAAGAGCTCGCGCTCCGGGTCGGCGGCGCGGATGGACGCCATCGTCAGCGACGCGGCGCGAGACGCGGCCGATGCCGCGCCCATGCTGCCGCTGCCGCCGCCGCCGCCGCCGCCACCACCGCCACCACCCTCGCCGGCGGCCACGCTGCCGCCGCCGCCGCCCGCAGCACAGCTCACGCCGCCGCCAACGCTGCCCGTGGCCGTGCCCGCATCGCTCGCGCCCGTGTGACTCGACGAGGCGCGGCGCCGCCAGCGCAAGCGGCCGCGTTCGTCGCGCAGCGCGCCGTCGAGCGCGGTGGCGAGCGCATCGACCGACATCGCACCTGACGCAAGCATCGACGTGCGCGGCGCGTACCATGAGGGCGCGCGCGGCGTCGTCACCAGCTCCGCGCCGCCGAGCGCGCCGGCGGGTTGCGCGCGCAACGCGGGCGGCTGCGGCGGCGACGCGGCGCGCAACGGCGGAGCGCCGGCGTGCACCGCCCGCGCAAAGCGCGAGGTGACAAACGGCGAGAGGGCGGAGAGCTGCTCGGCATTCGTGCTCGCGCGCGCGCCGCTGTGGGCGGCGCGGCGGGCGCTGCCGCAGCCGCACGCGCCACCGCCGCCGCCGCCACCACTACTGCCGCCGCCCGGGAAGCTGCCCGACTCGGCGGACCCGCGCGTCGTGCGCGGCTGCGGCAGCGCGGCGGCGCGCTCGGCCGGCAGCGCGCCGAGGCGCGAGGCGGCTCGCTCGATGTGCGATGGCTCGAGCGAGGGCGCGGGCAGCGCGCAGCCGAGCGCCGGGCCGAGCGCGTCGGCGCACGGCGTGCTGCCGAGCTGCGGCGCGCGCGTCGCGCCGATGCCGAGCCCGCCGTGCCCACCGTTCGGGCGCGCGTCGTGCGAGGCGACGCGCGAGCGCCGCGTGCCGCACGCCGCGCTCGACGCGCTTGCGTGATCCGCGCCGCAGCCGACACTGTTGGCGCGCGCCGCGCCACCCGCGCCCGCACCCGCCGCGGCGGGCAACGGTGGCGCGCACGTCGTTCCGCCAACGCCGAGCGCTGCGAGCGCCTGCGCGGATCGAGAGGACGCGCGCGCGCAGCGCGGCAGTCGCACGGGCATGGACGCGGCAAGAGGCGACGGCGCGGCGGGCGGGGCGCGCGCGATTTGGTGCGTGTCGTTGGCCGTGTCGTCGCGCGCTGCTGCGACGGCGCGCCCCGCGCACGCGCTGCCCCCGCCCGCCGTGCCGTCGGCGCCGTCGGCGCCGGCCGCGCCGAGCGCGGCGCCCACCGACCGCGCGCGCGCGAGCGGGGCGCCGCCGCGGCTCGGGCCGACGGCGGCGCAGAGCAACGGCGACGCGACCGCGCCGCCGGAGCCGCCGCCGGCGTGCGCGCCCGCCGCTCCGCCGCCGCCCAACGCGACGCCGATCAGCGGCAGCGCGCCATCGTCGCCGCCGCGCTGCTCGCGGAGTTTGCGAGCGCGCGGCGGCGACGCACCACCGCCGTGCGCGCCGGTCCGGCCGTCGGTTGAGCCGCGCGAGGCGGCGCGCGACGCGCGGCCGCAACTTCTGCGCACGTGCGCGTCACTGCGCGCGCTGCCGCCGCCGCCGACGCCGTCCGCCGCCCAGACGGCCGCGCCGGCTTCGTCGCGCGTAACGGTCGAGATGGCCGCGCCGTGCGCACGCGCGAGCCCATCGGCTGACGCGCGGTACGGCGCCGCGCTCGCGCTGCTGCTCGCGCAGCTGCTGCTGCGCACGCCGCCGCCACCTCCGCTGCCGCCGCCGCTGCGCGGGACCCTCACCTCGTCAAGCCCGCCGAGCGAGTCGGCGGCGGAGAAGCGACGGCTGTTCAAGTATGCACTGCGCTTCATCGCGCGCGCGACGAGCGGACGCGTCGCGTACAGCTCGACAAACGGGTCGACGAAGCCGCCGTGGGCATTGGCGCCGCCGCCCGCCGACGGCATGCCCCCGCCGGCGCCGCCACCGCGCGCCGCGCCGCCGTCGCCACCGGCGCCGTCTGCCGTGCCGCCGCCGTCGCCGCCGCCGCCTCGGCCCCCGCCGCCGTCGCTGCCGTCGTCGCTCAACGAGCGCCGCCGCCGGACGCACGCGCGCAGGCAGCAGCGGAGCGCAGACGCCGTCGCGACCGCGATCGCCTCGAGGGGCCCAACGGGCGTGAGTTCGGCGCCCGGCCAGAAGGTGGTGACGAGAGCGAGCGACGCCGCCTGCGCGCAGAGCGCCGCTGCACCCACTGACGCGAAACGGCCGGTCGCGCTGTACCAGAGCGGCGGCAGCGCGACAGCCGCGCTTCCAATCAGCGCCGCGCCCGCCGTCGCGACGGTCGCGCCGAGCACCTTGCGCGCGAGCAGCGCCTGATACAGGTCGAGTTGCGCGCGCCCCTGCGCCGTGCTCGCCGCGCGCACGCTCCGGCGGAGGGCGAGGCCTGCGCCGGCCACGGCGAGCACGGGCGCGACGAGCGCGCATGCGGGCAGCGCGAGCAGCGCGCCCGACTGGTGACCCATGCGCGCCGCGCCGAGCAGGCCGCCGAGGCCGCCGCCGAGCTGCGTGGCGAGAACGAGCGACAGACGGACGCGCGTCGCGGTGGGCAGCGCAACGGACGCGAGCCCGCCCCATTGCGCGACGGAGCGCACGTAGCGCAGCAGCAGCAACAGCGAGAGCGTGCCGAGCGGCAGCTGCGCGCACAGCAGCGCGAGCTTGACAGACGGCGGCACGAGCGCGCGCGGGTCGAGCGGGTAGTCGACGAGCCAAACCGCACGGAGGCAGTTTGCGAGCAGCTCGGTCGCGAGCAGCAGCTGCGGCAGCTGCTCGCGCGCCGTGCGCAGGTGAGCGCGGCGCGCGCGCGCGCGCGGGGGGGGCCGTTGGCGCGGGCGTGAGGTCGCCGCGCGCGGCGCGCGCGCGGCCGCGGCGCGTGCGCGCGCCGCCGGAGCGCGCGCGCGCGGCCGCACGCGCGCCGCGCGCACGTTCAGCTGCGCGGCGCCGTCGAGGCGGACAAAGCCGACGAGGCGGATCGCCGCCTGCTCGAGGCAGTGCCACACGCTGACGAGCAGCAGCAGCCGGAGCGCGACGCCCAGCCTCCGCCAGAGCGGCAGCCAGCCGTTTTGCGGCGCGCCGCAGCGCGCGGAGCCGCGCAGCGGCGAGGGCACGCAGCCAGCGAGGCGCGCGGTGGCGCGGGCGCGGGCGCCGTTGGCGCGGCCGCTCAGCGCATCAAGCAGCGGCTCGATCCGCGAATCCACCGCCTCGACGAGCGGCAGCGTCCAGGCGGAGACGCCGCGGCCGTCGGCGTCGGCGTGGGCGTTGGCGCCGTACACGACGACCGAGCCGCCCGCGCGCGACGCGCCACCCCACAGCGCGGCGCGAGAGGTGGCGATGACGGCGAGCGCGCCCGCGTCGGCAAGCGCGCGCGCGTGCGCGAGCGCCGGCAGCACGCACCCGCAGCGCGGCAGCAGGTCGACGTCGACGAGCGCGATCGCCGCCGACACGTTTTCGGCGCCGCCGTCGGCGCCTCCGCCCGTGTAGCGTAGGGCGCAGCGCGCCGCGGCGGCGGGGCCGGCAGTACTGCATGCCCACGCGCGCGCGGCCGGCGCGACCAACCGCGCGCTCACGTCATATTCGCCGTGCGCACCGAGCACCGAGTCGTCGCCCGCGCTGAGCAGGTCAAAGACGTCGTACGCGCGCGGCGCGGCGGCGGCCGGCGCAGCCGCGCGCGCGCCCGAGAGGTGAAAGAGCGTGAGGCGCGCCGCACGCGCGCGGGGCGCGCCGTCCAGCAACGCGAGCGCCACGCCAGCGCACGCGGCCGCGCGCGCCGCTCTCCGTCCCGTCCTCTTCGCCCCGGGGGGCAGCCGCCCCGCCATCCTTCACGTGATGAATACCCCCAGAGACCCAGACTTACCCGTACCCCCAACGGCAACGGGTGAAACATCAATTGAACTAATATACTAACGACGCTTTCCGACGGGTCAACAGATGGGGTCAGGAAGTGCGCAGCGAGGCGCCAGGCGGAGCAGGCCCAAAGGCCCACTCGCGCCTAGCCACCGCGCGCCGCCGCCCGCGCGCCGCCGCACCGGTGGCCGCCGTCAATCACACCACCGGCCGACGCGCACGCGCACGCCGAGGCCCGAAGATCGTCGGCGACGACCGCCACCCCCGAGCCGCCGCCTGCCACGCGCCAAGCCGCCCGCCGCCGCTGCAGAGCGCGACGCCCGCCGCCAGCGAGCCGCCGCCCTCCCCGCCGCGTCGCAGCCCCCTGCCGCCGCCGCGAAGCGTACCGCCACCCGCCGCCAGCGTGGCAAGCGCCGCGATGCTGGCCGCGTGGCCGCGCACGCGCGCCCCGCCATCCCCAAACCCACCGACCGGGGCGAAAAGTACGTTGTTCGCGGTGCCGGCGCAGTCGATGGGCAGGGGCGGCGGGGCGCGCGGAGCGCGGCCAGCAGAGCGCGAGGGCGCAGCCGTCGCAAGCGAAGGTTTCGTCGTAGAGAAGGCCACGCCGCCGTCGCTCGTGCGGCCATGCGCGCGCGCCCCGCCACCCCCAAACCCACCGACCGGGGCGAAAAGTACGTTGTTCGCGGTGCCGGCGCAGTCGATGGGCAGGGGCGGCGGGGCGCGCGGAGCGCGGCCATCAGAGCGCGAGGGCGCGGCCGTCGCAAGCGAAGGTTTCGTCGTAGAGAAGGCCACGCCGCCGTCGCTCGTGCGGCCGTGCGCGCGCGCCCCGCCACCCCCAAACCCACCGACCGGGGCGAAAAGTACGTTGTTCGCGGTGCCGGCGCAGTCGATGGGCAGGGGCGGCGGGGCGCGCGGAGCGCGGCCAGCAGAGCGCGAGGGCGCAGCCGTCGCAAGCGAAGGTTTCGTCGTAGAGAAGGCCACGCCGCCGTCGCTCGTGCGGCCGTGCGCGCGCGCCCCGCCACCCCCAAACCCACCGACCGGGGCGAAAAGTACGTTGTTCGCGGTGCCGGCGCAGTCGATGGGCAGGGGCGGCGGGGCGCGCGGAGCGCGGCCATCAGAGCGCGAGGGCGCAGCCGTCGCAAGCGAAGGTTTCGTCGTAGAGAAGGCCACGCCGCCGTCGCTCGTGCGGCCGTGCGCGCGCGCCCCGCCACCCCCAAACCCACCGACCGGGGCGAAAAGTACGTTGTTCGCGGTGCCGGCGCAGTCGATGGGCAGGGGCGGCGGGGCGCGCGGAGCGCGGCCATCAGAGCGCGAGGGCGCGGCCGTCGCAAGCGAAGGTTTCGTCGTAGAGAAGGCCACGCCGCCGTCGCTCGTGCGGCCGTGCGCGCGCGCCCCGCCACCCCCAAACCCACCGACCGGGGCGAAAAGTACGTTGTTCGCGGTGCCGGCGCAGTCGATGGGCAGGGGCGGCGGGGCGCGCGGAGCGCGGCCAGCAGAGCGCGAGGGCGCAGATTGGATGGCTAAGGCAGGCGCCGTCAAGGCAGCCGGCGTTCCGAAGCTGCCGGCCGGCACGGCCGCGCCGGCGCGCGGAGCGAGCGAAAGGGCGCACGCAACTAATATGCACAAACTAGGACGTGAACAAATTACGTCATGGCCAACTGGGCCAGTGCCCTCATGCACTCGCGGAAGCGGGTCATTCATCCGCGTGCACCCAGCTCGCGGGGCGCGCGTGCACGCGAAAGCCGTAGAGCGCGGTGTACGCCGGGTGTCCATGATTGCTCTCCACGCGCAGCTCGACCAGCTCGAACGCGCCGTCGTCGTCGCCAGGCCGCCGCGCGGCCGCCGCAAACGTCTGCGCGCCGCGCGTACGTGCGCCGAGCGAGAAGTTGTGCGCGCCGAGCAGCACGCGCCGCGCGCCCGGCTCGTCGAGCCCGCGCGCGCCGCCGCCCGCCGGCGCGCGCACGCCCCACACGGACAGCTCGCGCGGCGCCGACCTTGCGTCATAGGCGCGCGCGGGCGGCAAGTGCTCAATCGTGAACGCGGCGGGCACGACGGGCGCGGCGAGGCGGACGAGCAGCCGCGCGGACGCGCCGGCGGCCACCCAACATTCACCCACCTCCGCGCCCGCCGTGAGCGCGCGCTCGGGGCCGCGGTGCACGTCCCACCCGCCCGCCCACCCGCCCACCACCCGGCCGACACCACCATACGCACTGCCGCTCGCGCCGCCGACGTCGCTTGCGCCGCCGTCCGTCGCCCACAGCGTGCGCGCCGCGCCGGCCGCGCCGGCCGCGGCGCCGCGCGCCGCCCACGCCACCCACTCGCGCGCCACGACGCCGAGCGTCGCGCCGCCGTCGCCGCCCGCGCGCGCCGGCGCCGGCAGCGCGCGGCCGCCACTGACGTCGGCCAGGCGAGCCGCCAACGCGCGCGCCGCCGCGCGCGCGCGCCGCGCCGACCGCGCGACGCGCGCGGCCGCGCCGAGCGCGAGCGAGGCCGGCGCGAGCGTCGCGCGGGCGGGCGCGCGGTATGTGGGCGAGGCGGCGACGACCGCCGCGCCCGCCGCGATGAGGGCATAGTCCGGGAGGGCAAAGTCCGGAAGCAGCGCGAGAGGCGATGGCGCGCTCGCGCAGCGCGCGGTCGACGTGAGGCGCCTTCTCCCGCCAACGTTGCACGGCAGCCACCCGTCTCCCCCTCCTTCCACTCCGTCTCCGCCGCCGCCTCCACCCGCACCTGCTTCGCTCGGGTCGCGCGGCGCGGTGCGCACCGAACTCGACGCACGCGCGAAAGTCGCATCCACCGCGTCGGCGCGCGCGCGCAACCTCGCGACCTCCGCTTCCGCGCCGCGCAGCCGCTCGGCGAGAGCTGCCTCCGCCGCGCGACCCGCGCGCTCCGCGGCCGCTGCCTGCGCACAGGCCTCGACCGCCGTCGTCTCGAGGCGGGCGAGCGCCGCGCGCATGGCGACCACGTCGAGGGTGGCGCCCTCGGCGAGAGCGCGCGCGGCAACGGCGGCCGTCTCCGCGGCAGCCCCTGGCTGGTTTCGGTGGTGCGTGCCCGCACCTGCAGCAGCGCCCGTGTCCGCGGAGATGGCCGTCTCCGCGGCAGCCCCTGGCTGGTTTCGGTGGTGCGTGCCCGCACCTTCAGCAGCGCCCGTGTCCGCGGAGATGGCCGTCTCCGCGGCAGCCCCTGGCTGGTTTCGGTGGTGCGTGCCCGCACCTTCAGCAGCGCCCGTGTCCGCGGAGATGGCCGCCTCCGCGGCGGCGGCGGACGCGGACGCGTCGCCGGCCGCGCGCGCTGCGCTCGCCGCGCTCGCCTCGGGCGTGCAAGATGCCTCCGTCGCGGCCACCGCCCTAGCCGAGAAAGCGACGCGCGCGCCCGTCTCACCCGCCGCGCGCGCGCCCGACGCACGCGTTGACACCGCCGCGAGCGCGAGCGCCCCCTCGGCGGGAGCGCGCGCCGTTGCGGCCTCGGCGCGCACCGCGGCGAAGTGCGCGTCGATCGTGCCCATGCTCGGCACCGTCGGCGCACCGGCCGATGCGCTCGCCGCGGCCAGCTCCGCCACCGCCCCCGCGCCGCACCCACGCACCGCACTCGCGAGCTCGGCGCGCAGCGAGCGCGTCGCCTCACCGATCGCAGCGTCGAGGCGCGCGCGCAGCTCGGAAGCGAGCGCGTCGGCGTGCATGCGCGCGGTCGCGTCCGCCGCGCCGCGCGCGCCGGCGCTCGCCTTCGCGGCAGCGGCGGCGGCGAGCTCGGACGCACCGCGCCGCACCGCCGGGTGCAGCTCCGTACGCCAAAGGAGGCGTACGCGCTCGTCGACCGCCGCGGCAGCCGGCTCGCGCGCTAGCTCGCGCGCAAGCGCATCGGCGAGCGCGGGGCGGAGCGCGCGCGCGATCGCTCGCTCGGCTGCCAGCTCCACCACCGCCTCCGCCGCCGCCGTAGCGCGCGCACCGGCGGATGGGCCAAAAACACCGCACGCCGCACCGTCCGCGGGCGCGCCGCCGCACGCGAGCACTCCGTCGGCGCGGAGGCGTGCAAAGTGGACGAGCGCGTAGAACGCGAGCGCGAGCAGCGCGAGCAGCACGAGCGCGTCTGCCCGCCGCGCGCGCGCGCGCGGCGGCGCGGCGCGCTCGAGGAGGCGCTCGTTCGCGAAGCGGGCCGCGTCGGGCCGAGGCGGCGAAGTGGGCGAAGTGGGGAGGTTGAGGGCGCGTAGGTTTGGGTTGAAGCACCCGCCATGCGCATGGCGCGCGCGCGTCTGGTAGTCGTGCGGCAACGCGGGCGGTGGGAGGCCTGCGTCGATGACGAATTGCATGGCCATCGATGGGCTCTACTCATGCGTTCAATATGGGTAATGATATCATGAAGAAACTGAGTATTGATATGGGGAAACCGGATAGGAGGGGCGCATCCAAAGTTTGCCTCGCACCGCGGCGCGCAAAGCGCGCGCGCGCTCGAAAGCCCAGCGCACGGCGCGCAAGGGCTGCGGACGCGCAACAAGGCGGCGGGGCGCGCTGCGCTCGTTTGAGCGCGCGCGCCACCGTGGGGGGGGGGGGGGGGGGGGGGGGGGGGGGGGGGGGGTGCTGCTGACGCAACGATGGGTGACGCTGACTCCGCGCGCTCGGCGATGGGCGCGAAAGCTCCATCCGAAAGGCCCGCCCAGCGCGCGATCGCCGATCATGCAGCCCGCTGGGGTCGTGAGTCTCGCTCGAGCCGTGCGCGTAGGCGGCCGTGGCACGATGCTCGTCGCCGTCTCGCACGTCACGACACACGTCGCCCGTTCATGCCTCAGGCACGCGCGTGACGCTCGAACACACCCGCCGTCTGCTGCGCCCTCAGCTTCACACAGCGCGCCCTCACGAATGAGCCGACGAGCCCGCCGATGAGCGCGAGCCCGCCTACCGAGCCCACGACGCTGCCGACGATAATGCCGACCTCGGTGCGCGTCACCGACACCGACGCGCCCGGGGCCGGAGGGGGCGGCGACGGCGAGGGCGGAGGTGGGCGAGGCGGCGGCGGCGCGGGCGGCGGCGGCGAGGGCGGCGGCGAGGGCGGCGGCGAGGGCGGCGGTGCGGGCGGCGGCGAGGGCGGCGGCGAGGGCGGCGGCGAGGGCGGCGGCGAGGGCGGCGGCGAGGGTGGCGGCGAGGGTGGCGGCGAGGGCGGCGGTGTCGGCGGCGGCGGCGAGGGTGGCGGCGAGGGTGGCGGCGAGGGTGGCGGCGAGGGAGGCGGTGTCGGCGGCGGCGGCGAGGGCGGCGGTGAGGGCGGCGGCGAGGGCGGCGGCGGCGAGGGCGGCGGCGAGGGGGGCGGCGAGGGCGGCGGTGCCGGCGGCGGCGGCGAGGGCGGCGGCGAGGGCGGTTGCGAGGGCGGCGGCGAGGGCGGCGGTGTCGGCGGCGGTGGCGAGGGCGGCGGCAAGGGCGGTGGTGAGGGCGGCGGCGAGGGTGGCGGCGGCGAGGGCGGCGGCGAGGGCGGCGGCGTCGGCGGCGGCGGCGAGGGCGGCGGCGAGGGCGGCGGCGAGGGCGGCGGTGTCGGCGGCGGCGGCGAGGGCGGCGGCGAGGGCGGTGGTGAGGGCGGCGGCGGTGTCGGCGGCGGTGGTGAGGGCGGCGGCGAGGGCGGTGGTGAGGGCGGTGGCGTGGGCGGCGGCGATGGCGGCGGCGGCGATGGCGGCGGCGATGGCGGCGGCGATGGCGGCGGCGTCGGCGGCGGCGGCGGTGAGGGCGGCGGCGAGGGTGGCGGCGATGGTGGTTGAGAGGGCGGCGGCGGCGACGGCGGCGGCGCAGGCGGAGGCGGAGGCGTGGGCGGCGGCGAGGGCGGCGGCGGCGAGGGCGAGGGCGGCGGCGGGAAGGGTGGCGGCGAGGGCGGCGGCGAGGGTGGCGGTGGCGAAGGCGGCGGCGAAGGTGGTGACGACGGCGGCGGCGGCGGCGAGGGCGAGGGCGGCGGCGAAGGCGGCGGCGCCGGCGGTGGCGTGGGCGGCGGCGCGGGTGGCGGCGACGGTGGTCGCGACGGCGGCGATGGCGGCGGCGACGCTGGCGGCGCACAAGCACAGAGCCGGTGGAAGAAGTTGTTGCTCACGCCGGCGCACGCCTGAGCGGCCGTGGTTGCGACGGTCAGGGCTCCCGCGTAGCACCGGCCGGCGAGTGAAGGATCGCCCGGTATCGAGATGAGAGGCGTCGATTGGAGGAAGGTTGTCGTGCTCAGCGTTGCTGCTCAGGTTGTCGTGCTCAGCGTTCGCGGATACGGTGGCACGCAGTACGACGCACTGATGCCAAAGCCCTGGAGAAGGGCCTCGAACGCGACCTCGCCGGGGTCGGCGTAGCTCGTGAGAACGTCGCCGTCGCAGGTTCGGCCGACCAGCGCGCATGCGGTGTCGCAGTTCGTGTTGACGTTGGCGAGGTACCAGTCGTTGCTTTGGAACGTGACGGGACCGACCGTCGCCGCGTCGACCGCGCCGAGGAGCGCGACAAGCGCGACGAGCGCCACGAGCGCGAGGTGCTGCACGCTTGGTTGAGGGGTGATGGGGTGCATTTCCGTTGTTCTCCGGTGGGAAATGGTTAAAGGCTGCAAGGGCTCGGCAGACGATTCGTCCACTTACCCGCTTCTTTTCCGGGGATACCAGACGGTGCATCGGCACGAGGTGTGCGCACAAGGCCCGTACGGGCGTGCGCACGCACTGGCTCGGGCGTGCGCACGCACTGGCTCGGGCGTGCGCACGCACTGGCTCGGGCGTGCGCAGTGGCCACCTGCGCTCGGCATACATATTCAAAAAAGCTGGGGGCCGGGGTCGCGGTCACCGGCGTGCGTGCTGCGCCGCGCAGTTCGCTTCCGGATGCCGGCGGCAGCGTATGCCGCCTGCTCGGCCCGTGCGGTGGCCGGATTAGGAAGCTGCGCGGCTGTCAGCGACTACGAGCGAGACGGCCGAAACGAAAATGGGTCAACGCTACGCGGGCGAAAATCAGACGGGTCGCCTCGTTCAACTCGGGCTTCAGGCCCGCGCGCGTCGCACCGCCTACGCGCCACCGCGCACGATCGGCTCGCACTCGACGCACACGCGCTCGGCCTGGCCGGCGCCGCCGGCGCCAAACTTTGCGACGGCCATCTTGCGCGGCGAGCAGCTCGCGCACACGCACCGGCCGCAATGCCGGCAGTGGTGCTTGCGCTGTAGCAGCAGCCCGCCGCCCGTGCCGACCGACGGCGCGAACGGCGCCTTGCACAGCTGGCACGCACCAATCAGCCGGTCGCGCACCCAGTGCGGCGGTTTGCGGATTGAGCGGAGGAGCGCGCTCGCGAGCGGCGTTCCACGCGCCGTGCGCTGCGCTGTGTCGAGCGGGCAGAGGCCGTCCGCGTTTGGCAGGGCAACCCAGCCGCCCTGCTCGGCGAGGAAGGTGGCGATCCGCTCGGCGCCGCCGAACGCGGCGACGTGCAGCGGCGAGTTGCCCTGCCGCGTCTGCACGTCGAGCGGCAGCGCGGGCTGCGCGCGCAGCAGCGCGAGCAGCCCGTCGCCGCCGCCGCCGCCGCCGCCGAGCACGCCGTCGCCGCGCTCGGCGAGCAGGTGGAGGAGCGTCTCGCCCGTCGCGGCCGAGCGCGCGCCGACCGCCGCGCCCGAGCCGACGAGGAGCGCGACGAGGTCGGCGACGGCGTCGAGCCGCGCCTCGCGCGCGGCGATGTGCAGCGCGGTCTCGCCCGCCAGGTCGGCGCAGTCGATCCCGCCGGGCACGCCGTGCCAGCCCGTCGCCTCGGCACGCGAGAGCACGGCGGTCGCGACGGCGACGGAGCCGCGCGCCGAGCACGCCGCGTGCAGCGGCGTGTAGCCGCGCACCGTGTCGCGCGCGCCGACGGACGCGCCGTGCTCGAGCAGCAGCGCGACGACGCGCGCGTGCCCGAGCCCTGCCGCCCAGTGCAGCGCCGTCTCGCCGTTGGGGTTGCGGCCGTCCGCGTGCGCGCCGAGCGCAAGCAGCGCGACCGCCGCGCGCGCGTCGCCCGCCGCGGCGGCGAGATGGAGGAGTGGCGAACCGCGGCGCGTGAGCGCGTTGATGTCGGCCGCCGGCTGCTCGAGCAGCAGCCGCAAAGCGCCGAGCTGGCCCGCCTCGAGCGCGAGCTCGGCCGCCGTCTTGCCGTCCGCCGAGGCGTCGGCGGCGCCGAGCGGCGCGCCCGCCTGCAAGAAGAGGCGCGCGAGGGCCGTCGCGCCGTAGCGCGCGGCGAGGTGAAGCGGCGTGTGGCCGTGTCGGTTCTCCTCGCACAGGCTCAGGTCGTAGCTGCCGCGCGCACAAGGTGTCGCGCGTGAGAACAGCAAGGGAGAGAGGGGTGGGGTGGGGTGGGGAGGTGAAAAGGCGGGAAGATGCAAAGCGCAGCGGGTGAGAACAGCAAGGGAGAGAGGGGTGGGGTGGGGTGGGGAGGTGAAAAGGCGGGAAGATGCAAAGCGCAGCGGGTGAGAACAGCAAGGGAGAGAGAGGTGGGGTAGGGTGGGGAGGTGAAAAGGCGGGAAGATGCAAAGCGCAGCGGGTGAGAACAGCAAGGGAGAGAGGGGTGGGGTGGGGTGGGGAGGTGAAAAGGCGGGAAGATGCAAAGCGCAGCGCGTGAGAACAGCAAGGGAGAGAGAGGCGGGGTGGGGTGGGGAGGTGAAAAGGCGGGAAGATGCAAAGCGCAGCGGGTGAGAACAGCAAGGGAGAGAGGGGTGGGGTGGGTTGGGGAGGTGAAAAGGCGGGAAGATGCAAAGCGCAGCGGGTGAGAACAGCAAGGGAGAGAGGGGTGGGGTGGGGTGGGGAGGTGAAAAGGCGGAAGATGCAAAGCGCAGCGCGTGAGAACAGCAACGGAGAGAGGGGTGGGGTGGGGTGGGGTGGGGAGGTGAAAAGGCGGGAAGATGCAAAGCGCAGCGGGTGAGAACAGCAAGGGAGAGAGGGGTGGGGTGGGGTGGGGAGGTGAAAAGGCGGGAAGATGCAAA
The DNA here is from genome assembly GCA_019448385.1 of Diacronema lutheri. Taxonomy (NCBI): domain Eukaryota; phylum Haptophyta; class Pavlovophyceae; order Pavlovales; family Pavlovaceae; genus Diacronema; species Diacronema lutheri. Next base: position 35,861 of record JAGTXO010000016.1, on the reverse strand, counting down.
GCGCAGCGGGTGAGAACAGCAAGGGAGAGAGGGGTGGGGTGGGTTGGGGAGGTGAAAAGGCGGGAAGATGCAAAGCGCAGCGCGTGAGAACAGCAAGGGAGAGAGGGGTGGGGTGGGGTGGGGAGGTGAAAAGGCGGGAAGATGCAAAGCGCAGCGGGTGAGAACAGCAAGGGAGAGAGGGGTGGGGTGGGGTGGGGAGGTGAAAAGGCGGGAAGATGCAAAGCGCAGCGGGTGAGAACAGCAAGGGAGAGAGGGGTGGGGTGGGGTGGGGAGGTGAAAAGGCGGGAAGATGCAAAGCGCAGCGGGTGAGAACAGCAAGGGAGAGAGAGGTGGGGTGGGGTGGGGAGGTGAAAAGGCGGGAAGATGCAAAGCGCAGCGCGTGAGAACAGCAAGGGAGAGAGAGGTGGGGTGGGGTGGGGTGGGGAGGTGAAAAGGCGGAAGATGCAAAGCGCAGCGGGTGAGAACAGCAAGGGAGAGAGAGGTGGGGTGGGGTGGGGAGGTGAAAAGGCGGAAGATGCAAAGCGCAGCGGGTGAGAACAGCAAGGGAGAGAGAGGTGGGGTGGGGTGGGGTGGGGAGGTGAAAAGGCGGAAGATGCAAAGCGCAGCGGGTGAGAACAGCAAGGGAGAGAGGGGTGGGGTGGGGTGGGGAGGTGAAAAGGCGGAAGATGCAAAGCGCAGCGCGTGAGAACAGCAAGGGAGAGAGGGGTGGGGTGGGGTGGGGAGGTGAAAAGGCGGAAGATGCAAAGCGCAGCGGGTGAGAACAGCAAGGGAGAGAGAGGTGGGGTGGGGTGGGGTGGGGAGGTGAAAAGGCGGGAAGATGCAAAGCGCAGCGGGTGAGAACAGCAAGGGAGAGAGGGGTGGGGTGGGGTGGGGTGGGGAGGTGAAAAGGCGGGAAGATGCAAAGCGCAGCGGGTGAGAACAGCAAGGGAGAGAGAGGTGGGGTGGGGTGGGGAGGTGAAAAGGCGGGAAGATGCAAAGCGCAGCGCGTGAGAACAGCAAGGGAGAGAGAGGTGGGGTGGGGTGGGGTGGGGAGGTGAAAAGGCGGGAAGATGCAAAGCGCAGCGGGTGAGAACAGCAAGGGAGAGAGGGGTGGGGTGGGGTGGGGTGGGGAGGTGAAAAGGCGGAAGATGCAAAGCGCAGCGGGTGAGAACAGCAAGGGAGAGAGAGGTGGGGTGGGGTGGGGTGGGGAGGTGAAAAGGCGGAAGATGCAAAGCGCAGCGGGTGAGAACAGCAAGGGAGAGAGGGGTGGGGTGGGGTGGGGAGGTGAAAAGGCGGAAGATGCAAAGCGCAGCGCGTGAGAACAGCAAGGGAGAGAGGGGTGGGGTGGGGTGGGGAGGTGAAAAGGCGGAAGATGCAAAGCGCAGCGGGTGAGAACAGCAAGGGAGAGAGAGGTGGGGTGGGGTGGGGTGGGGAGGTGAAAAGGCGGGAAGATGCAAAGCGCAGCGGGTGAGAACAGCAAGGGAGAGAGGGGTGGGGTGGGGTGGGGTGGGGAGGTGAAAAGGCGGGAAGATGCAAAGCGCAGCGGGTGAGAACAGCAAGGGAGAGAGGGGTGGGGTGGGGTGGGGTGGGGAGGTGAAAAGGCGGGAAGATGCAAAGCGCAGCGGGTGAGAACAGCAAGGGAGAGAGAGGTGGGGTGGGGTGGGGAGGTGAAAAGGCGGGAAGATGCAAAGCGCAGCGGGTGAGAACAGCAAGGGAGAGAGGGGTGGGGTGGGGTGGGGAGGTGAAAAGGCGGGAAGATGCAAAGCGCAGCGGGTGAGAACAGCAAGGGAGAGAGAGGTGGGGTGGGGTGGGGTGGGGAGGTGAAAAGGCGGGAAGATGCAAAGCGCAGCGGGTGAGAACAGCAAGGGAGAGAGAGGTGGGGTGGGGTGGGGTGGGGAGGTGAAAAGGCGGAAGATGCAAGCGCAGCGGGCGGTGAACGGCGCGCGGCGCGCGGCGCGCGCTCCGTGCGCGCACGCGAGGAGGAGCGTGCTGATGGACACGGCCGCCGCCTCAACAGCCGGATCGACAAGCGGCGGCTCGGCCGCTTCGACGGGCACGGCCGCACCGCCGCCAACCGTGCGCGGCGCGCGGCCGGCCGCCTTGGCGCCGCGCGCACCCCTGGCCCCGCCGCCGGCCGCCGCCGGCTCGGCGTTGCTGGCAAGGCGCGGCGGCTTGGGCGCACAGCGCATCGCGGCGACGTGCAGCAGCGTGTTGCCCGCCGCGTCGCGCGCGGCCGACGGGCGCACGCCGCGCTCGAGCAGCGCGCCCACCAGGTCAGCCGAGCCGTGCGCGACGGCGGCATCTAGTGCGCCGCGCCCGTCCGCAAGCGACACGGCACCCGCGTCGGCGCCGCACTCGATCAACGTGAGCGCGAGCGTGGAATCGGCCAGCCCCGCGGCAAGGAGGAGCAAAGGCACACCCATCGACTCGGCGCTGCCGCCGCACAGCGCGTCCGCGCTCGCGCCCGCCGCAAGCAGCTCGTGCGTCGCGTCAAAGTCTGCGGCCTCGATCGCCGCCTGCAGCGGCAACCTTCCGTCGAGCGTCGCGTGAGACGCGCCGGCGCCCGCGGCGAGCAGCGCGGCGCGCGCGACGGCGTCGCGCGCGTCGATCGCCGCGATCAGCGCCGTCGTGCGCGCGTGGGCGTCCTCGCCGTCAATCGACAGCTCGCGCAGCGCGGCGGCGACGTGCGCGCGCTCGGCCGCCGGCACGCCGCGCACGCGCGCCACGCCGAGCGGCGCGCCGTCGTCCGCGGCGTGCGCTGCCAAGTCGTCGGGCACCGCGCCCGCCTGCGCGCCCGCCTGCGCGCCCGCCTGCGCGCCCGCCTGCGCGCCCGCCTGCGCGCCCGCCTGCGCGCCCGCCTCCCCGCCGTCCTCCCCGTCGTCGCGCCAGCGCAGCCACGCAAGCAGCCGCCCGAGCGGCGCGTGCCGCCCGCCGCCGTCGCCGACCCCCTCCTCCGCCTCCGCCACCGCCCCCTCCTCGGTGGCGGCAGTGGCGGCGACGACGGCGCGTAGCACGAGCGCGTCCGACGCGGCCGCGACCGCCGCGCGCTCGTCGCCCGCCGCGCCCACCGCCGCATGGCCGGCGCCGCACGCCGGCTGCGTCACGACGCCTTCGTCGCCCTTGTCCCCGCCACCGTCGGCGGCGTATGCGGCGGCGCCGAGCCGCGCGCCCGCGCGCACGAGGAGGACGACGAGCGCAGGCGGCGCGCCCTCCCACAGCGCAATGTCCAGCGCGCGCATCCGCGCGTGCTCGCGCGTGCGCGCGCCGTGCGGCGCGCGCGCGGCGGCGCCCACGCCGCCGTCGTCGCCGTCGCCGCCGTACGGCGCGACGCGCGCGTTCGGGTCGGCGCGCGCGCGCAGCAGCAAGCGGACGGCACGCAGCGCCACCTCGCTCTCCGCCGCGCGCGCGGCCCCATCGCCGCCGCCGTCGCCGCCGCCGGCCGCGCGACGCGCCGCGCGCGCGCACCGCGCGACGCGCACGCACAAGTCGGCGACGAGCGGCCGGCCGGTGCGCAACACGCGCACGTCGGGCGATGCGCCTGCGCGCAGCAGCCGCGCGCCGCCGCGCAGGTCGGGCGCCTCGCCGCCGTCGCCACCGAGCAGCGCGAGCTCGAGGGCGGTGCGGCCGAGTCCGTCGACGGCGCGCAGGAGCTCTTCGGCGGCGAGCGCGCCGGCCAACGGCGGCGCGCACAGCGCGGCGAGGCGCGGCAGCGCGGCGAGGCTGCCCGCGGGCGGAGGCAACGGCGCATCGCCCTCGCCCTCGTCGTCGCCAAAGCGCGCGCCGTCGTCGAGCGGCCCGCTGTCCGCACCACCGGCGTCCGTGCCGGGCGCGGCGGCGGCGGCGGCCGCCGCGCCGGGCGCGCGCGCCCCTGCGACCACGCCGAGGAGAAGCGGCGCGATCGCATCGCCCTTGCGCGCGAGTAGCGCGGCGTGAAGCGCGCACACGCCCGCAACGCGCACGAGCAGCTCGGCCGCAAGATGGGCGTCGAGCCCGCGCAGCACGCCCGCTGCCGCCGCCGCGCCAGCTGCGCGCGCGGCGGGCGATACGGCGCGCGCGCCCGGCGCGGCGCGCGCCACGGCGGCGTCGGCGAGCGGCTGCTCGAGCGCGTCGCGCAGCAGCGCGAGGCAGTGCGCGAGGAGCTGCGGTGCGCCGTGCGCCCACGCGTCGAGCGCGGCGGGCGCGGCGTTGGCGAGCGACACGCGCCGGGCGAGCGCCGCCTCACACAGCGCGCGGAAGCGGAGCAACGCGCGTGGCGGCTGCGCTGGCTGCGGCGGCGGTGTAGCATCTGGCGGCGGCCTGCCGTGCGCCGCGTCGGCCGTATCGGCCGCGCAACCCAGCTCGTTGCATAAGCCGATGCGCTCGAGGAGCGGGGCGGCGTCGCGCGCCCACGCCGCCGTCGCCACACCGCCGCCACCCGCCGCCGCTGGTGCGGCCTCGTCGGCCGAGCGCGCACCGTCGGGCCGGCCGCCGCCGGCGTCGTCGCCCTCTGCCGCGCCGACGGGCGCGCCGCGCGCGTCCGCGTCGTGCGCCGAATCCATCGGCGCCTTTTCCTCCTCCTCATCCTCGCAGTAGACGAAGCGGAGCAGCGCGCGCACCGCGCCGCTGCGCGCGGCGACGCCGAACGCGACTGGCTCGCCCGCCGCCTCCGCCTCGGTCCGCGTGACGACCGGCAGACCGCACCGCGCCTCGAGCACCGACCTGTGCAGCGCGAAGAGCTCGCCGTCGGCGGTGCGCCAGAGCGCGTCGGCGTACCGGCCGGACTCAAGCAGCGCGCGGTTGCCCGCGCGCAGGTCATCGATCAGCGACGGCGCGCCCACGTGTGGCGGCCGGCCAGGCGCGCGCGGCGCGGCCGCACGCTCGTCCGCACGCGCGGCCACCGGTGCGGCCGCTGGCGCGGCCGCCGGCGCGGCCGCCGGCGCGCCTGTACGCGCGGCCGCCGGCGCGGCCGCCGGAGCGGCTTGAAGCCGCGCCACGACGGCGTCCACGCTGGACGAAGGCCGCGGCAGGCTATGCCGCAAGCTAGCCTCGACGCGGGCCGCAGCACGCGCGGCGGGGTCGAGCGCTGCCGCTCCGACGTCCTTCGCCGCTCGCGGGTCTTCCCCCCATGGGTTGCCAACCATGCCGACGGATGTTTTTTTTTCGGATTATTTTTCATTTTTTGTGGGGGAAGGGCAACCGAGAGTCCGCTTGCCCCAGGCCCAGCAGTGGGCCAGCACGTGCGCCCGCCCAAACCCCTACTCCTCGACGTGCTGGACGGGCGGATAGAATGCAACGTAGCCCTTGATCTTGTCGGCGGCCGGCTTGGTCTCGGGGTACGACCACGCGCCACCCGACATGACCTCGCCCGTCTCCGCGTGCTTGATGTCAAAGTAGCTCGCGGTCCCCTGCGACGCAGGGCAGGCGCACACGGCGCGTGCGGCGTCAAGACGGACGCACGGAGCGTACGTGCGCACGCGGCTCGAGCTGCGGCGCCCGGCGCACCTTCCACCCGCACACGGTCGTCTTCGAGTTTGGCGTGAAAAACTCGGACTTGAGCGCGCTCCGCGGATAGTACACGTTCCCATCGACCATCTGCGGCGCAGCCGTCTCGGCAATCACCTGCGGTCTCGCGTGCGCGTGGACGAGAAGAGGGCGTCGGTTCGTTGGGTGCGCGGGTCGGTCGGCGCACGCTTCGGTTGGCGCGCAACCTGGCTGGCGTGCGGTCCGCTCGGCCCGCGCATACGCGGAGCGCACTCGCACACGCACGCGCTCGTGAGCGACGCCCGTGCGCAAGTGGCGACAATCGTTGTCCAAGTGTGAAGGGTATGGGGAAAGCCGCGCGCGCACCTGACCCTTCCACACGGCCTTCACCATTTTGGCGTATGCGCGAACTTTCGACATAACAATATTCTTTGACGTCAGAACGTCCAAAGATTGCGCATGTGACTGCGGTCGGGCGCCGACTTTGTGTGAGAGCGACAGGCGGAGGGCGCCCACCGGCCGGGCCTCGCCCACCGCGGCCCGCCGGCGCGGCGCATGCGCGCTCATTCGTCAATCTTCAGGTTCCCCATGCCCGTCACTTCGCCCTCGCCGTCCGAGTCGCCGCCCACTTCCTCGTTCTGCCGCTCGAGCGTCTCCATTAGCGAGTTGAGCAGCTTCTCGTCCTGTGCCGAGATGGCGCGTGGTTTCACCTTGACGACGAGCTCGCCCTTGGCCGCGCGGATCTCCGCGCCGATCGCCTCGATCGCCTTCTCGAGCACCGCAATCCCACTGCGCTCGCGCGGCGCGGCGGGGCGTCGTTCGCGCGCGCCTCGCCGTGAGGATGGCCGCGGCGGAGCTGCGCGGCCGGTGCGCGGCAGGGGGCCGCCCGCGCTCGCGGCCGCGCTGCACGCCGCGTTGGGTGGCGGCTGTGACGCATCGGCCAATGGTGACGCGTGTGACGCATCGGCCAATCGTGTGACGCATCGGCCAATGGTGACGCGTGTGACGCATCGGCCAATCGTGTGACGCATCGGCCAATGGTGACGCGTGTGACGCATCGGCCAATCGTGTGACGCATCGGCCAATGGTGACGCGTGTGACGCATTGGCCAATGGTGACGCGTGCCGACCGGCTGAAGCGCGCGCTGGTCCGGGGGAAGGGGGGGGGGGGGGGGGGGAGGGCGTGTGGCGCGCGCACGCACACGTCCTTCTCCATCGCCTGCGTGAGCGCGACGTAGAGCGGAGGCGCGACGAGCCGCACGCGCACGGGCGCATCTGCCGTCGAGCAGAGCGCGCCCTTTGCGAGCGAGCGCTGGATCGCCTCAATCCCCTCATACTCGAAGCATGTCACCTCCAGGTCGGCACGGATCTGGGCACGCGACGCCCCGACGCGGCGCGCGGCGCGGCCGGGGCGGCGCGCGGCGCGTGGGCGCGTGGACGCGCGGCGGGCGCGCGCGCGGCGTCGGGCGGCGTCGCGCGGCCGGGCGGCCGCGCGGTGTCGCCGCGCGCGCTGTGCGCGCGACACGCACCTTGACGGCTTGCGGGGTGAGCCGCTTGAGGATGTTGTCGGCGAGCAGCCGCGCGGTCTGCTCGTCCACATCGATGCCTGGCGTGCTCCATACGCCCTTGCTGTCCGAAATGGAGAGCTTGAACGCGTCGAAGGCGTGCCCGAATCGCTTGTACCTGCGCGCGCGCGGCGGCGGCTCGCGGCGGCGCGGGTCGGCGCCTGCCAGCGCGCGAGAGGAGAGAAGAGAAAACAGAAAATGATAAAAGAGAAAACAGAATTTGATAAAAGAGGAAACAGAAAATGATAAAAGGGGGAAAAAGGGGGAAAGGAGAGGGCGCACGCGTGCGCAGCGCGGCGCCGCACAGCGCCGCGCGCGGGCGCTGGCGCTGGCACTGGCGTTGGGCAAGGCAGGGCGCGCACAGCGGCCATGCAATTCTTGGGTAGAGGTCGATCATCTCGACGGCGCACTGGTCTGCGAGGTGGCGCATGATCGAGTGGACGGCCTTGGCCTTGGTGAAGCGCTCGTCGCACTGCGTGATGTCCTCGGCGGAGACGCGCCGCTTCGACAGGTCGATGTAACCCTTCTCCTTGTCCACGCGCAGCACCATGCACACCTGCCCAGCGGAGGGTGCGCGTAGGCAACGCCCGGCTGAGGAAGCGGCGTGGGGGGGGGGGGGGGGGGGGGGGGGGGGCGAGAGGAGGAGGAGGAGGCTGGCTTCTGCCGCCCGTATGGTGGTGGCCTGCCTGATTGCACGCACAGCGCATCGGCCGCCGCCAGCCCCACCCGCGCCACTTCCGCACTCGCGCCATCCGGACTCCGTCCGGCAGCGCCACCTCGCGTGCCATGCGCTCGCACACGTAGCGGCCAAGCGCGAGCGCATGGCACGCCGCATGGCGCGCCCGCGTGCCATGCACCCGGCGGCCAATTGGCCGCCTGCGCGACGCGCCGCGGCGCGTCGCGCCGCAGCCCGTTACAGAGCCTGTGCGGCGGCCGGCTGGCACGCGGCGCGGGTGTGCGCACGCGTGCAAAGCCTGGCGACCTGCCCAGACGCCAGGGGAGGGAATGGCGCGGCGCCAAGCCCGAGAATATGGGGCCGCGAAGGGGCCATCGTGTTTCCCCAGAGCAGTGTCGGCAGGGGCACTCGCGCGCGCACCTCCTGCTTGCCGACGCGGATGAGCTTGTTGATCGAGCGGATGCGGCGCCGGCTGAGCTCGGAGAGCAGAATCATCCCCTCGATGTTGTCATACTCGAGCAGCGAGACGTACGCGCCCATCTCTGCGATGGACCGCACCTGCGCCGCGCCACGGCGGCACGAGCGCTCAGCAAGCGTTACGACGCGAGCGCGAGGGCTGGCGCCTCCGCGCCGGAGCAGATGCCAGCACGGCTGCCGCGCACGCTACGAGCTCGCGAGCACGGACGCGGCGCGCAGACGGCGAGGGCCGCCCGCCTCGCGCGCGCACGCGCGCGCGCGCGCGCGCAGCCCTCCGCAGCAGCGTGCCGCGCTGCGCGCGCGCGTGCGCACGCGCACGCGGGGCTCGGCAGAGCCGCCGCAGGCCAAGCGCGCGCGGCGAGATGCGTGCGCCGACGAAGGCCGGCCGCCACACCTGCACCATCACGCATTCATCCACCTCCGGGAACTTGGCCTCGTACATGCGACAGTCCTTCACATGGGCCATCGTGCGCGTCGACGGCCGCCGGACTGCGTCCACTCCGACACGAGTCCCGGACCAGCATGGCGCGTATTTGGGTTTGAACGGGTTGTGGCGGTGGGCATGCCCACGGTCGAAGCGGCGCTAAGCCTGCTCAACTCGCGTGGTAAGGCGCAGCGCGCGCCGGCCATGCCGCCCCGCGCACCGCGAGCAACGCTTTCCCGCGCTCCGCCGTTGCGCCGCACGCCGCCACGGACGAGCGCGCGCGCCTCACGCCGTCTGAGCGCACACCGCGCGGCGCGGCTGGCCGCCCACCGCACTCGCGCGCGTGCGAGCAGATGCGGGCGCGCGTGCGCGCGGCGTGGCGCTGCTTGCGGGCGGGCAGTTCGCGCAGCCGGACACAGCCAAGGTGCGCTCCGCCCTGCCACCGCCGCCAGCGCGTCGTCAGCCGCGCGTGCGCCGCTCGGCTCACCCGCGACTCGTGCGCCCGCCGACCTGCGCGCGCTCGGCGCGCGTCGGCGCCGCACGCGTCCCGCTCACGCGCGTGCGCGCAGTCCGTCGAGCCGCTGCTCGCCGCACTCGCGCACCCCGAGGTGCAGGACGTGCCCGCCGCGCGCTGCCGGCTGCTTCGCGCGCTCCCGCCGCTGCTCGCCGGCGCGTCCTCGCCGGGCTCGGCCGTCTCGTCGTCGTCGTTGCGCGCGCTCGCCACGCACCTCGCCGCGCCGCTCGCCGCGCGGCTGCACGACGCGGATGGCTCATGCCGCACCGCCGCCGCCGCCGCGCTCACCGACCTTCTCCTCGCCGGCCGCCAGTCGGCGCGCGCGCCCGCCGCGCCGCGCCGCGCCGGCACGCGCTCGCCCGCGCAGCCAGCCGACCCGCGCGCCGTGCGCCACTCGCACGGCGAGGCGGCGGCGCGCGGCGGGAGCAGGCCGCCGTTCATCGAGCTCGCGCTCGGCGCGCTCCTGCGCGGCGCGCTCGCCGTGCGCGCCGCGCGCACACGCTCTGCTGCGCTGTCGTTCTTGGCCGCGTGCGTCGACGGCGGCGCGGACGGCAGCGCGGGCGGAGGCGGCGACGATAGCGACGGTGGCGGCGGTGGCGGCGGTGGCGGCGGTGGCGGCGACGACGCGAGGCAGCTCGCCGAGGGCATCGCGTTGGCGCTCGTCGCGCCCGAGATCGCTTCGCTCGTCGGCCGCGCGATGGAGGACGGCGCGGCCGCCGTCGTCGAGGCGGCAGCCGCGCTCGTCGGCGCTGCGGCCGCGCTCGTCGTCGGCAGCGGCAATGGCGCGGGTCGCGCGGATGGCGCGGATGCGGCTGCGCGCGCGGCGCTCACCGCGCTCGCCGCGCGCGCGCGCGCCGCAGTGCTGCGCCTCGACGCGGCCGGCGGCGCCGCGGCGGAGCGGCCGCGCACGCCGCCGGCGCGAGCGCGCGCAGCCGCGCCGCCGGCGGGCGCGGCCGCCGCTGCGGCGCGCACGCCGCCGTCGCGGCCACGCGCGGGCGCAGAGGTGGGCGTCGGCGCGGCGCGCGTGGGCGTGAGCCCGGCGCGCGTGCCGGTGCGCGAGCCGATGGCCGTGACGACGCCGCGCGCGCGCGCTGCGGCGGGCGCGGCCGCGCGCGCCGACGCCGGCGCAGCCGGTAGCGGTGGCTGCGGCGGCGGCGGCGGCGGCGGCGGCCGGGCGAGCGCGCCCGCCAACCGCGCCTCGCTCGGCGGCTCGGCCGGTGCCGCGCCGCTCAGTCCGCACTGGCTCGTGGCAGCGCCACCGCCCGCCGCCGTGCCCGCCGCCGGTGCTCGCGGCGCGGCGCCGGCCGGCGGCGCGGGCGCGCAGCTTGAGGCCATCGCGCGCGCGCTCCGCTCGCCGCCGACGCGCGGCGACTGGCGGCAGCGGCTGGCGGGCGTCGAGGCGCTGCGCGTTTGGGTCCACGGCGCGCCCGCCGGTGCGGACGGCACGCACGACCGCTCGGGGCCCGCGGCCGCGCCCCCCGCGCGCCAGCTGCTCAGCTTCTTGGCGGCGGTCGCGCCCAGCCTGGCGCTGCAGCTGCACGACTCGCGCTCGACTCTCCTCCTCGCGATCGCCGCGCTCGCCCACGCCGCCGCCGCGCGCTTTGGCGGCGCGTACGCGGCCGCAGCGTCGCCGCTCGTGCCGCCGCTGCTGCGCGCCACCGCCTCGTCAACGGCCGTCGTCGCGGACGCGGCCGCGCGCGCGCTCTCGGCGATCGTCGCGCGCGCGCGCAGCGCCGAGGCGCTCGACGCGCTGCTCGGCGCGGCGGCGGGTGGCGGTGTGGCCGGCGCGGCACGCGTGCCGACGCGCGTTACCGCCGCCGGGGCGGGAGGCGGCGGCGAGGCGCGCAGCGCGCTCGCGTGGGAGGTGGGCGCGGCGGCGGACGACAAGGGCAGCGGCCGCGCGGCGAGCAGCACGGGCAGAGCGGCGAGCGGCGCGGCGGGCGGCGGCGCGCTGCCCGCCGCGACGCGCGCGGCGGCGCTGCGCCAGCTGCAGGCGCTGCTGCAGCTCGCCGCCGCGGAGCTCGGCGCGCGCGGCGCGAGCGGCGCGGCGGACGGCGCCGACCTCCGTGGCGCCGCGGCCGCGGCCGAGCGGCTGTGGCCGCGGCTGGGCGACGCGCTGCGCGGCGCGCTTGGAGACGCGGCCGCCGACGTGCGCGCGGCGGCGCGCGACGCGCTCGGTGCGCTCGAGCTCGCGATGCCCGCTCGAGCCGTTGAGCTGCTCGGTGGCCTCGAGGTGCCCGCCCGCCGCCGACTGTCGGCGAGCAGCGGCGGGTCGGTCGGCACCTCAGCGGCGCCGACGCCGCCGCGCCGCTCGCCGCGTGCAGCGCGCGAGGCGGCGGGCGCGCCGACGTCGCCGTCGGGGCGCCCGTCAGCGAGCAGTTTGCGCGCCGAGCGGCGGGAGGTGCCTCCGCGCGCCGCGGCGGGCGCCCTTTGGGCGTCCCTCGACGCACCGATCGCTGTATCGGCGGCGCGCGGCGCCGTGGCGAGGCCACCGCCGCTCCCGACCTCGCGGCGGATCGGCGCGGGCGCTGGGGCCAGCGGCGCTGCGGGCGCTGCGGGATCGGCCGGCCACGCCGCTGCGGCAGGCGGCGCCCGCGCCGAAGCTCGCGCGCGCCCGCGCCGCGCTGCCCTCGCCGCGGCCATCGCCGCCGGGCGTGCGGAAAGCGCGCGCGGCGCGGCGCGCTCTGCGCGTGCGGACGTGCCGGTTGAGATCTTCGCGCCGCCTACGCCGCCACGACACGCGGAGGAGGTTGGGCCCGCGCTGGACGACGTCGGCGCCTGCGGCGATGTGGCGGCGACGGGAAGCGCGCGCGCGAGGGGGGGCGAGCGCGAGGCGCGCGCCGGAGGTGGCGCCGCCTCGCTGATCTCGCCTGGCTGCGCGACCGCGCGCGCGCGGGAGCTCAGAGCGCCCGCGCAGGGCCACGCCGGTGCGAGCAGCAGCCCCGGCAGCCTACGCGCGTGCTCGCCGACGCGCCCGGCCGACGCGCGTGCGGACGCGCGCGTGGTGACCGCGACCGCGCACGACGCGGACGAAACGCACGGCGCCGGCGGCGGGCGGAGCGGCGGGCACCGGCCGAGGCCCGGCAAGTTGCGCGCCGGCGTGGACAAGGCGCAACCGCCCGCGCACAGCGCGCGCGCCCCGCGGCATGCTGTGCACGTGCCCGCCGAGGACGAGGCGGCCTCGCCCCTCGCCACCGCCGCCCTGCGCGACGGCGATGCCTCGGCGGGCGCGCGCGCGCGCAACGCCGCCGCGCGCGGCGGCAGCGCTAGCGGCCAGCTCGCCGAGGCTGGCCGCTGGCTCGACGCCGACGGCGATGCGCGCGACGGGCGCGCGCGTCGCCACGCCGTCTCGCCCGCCGCGCACGCCGACGCGGCCCTGCCGCCCTACTCTGTCGTCGTGGGCGCGGCGGATGACGTTTACGAGGATGGAGAGTATGCGGCGCGCGAGAACGCCTTGGACATGCCTCCCGATTCGCCTGGCCAGGCGAGCGCGCACGCGCAAGCGGACGCGCGTTCCGCCTCCCCGCAAGGCGGGGGCCAAGCCGACGACGATGACGACAACGACGACGACGGCTGGCGCTTCGACGGCGCGCCCGCCCGCGCGCGCGGCGCGCATGGCGAAGGCAGCACGCCATCGCCGTCGCCCGCACGTGCGCCGCTACCCACCGCGCTCGCCGCGCGCGCGTGGGCCGAGCGCGCGGAGACGGCCGCCGCCGACGCCGCGCACAGCCGCGAGCGCGCGCGCGCGCTCGACGAGCGGTGCGCGGAGCTGGAGGCGGAGCTCGCGCGCGCGCGCGCCGAGGCGGCGGCGATGACGGCGGCCGAGGCGGAGTCGGCCGCGGCGCGCGCGCGCGCCGACGCGCGCGCGCAGCGCGAGGCGGATGCGCGCGCCGACGCGGAGCAGCGTGCGGCGGCGGAGGGCGCCGCCGCCGCGCGCGTGCGTGCGGAGCTTGCGGCCGCGCGGCACGGCGCGGCCGCGGCGGGAACGGAGCGCGCGGCGCGCGTGGCGTTCGAGCAGGCGAGTGCAGCCGCCGAGGCACGCGCGGCCGAGGCCGAGGCGACGTGTCGCGCGGCGCGCGCTCAGCTGCGCGCCGCCGGCGCACAGCTCGCGGCCGCGCGCGACGAGCTGAGCGCGGCGCGCGAGGCGGCGGACGCGAGCAGCGCGGCGGCGAACGACGCGGTGGCCGCCTTGCGCGCCGAGCAGCACGTGCGCGCCCTCCGCCGCGCGCGCGCGCCGCGCCGCGCCGCGCGCGCGCGCGCGCGGGCGGGCGGGCGGCTCACGCGCGGTGGGCCCGTGCGGGCGCGCGTGCGGCGCGCAGGCGCACGCTGGGACGCGCGCGGCGTGCGGCGAGGCGGAGGCGCAGGCGGCCGATGCGATGCGCGCGCTGCACGACCTGCAGGACCAGCACGTCGCGCTCGCGGCGGCGAGGGCGCGCGCGGAGGCCGAGGCGACGGCGGCCGCGACGGCGCGCGACGACAGGTGGGGCGCGAGCGTTGGGCGCGGGCGCACTCGCTGCTGGCCGTCAGCCGCGGGGCGCACTCACTGCTGGCCGTCAGCCGCGGGGCGCACTCACTGCTGGCCGTCAGCCGCGGGGCGCACTCACTGCTGGCCGTCAGCCGCGGGGCGCACTCGCTGCTGGCCGTCAGCCGCGGGGCGCACTCGCTGCTGGCCGTCAGCCGCGGGGCGCACTCGCTGCTGGCCGTCAGCCGCGGGCGCGCATGGAGCGCGTGCCTTCGCGCGCGGACTTGCGCGCCCGCGCGCGCCCGCGCCGTGGCCGCTCGCGCGCGGCGCTGCGCTCCGCGAGCGCGCCCGCGCCGCCCGCCGCGCGCTCAGCCCGCGCCGTCGCCGTGCGCGTGTGCTCTTTTGCCCTACCCGTCGCCTCAGGATCGCCGAGCTCGAGGCCGCGCTGCTCGACGTCGAGGCGCACGCGACCACGCCGCACGGGCGCGGGCCGCCTGCTCCGCTCGGTTCGCAACCGCCCGCCGCGGCGCAGGCACGGGTACGTCACCAGCCGCCGCCGTCGCCCGGCTCGGCGGGCGGCGGCACGGCGGGCGCTGCGGGCGGAGCGGCGCCGGCGCGGTCGGGCGGCGCAGGCGTGGGCGCGCGGCCGCTCGCATCCGCTGGCGCAGCGACGCCGCGCGCGCACGCCGCGCGCGGCGCGCATGTGTCGCCGGCTGGCGCGCTCGCCGGCGGCGCCGCGCCGGCGCGCGGCGCGGCGGCGGCCAGCCCGCCATGGCAGCCGATGCAGCAGCCCGCGCCGCCACGCACGCGCTGCGCGCCGCCCGCCTCGCACGCGCTCGCCAACCCCGCGTCGGCCGCGCGCGCGGCTTTCGCGTCGACACCCGCCCCTGCGCCCGGCCGCGCGCACGGCGCGCCGGCCGCGCTGGGCGGCACATGCGTGGGCGGCGCGGCGGATGCACACGTGGCGGCGATACGCGCCGCCCCGCTCAACCCGCGCAACGCCTCCGCCGCGGCCGGCGCTACGGCCAAGCGCTCGGTGTCGCTGCCGCCGCCGCCGCCGCCGCCGCCCACCTGGCCGCCCGTGCGCCATGCGTGGGCTGAGCAAGGCGATGGCGGTGGCGAGCGCTCGCGTTCGCTCGCTGGCACGCCCGGCCGGCGCGGTGCTGGGCACGTTGCGCCGTGTGGCGCGGCCACTCTCGACGACGACGTTGAGAATTCGCCCGCGCAGGCGCCGCGCGCCGCGAGCGGAGGCCCGGGGAGAGACGACGGCGCGGCGGCCGCTCAAGGCGCGGGGGGCCTGTCGGACGTGGGCGAGCTGCTCAGCGCGTGCAGCGCCTACGTGGACACGATCGTCGCCGAGAACTCGCGCATGCGCGCGCGCCTTGTCTCCGCGCGCGCGCAGCTCGAGTGAACGCGCTTGGGTGAACGCGCTTGACTGGGAGCAGTATGGGGTACTCAGTGACAAGTTCTCTGCAAGCAAAAGGGTGCGCGGGGCCAGCGCCCCCAAAAGCGCCTCGCGACTCGCGAGCGCAATGGCGAGCGAGCGGCAGCCGCCGACGGCGGTGCTCGGGCTCTGCGACGCGTCGCTCGCGGGCGCGCGCGTGCTTCTTTCGCACATCCTAGCCGCTGGCCCCGCCGAGTCCGCCGGCCGCTGGAGCGTGTCGTGGGATGACGCGCGCGACGCGGGCGCGCGCGAGCCGACGCATGTGCCGCCGCCCGCGTTCGCGCTGCGCGCGGTGGGCGGCGGCAGCGCGGCGCCGGCGCTCGCGCACGTGGAGGGTGCGATGGTGTCGCCCGCAAACGGTCCACCGCTCGCGCTCCTCGCCGTGAATGCGGACGTTCCGGCCGGCGAGTGCGTGCGGCGCGCGGCCGAGGTCGTGGACGCTCTGCTCCGGCTGCGCGCGGACAACGCGCCGCCGCACGTCGTGATCCTGGGCGCGTTGCGTTTTGTGCCCGAACGCGGCCTCGCTTCCGAGGTGCACGTCGCGACGGCCTCACCCGCGCGCGCGCGCGAGCCGCCCGCGCTGCCGCGCGCGCTGCTCGCGCTGCCGGCGCTGCGCGCAGACGCGCAGCTGCACGACCGCTTCCTCGCCACGCTTGTGCCGCTCCTGCTCGCGCGCGGCGCGCGCGTCACGCTCCTCGCCATCTCTTCGCTCGGCGCCGGCGTTGGCGCTGGCGCCGGTGCGAGCGTCAGCGATGGCGGCGCGCCGGCCGCGTCACTCGCCGCATGCCTCGCGGCGCTGGTCGGGCGGCCGTGCGCGCTAGACGCGCGACTGGTCGCGCAGCTGGAGTCGAAGCGGTACACGGACGCACTGGTTGAGACGACCGGCTTCTTCTTGTACACCTGAAGCTGACTGGCGGCAAGCAAAGCCGGGAGTGCGGCTGTGTGAGCATGCAGCCGTGACAGTTCGATCAAACGCTGGCCCGTCGGACGCCTGCACGGCGCGGGCGAAGGCGCGTGCGGCCAGCTTCTCCGCACCTGCTCTTCCAGCTGCACGGGCCGTCCGCGTCCGTGGGTCGTTGAACTAAACGGCGTCAGGCCGGTATAGATGGTCATGCCAAATCCGATCAGGGGCACGATCGAGCGCCCCGAGTGCAGCGCGGGCCATTCGGAAGGACGTCCTTGTGAGGGAGCTCTTCGCGTTTGGCGAGCGGGGGAGCACGACGCGCAGCGTTGCTGCGGCGGCGTGCGGGCGGCGAGCAGCGGTCGGGCTGCTCGCGACGAGGCCGGAGCAGACGGCGCCGTGGCCGCCGGCGCAGGTGACGCGCGCCGACGAGCCGTAGCGAGCGTCCGTGATCCGCACGGCGGTTGGAGCGGGCCGGCTGGTGCGGCGCGCTCGGCCACGGGTGGCGGCGTGCACGGGCGTGCCGAATGCGGTACGCGTCGCCAGCCGCGCGCGACCTGGGCAGAGCCCGCAAAGCGTCGACCGCTGCGCGGCTCGGCCGTGCGTCAACGCCGGCCGCGCTTCGGCCCGCGCGCGCTGCCGCCGCCGGCACTGGCGCTGGCAGCTCCGCGGGCGGGGGTGCGGGCGCGAGAGCCGCCGCCGCCACCGCCGCCGCGCCCGCCGCCGTCGTCGCCACCGCCGTCGCCGCCGCCGCCTCCCCCGCCGTCATCGTCGTCGTCGCCGCCGCCGCCGCCGCCTCCGTCGCCGTCGCCGTCGCCCTCGCCGCCGCCGCCGTCGCCGCTGCCGTCGTCGTCGTCGTCGTCGTCGCCCTCGTCGTCGCCCTCGTCGTCGCCGTCGCACTCGTCGTCGCAGTCGTCGCCCTCGCCGTGCACCATGCGCTCCTCACGCTCCCACACCTCGCCGCGCGCCCACCAGGCGAGCACGAGGGCAAAGCGCTCAGGCGTCGACGTGGTGTCGCGCCCGGCCGCGTGCGCCGCCATGTCGTGCACGTCGTAGAAGATGTTGCGCGCGGCGTTGTAGTCGCGGTGCACGGGCTTCTTGCCGCCGTTGCACGCCGGGCAGATGACGAGCGCGTGCACCGTGCGCGTGCCGCCCTTTGCCACGGGCAGGCGCGGGTTCTGCGCGAGCTCCGCGCCGCAGCGCTGCAGCCTGCCGCCCTTGGCGAGCCGCGGCATCGAGCAGTGCATCGACGTGTACGGCTCGGGCACGAAGACGGCCGCGACGCCGCGCCGCCGCAGCTCGCGCAGCAGCCCCACCTGGAAGGCGGGCGGCGCGCCCTTGGGCTGCGCGCCCTTGTGGTCGCGCAGCCACTTGCCCACGCACACGAGCAGCTGGTCGCGCGTCACGCCGTCGACGCAGTGCGCCGCGATGAGCGCCTCGGCGACGCGCGCCGCGTTGGACCGCCCGCCGCTGTCGCGCCGCCAGCGCTCCTTCCGGCGCGCCGGCGCGTCGTACACGTGCTCGGCGGCGCGCTCGCGCACCCGCGCGCTCTCGCGATGGAAGGCGTGGAACTCGCCCTCGCCGAGCACCTTGGCGCTGTGCGCCTCGCCAAGCCGCGCCTCGTCCGCCTCCACGCTGAACTCCTCGCCGCGCCCGTCGGTGCGCACGCGCCGCCGCGCCGCGTTGGTCTTGGCCGTCTCGCGCGCAAAGCCCGCGGCGCGCGCGCGCGCGCGCTGCGTGAACTGCCGCCAGACGGCCGCCCGCCCGGCGTGCGCAGAGTAGGTGGTGATGTTGCCCATGTTCGGGTCGGCCGCGACGACGACCGCCGCCTCGACGTCGATCGCCCGCCGCAGCTCGGAGCCGAGCGCGACGGCGATGCGCCCGTCCGGCCGGCGCCAGCGGTGCAGGACGCCCGAGCCGCCGGCCGGCGCCTGCGCCTTCGGCACGAGGACGGTCCCGACGGCGTGCACGGCGACGCCGTCCGTCACCACCGACTGGACGGGCTGCCGGCCCGGGAGCGGCACGCGCGGCAGCGGCGCGAGGCCAACCCACGAGCGCCGCGCGTGCCACGGCAGATCGGCCGGCGGCCGCTCGCGCCCGGCGTAGTCGAAGACGCGGTTGGAGATGTCGAAGCGCGTCGCGAAGATCGCGTACCTGACGCGCACGTCCGACATCGGCGGGGTGAGGCCGTTTGTGCCTGTCCACTTGATCGGCTCGCCGTCGTGGTCGCGCAGGTCCAGCGCCTTGAGCCGCGCGCGCAGCTCTTTGCGCTCGTCGTCCGGGAGCGTCTCCCAGATGGCGTTCGCGGTGAGGCGCACGTTGCGCGGCACCTGCGCGCAGCGCGCGGCGCGCGAGCGCGCGGGCGCGTGACCAACCTGGCCGCGAGGCGGCGCGCACGGCGGCGGCGCGCGCGCTTGGGCGCACGGTGGCGGCAGCGTCAGCCGCGCCTCGCGCGCACATTGTGCGTGCGCAGCGGCGCCACATTGTACCGCGGCGGCCGTCCGGTCAGCTGCGTGTGGATGTGCGCGAGCCGGCAGAGCAGCGCCTGCCCCTCGGCCACGTGCTGCAGGTTGCGGATCTGCACGAGGAAGTAGCGCGTCGTGTGCCGGTCGTAGTTCCACCTTTTCGTGGGCGTGCACTTGTAGTCGATCTTGTGGAGGACCATGTCGGGCAGGTGGCGGTCGAGCGCGGCGGGGCAGCCGACGCGCGCGCCCTCCACGTCGCCGCGCAGCAGCCGCTCGCACAGCTCGCGCACGCGCGCGTTTCGCTGCATCTCGGGCAGCGCGACGAGCGCCTCGTCGCGCTCGACTGCCGCGCGGACGACGTCGCGGAGCAGCCCGTTCACGACGCGCGATGGATGCATCAGGCACGCGGTGGACACCTGCGTCGCCTCCGCCTCGAGGATCTCCGTGAGGCCCACCGCGCAGACGGGCTGGACGCCCTCGGCCATCTCGCCGACGGCGCGCGCCGTCGCCGCCTTGGTCTGCGCGGCGGCTTGCTCGGCGGGCTTGCCTCGGGGCGCTGCACCGTACGTGCTCTCGTCCTTGTGCCAGCCGATGGCCGAGAAGATCGCACGGACGGTTCCCTTGTCCATCGTGGTCGACGTGTGCACGCTGGTCGACGGGCCGCCCGACGCCGCGCCGACGGCCTGCGCGCTCGCCACCGCAGCCTCGTCGCGCACCACCTTGTTGATGACGCGGTACGCCTGTGTCGTGAGCCTGTGCACGGCCGCCGCGATGCGCCGCAGCTCCTTCCGCGCACCGGGCTGCGCCGTCACCGCCTGCGGCCCCGCGTTGAGCGTCGAGCGCTTGACCACGAAGCCCAGGAGCACGCTGCCGCGCGTGCGCGCCGTCGCGCCGCCGGCGGCGCGCGCGCTCGGCGCAGCGGGCTCGTCCACGCGCGCGCGCTCGACGCCGCGCGCGCGGGGAACGCTCGGCGCGCGCGCGCCCGCGGCGTCGCGCGCGCTCGCGGCGGCACCCGCCGCGGCGCGCTTGCCCGCGGCGCCCGACACGCCGTGCGCGCGAAGCGGCGCCGACGCCAATGCCGACGCCGCGCCCGCGCCGCCGCTGCCGCTGCCCGATCCGCCCGCGCGCCGCTTCTGCTCGTCGCGCGTCTTGCGGAACTGGGCGACGAGGTCGCTGCTCACGTTGGCCTCAGGCTCCCACGTGTCGGCGCTCTCGTCGTAGCCCCGCCACCTGATCCGGAACTGGAACGTCACCTTCTTGCCCGCCTTGCGGCGCTCGTCGACGACCGCCTCGACCTCGTACGTGCGCGCCTCCTCGTCGACGCTCGCTCCCGCCGCGCTCGCGCCCGTGTCCGGCCACCCAGCGACCGTGCCGCCCAGCCTCTCGGCGGCCGCGCGCAGCTGCCGCTCGCGCTGGGCGGCCGCGGCGCCTCGCGCGACCAGCGCGGGCAGCATGCCCGCGCCGCCCGCGAGGCCGTGCGCGCCGACGCTGGCGGTCATCAGCGCGTCGAGGCACGCGAACGTTGCGAGCGCACGCGCGCCATCGTCGCCGCCGCGCGGCTGCGAGCGCACGACGGGCGATGGCCGCGGCTCCCCCTCGGCCGCGAGCAGCGGCCAGATCGCACTGGCCAGCGCGACGGCATGCGCGCCGACCGCGACGGCCACGTCCGCGTCGAGCGGCGCAAAGTCGTAGCGCACGAGCGCGGCCGGGCGCGAGTCGTCCGTCGGCCGGTCGGCGACGAGCAGCCCGACCGGGCGCGGCGGCTCGCCGGACGGCGCGGCGACGGGCACGCAGAGGAGCACGACGAGCAGGCGCGGCGTGCCGCCGAGCAGCGCGCGCGCGGCATCCGCCCCGTCGGCTCCGCCGCGCGCGGCCGCGGCGAGCAGCTCGGCCGCGCGCGTCGGGCCCAGCGCCGTGCGCGCGTCCTTGCGCGCGCGTGCGCGCGCCGTGTACGTGGCGCAGGCGTCGTCGAGCACCGCCGCGCTGGGCGCGGTGCCAGTCGTCGCCCACGCGCGCAGCGCGTCGCGCACCCGCGTGACGATCGCCTGGTCGACCGCCGCCTCGCCGGCAGCGTGCGCCGGCGCGCACGCCGGCGGTGCGGCGGCAGGCGCGAGCGCGGGCGCGCCGTCGGCGCCGTCAACGCCGACGGCGCCGTCGGCGCGCCGCCACGCGAGCTTCGCCTCGATCTGCTGCCGGACGGCGTGGCAGTGCCGGTCGATGCCGCGCGCGTCGTCGAGCGCGGCCAGCGCGTCCTCAGCGGCGGGACGGCCGCTCGCGTCCGCGACGGCCTGCAGGCAGAGCAGCGCGGCCGCACGCGCGTTGCACGCGCTCTGCGGCTCGGGCGCGAGCGCGAGCTCGAGCTCGAGCGGCGACGCGCCTCGCGCCGCGGCGATCGCGTCCATCAGCACGTCCAACCGCTGCACCAGCGCCCTGTGCGCGTCGCGCGGCGCGCCCGTCCACGGCGCGCGCGAGCGCGTCGCCACGAGCCCGAGCGCGCGCGCCGGCGCGCCCACCGGCGTGTGCAGCACGAGCAGCGCCGCGCCCGCCAAGCTCGCGTTGCGCGTGACGAGCGCGAAGATGCGCGTCGCCTCGTGCGCGCCCACCGACGCCCAGATCGCAGCGCGATCGGCGTCCGTCTGCGCGTCGCACAGGTCGCGCACGTCGTCCGGCGCGAGCAGCGCGCCGCCGCCGGCGGAGCGCGCGACGATCGCCCGCGCCTCCGCCACGAAGACGGCCTGTGGCAGGTCGGCGTGGCGCGCGTCGACGATGGCGCGCGTCGCGTGCACGCCGAGCTCCACGCCGCGGTAGAAGGCGCGCGCGTTGGCCGCGCGCGCGTGCGCCGGCCGGCCGTCCGCGTTGCGCCTCGCGCGCGCCTGCTTGCTCGTGCGCGCGAGGCCGTCGCGTGGCGGTGGCGGCAGCGTGGCGAGGAAGCGCGCGGCGGGCGGCGGCGCGCGCACGCCGCGCTGCCGCCGTGCGATGGCCGCGAGCCGCCGGCCCGCCGCGCTGCCGCCCGCGCCGACGTGCTGCCAGCGGTTGAGCGCCGCCGGTGGCGGCGGCGGCGGCGGCGCGGCGGCGGGCGGCGGCGCGACGGCGGGCGGCGGCGCGGCGGCGGGCGGTGGCGCGGCGGCGGGCGGCGGCGCGGCGGCGGGCGGCAGCGGCGGCGGCGCGGCGGCGACGGCAGCACCAGTCGGCTTGTCCACCCACGCACCCGAGACGCTGTCCCAGGCCTTGCCCGGTGGCGCGCGCACGTGCGGCCGCGGGTGGCGGGCTCGAGCGGCGGGGGGCGGGCGGCCGGCGCGCCAGTCGAAGACAGGTGCAACCGTGGCGGCAGGCGCCGAGTGCAGCGCGTCGGTCACAGAGCGCGTGGTGCGCGCGGCGACCGTGGCACGCCTGGCAAGCGGGCGGTGAGCAGCGCCCGCCGGCGCGCCGGCGGGCGCGGCAGCCGGCGCGCCGGCGGGCGCGGCCGCCTCGAGCCCGGCGGAGGCGCCGCGCTTGCGCTTGCGCGTGCCGCCGCGCGTGCGCCTGCGCGCGCGCCCGCCGCGCGCCCGCTCGGCCTGCGCGTCGCCAGCCGCGTCGCCGGCCGCGTCGCCGCGCCGCACGTAGACGACCGCGAACGCCTCATCGCCGGTCCCGTCGACGCCGCCGCGCGCGCGGCGCAGGACCGACCGCTACTGCAGCCGCCGCGCGCGGCCGGGCTCGCACGCAAACCAGCGCCCACCGCGCCTGACGACGGCCACAAAGTCGTCGTCGCGCCGCCCGCGCCGGCGCGTGCGCAGCAGCACGCACTGCACGTCGAGCCAGCCCTCGTGCCAGTCGGCCGTGCTGGGGGCGACGCGAATCGACTGCGGGAGCTCGACGCCAAAGCCGGCGAGCCGCACGATGTGCGCGACGATGACGCTCGAAATGGCGGGGGCGCTCGGCGGCTCGTCCGCTGCAGCGAGCCCCGCCCCGCCCCAGTGCTCACGCGTGACGCAATCCGCGTCCTCGACGTGCACGTGCGCCACGCTCGCGCCGAGCTGGTGCAGCAACGCGCAGATGTCGGCGTCGACCGTCCTCTCCTCCTCTGCCGCCTCGGCCGTGCCGCGGGCGGCGGCGTCGCCTGCCGGCTGCCCGAGGCACGCGATCGCCCGCTCGACGGCCGCGCCCTCCGCACACGCTGCGCTGGCGATCGCCGCATTGCCGACGGGCGCGCGCAGCGCCGCGATCGCGTCTTGCAACGCCGTCGCGTCGCCCGTCGCCGCCGCCGCCGTCACCGCCGCCGCGCTCGCGGTGCCGTGCGCGACGGCGTGCAGCGCGGCGGCGCGCGCGGCGGGGATGCGCCCGTCCAGCGCGAGCACGAGCGGCGGCCCGGCCGGCGTCTGCTGCCGCCGGTGCCGCCGGCTCGCAGCCGGGTGGTCGGCGCGCGCGCGCTCGAGCCGCGCGCGCCGCTCGACGACGCGCGCCCAGAAGGCCTGCACCCTCGGCTGCGCGAATGCAAGCCAGCCGGCGCCGCGCGTCACGACGTGCACGACGATCCGGTCCTCGTGCCTGAGGTACTGCACGTAGAGCGCTTTGCTCACGCCGAGGACGTGCATGCCGAGCTGCAGCTGATCGCGGTGCGGCTGCGGCGGCCCGTCCTCGTGCGCCGTGGCGCCCGCCTTGGTGAGCGTCTTCACCTCGACGAGGACCTGCTCGTTGTTTTCGGGGAGGATGGCGAGCCCGTCCGGCGAGAAGGCGAACGGCGCGCTCTTGTCGTGCGGGTCCGCACGCACCATCGGCAGGTTGCACACGACGGTGATGCCGTACGCGGCCGCCAGCTTGCGCAGCGCGACGGCCTCGCCGAGGATGCCCGCGGTCGTCGCCTTGGTCCGCACCTCGCGCCGCCGCCGGTGCACGTACTCGTCGGTGAGCGTCTCATGCGCGACGCCGGCGTTGTCGTTCACGACGTCGCCAACCTTGCTGCCCGTGACCTCCTCCCATCGCTCGTCGTGCCAGCGCGGGCTGCGCTGCGCGGGCGCGCCCGCGCCGACGGCGTCGAGCACGCGGCGCAGCGCTGTGCCGTCGGGCGCAGCAGGCACGCGCGCGCGGTCCTGGGCCTCGCGAGCGTCGAGGACGCAGCCCGTAGTGGAATCTTGGGGTAGGTCGAGCTTGCTCGCCTCGCCGTAGCGGCTCTCCAGCTGGCGTGCGTCGGCAGGGCCGCCGTCCGTGCGCGCACCCGACGCGCCCGCCAGTGCACGGGGCGCAGCGTCCGAGGCGCCCGCCGCGCCCGCGCCGCCGCCAATCCCGCCGGCGCACGCGCGCGCCGCGACCTGCGGACGGCCAGCCGCAGGGACCTCGTCCGCTCGGCCGGCCGCTGCGTCGGCCGTCCGCTTGGCCACCTCGCGCACGTCTCCGAGCGCGAGCGTGGCTGGCGCCGTCGAGCTCCCGTTGCGTTTGTTCCAAAACTCGAGCAGCCCGCCAAGGAAGGGCGTGCCCGTCGGGCGGTCCTCGGGCACCTCCGCCAGGATCGCGTCGACGCGCAACGCGGCCGCCACATCGCAAAACGCGCGCGCGGCGCGCGCCATCCGCTCGGCGCGCGCGCCGCCGTCGTCCGCCGCGCGGCGGATGGCGTGGCTCACGTGCGCGACGCGGAGCGAGACGACGGCGTGCGCCGGCGCGCCGGCGCCCGTGCCGAGCATGTGCCGCCGGATGGCCAGCTGCCCATCGCCCATGTGCGGCGGCAGCGACGCGCACGCCGCGACGGTCGTCGTGCCGGCCGCGCTGTCGCACAGCCAGCTCGCCTCGCCGCCGCCCGCAAACTCAAAGGTCGCGAAGCCCTCGCGGCCGAAAAGCGCGACGAAGTGGTCGAGCACCGCCTTGTTGATCGCGCGCGCCGCCGGCCGCGTCGATGCGCCGCGGGCAGCGCCACCCGCCGCGCCGCGCGCATCGCTGCACGTCGCAGGGCAGGTGCAGCCGGACGCGCGCACGCCGTCCGACCGCGTCCGCGGCAGCTCGAGCTCGCGCACCTTGGGGCAGAACCAGAGCGGGTTGGACGCCTCGAGGCACAGCACGACGAGCCGCCCGTCCGTGCCGGCCAGCGCGCGCGCGTCGCGCAGCAGCTCGACGGCGAGCTCGGACGTCGCCGCGTGCGCCGCCGGCTCGCCCGTCGCGCGGTCGGGCGGGAAGAGGCCGCCGCCGACGAGCGGGCTGGGGCAGCGGCCGAGCATCACGAGCAGCGGCGGCGGCGGCGTCTGCGGCGCCTGCTGCCCGACCGCAGCCGCCGTCAGCCCGGCCAGGTCGGAGCTCGTGCGGAGGGCCTTGAGCGCGACGCGCGAGCCGGTGCCCGCCTGCTCGGAAAACGTGGCGAGCATGGCGCACGTGCTCGCCCTCGCGCCGCACTGCCAGCTGACGCGCGCGAGGAGGCCTTCCAGCGTGTCGTTTTCGCGCGGCCGCGTGACCGGGTCGAGCGCCGCCGGGCCGAGCTGGAGGCTGCCGGGCGTGACGCACAGCACCGCCTCGTGGTAGGCGCGCAGCAGCTCCCTCGGCAGCTGCTCGGCGGGCGTCGCCGCCTGCTCGCCCACCCACCGTACACCGTGGCCGCCGTCGCCCGCGCCCGCGAGCCGCACCGCCGGCCCGCCCGTGATCGCCGAGGTCGGTGGCGTGCCGAGCGCGTCGACGAGCGCGCGCACGGGCGCGACACGCCTGCGCGCAGCGTCCGCGCTGACGGCGAGCGCGGCGATCTGAGCGCCCTCCCATGCGCGCTCCCTCGCGTCGTCCCGCGCGGCCGCCGGCGCGGCGCCCGGCCGCGCGCCGGGCGGCACCGCGCACGCCGCCGCGACGACCTCCGCGCGCGCGCCGGCGGCGTCGGGCGCGTGCAGCTGCGCGAGCGCGCCAAAGAGCGCGGCGGCCGAGCGGTAGCGGCCGTGCGCCGCGACGAGCGCGTAGAGCACGCGCAGCGCGGCCACGCCCGCCTGGTCGGGCGCGTCGTCAGCGATGCGCTCGACCTCCCACGTGCGCGTGGGCGGCGGGCTGCCGTCGGCCGGGTCCGGACGCAGCGCCCACGCGCGCTCGACGATCGCGTTGAACACGTCGCGCGCGGCGCCCTCGTCAAACTCGGCGGCGCCCGCCGCGTGCGCGCACCACCCGTGCACGCGCGACGTGGGCGCGTCCACGGCGCGCTGCACGACGAGCACCGCCGGCCGGTCGACGCAGCCGAGGCTCACCGCCGCGTGCTTGCCCTCGAGCAGCGCCGCCGCCGCAGCCTCGACCAAGGCGTCATCAGGCGCGTCGCCGACGACGACGGCACAGCCGTCGCCGTACTCGGCCTGCATCGCGGCGACGCACGACGCGACAAAGTCGCCGCCCGCGGCCGCCGCGTGTCGCGCCGCCAGCATCCGGCGCGCGATGGCAAGCCAGACGTACTCGGCCGGCGCGCGCGCGGCGCGCGCGCGAGGCGCGCCGGCCGCGCCGCGTGCGCCAGCGCGTGCGCCTCCACCGGCCGCAACGGCCGAGGCGGCTGGAGCGGCGGTGAGCGTGCGCCGCGCGCGCTTCGCCGGCCGCGCGATGGGCGATGCACCCGCCGTCGCACCGCCCGCAGCAGCCGGTGCGGCCGCCACAGCGCCCGCCGCAACGCCACTCGTCACGACGCCCGTGGCGGGCGGCGCGGCGTCGGACGCGGCCGCCTCGACGGGCGTCGCGCAACTACCGCCAGCGGTCGCGGACGCGCCCGGCGACGCGTCGGCGAGGAGGTGGCGCAGCACGCCGCGCGCGAGCGCGACTCGCACGGCGAGCGTCAGCGCGCGCAGGCGGTCGGAAGGCGAGGCGTCGCGCTCGGCGTCGGCGGACGTGGCGGCAGCAGGCGGGGCGGCGGGCGGCGCGGCGGCGGACTGGGCGGCCGCCGGCGCAACCTCGTCGGCCTTGGCCAGCCAGACGAGCCCGGCGACTGCGAGCACGACGCTGTACGCGCCGACATCGTCACCCGCAACGCGCGCCAGCCGGGCGTGGGCGTCGGCCTCGGACACGGCGACGCGGAAGAGCACGTCGTCGCGGGCAGCTTGCTCGGCAAACTGACGCAGCTGCTTGGCCATCGTCACGCCGGCGACGCACGCCTCGCCCGCCTCTGCCTCGACCTGCTCGTCCTGGCCGATGGCGGACGCGCCGGCCTCGGCGCCAGCGTCGAGTGTCCGGCGGCGCTCGAGGGCAAAGCCGCGCATACAGACGCTCTGGAGGCCGCCGAGCGCGCCCGCCTTCTCGTGCAGCGCGCACGACAGCTCGACCACCGAGTCCACGCGCGTCGCGGCGGCGCCCCCCCGCTCGCCGCGCGTGGCCGCGCGCACGACGAACACCGTGAATTGCTCGCGCTTCGCCGCGCGCGCCGACGCGCACGCGTGCTTCAGGAGCCGGCAAAGCGCGGGCCTTTGCGCCGCTGCGCCCCGCGTGCACAGCAGCAGTTGGCCGCGCTCGTCGCCCAGCTCATGCTCGATGGCGGCCTCGAGCGCGTCGTCCGTCAAATCGCCGTGCTCCGTCGAGGCGAGCGCGCGCGCAGCCGCGAGCGCCAGCTCGCCTGCGCCCGCGCGCCGCCGGCGGCGCGCACCGGCGGGCGCGTGCGGCGCCGACGCGTGTGACGCCGCCGCCGCGTCCGCGCGCGCACACGCGGCGCGCAACGCCTCACGCGCCGAGGCGGCCGCGCGCGCCCTGGGCGCGAGCTTCAAGAATGTGCGCGCGGCGGCGGCGGCGGCGGCGGCGGCGGCGGCGGCGGCGGCGGCGGCGGCGGCGGCGGCGGCGGCGGCGGCGGCGGCGGCGGCGTCGCCCGCGTCGCCGGCCGGCGGCGGCGGTGGCGGCGGTGACGGCGCGGCCACGGCGGCGGCAGCAGCGGCGGCGGCGGCGGTGGCGGCGGCGGCGGCGCCCAGCGCGGGCGGCGGCGGCGTGGCGGCGGCGGTGGCGGCGGCGGTGACGCCAGCGGCGGCCTTGGCGACGCGCGTCTGCGGCGGCGCTTCGGCGCGATCGGGGCTGCCCCCGCCACGCACCGCGCTCGTGCCCGCGCAGACGCCGCCCGGCGCACGATCGCTGGCCGCGCCGGTCAGCGCGACGCGGAGGCGCTCGCCGACAGCGTACATGTCCGCCACGCTGAACGTGCGCGGCGCGGACGAGCAGCCCGCCGCGGCGAGCGCGTCGTTGAGCGCGCCCACTATCGCGAGGCCGCACGTCGCGCCACGCTGCGCCGCCTCGTCGAGCAGCCGCGCGCGGCGCACGCGCGAAATGTCGAGACCCGCCGCGTGCAGCGTGGCAGTTATCGCCGTGGCGAGCACGAGCGCCCGCCTGCAGGGCGACGCGAGCGTGTCGACGAGCACCGCGTCGTAGCGACGCTCGCCCGCGCGCGCGACGCGCACAAGGCGCAACGCGGTGAAATGGCCGGAGGCGAGCTGCGCGCCGTCGTCACCGCCCGCGCCGCCGCGCTCGTCCGACGGGCTCCACACGCCGATGACAGCCTGCGTCGTCGCCTCGCTGCGCAGGCGGTGCAGCAGCGCGGCGCGCTCGGCGCCGTCCTGGAACACCGCGGGTTGCGCGGCGAGCGGCACGTGGCAGACATGCCCGCCGCCGGCCTGCCCGTGCACGCGCAGCACGACCTCGCAGCACGCGTCGACGGTTGAGGCGAGCATGTCGCCGCTGGCGATGCGCTCCACCTCTGCCTGCGGGAGGCCGGCGCTCGCGGCGGCGGAGGCCAGCCGGCGCGCAGCCGCGTCGCCCGCCCACGCAAGCAGCGCCGAGTTGGCGGGTTGGAGGGGAAGCTCAAGGGCGGCTGGTTCGGTGGCGGTAGCCTCGTTGGCAACGGGCACGTTGGCGGTGCGCGCGTTGGCGGCGGGCGCGGCGGCGATGGCTGGTGGGGCGGAGGACGCGCCCGCGGCGGCGGGCGCGGACGCGACAGCGGCAGCGGCTAGCGGGGCGGGGAAAACGCCGTCGGTGGCTGGCGCGGAGGCGAGTGCAGGAGCAACTAGTGGGGCGGGAAAATCGGCGGCAGGCGCGAAGGCGGATGCAGCAGCGGCTAGCGCGGCGGGGAAAACACCGTCGGCGGCAGGCGCGAAGGCGGATGCAGGAGCGCCCAGTGGGGCGCGGAAAACACCGTCGGCGGCAGGCGCGAAGGCGACAGCAGCAGTGGCCAGTGGAGCGGAGGCGCAGGGCCACGCGCGCGCCAGCCGTGCAAGCCCAAGCCGCGCGCGAGCGACGCACGCGCCGATGGCCGAGGCGGCGGCGCAGGCCACGACGTGGCCTGGCACCGGTGTGGCCAGCCGCTCGCGGGTGTGCACGTCGAGCCGCGCCCCACGCCAAGAGCGGCGGCGCGCTGAACGGAGGCGCACGACCCCGATCGATCCGCCCGCGCACGCGCGCGCCGGCTCAGTGTGGCCAACGCGCGCCGCTATGCAAGGCGCGCGCGCGATAACGGCGGCTGTCGGCCGTGGCGTGCGCGTGGCGGCGCCGCGGCGACGGGCGCGGCACACGAGCCGCTCGGGCGCGCCGCCGCCGCGCGGCACGATGTCGAGCAGCACGGTCACGCCGCGCGCGCGCGCGACCGCCGTGCACGCGAGCCGCACGGGCAGCGGCGGCCCGTCCGGGCGCGCGAGCGCCGCCACCTCGGCGTCGGTGAGGCTGTGCAGCTCGCGGCGCGCGCGCGCGAACGCGGCGATGTCCGCGCGTAGCTCCGCGTCCGTGCCGAGCGCGGCACGCGCGTGCACGGGGAGCGACGCGCGCAGCGCGTGGAGCACGCCGCCGCGCGCGCCGCGCGGCGCCGGCGCGCGCTCGCGCTCAGCGCGCGCGGCGCGCGTGAGCTCGCGCACCGCGCGCGCGAGATTGCGCCGCGCGGCCGCGACGGGAGGGCTAGGTGCGCGCGCGCGCCGGTTGTAGCGCGGCCGCGCCGAGTCGAGGGGCGGCGGACGCGGTGCGTACGCCGCGGCGCGGCCCGCGCGCCAAAAGGCCGGCGGCGGGCGCAGCTCCGTCGCGTCGACCGCGGCCGCGAGCGCGCCGAGCGCGGCGTCGCTGTCGCCCGCCGCGTCGGCCGCGTCGACGAGCACGAAGAGCGCGCCGAGCGCGCGCGACGCGGCCGCCTGCGCGGCGGTGGGGCGGGCGCAGGCAGCGACGCATGCGGCCGCCTTGCCGCGCGCCGCGGCGAACGCCGGTGACGTGACGGCCGCGCCGATGGCAACGGCGGCGGCGGCGACGGTCGAGGCGGCAGCGCCGGCGATGGAGGTGGCAGCGGCGGCGGCGCTTGCCATCGCGCGGCGCGCGAGACGCGAGGCGCCACCGACCGCCGCCGCCGCAGCGCGCGCTGCGCGCGCGCCGGTGGCGCGCATCGTCGCCGCGCCAGGCGCCGCCGCGCCGACGCCGCCGGCGCCCGCGCCGTCGCCGCTCTCGGCCGTGCAGGGCTCCGATGGCGAACCCGGCGTGCGCTGGCGCGTGATGCGCGCGCCGAGGCGCGCGCTCCGCGCCGCGCGGCCGGCGACGTCGAGGAAGCGCCGTGCGCGCGCCGCGCGCAGGCCACGCGCGCGCGGCGGCGCACCGACAGGCGCCGAGCGCCGCGGCGCGCACGCCGGCGCGTCGCTGTCGGGTTGCGCAGCGCGCGCGCGGGAACTCGGCGCGGCGTGTGCGGGCGGCGGGCGCGCGCCCGCGCGGCGCAGAGGCGCGAGGCGCCGGCCGCAGACGAGGCGTGTGCGCAACCAGGACGGCGAGGGCCGCAGGGGCGCCGTCGACGTCGCGCATCGGCGGGCCGCGAGCCCGCCGCGCAGCCGTGCGGCGCGCGCGAGGCGCTCGGCGGCGCGCGCGCCGCACGGCGCGCGCGGCGGCGCGCACGCCAGCGACGGCTGCGGCCACGCCGCGCGCCAACACGGCCGCGGCGTGCGCCATCGCACCAAGCACGGCGCGTGGCGCGCCGAGCAAGCGCAGCAAGCGCGACGCCGTCGCGCGCGCCGGCGCACCGTGTGCAGGGGCCTCGCCAGCGCCAGCACCGACGCCGCCATCGCCGCAGCCGCAGGTGGCGTCGCCGCCGCCGCAGGCGTCGCGACGGACGCCGCCGCCGCCGAAACAATCGCCGCACACGTCGCCGCCGACGTTGCCACCCCAGCCGCCGTTGCGTGCGCAGGTGGCTGCGGCGCGTGCGTGCGGGAGGCGTGCCGTGCGGCGCGCATCACACGGGCTGCGCGACGCGAGCGACGCCGCCGGGGTCCCCGCTGCGCCAGGCGCGCCGTGCGCGCCAGCCTCGCCGGCCTCGCCGGCGCGCGGTCGCGCGCTCGCCTCGACGTGGCCGCCTCCGCCGCCATCGCCGCCGTCGAACCGGGCGGCGGAGGGCTGCCGCTCGAACCGCTCGTCGGCGTCGGCCGCCACCGCCGCCTCGCGCTCCGCCGCCGCGGCGGCCGCACGGCGCGCGTGGCGGAGCGCGCGGCCGCCGTCCGCTGCGCGGCGTGGCGGCGCGGGCGCCGCCTTCGGCGCGCGCGGCCCCTCGGCGCGCTCGCGGAGCACGGCGAGCGGCGTGCCCGTGGCGACGCTCGTGCAGACGCGCCGCAAGGCGGCGCTTACGCACGCGTGGACGACGCGCGCCGTCCGCTTGTCGGCGGCGCGCGCGGCGCGGCGCGCGGCCTTGGCGGCGGCCTTTTTGGCGCGCCTCTGCTCCGCCTGCTCCGACAGCGCGCGCGCCTGGCGCTCGGCTGCGAGCGCGTCCTCGGGCGAAACGGTCGGCCTCGGCGGCCGCGCGCGCGCGCTGCGACGCTGCGCGCTGCGGCGGTCGGACGGCGGCTGCCGCGGCGGCGAGGACGGCGAGCGCGAGCTCGGCGTGGGCGACCAATCGCCGCTGACGGTTGCGAGCGGCGCAAACGGGTTGTCGTCCCCGCGCCCCGCGGCGTGCGACAGTGCACGCGGCGTCGGGCGCCGGCCGACCGCTGGCGGGCCCCACTCGGACGGCGGCTCCGAGGGCGAGCGCGCCGTCGGCGCCGCGCGTTGCGCGGCCGGCGGCGCCTCCCGGTCCAGCGCCGCCTGCTCTCTCGCTGCGGCCTGCTCGTCACCCTCCGGCACGCCACGCGGCGCGAGCACCGCGGTGGCGCAGCGCGTCGCGTTGAGCAACGCCGCCTCCATCTGCCGCACGCTGGCCTGGGCGCACGCCACACCCTGTCTCGCCCGGCGCAGCGCCTCGTGCGCGCGGCGCACATCCGCGTCGGCATCTTCGCGCATGCCAAAGTGCGCCTGTTGCAGCCGCAGGTCCGCAGGGCGCCCCTGCGCGCGAGGGGCACGGGCGCGGCGGCGCGCGGGTGACGGAGCTGGCGCGCCGCTCTGCGCTGCGCGCACGCCAATCGACGGGCGCGCGCGCGGCGGGGCGCGCGCGCGCGCGCGCGCGCGCGCGCTGCCTACCCAGCCGCCGGCCGGCTCGCGCGAGCGCGCCAGCTGCTCCGCCGCCTCGGCGTCGAGGACGCGCTGCTGCGCCTCCTCCTCGCCCAGTGCAGCGAGGTGCAACCGGCGGGCTGCCTTGCGGCAGTTGCCCTCCGCCTTGCCCACGGCCTTGCGCGCCGCGTCGACGGGGTCGTCGTTGGCTCTGGCGCGCCTGCGCTTGCCCTTGTCGGCGGGCGGCGGCTCGGCGCGCTGCGGCGTGCCGAGCGCGTCGTCGGCTCCGCGCGCGGCCGCCCGCGGGCGGCGGGCCCCAAAGAGCGCACCGGTCGCCGTGCGCGCCGCGCAAGCAACGACCAGCGCTGACACGCCGGCGAAGACCGCACCGCCCAGCGCCACGGTTGCCACGAAGCGCAGCGTCCCGTGCGCAGGCCGCGCTGCCTCCGCCGCTTTGGCGGCCTCGCGCGCGCGCGCATCGGCGGCCCTCATCTCGTGCAGCAGCCCGGCCGCGCCGCTCGCGCCGTCGCGGCCGCGCGCGAGCTCGCACAGCACCGCCGCCGCGCGCCGCGTGGGCTCGCGCGCGAGCAGCTGCGCGCCGCCGTCGGGGCGCAGCTTCTCAACGAACTCGACAAACGTCGCGTCGCGCCAGAGGGACATGCGGAAGGCCCTGTGCACCGCCCCCTCTTGCTCGCGCATCCGCCGTGCCGCCCGCCTGCCGTCGCGCGCGTGCGCGTGCGCGGCCGCGTCGAATCCCGCGACGCCGCGCTGCGCGTCGCGCGCGTCCGACGACGGCGCCGCCGCGCTGCCCGCCAAGGGCGCCGCAGCGGCGACGCACGCGTGCGGAGCGACGGGATCGCCGGCGGCCGGCGGCTCGGCGCGCTGCGGCGTGCCGTTTGCTCCGCGCGCGGCCGTCCCGGGGGAGATGGCCGCGATGGCGCCGCCAGCCGCGCCGTGCGCCAGCCACGCGCATAGGCTGCCGACGAGCTCGCCGAGACCCCCGACGGTCGCCGCGGCGGCGAGTGCGCCGGGCTTGCCGGCCGACAGCGGCTCGCGAGCGTCGTCGTCGCAGCCGCCGGCACCCGTCTTGGCGAGTGCGTCGCGCTCGCCCTCGACGCCCGCCACGACCGCCGCCCCTCCGTCGTCCGCCGCGCCGGCCGCGCGCGCGGCCGGGCGCAGAGGAGGCGTGCCGGTGCAGCCGTCGCCGCTCGTCTTCGCCGTTTCCTCCACCTTGGTCGCTTCGTCGCCACCTGCGCCATCTCCGACGCCGGGGCCCTTGGTCACGCTTGCCGCCATGCGCGCCGTGCCCGCCGGCCAGCCCGCCGACTGCTCGAGCGCGGCGGCGAGCGGCGCGACGCGCGCCGACTCGGGCGCGCTCTCGTCATCGGGCTCGGGCGCGTTGTGCAGGCGCGCGAGCGCGCGCGCGACGGCCGCGGCGCCACTGCCGGGGGCGCGGCTCGCCGCGCGCACCGCGCGCCGCCAGGCCGGCGCGAACATGAGCGCCGACTCGGGCGCCGCGAGCGCGCGCGCCTCGCGCGCGTCGCTCGCGCCGAGGCGCGGCGGCACGCGCGCGGCGCCGCGCGGCGCGGTGCCTCGGAAGCGTGGGCTCAGCGTGTAGGCGAGGTGCTGCGGCACGCCGCGCGCCTCCGCGCGCGCGCGTCCGTCCTCGACCTCGCGCCGCGCCTTCGCGATCGCCGGCGTGGCGCGCGCGAGCCAGTCGGGGTCGGCGGGCAGGTGGATCACGACGAGAATCGGCGCCCAGTCCAGCCGCGGGTTCTTGTGACGGTCGGGCACGACCCACACGAGCAGCACCGTGCCCTCCGCGCCGCACGCCGCCTCGTAGATCCTGGGCTGCGAGCGCCAATCGGGCCTGACGCGCAGCGCCCGCGCGTGGTCGATGGCGGCGGCGCGGTCGCCATTGAAGTGAACCGTCGTCACCTCGCCCATGACGGACCGGCCGGACCGC
Organism: Diacronema lutheri; assembly: GCA_019448385.1. Classification (NCBI taxonomy): domain Eukaryota; phylum Haptophyta; class Pavlovophyceae; order Pavlovales; family Pavlovaceae; genus Diacronema; species Diacronema lutheri. The sequence continues at coordinate 2,212 of JAGTXO010000016.1, read as the reverse complement.
CAGCAGAACACCGCGTCCGCCGACCCGCCGGCGATGGCCGCGAGCGATTCGGGCGCGGCGAGCCGCGGCAAGCCCTCGAAGGCGGCAAAGTCCTCGTGCGCATTGTACACGCCGCCCCAGCCGTCGTGCGCGTACGCGCGCGCGGCCGCTCGTACCGCGCGCGGCTGGTTCTCCACGCCCGACGTCATGTGCCATGTCGTCCCCGCGAAGCCGCGCTCGCCCAGCTCGGCCCGCACGACGTTACCGTACCCCGCGCCCTGCGTCGGGGCGGCGAGGTGGTGCATGCCCGCGCCGGTCACACCCTCCGTGCGCTGCCGCGTGACGATCGTGCCCGTCGCGTGCGCGAAAAGCGTGTCGACCACGGCGGGCGCGCGCCCGCTGTTCGCCCGTAGCCGCGCCCTACCCGCTTTTAGCTGCTCGGGGTCCTTGGCGTCGTACACGCGCGCGTCCCGCGTCGCCCTCATCAGGCGCAGTGTAGACGCAGCGGCGTTCGAGCGGCGCCGAGCCACCGCCGTCCGCCGCCGCCGGCGAGGTTGGCGCCGCGCCCGCCGCCACCGCGCTCGTCGCCGCCGTGCCCGTCGCCACCGCCGCAGCCGCCGCGCCCGCGAGGTCGTCGTCCCCGTCCTCCGCGCCCTCCCCGTCGTCAGCGGTGGTGGCGTCGCCATCGTCCCCGTCGCCCTCGCCCCCGCCGAGGCTGCTGAATGGTCGGGGCCCCCACGCCGAGGCGGCGCGCCGCTGCGGCGCACGCGGCGGTGGCGCTCGCGACGGCGGCCTTGGCGCCGCCGCGCCGCGCGGCCTGGCCGCCGTCGACAGCGCGCGGCCTGCAGCGCCCGTGAGCGCGTCGAGCGCGGCCGTGCGTGCGATGCGGTCGTCGGGCGCGCGCAGCGCCGCCTCGACGGCCTGCAGCAGCCCGTCTGGCGCGGATCCGCCGACACTGGCATCGCACGCCTCGGCGAGCCGCGCGGCCTCGGCGAGCCGCGCGGCCTCGCGGGTGAACGGGCCGAAGCGCCTGGCGCGGTCGCCGAGCAGAGCGCCGATGGCGGCGCGGAGCGTGCGCGCGCGGGTCTCCTCGTACGCGGCCGTCGTGAGGCGCGCGAGGCGCGCGTCCAAAGCCTTCTTGATCTCGACAAGGACATTCGCGCGGCGGCCGTAGAGCGTCGATGCGCTCGCCGCGACCTCGGCCGCGACTGTTGCCGCGGCGAAGCAACACGCGGCCCCACTCTGCGGGGGCGCCTTGAAGGCATCGATGGGCGGCGCTGTTCTGCCGATGCGCTGCGCAAGCTTCTTGATGAGCACGCCGGCCGCCGTGGCGTACGCCGATTCGCCGTTGCCCAAGGTGCGCGAATCGGCGAGCAGGGCGAGCGCGGCGCCGGGCGGCGCGCCGCGCTGCGCGGGCGGCGCGAGGAGCAGGTACGCCGCCGTCCAGTGCGCGAGGCCGCTGGACGCGCGGAGGCAGAGCGGTAGCACGACCACGAGCACCTGCCCAAACCGGTCCGCATCCGCGCATGCTTTGCCCAGGTTGCGCAGCGCCACCTTGAGCGCATGCTGCGAGCACCCCGTGTCGCCCACCCTAACCCCGCTCGGGCCGAGATCCTCGTGACGCAGCAGGGCGAGGAGGCAAGTGGATGGGACCACGTGGGGTCGGGGCTTTCCCCACGACAGAATGGTGCTGAGGGCCAGCGAGAAACTGTCCGAGCCGCCCCGCCCGCCGCGCAGAGCGTCCTTCACGGAGTCCTCCATCTGCAGACTGTGGGCGCGTCAGTGTCCGGATGGCGGCCCGGATGATACTTGGGAGAATTTACATGATGCCCTGGAGAATGCCCCGCTCTCCCACAACCAGGACCCGCCAGCGCGCCGAGCCTACTCGTTTGCCCGCGCCGCCTCTCTTTGCGCGCCCGAGCGCGGCCTCCGAGCGCGGCCGACGTCCTCCGGGGGCGTGCATCGTGGCTGCTCGGAGGGGCTGCGACGCGGCGAAAGCTCGCTGCGCGGCCACAACGTGAGCGCGCGCGCGCGGCCGCGCGCCGGCCTGCGCTGCTCTGCACGGCCGCGCGCCGGCCTGCGCAGCCTCGTCGCGCAGCGTGAGCGCGAGCGCGCGCGCGGTGAGCTCGGCGGATGGGTGCGCGCCGGCGTTGGCGGCGGGTGCGGCGGCAGGCTGGGCGGCGGGTTTGGACGGAGAGTGTCGGGGAAGAACGGGGCGCATCCTGGTTGGGAG